>OX422223.1:347417634-348017634 GCA_949130495.1 Sambucus nigra | reverse complement strand
GGACCACTGTATCTTGATGTCCCAAATCTTTCCATTTCTCCTTCCACACTTTTGCCACTTCACCTATTGGCCTACGACTCAATGCATCAACAACTACATTAGCCTTCTCGGGGTGGTACTGCATCTCGAACTGGTAATCTTTCACCAATTCCAGCCACATGTAATGACCCATGTTCAACTCCCACTGAGTGAAAAAGTATTGCAGTGACTTGTGGTATGTGAACAGGCAAAATTTCTCCTCCAATAAGTAGTGTCTCCAAATTCGTAAGGCAAACACGACCGCTGATAGCTCTAAGTCATGGATGGGGTAATTCCTCTTGTGAGGCTTAATCTTGCGGGAGGCATAAGATATAGCCTACTCCTCCTGCTGAAGTACTCCACCAAGTCCCTGTAGGGAAGCATCAGTATACACCAGGTACTCCACTCCTGGCCTGGGTAAAGAAAGAACTGGCACCAAAGTCAACTTATCATTTATCTCATTGAAAGCCAACTGATAAGCGTCATCCCATACATAGGGTACCCCCTTGCGAGTCAGATTAGTCAATGGACTTGTTATCTTTGACAATCCTCGAATGAACCGCTTGTAGTACCCTGCCAATCCCAAGAAACTATGGATTTCTGATGGTGTCGTGGGCTACCCCCACTCCCTCACTGCGAACACCTTCCCTGGATCTACGAATATCCCTGGCAGAAATAATGTGCCCCAAGAACTGGACTTCGCGTAGCCAAAACCCACACTTCTCATACTTATCATATAATTGATGCTCTCACAGAATCTGAAGAACCCGTCCCAAATGCTCGGCATGCTCCTCCTCAGTCTGGTAATAAATTAGAATGTCATCTATGAAGACAATGACAAACTGATCTAAGAACTCTCTAAACACCCTGTTCATTAAGTCCATGAACATGGCTAGAGTATTAGTTAGCCCAAACGGCATAACTCGAAACTCATAGGATCCATATCGCATCAAGAAAGAAGTCTTCAACACATCCTTCTCCCTAATCCATAACCGATGATATCCCTATCTCAAGTCTATCTTTGAGAAGAAGGCATCTCCTCTCAACTAGTTGAACAAGTCATCAATTTGGGGCAATGGATACTTATTATGTATTATGACTTTGTCCAACTCTCGATAGTCTACACACAACCTTAATGATCTATCTCTTTTCTTCACAAAGAGCACGGAAGCACCGAAGGCGAGGTACTCCTACGGATGAAGCCCTATCCCAACAGTTTTTTAATATGATCCCACAACTCTCTCATCTCAACTGGAGCCATACGATATGGTGCATGGGCTATCGAACGATTGCCCGTCATCAAATCTATAATGAAATCATTCTCTCAGCTAGGTGCTAACCCCGGTATCTCTTGGAACACATCGAAAAACTCACGAACTATGATAATCGAATCAATGGGGATTACTATCTCCTTAGAGGTCTCCTCCTCTTTACAATATAAATGGGTGGACGATCATCCCTCAGGACGAGGCATCACCACCAGAAACATCTCCTAACCCGGGATAGAAAAAATAATACTCCAACTGAAATAGTTTATCATGTCTCTATAAGTAATAAGCCAATCCATGCCAATGATGGCGTCATGCTCATGCATATCTAAGACTAGAACATCTGCAGGCAAAATCAAGCTCCCAATCTATATACCTACTCCCCGGCATAAAAAGAAAATTAATGAACCATTACACAGCTGTGAGTCTACACATGTCACTGTACTCTCTATCATTCCTAACAACCCCGTGGTCCATTCAAACTGGTGGCTATGAAGGAGTGCGATTCCCCCATGTCAAATAAAATGCACCCTATAGTACCATGGATAGGAAATGTACCCTTAACTGTGGGTGGCGCCTGCGGTGCTGCCACCTGGTGGACATTATAAACACGCTCATACTACAATTGTCCCTGCTGAACTGGGACTATTGGGGTGGCTGGTATCTGAGGTGGTGTTGGGAAGACCAATCTCTGCGGATCCTGATGGGTACCCTACTGATGTAGGGCCCTATCCCCCTCTGGGTATACCTAATGCCTATGGCCATTCCTACCCCAACCAAAGCATCTGCCCCTGAACTTTTCTCCCCTATGTCCATGTGTCCTTGACCCTGATGGTTGTTACTACCCCTTCACTATCCCTGCTGATACCGTTGTTGGACCTACTGGTAATGATGTTGGCCCTGATGGCCCTACTAACTAAATTGGCCTTGCTGGCCCTGTGTATATCCCCATGTCCCTGCCTAGAGTCACCATATCAGAATCGCTTAGTAGGGTCCCTCTGATGGTAATTCTGCTCACCCTGACGGACCTCCCCTGAGCTTTTGGTACCCCACTATCACTACTACCTCCTGTTTGGCCCTGCTGGATGGAATCCTCGGCTCGTTTTCTTCCCTACTGATGGAAGCAGTGGTCCTGGAAATGTAATAGGGCAGCGTTGAGTACATCAATATAAGTACCCAATGATAGATTACCCAAGAGGAGCTGGCGAATCCTCAAGGTCAAACCATCTATGAACATCTAAAACTTCTTATCTTTGGTAGGTACCTCATCTGGCACTATGGTAATCAATCTCGTGAACTCCTCCTCAAACTCCGCAACAGTCATACCTTCCTGCTTGAGATTTAACAGTCTCCACCTCATCTCAGTCTGCACGATGGAAGGAAAGTATTTGCTGTCAAACCGCACCCAAAAACTTTGAATCGTTATACTGTCCCTCTCCTCCAAAGTGGTAATGGACTCCCACCACTATAAGGCGTCCCCTACTAGCTTGAAGGTAGCCAGTAACTATCTCTGAATATCTGTGCACTCGTACATGAAAAGATGCCTCTGGATGTCTTTCTTCCATTGGCTCGAAATGAAGCCGTCAAAACTGCCCGAGAACTTTGGGAGATGTGCCTTCTGAAAGGCATCCCTAACTCTCTACCATGTAGTAGGAAACTGAGCTGGAACTGGCACCAAGACCTGAACCTGGGGTGGGGCCTACTGAGCAACTATGGCGGCAACCTCGACTGCGTTCATTGTTCCCTGAGCCTGAGCTGTTAGCTGATCTGGTTGGGCATTTCTGTCCCTCGGTGCTCGTCTCGGGGGTATCTGAAATGAGAAGGAATTTCTTATTCCATAGTTATTATTAAATCGCAAATATCTAAAGACATAATCGAATAAATAAGAATACAACGGTCCTAAAGATAGTACTCTATATCAAAGACGATAAACTGGATGCATAATAAGTCGTACAGATCCTAGAAGACACTAGAACCTGATGCAATAATACCACCTGTGACACCCCGCCCAATTAAATATTGGGTGATCAGTCCTTTATTAAATTAAAACAAAGTATCCGGATGGGTCATTCTTATCATCATTGTCGAAAAACAATTTTTTTTATTAATCACCTAATATATAATTAAGCTAGTGTCAAAACAATATTTCCAAATTTTTAGTTGTAAGCAAATCATTTATTTATAATTTTCGTGTTAAGATATAAGAAAATTTCATCCCACGTGAATATAATAAATACTGGACATGAACCAACTACTAAAATAAATAAGACTTGATAAAACATTCCAGTTCAAAGTCTCAAGCCAACAAACCATAAAATCCTTAAGTACAACTGAAATAAACGTCTAAACTAAACTGAATACCATATCAAATAAAACGACTGAGGATGGGCAAAACATGCCCTAAATGAAATTTCTGCATAGAACTGAACGAAATGATAGAGGCGTCTAAATGAAAGGGCATTCTACTCCCACACTAGTTGCAGCACATCAACAATCCAAAGATCTAAGTCTGACACCCCTGTGGTTGGGCACCTATAATACACACACACACACACACACACACACACACACACACACACACATATATATATATATATATATATATATATATATATATATATATATATATATATATATATATAAGAGGAGGTGACAAGAAACGGGTGAGAGCCCGAGTGTAAACTCGCTTCAAAATAGTTTAGCAAGTATATAAAATTCTTACCAGTTGATATTACATACATGTTAGTGCATCGACACTCACTTGATAATTCTCACCTCTCATCTAATGTGCACGCTTAACGTACTAATGAAATGAATCTAGATAAAGCTAACCTAGTTAACTAGTCTAACCCAATCTCCCCTCATCAATCCTGATTCACGTGATCGCATAACTATAATTTATACATGATAACTTTTCTTATCAATTTACCAAGTTAGCTATGTACATCTCGATACAGCCTTAAGTTCTGAAACACTTAGTTTATTTAATATCAATTATTCAATTTTATATACTCACAAGCACAGTAGATGAATCACATGTACATATACTTATCACTCACAATATATATACTAATAGGGCACCCCACATAAAATCTATGGTGTTGGCATACTCTGCTATCAAGTCCCTATACCTCTCGTACAAATGAGGGAAATACTAGTTCGGATCCACTCCCGAGCTCCATTAACACAAAATACACATATTGGAGGCGAATCATAGTTCCAAGTCACTAAGAGGTCAGTACATACCCTCACGTCTCTTAGGACCTTCTGTACTATCATTCTCGTATAGCATGTACCAAGGGTCCTATGTTCTAGGGTACCAGTCAATATTCCCCATAAAAGGCCACATCAGAATAAGACTATCCCGACACGGAAACCTTCGTGATCACAAGTAGCGCGGGTATGATTAAGCACATATATTCATATAATATATATACATGCACTCATATATATATTTACATTATTCAGATAGGTACACCCATGACCCATGACATCTTCTACCCATACACATCACGTAATATCCGAATTTTACGTGTAATTAGTTCAATCTTTTATATTCCCTTGTATCGCGAGTTCCCAAGTACTTATCGACCCCCGAAGTGTATCATTTTGATAATTATAGTATGAGTAGGTGTACTCTTTCTACCCTAGTGATATACGTCATCCTTAATTTTCACAAGACCTAATTTAACATACACATTATTATCACCCCATTTTATAACCTCGTGACCTCACGGTTAAATCTCATATAAAAATCGTACTACCCGAACCTTGCCTACCACCCTACTGGTCCTCCCCAAGTCCCATTATGGTATTTAAGTTATGTCTAAGAGTCCATATACATTGTGGTTGGATTAACATTAAAAAGGAAAGAAGATTCAAATTGCAGGAGGAGTCGATCGATCGATCGATGGAAATCGTTGATCGATCGATCGGCATTCTTGAGTCGATCGATCGATCGAACAGATATTGGTCTGTGATTTTCTGCAAAATTAAACCTACGGGTTTCATCAATATTAATCTCCAAACCTCTAATAACTTAGCCCAAACTCCCCATCAATCATCACAAACGTTATAATAGCAGGTATAAACAATTTCTAACGTAAAATCTTGAGAAATTCATTAAGGAATCATAATTAAATAGTTGGAATTCATGAATTGGTCTCAAACCCTATTTTACCATATTCTTTTAAGAATCATATAGTATTTTCAGATTTCTTCCTCTAAGATTCATTAGAATTCATGATAGATGTTCTACATTCAATAAGGATATCAGCCTAACATAATTTCCATTCAAACATGCAAATTATATTCTTCCAATTTCATTAAATCTCCCTAAAATATATAATTATTCTTCATGCTCTAACATGAATTTTTTATCAACTTAAGAACAATTAGATAGATACTTGCATCAAGAATGAAGTTCTAAATTTCTAGGATTTGATGGTGTGGCTGAGTTTCTCTTCCTCCGATCTAAACTCCGGTGGTACTTGTGGTGAAAATGGTGTAACTACGGTGGTTATAGCCTTGGGAAAGCTCTTGACCTCCCTCCTCTAATGGCCTATGTGAGTTGTGTTTGTTCTAACCCAAGAAGACAACATCAAACAATTGATATATCCTTATGATTTTCGTCATTAATTAAGGCCTAAAATTAGAAATTACTAAAATGCCCTCTCGGCTTGCCGGTTAGGCCTAAAAATGTCTCGAGACCCAAAGTAAACCACCGAGTATATTTTTATGACTATCTCGACCCTTCCGAACACATTGGAGCACTCGAAATGACCATATGGGTGACTTAGAATTAATTTACTTTTTATCCCATTAATTTAGTCCCGACATGACTGACATGCGTGTCCCGACTTAATTTCTATAACTATCGTATTATTTACTCACGATAATTTTAATAAATTCAATATCATATATTACTTTACTCAATAAGTAATATTCAACATAATTTCACCAATAATTACTAACTCTCATCACGCTAGTAAATATTTATTTTAAAATTCGGATTAATATGAAATTAATTTATCCCAATTTAATTTAATTAATCCCATAATTAAAGGCCATAAAAATACAGGGTATTACATTGCCCACCTTCTCGGCGTCCGTTAAAGGGAAGATGAAATCACCTGCAATTACATCACCCAATTCAACACTGAAAAGTTGGTGTTAGTTTACTTCAATGAGCCCACTACATCACAACCTTGATGAGTGGGTTGTGACTAGGCAAGCTCTTTTGGGCACTAGCGAACGAGCCGCCCAAGACCATGAGTAAGTTTATAGAAAAAGCAGGAAAGATCATGAACGCCGAAGAGGTGATGGCGGTTAAAGAGTCCGACGGTTCGAAGCCTTCAAGTGGAAAGAACAACGGGAAGCATGAACAAAAGGAAAAGAAGGGGGACAAGTCAATAATGTACGATGAGTACACACCAATCATGGTCAAAATCTACCACATCCTGGAGGAAATATGGGAAAGTAAAGATCTCAAGTGGTCGGCGAAGCTAAAGTTGTCGACAAATAAGAGAGACAGAAGCAAGTATTATGAATTTCAAAAGGACCATGGGCACAATACAGACCAGTGTATAGCTCTAAAGAATGAGATTGAAGGACTGATAACGAGGGTAAAGTTGTCTAAATATGTTGATAACAGTGGCCGATCAAACCTAGATGAAGGAAAAGGAAAGATACGTTCAGAATCGCCATGTCGGAGGGAGGCCGACAAGAAAAGGGCGAGGGACGACGTCTCGAATGACTATCTTGATCTCCTTAAAAATCCCAAGGAACCCATACGCGACATCGGCATGATAGATTTCAACTGTCACTTCATCGCTAGAGGTGGAGCCAGCGACGGAGAAGACCCCGCGAAAAGGAAGGCCTAACTCAAGGAGGCCTAATATTACAAATAAGCATAGGTCAACCTGACATCAAGCTCAAGAAATAGGCCACAAAAGGTGAAAAAGTACAAGCTAATCATCGAATTCTTAAAGCATGACTTATTGGTGGTGTTTTATCCTCATGACGACCCTTTGGTCGTCACTATAGTCATCCAAGAAGGAAGAGTAGCAAGGATCTTGGTGGACAATGGGAGCTTGACAAAGGTGATGTTCTATAACTGTTATAAGAAGCTAAAATTGGAAGACGTGGAACTCACACCCTATCATCAGCCTCTGATCGGATTTTTAGGTGAAAGGGTGTACCCGCTGGGACAGTGGAACTAGACGTTATGGTCGGGACCTGTCCGATTAGTCGAACAAAGAAAATAAGGTTCTTTGTCCTTGATAAGAATGTGCTCTCGGCTTGTTACATAATCTTTGGGCCGATCGACCTGAAAAAATTCAAAGATATCCCATCTACTATGCACCAATGTTTAAAGTTCCCAACCCATTTTAGGGTGGGCTTCATCAAGGGCAATAAAAAGGTAGTGCGCGAATTTTATTCAATTTCAGTGGATCAAGAGGAAAGGAAGAAGCTGACGACCACCTACCACATCGAGACCATCGACCCCGTAGATAAGGCAAGGCTGGTCAAGGGACAGCCTATCAAAGACATCGAGATAATCCCAGTTGACAATAACCACCCAAAAAGGATGGTGCAGATCGGGTCGTCGTTAGACCCTTTTTTAGGGAAAGAGATTATCAGCTTTCTGCGACAGCATAAAATGGTGTTCGCCTAGAGCCACGAGGACATGCTGGGGATAGACCCGACTTCTTATGGAACAAGTTGAATGTGATATCGGGAGCCAAAGCATTCAACAAGAAACGAAAGGTTTTTGGCGCAGACAAAAATCTTGTTGTTCATGAAGAAGTCCTCAAGCTGTAATAAGATAACTTTATTGAAGAAGTCATGTACCAGAATGACTAGCCAACGTGGTTATGGTCTGAAAGAAAAATAAGAAGTGGAGGATGTGCATGGATTTCTTCGACTTGAACAAAGCCTGCCCGAAAGATTATTTCCCGCTATCGAGGATCGACCAGCTTTTCGACGCCATAGTGGGCCATCAACTCCTCAATTTTATAGACGTGTATTCCGAATATAACTTGATTAGAATGAAGCCCTCAGACAGAGAAAAAACCTCCTTTATAACTCATCGAACAGCCACTATTACAATGTCATGTCATTCGGTGTCAAAAATTTAGTCGCCACCTACCAGTGGTTAGTAAACAAAGTCTTTTAAGACCAAATAAGGATTAACATGGAATTTTACATGCACGACATGATCACCAAGATCAAGGTGGCCACCGACCACATTAGGGACCGCGATCAGACCTTCTACAAATTGGAAAAGTGTCAGATGAAGCTAAATCCTTCCAAGTGAATCTTCGGAGTGAATGAAGGGATGTTCTTGGGATTTATTGTGAACTTGCGAGGGATCGAAGCCAATCCTGATAAAATCTAGGCGCTTCTTAACATGACATCTCCAACGACAAAGAACGAGGTACAAAGACTAACCGGGCGTGTGGCCTCACTAAACAGGTTTATCTCCAGAGCCACTAACAACTGCTTGCCTTTTTTCAAGGTGCTGCAAAAGTTATTTGAATGGAACAAGGAATGCAAAAATACGTTCCTAGAACTAAAGCTTTATGGGATCCATGCCCCTCTTGTCATAACCAGTTTTAGGGGAAACACTATACTTGTATATTGTCGTATTTGCGTCAGTAGTTATCTCAGCGTAAGTAAGGTAAGAAGAAGGGATTCACAATCTTGTCTATTACACCAGTCGGGCCTACCAGGGGGCGAGGTCTGATATACGTAGATGGAAAAGCTAGCGCTAGCACTAAGGGAATCCTCGCGAAGGATTAGGCCATATTTTTAGTCACATACCATAGTGGTCTACACTGATTTTCCACTTCGACAAATCCTGTACAAACTTAAAAAAATTGGTCGGTTCATGTCATGGGAAGTGGAACTAGGCACGTATGATATTCAATATGAGCCGAGGACAGTAATAAAGGGGTGGGTATTGGTAGACTTCATTGCAGAATTAACCTACGACCAGAAAATGCCCGAGAAGACTCCTCTATGAGAGATCTATCCCTTGAAACAAACCACTACGCCTGGAGGAAACCATGAGCATAGGAAACACATAGCAGACTCCACAAGGAGAGATCTCTACCAAAGGAGAACAGGGACGGAATGATGAGTCCCACTGTCTCCTTAAGTTCAAAAAAATAGAAGAGGGTGACTTCACACAAGACTTCCTAATATGGAAGTTATATGTCGATGGGTCATCATGTTCAACGGGAAGTGGTGCTAACTTTATTCTCTCCATACTATATAATATAGATGTGGAGTACTTCATGCGCCTCCAATTTGAAGCATCCAATAATGAGGTAGAATACTCAGCCTCGGACTCGGCCTAGCAGCATCCGTGGGCATTGAGCACATCATGGTGAATAGTGACTCCCAGCTAGTCATCAACCAAATATGGGGAATTTATAAAGCAAAGGAAGAATCCATGGTAAGGTACTTGGATATAGTTCGGCAAAAGTTAGGAGGATTTACGGAAGCAAAAGTCTTGAGAATACCCAGATTGAAAAACGTACGTGAAGACGCCCTAACCAGGCTAGCTTCGGTAACTATGACATCATTAAAAAGAACCATACCCATTGAAGTGCTGCCACAAAGAAGCATTTACGCACCACTTCATGTAACAGAAATAAGCCTGGGTGGGACCTTCCTGGATGGACTTCATATGAGCATACATTGAAGAAGGAAATCTTTCAGTAAACTCACACAAAGCCAAAAGGTTGCCCTATAAGGCCGCCCAATATGTCTTGGAAGCAGGAGTATTATACAGGAGAGGGTACACCGTATCACTTCTGAAATATGTTCATTCTCAAGAAGTCAACAAGCTAATTAAGGAGGTACACGAGGGTGTTGTGGAGCACATTTGGCTAAAAGATCATTCCTTAAGAGTATAGCAACCCAAAGGTATTACTAGACGACCATGAAGGTGGATTGTTCAGATTGCGTAAGGAAATGTGACAAATGTCAACGGTTTGCAAAGATTCACCATTCCCCAGGGGCTCCATTAACTCCGATTGTGTCACCCTGGCCATTCGTCATGTGGGGGATAGACCTGGTCGGAGCATTGCTAAGAACAAAAGGACAGTACAAGTACCTTGTGGTGGCAGTAGAATATTATACCAAGTGGGTAGAAGTTGAGCCCTAAGTAAAAATGCCATACAAAAGGGTAATTCAGTTTATCTGGAAAATAATCATATGCCGCTATGCCATGCCCCTCGCATTTATCACCAATGAAGGTACACAGTTTGACAACCAGGACTTCGAAAACTACTACACCAAATCCAAGATTCGAAAGCTCTACTCTGCACCCGGGCATCCTCAGTGCAATGACCAAACTGAAGTCACCAATAGGACGATCTTAGATGAAATCAAAAAGAGACTCGATGATGAGAAGGGTAACTGTGCTCTTGGCATATCGAACCACTCCACGGATGACCACTGAAAAAACACCGTACATGCTCGCCTTTGCCACAGAAGAAGTCGTCCCACTGAGATAGGCCTTTATAGCCACAGAGTCCTCAATTTAGATTCCCCAATAAGTGATTTGGTAAGAAGGCCTCGACTTGATAGAGTATGTCAGAGAGAACGCAATGTTGTGTGTCCTATCAATAAAGGGTGGCACGCTACTACAATCGTTGAGTAAAGACGAGTGTCTTGAAAGAGGGGAACTATGTTCTCAACAAAATGATACAAAATAAAAACAAGATATAACCAAACTGGCATGGGCCATATAGAGTGACCAGTGTCGTCAGGTCGGGGACTTATCGAATCAAGACTTTGGAGGGTGAGCAGTTAAAAAACCCTTGGAATTCGGAGCATCTTAGGACATATTATCAGTAGTTTGTTTGTCATTCTACTTATGTAGCAAGCACCATTTCAATTAAAAAAACTCCGTTTATTCTCTTGTTTCATTGATTTTTCTGTGCATATGATTAGTGTAAAAAAGTGACGCTTCTGAAGAAATAACAATGTCAAAACAAAAATATCAGCATGACCCCATGGAACAAACTTGTTCCCATAAGTCCACCAAACCCTTGTATGACCCCATGGGTCACAAAAGAGGTGGTCGGCTACGTGTACAATGTCAATTATCGTGAACAATGTGGTTGTCTAGGAAATTTTTACGACCTCACGAGCCGCAAATAATTAAGTAACTTAATCCCTCGAGTTCTTCCAAACCCATGTATGAATTCATTAGTCATGAACGAGTTAGTTGGCTACATCTTATGTGTGACCTCATAGGTCATAACACGATGTGGTGGGTTAATACTTGTACAACCTGATGGTTCGTGAAGAGTTATACTTGTGTCAATTCACACGTATACTACCTACAATCATTTTATGACCTTGTAGGTAGCGAACATAAGTGTCAAATAATATTTTCAACAAAGCACTAAGATGTGAGTAAACAAAACCGCATTTTAAAAGGCCAGTAAAGATTTATCAAAAGAATATGTTCAAAGTTACGGACCCAAAGTCAAGAAAAATATTATTCACAAAAACAACAAGAAATCTATCAAGTCAAGCATCGGCAGGTGGGGCGTCGTCCTCTTCTCCAGCAATGTTGGTCGCCTCCTCGTCATCTCCTTACTAGCCATTCATGATTTCAGCAATATTGGGGAAGTGGGTATCCACCCTCTTTTTCTGCTCTTCGTACTCGTCCAAGAAATATCCCAAGCATTCAGTATTAAATTCAGCTGATAACTTAAAGGCTTGAACAACAGAGGCACCAGCACTGGCCAGAGCATCCCGAGCAACCTTCATCTTTTTTCATACTTCT
Organism: Sambucus nigra; assembly: GCA_949130495.1. Lineage (NCBI taxonomy): Eukaryota > Viridiplantae > Streptophyta > Magnoliopsida > Dipsacales > Adoxaceae > Sambucus > Sambucus nigra. The sequence goes on along the minus strand of OX422223.1, from coordinate 348,005,538 downwards.
CCCTTTGTGCTGCAAGAGAATCATTTAAGCCATGGATCTTGGCATCATTAGTGTTGGACTTTTCCTTGAGATCCACATTTTCTTGCTCCATTTTACTCAGTTCCTCAGTTATGGACACCAGCTACTCATCCTTTTCCTTTAACTCCTCAAAAATATTCTCACAACTAGCTTTTAGTGTCTTGTTCTCCTCAATAAGCTTATTGGATGATATGTGGTTAACCAGGTGTTTCTCTCACAAGACGGTGTAGTCCATGGATGCCTAGGCCACAAATAATAAGGCATGGTCAGAATACAAAGGTGGAACACTTGTGAAGCACTTACTAATAATCAATAAGAAATACATACCACAGATAGCCAATGCTGGGCCAAAGTCCACAGGGAATCAGGATCAGAGCAGCGGAAGAACTCAAAGTCCTTTATATGACCCAGTAACTGAGCAGGTCCAAGGCATTTTTAGCATGGTAAAAGACATAGTCAAGGTTGGACTTCAAGTCCTCATAGGTAACTTTGTGCTCAGGGTCAAAGTCAAACTCTGGAACCTTCCCATAGCAAGATGTGTGGCCAGGACCTGACTCAACTCTAAGCTCGGATGTACGACCAATTCCTCTCAAAATATTGTGAAGGGTTGACTATCTTCTTCATCCTCTCTTGACCTTTTATCTACTCCTGAAGGCTCCATGGGGGCTTGCCCCTTACCCTTAGCAGCTGTAGTAGCCTCCTGATGCAGGGTAGTCTGGTTGGCTGCCCTAGAAAGTGTAGCCTACTCGGCCTCCACTTGCTTTTTCCCGACCCTTGATCTCTTATGGTGAGCCTCAACTAATGCTTTACAGTTAATAAAGTGAGGAGACATGCATAGAGTTTCTTTAGAAGGATGTTCTTCCCTACCTGACAAGACAAGTGAACTCGTATATCACTACGATCAACTGACTAAGGAAAATGTCAAACAATTTGACTAACATAATTTACCTATTTATAAGCCCCCTACCCTGCCAACAGACTGATCACAAGTCTCAAAATGAGTTTCCCTTACCACCAAATAGTCTTAGGGCACTTCAAATTCCAAAGGGATCCTGGCGCCTAGATGAGTATGATACCGAGCAGCAATAAACTTCCCAATAGTAAACAAATCCTCGAAAGTGGGAGGTTTCTTATCACAATAAAAGATGACCAAATTGACCAACGACTTGGGTAGCTTGGGAGCACGTTTCACTGAAATACTCAAAAACACAACAACCTCAGCACAATAAAGTAAGCCATAATAAGGAAATAAGAGGAAGAAAGTAGAAAAAGTGTTACATATATCATTGGGACCATTCCATTCTCTGGGGACCCTTCATGACCTATCCCTTTTATGGGCCCTAAACTCCCAATCTCCCATGATAAATACATATAAACACTTACAACTATGATTACTACATTGGACTACTATGACCATCCTATATTGGGGTTTTCATGCAAAAAAGTAATAATGATTGGGGGCTTTGGAATTGTCTTTCAAGCTGTATACCCAGTCAAGTCAAACCTTGTTCTAAGTTTCCAGAACATCATTGCCCCCAATACAGTACACATTTGGAGGAAATTCAATTAAGGTCGCGCTAAAACCTCTCAGAATGGAGCGTATGGTGGGATGAAGAGGAAGCCTTAGTCCTACGTGGAGTTCCCATAAGGGAAGGGAAATTTCCTCTGAGTCTCGAATAAAATAACACCTCTCAGAAATGTCAGGCATTCTAGTCTGAAGAGCTATGGGGAGGGCACATCTCTCTCTTATGGCATTAAGATCTTCCTTAGTCACCGTGCATTGATACCAATGGGCATCTGTCTGAGTAGGGTTATAATTACTGGAAATACCCAACACGATCTTGTTCTTCCTCCTCCTCCTCAGAAGTCTCAGCATGACACCCTGCTACAGAAATGTGAGGACCCACACTTTCTGGCCTATTATCTTCAGCCTTATCCGTTGTAGGGTCCTCAAAAAGATAATCAGGAGTCAAGGAAAAAAAAAGAAAAAGGAATATTTTTTTTTAAGTATGACCTGATCCCAATATGTATGATGGAATCAAAGTAATTCCTACTTCAAGTATTGGATCTCCTGTCTCAATTAAGAGGGATCCATAGAGACTGTGTTTAGAAACTCATCCTCACTAGAACAAGGTACAGAGAAATGGGTTTCTAAAATGGGGGAAGAAATATAAGACACACCTAGGTGAATGGAGGAACCAAAACTAGAAGGAGAGTTAAGGGTAAAATGAGGATGACCTTAATCCTCTTCTGGTCTAATCACCTAAAGAGGATAGGAGAACATCATATTTGTGATACCGGGACGCTCAGGCTCTAAGCTTCTAACAAACTCGTAAACTCTCTAAATGTGTGGGGGAAATTCATGTTTTTTCTCAAGCGTTAAATCAATTAAACCTAGGCCAACCAACTCAATGGTCGTCTAAACGAACCAATCACCAAGGTGAACAGCAAGAATCAACCAACAAAATACCAGAATAATCAAACCCTTGCTAAAGCAAAGAAAGGAGTACCTGGTAAAGTTAGACGATAACGGAATAATCTACGAAGAATGAAGGAGGAATCACCAAAGAATTTTAAACGAGAAACGATTAAGATTTCACAAACGATGGAAACCATGTTCAGGGACTTTCTCTCTCTTCAATTCTGTGAAAATATTCTATGTGAAGAAAATGAAAGAAGTGGTGTGTATTTATACCCTTTGATGAAAATATTGAATCGACGATGTAGACAAAACGTCAATAAACCTGCAAAAAACTGAAACGACGGTACAAAGTATCAGCGCGAGTGACCGATTGCCATCGTTGCTCAGCTAACCCTTTGATTGCCTAACACGTGTCCATGAGATATTGTGGAAAACTTCAAGGAAATATTCTTAGAGTTAGGCCAACCAAGGTGAGCCGACCAAGGCAAGCCGACTCGGATGAGCCGACCACAAATGGGAGAGTACGAGCATCACGTAACACCTCTTCCACTCACTTAGACTCAATTTGAGAATCTCTTGCAAGAGATCTTAGGGTATTGTGTTATACCTATATAATCTCAGCATAGGATAAATTATAAATAATCTAAAGGGATCAATAGAGGTGCTCGGCCCCATCATCTAAGGAGGTCATCTCAGTAATTTGACAAGTCGGCCTGCCTATTTATTAAAATTGGATACACGTGTACCCCTATGAGATATATCTTATTAACCATGTGGGCCTGTGATTATCCGGACATTTCGTTGTTAAAGAAGTTTTGCATGTTAAGGCGTGCGTATATACATTATAATAAACATGTATCATGATGTAACTGTTTGATTTTTAAGGGCACTCCATCTATTTGTAACTATCTGATATCAACATATAAATAGGATGAAGATACGTAGCTGGAGGCACTTTTTTTATACTTTCTCAAGCCTGGAGTTGTATTTGAAAAACCCTAAACTGTAACCAAGGAAAGAATGATAATAACACCACCGTGGACGTAGGCTTCCTATTCAAGGGCCAAACCATGTAAACATCATGGTGTCCTCACTATCTCTCATCCCCATTCTTCACAATTCTTATTTATTATCAATTATTTCTCTTATTATTTGTTGCCTCTATTTTTTGACGTCAACACTCAACATTGATTTACTTTTATAACTTTATGAATCCTGAGTGCTTAAGATACACGAGCTCATTTTTTAGAAGTACCAAAGAGATTTTACTTCAGAAAAATCGATATTTCGAAAGACAAAGCTCGTACTTCCATGGAGGCACCCCCAAAACAAGTTTGTACTCCTAAAAATTTGCCTTCGAGAAATAAATAGACCCAAACCCCTGCATAAATTATGCAAAACTAAACACTTCTAATTGAAGGTTTTCCCAACTGAAAACCACCTAAAATAGGGTTGCCCACGAAGTAAAAAGTTGAGTTTCACCAAGAGGGTAAAGAACCTATGCTGCATCAGCCCACACATATATATTGTTATAAATTTTTCATGCTTAAGTACCCACCCCAGCCCTCGTTTCGTGGATCGGCTATGCAATTTATAGTATTTATATTTGTTTAAGCCTTGTTTTTATCCCAACACCTATACTTGCATCACGAATCAACATACTCATATGATAAATTGATACAAATCAAATGACATGATTCCAAAATACAAATATGAAAACATGCCTCTCAAAATATGTTCTAGGAAGAGTTCTCTGAGCAAACAAAGCCCATCTCTACATGGCATCCTGAATACACGTTTCTATTTTAATACTTCTTAAGCATCTGCATTTGATTAATTTATTAAATTAGCATATTAATATATCAGTTTGACACAACCTAAATGCTATATTGAGGACTATGCTATATAAATAAAACATTGTTGTACTTTTTATACCCGGTATCCTATTGCCTACACCTTTAAATATAATCCATTGAGTGAATTATGTTGTCTTTGATCCTGAGTATCCTTGGGTGCATACGCTCTATAACAAGCTAAACTCGTGAAGCCAAGACATATAATACGTCTCTCGATGTATATTTCGTAGGGAGTGCTCTAGTTATATAACCCCATGTATTATACACTTCATTGAGTGAAGTATGATGCCTTTAATCCTGAGCCCCCTTGGGTACATAGACGTCATGCTGAGCTAAACTCATGAAGCCCAAGCCTCATAGTGCGTCTCTCGGTGTATTATTTACTAGGGACACCTCCATATCTAGTTCTATAACCCTATTTATTATATACTCCATTGACTGAACTTTGTAAGGTTTTATACCAAGCCCCCTTGGGTATGTAGGTGAAATACCAAGTGCTTCTCTTGATCTCAAGCCTCGGTAATATGTCTCTAGACATATTATTTACCCAAGATGCATCCACCTCACTTAGAGACTAGGATATCGCCTGAGAAAACCCCTGAAATCCATCACCCATCCTTGATTAGAAAACTTACGCCTAGAAGGCCTCCTGAGCAATCCCCTTAAGCCTCAGACACCGCTTGAGCAAAACCACTACAAAGCGTCGGAGACCACCCAAAAAAATAAAAGCCTCACCACCTTGAGAACCTCACTTAATCCCCAGACAACGCCTAAGAAAACCACTGCAATACCCTAGACAACGCCTAGACAAATGCCTAAAGACCCCCATACTCCTCTTAGAAAGACTCTCTTAATCCTCGGACACCACCCAAGGAAAAAAAGCCTAATTATCATGAGCACCTCACTTAAGCCTCAAACACAGCTTGAGGAAACCTTCATAAAGACTCAAACTCCTCTGAGAAAACCTATCTTAAGCCTTGGACACTACTCAAGAAAACAAAAGCCTCACCACCCTGAGAACCACACATAAGCCTCAGGCACCACTTGAGAAAACAACTATAAAGACCCAGGCTCCACCCGGGTAATCCCCAGTAAATCCTCAGACTACTCTGAGTAAACCTCTCTAAATCCTCGAACACCACCCGAACAAATAAAATCCCCACCACCCTAAGCACCTCACTTAAGCCTCACAGACCGCCTGAGCAAACCACTCCAAAGTCTTAGACACTCTCTGAGTAAACCACTACAAAACCTTTGACACCACTTGAGCAAACAAAAGACTAACTACGTTGAATACTTCACTTAAGTCTTAAACAACGCCTGAGTATATCACTATAAATCCATATGATCAAAGCACCTCAAAGCCTCAAACACTGCCTGAGCAAACCAATGCAAAGCCTCGAACACCTCTGAGTTAACCACTGTAAAGCCTCAAACACTAACTGACCAAACAAAATCCTTACCACCCGTAGCACGCCATTAAAAGCCTCAGACATCGCTTGAGAAAACCATTACAAAGATCAGGGGGTCCACTCAGGCAAACACCTACAAAGCATCAAACTAATTTTGATCAAATATCTATAAAGCCTCGAACAACACCAAAACAAAAGCCTCACTATTTTGAGCACTTCACTTAAGCCGCATACACCGTCTAATCAAACTCCAACAAAGCCTCACCCAAGAAAAACCAAAGCAGTCACCTCCTCTAGTCTAGTCCCCTACATGACACTCCAAACCAACCCAGTCCCTTATGTGACCTTAAGTAGGAAGACATGTGATTCAAATCACTCGGTACCTTATGTGACCTTAAATAGGAAGCCCGGTGCTTGAAACCACTCGATCCCCTATACCACCTAAAATAAGAATCCTTGTGCTTCAAACCTCTCAGTCCCCCACGTGACCTTAAATAGGAAGTCATGTGCTTCAAAACCAATTGAACCCCTAAGTGACCTAAAAATGGATTCTTACACTCCAAACCAACTCGGTCCCCTATGCGACCTAAAATATAAATCCTCACATTTTAAAAACTAGGTCCCCCATGCGTCCTTAAATTGGAAACCTTACGCTTAAAATAAATCGGTCCCCAGCAGGATCATAAATAGGAAGACTTGCGATTTAAACAACTTGGTCCCTGATGTGACCTTAAATAGGAATCCATCTGCTTCAAACCACTTGGTCACTCAAATGACCTTAAATAGGAATCCTTGTGCTTTAAAAAACTCGATCCCAGCGTGACCTAGAATAGGAATCCCTGTGCTTCAAATAACTTGATCCCCCATGTGACCTTAAATAGGAAGCCATTTGTTTCAAACCACTCGATCCCCCACGTGACCTTAAATAGGTTTCCCTACGTTTCAAATAACTCAGTCCACCATGTGACCTTAAATAGGAAGCCCTTCACTTCAAACCACTTGATCCCCTACGTGACCAAAAATAGGAAGCTCTATGCTTCAAATATACTCGGTCCCCTACGTAACATAAAATAGGAAGCCGTTTGCTTCAAACCAATTCGATCCCCTACGTGACATGAGATATTGATCCATATGGTCCAAACCAATTGGTTCCCTTACGTGACCTAAAATAGGGAGCTCGCTCTCCAAACCAATTCGGTACCGTACGCGATCTTAAATAGAAATCCATATTCTTTAAATAATTTGGTCCCTTACATGACCAAAAAAAATAAGCCTAGCACTTCAAAACCCATTTATTCCCCTACGTGACATTAAATAGGGAATCCCATTCTCCAAACCACTCGTCCCCCTACATTACCTAAAATAAAAACCTTACGCTTTAAACCACTTGGTCCCTTACATGACCTAAAACAAGGATGCTTGCCTTCCAATTTAACTTGGTCCCCTACGTGACCTAAAATAGGAAGCCATGTGCTTAAAACTAATTACATACCGTACGTCAACTAAAATAAGAAGTCTTATGCTATAAGTAACTTAGTCTCCCACATGACCTTAAATAGGAAAACCTGCACTTTAAATAATTTGGTCCCTTACGTGACCTAAAATAAGCTTCCCTGCGCTTCAAAAAACTCAATATCTTATACAACCTAAAGTAGGAAGCCCTGCGCTTCAAATAACTCGGTACCCCATGTGACCTTAAATAGGAAGGCCATATGCTTCACATCACTCGATCCCTGATGAAGCTATGAAATCACAACTCAAATTTATATATGCAGTTCAATCTCTAGCTAATTCAACAATGGAGTAATCCCTGAGCAGAAAGGTAAATAGTATGAAGGGGATGAGAAAATAGAGAAGACACAGAATAAAGTTGGCTCAACCTATTAGGCCTACTCCACTGTGCAAGTATGTAATGTATGTATTGAAATTAGGCCCTAACATCCATGGAAAGACAACTCTCAAGCTTTCTCTCTCTACTGTGTATTTAGATAAAGTTTTAACTAGGGTCTTAATTTTTTGATCCCTTTAAATGAAGAAAAAGTAAGATTATATTATCTTGGGGGTGTATCGTATGCCCCCAAGCATGCACCATGTGTGCAGGAGGTAAGTGATCGAATGAGAGATCAACACCTGTCCAGCACATGCACAAGCCATAATGATGAAATATTATCCCATGTGGGCTAGAGATCTATTATAATAGTAGTTCAACATGGACTAATAACGTCTGAGTCAAACGTTCCATATGAAATGTAGATGTTGGTTGTGATGGTCCTGGCCGAGCTAAGACACCAGATTGGTCTCCTAAATGGATGACCATCAGACTACAGAGTATGACCTCAAGTTAGTTGATAGGTCTCAGCCCCCTCATCTGTGTACGAGGCCAAAATATCAGAGGTAGCCCGAATTTGAGAGCATATCTTGTTATATGACTGCAAGTGGTCGAGGATGAGACTATTGAATATGGGCCTACGCTAAGTCAGCTAATGAGTAACTCGGCCTGAAAGATGTTGAACGGGGTCGGCTAAGCCGGGTTGAGACCTATCTAGGATGAATCCAAACTTGTGCATATCAATAACCCCTAGCCCTTAGTCTTCAATATGAATGGGAGGCTGAGGGTTATATATGTCTGACCCCATACAAGGATAAGAACCCTAGTGCCATAGGTTACTATTTAGTATGTGAACCAGCCTAGATGATGACGAGGTTATCCTTTCAGTGTCAGATATAGAATATTAAGCAAAAGCTCTTTATTAGACACATCAGTTGTCCCATAGGTTGGCATGTTATACAAGTATTGACGGTGGTAGGCCTGCCTAGGGATTTGCACTCTAATGAGTGAACACTTAATTAACTGTGTGTAATGATTACTAGGTTTAAATACTTTCAAACTCAACCATTTTCTCTTTCTTCCCCTTTTATTTCCCTCACTTAATCCATTTCAGTAAAAATTTCCAGTAAACCCATTTCTCTCTCTTCGATTTAGTGTTTTCCAGCCGGCCTTAGGAGTTTCATTTGCTTCTTCGACATTTTCCATTGTTTAGGTAACCTACCTAATCTCTCTTTTTCTTCTTTTGGCCATTAAATAGTTGTATTTAAAAGCTTCATTTTTTTGGTGGGTTTTTTATTTTTTTGATGGGTTATTTAGGAGGTTGTAGGGTTGTGTTCTGGCGGTTCAAAGGTTTTAGGGTAAACTTTAGAAGGTTAGGAGTGTTTGGTAAATTTTTCAAGGGTTAGGCGCCATAGACTTGGCTAGTTTAAGTTTTCTAGAGGGTCCTCAGTCATCTTCTTCGATGGCTTGTTTAGGGCTGAAACTTTAGAAAAAATGTTCCATTTGTCCTTTTCTATCTTTTGGTCAACCTTAGTCAATATTAAACAAGTTTGAATGTTCAAAACACTTGAAGAGTTACTTTAAAAAGTCCCACATCTAAGTGCGACCATATATTAGGGAGATACGTAAGGGAGAAGCTAAGGTGAGTTTAAGTGCAAAGTCGGGGACAATCCTACACGTCCAATTTATCTAATTCCCTTGGTTGCGATAGACCCTCATCTCAAGGGTAACAGTCAGTATCGTCTTTTTATAGCTATATCCCTCTCGCTTCTCAGTAGTCTGAGGGGGTCGACTCTTTTAAGGAGTCTATGTAGGTTCCCTTCTCTCATCTGGAAGACTCTGGGGTTGTTGGGTCAACCAATTATGATTAGTCTCCCGAAGCTTAGGTATCTAAAGAGTCAAGGGATATTGTCTCACATCTTTTACCCCCATGGTCGTTCCCTTATCTACTATGTCTGATTATTAGTTCAATGAGATATTTCCTAGTGGTGTCTAAACTATTGAAATTGAGGTCGATAGTGATTCTGATTCTAAGGATCTGCTTGATACCTCTTATGCCCAAACCTTCCAATCCAACGTCAGAGAGACCGATTTACTGGCTTGGAGACATATGTATGGGATCAAGCCATGCATCCATATGAGAGTTTCGGCAAAAAGTGAGAGGGACAATGATAGCGGAGATGGTGAGATAGCTATCTACGAATAGATATTTAGGGTCATCTTTAGACTACCCATCCACCAACTGTACGAGCTATCTTGGCTGTTCTGGGGATTTCCCTAGCTCAACTATCACCCAGCGCTTGGAGGATCATCCTCGGCTTTATTTCTCTTTGGAATCTAGTTCACAATGCCAACCTTCCAATTAGTATTTTTTAAGCGTGCTATAACGTGTCTTGCACAAAAACTCATTCTGGCTATTATCACCTTGGGGCTAGAAAGCCCGATAAGAAGGTTCTCATGGTTAACCAGACTTCAAGCCATCATTGGAAGACCCAATACTTTTTATATAAGGATCTTGGGAGTTTGAATCCGATGATGCTTGTAGTGCCAAAGATTCGAGTGTCCCTCAGAGGTGGGATAATGCATATATGTCTGCCAAGCTTGACCCCGGCCTCAGTATTGACAATCCGAAGAGGGATAAAGTTGTTGTGACATCTATTTTGCCTGTTTTGGTCGGGCGAAAAAAGTGTGTTCGTGTGAGGACACAATCGTCGTGTGTTTCGCCGCCGCGATACAAAAGAACCTAAGCTACTACTACACTTGCGAGGCAAGCACAGCGGTAAGTCGGGTATCGTAAGAAATCCACAGGGAGTGATTAAATTTTAGACTTTAATTGTTTTAAAACTTCTGAAAATAAAAGGGTGTAAAAGAAATAAGAAAAGGTGATATGGTGTTTATGGTGACTAAATAAAAGAGAAGTTACGCTAAAATAATGTAAAGCGAGGATCGGGATCGCATTCCACCACACGAGCTAAACAACTACTAATTAGAATTCCGGCTCGAAAGCAATCTAATCGAGCATTTACAATTAAGCATAAACATCACACAATAAGGAATTTAAGCCAAAGTTGCGAGATTAAACATTTAACTGAAAAATGGTCGCACGCGGATTAAACTCGGATTATTGCTATAAACACTAAAGTTGCGTGACAAATAAAGTTAAACGCATAACAATCCAACTTTAATACACGCGGTTTCAATTAAATGCAATTTTGCACGAAACCTAATTTTCGGTGCTCAAGGCCCGTTAATGGCGGAACACAAACCCCGACCCTATTTATCTACGGACAAATCATGGAAATAAACTAAATTACACTAATTAAACTATGAAAGCAATAATTAAAGCAGGTAAACTAATTAATATAGCATGTAAACTAATTATCAAAGCAAGAAATTAAGAAATACAACTATATTAATGGTAGGGGTAATGAAAAATACAACTTACAACACCCAAAAGTTGTCACACCAATTGAGGAAGAAGAAAAGCTCTCAAAACCCTAACCCTAATCTAAGCTAAAATGAAGATATCTCTTCAAAATGAAGAGAAAGAGCATTTATACAAATCAAATCCCATGGCAAACTTGTAAATAAAATGGGAGAAAAACAAATATCAGTAGGCCGAATCGATTCGGAACTGGGGCCGAATCGATTCGGTTGAAGAATATCTCGAGACTGCCAGGGGGCGAATCGATTCGGGTGAAATCCGAATCGATTCGGAAACCGAGGAACTGGCACTGTCTCCAGCCGAATCGATTCGCAAAGGGGACGAATCGATTCGGACCTGCAATTCCTGCATTTTTCCCCTGTCTTGGGATGGTATGGAATTCTCTTCCGCTCAAAAGCCCGTAACTTCTTCGTTCGGACTCGGAATCGCGTACCGTTTGCGGCCACGCGAAGCTTGTTCAGAGGGCTTCAACTTCCGTGAAGACATTGGACCAGTTGCCCAAATTGTGAAATGACTAAATTGCCCTTGCGCGTGCGATTGTGTACGGAACTTCGCCGGAATGCATCCGAACTTCATACTAAGCATCCAAATACCTACAAAAGCTCAATTAACCCCTGCAAAACATGTTAACATAGAAATCCGAGGTTGTCTGGTTAACGAGCATAAATATAGGGATTAAGATACCCGAGGGGGCTAATAATGCGTCGGTTAACGGGTGAAATACGCAATATTTGCGTCGTATCACACCTCCTAACTTACACATTGCTAGTCCCTAGCAATGAAATAGGAAACAACAAGAAATACAAGAAAACCAAGAGCAGGATACAAGTGCCAAAAGGGATGAAAAACTAATAAAAGGATAAGGCCACTTTCGCGGGCGATTCGATTGCATTTAGCGTATGCAATAAGCCGTTAAACCCCTAGGTTACCCTAGTGGACGAGTGTCGTCTCGTGAGGGTTTTCAGGGATGAAACCCACAAACATCATAAAGTTTCTTCAAAATATGCCCAAGCAAGTAAGACAAACTCATCAGTGCGAACAAGATTTCAACATGTTATTAGCATAGCAAACGAATTCACATGAGAAGTCCGTAGTTATTAACATTATCGAATGCACCTCAATGAATTGAAACTCTAACATGTGGGAGGGGAGTGAGCATATGCAAGGTATGATTTGGCGAAAAAATTAAATAATTCGGATACTAAATATCAAAGCATGCATACATTCAATCCTCACGGGTATTACGCTCAACAAATGAATTCACTATGAAAAGGGAGGTAATACACGGGACATGCGGGCATAAGGAGTAAATGTAAATGGAAACTAGGCCGCGCACATGTCACAGATGAAGAATGCTATATATAAAATGAAAAAACTGTAATCTCAATGAAAGGATACCACTCACTAAAAGAGGCGAAATGCATTTTCACAGATTATCACAACTATTATGGCTTTTAAATTACATCAACCTAAGATCACATAGGACTTTAATAGGGTTATATTGTAGGTATGGCTAAGGTACGAAACGAAGGAATATATGTACGAATTCAAAGTGTTCGGAATGAAAACTCGGGATAATGGGATAATGCGGACAATATCAAAATTGGAAAACAAGTTCCAAAAAGGCATTAGATATATCATCGGGGAGAGTAATCAAAGCTTATTGAACTATATACAACATATGCAAACTTTCTCTTTGTTTTTCTTTTCTTCTTTTTCATGTTTTCTCTTTTGTTTTCTTTTGCTTTTTGCTTTCTCTTTTTCTTCACTTTTTTTTTTCACTACTTTCTTTTCTTTGCTTATCAAACTCTCATATGCCTAAATTGCAACCGACATCATAACAACATCATTCAATCCCAAGCAACATTCCAAACAAAGGTATGTAAGGTGTATGTATGGCTTAAAACTCCAATTTGGAGTTGGTTATGGGATTTTGGGTAATGAAACGAAAGGCTAGTATTTAAGCTCAAAGGGGTTGACTAGGGAAATATATATGGTGAGGTCAAGGCTAATATGGGTGATATAACAAAGATTGCCTATGATCATTTCACAAAGTATACGCAATTCTCGAGTCAAAACAATATATGAAAATCATGCTCAAGTAACACATTTCAAGTATGGACTCAATTAATGAACGATCAATGAAAGAATAGTGAGATTACCAACGAATTCAACGTTTTCAATGAGAAAAGAATAGTGTATAACACTCACAAACGACGAAAGGTACAAAGCTTACTCGGTGTAAGTATATACAATGCAACAAAAGATTACCGAGTTATAAAAATCTTAAACCAAATCAATATAACAAGGAAAGTGCATATGCTCATGGGATAAAGTTTAATTCATGAAGTTATTCACAATATCAATGATTTGAGGACTAAAGTCTAATAACTTCTAAAATCGAGAACATGCATCATTGAGTTGTCTATTAGATCGGGCAATTATTGACATTTATCATTGGAAACAAGGCAAAATGCCCAACAAAGGAGAAAAAAGAAAGAAAATATTTTTGAAAATTTTTAAATTTTTCACAAAAAGGCATACTTAGTAACTAAATGTGAGCAAATCCATGGACTACACATGAAATGGATAGATTATCCTACACCCCCTAACTTAAATGTTGCATTGTCCTCAATGCTCATTAAGAACACAACACAAAGAGAGGAAAAGAACGATATTACCCAAAATTGGAGCGATCTACATAAGCACGAGTCCAATGAAATCTACAAAACAAGTTAGTACCGAGCATAGCAAAAACAAATAACAAAAAGTTAACTAATTACACTAGACTAAATTAAAAGGAAAGAAAAATAGGAAAGAAAGAAAATTAAAAAGCTAATTATTTACAACCTACTATTTAGGCTTCACACTAACTATACACTAGAAGTCTAAATAGTTGAGGGTCCACCCAAAAAGGGATTTGACTTTGAAAGATCAACGGTGGACCCTCCAAAGAGAACATGCCTCCCGAAAAATAAGAATTCCGTTTGAACAACGGAAGGCATGTGGGTGGTGAAAAAAGTGAACCATCGCCAATTTGAAATTTTTGAGGGACGATGGGGGATTTGGATAATAAGGGGGAAAGGTACACTAGAGATCCAAGAAAAATCGATTCATCTCCCAAAGGTTTTTCAAATGGAATGGGAGATGGTGCACACACGGGGATAGGATCCATCGAAAACAAGTCCGGTAAAGAGTCCTCATCGGCAAAAAGTGTAGAAGTTTTAAAAGTTTCTATCGACTCATAGGAATCAACCGGTAATTCTAATGGTTCAATGACGGAAAACGAATATGGTGATGAAACAAATTCAATGTCAATCGACTCATCGTCGGAAGGAGATTGAATTTCGGGGGAGAAAGATTCACATTCGATGAGAAATTCTCTGAAAAATTGAGGTGAAACACTAGTTTCCACCTCCTCGTTGTTTTGTGCATAAGAATTCATCTCATCGCAAAGTGCACCAAGTCTCATTCCAGCATCATTTAGGCTTTCCAAACCTTGGGAGTAAAGAAGCAAAGTCTCTTCCAAAGTAGGCTTCCTCAGCTCAAGAGCCTCGGACTCCTCATTTGGTTGAAACTCCTCTTCGAAAGTAAGGAAATAAGAATCGTCATTGGATTCGAATAATGAATCCAACTCAAGCTCCCAATAACAATTTTCATTCCGATAAATGTTTTCAAGTCTTTCATTTTCAAGAAAATCTTGAAAATGAAAAACTTGAAAACTATCCCCAAAGTAAGAATCATTAGAATGACCGTAATAACTATAATAATAGGACATGATTACCTCGTTGTTGAAAGATGGAGAATCCAAGAAATAAAGTGAGCAACCGCGAATCAAAGTTTCTTAGCGCTCAAGTATGCAAATCCTGCAAGAAAGGTTAAAAGAAAGAATACAAATAGGAAAGGAAAAATACTACGAAATAATAAAGCAATTACTATCTAAAACACACTCCCCGGCAACGGCGCCATTTTTGGTCGGGCGGAAAAAGTGTGTTCGTGTGAGGACACAATCGTCGTGTGTTTCGCCGCCGCGATACAAAAGAACCTAAGCTACTACTACACTTGCGAGGCAAGCACAGCGGTAAGTCGGGTATCGTAAGAAATCCACAGGGAGTGATTAAATTTTAGACTTTAATTGTTTTAAAACTTCTGAAAATAAAAGGGTGTAAAAGAAATAAGAAAAGGTGATATGGTGTTTATGGTGACTAAATAAAAGAGAAGTTACGCTAAAATAAAGTAAAGCGAGGATCGGGATCGCATTCCACCACACGGGCTAAACAACTACTAATTAGAATTCCGGCTCGAAAGCAATCTAATCGAGCATTTACAATTAAGCATAAACATCACACAATAAGGAATTTAAGCCAAAGTTGCGAGATTAAACATTTAACTGAAAAATGGTCGCACGCGGATTAAACTCGGATTATTGCTATAAACACTAAAGTTGCGTGACAAATAAAGTTAAACGCATAACAATCCAACTTTAATACACGCGGTTTCAATTAAATGCAATTTTGCACGAAACCTAATTTTCGGTGCTCAAGGCCCGTTAATGGCGGAACACAAACCCCGACCCTATTTATCTACGGACAAATCATGGAAATAAACTAAATTACACTAATTAAACTATGAAAGCAATAATTAAAGCAGGTAAACTAATTAATATAGCATGTAAACTAATTATCAAAGCAAGAAATTAAGAAATACAACTATATTAATGGTAGGGGTAATGAAAAATACAACTTACAACACCCAAAAGTTGTCACACCAATTGAGGAAGAAGAAAAGCTCTCAAAACCCTAACCCTAATCTAAGCTAAAATGAAGATATCTCTTCAAAATGAAGAGAAAGAGCATTTATACAAATCAAATCCCATGGCAAACTTGTAAATAAAATGGGAGAAAAACAAATATCAGTAGGCCGAATCGATTCGGAACTGGGGCCGAATCGATTCGGTTGAAGAATATCTCGAGACTGCCAGGGGGCGAATCGATTCGGGTGAAATCCGAATCGATTCGGAAACAGAGGAACTGGCACTGTCTCCAGCCGAATCGATTCGCAAAGGGGACGAATCGATTCGGACCTGCAATTCCTGCATTTTTCCCCTGTCTTGGGATGGTATGGAATTCTCTTCCGCTCAAAAGCCCGTAACTTCTTCGTTCGGACTCGGAATCGCGTACCGTTTGCGGCCACGCGAAGCTTGTTCAGAGGGCTTCAACTTCCGTGAAGACATTGGACCAGTTGCCCAAATTGTGAAATGACTAAATTGCCCTTGCGCGTGCGATTGTGTACGGAACTTCGCCGGAATGCATCCGAACTTCATACTAAGCATCCAAATACCTACAAAAGCTCAATTAACCCCTGCAAAACATGTTAACATAGAAATCCGAGGTTGTCTGGTTAACGAGCATAAATATAGGGATTAAGATACCCGAGGGGGCTAATAACGCGTCGGTTAACGGGTGAAATACGCAATATTTGCGTCGTATCACCTGAGTCTAACAGGTATTTTTGAGAGGCCATTTTCGTGCCTCTTCGATGTGATTTCGGCCTCCACTATGTTACTCGGGTACCTTTTGAATTCATTTTTACACATTGACTAACTTTCTTGGTAGGTATTTATTTTTCCCAAGCATTTAAATGTCTTGTACTAACTCATGTTTTCCTTTTTACCATCTCTGCTGACCTTTATGAAGGTCAGTGAATGGGTTTAATGAGAGGCTCCCTTAAATGCAACAGGTCGAGAAGGACATTCAGGCGAGATGGCCATTCAGGCTGAAAAAGACCTGAAGAAGGAGATGCACAGGAAGGACATTGACCAGCAGAATGTTGTTCAGGCCTTAGAGAAGCATCACTTAGATACTCTTGGAGATTTGAGAAAAGAACAATATAAGGCTTTGAAGGCCCTGACTACAAATCATGAGGCAGACATTACTATTGCTAATAAAAAGGCCAAGGAATAAGTTGTAAAAGTGCCATTAACAACATCAAATCTTTAAACGCTTTTGGTGGCTATGGTTGCAAATATATCGAATGAAGGGTGAGGATGTCTTGTCGTTGGTCTGTCCTTAAATTTTTGGAGGTTCAAGGTCTGTTACAAAAGGAATTCAAATATTTTGGCCTCACTGACCCATTGGTCTCCATCGCCATGGCCGATGTGGAGGTTAAGGCCACTGCAGAGACGATTGTCCACACAGCGACTGAAACAGCCAGTGCTGGTCGAGTGGAAGATGAGGCCCAAATGGAGGAGATAGCTTATGCCATGATAGGTGAAGTCCAGACAGCCGACAACGTCCAGATTGAGGCTGAGAACACTGTTTAGGGTGGCTACCTGTGGCCTAATACCCTATTTTGTTGTGTCTCGTCTATTTTTCTTTGCTTTATGAATATTGTTTATAACATTAACTCTAACAATTTTCTTGCTCATATTTTTTGTTGACGACATGTAAGGCCGATAGTTTAATGCCATGATCTATTTTTTGACCAAGTGTTGTGTCTGCAATTTCTATAACTCTTCACTATTGCTTGGCATTCATTGAGTATTATACTTTTGGCTTACACATTATTTGTATATATATTGCATTCACCATAAGACACCAATGTTGGACTCAACATAAAAGTCATGATTCTTAATTTGTGTTTTCAACAATATTATGATGTCATACGATGGTCCCCATGGTGTTGTCAGGAATGCATGACCGAGACGAGTCTCTTTATGCCCTCTCATATCACCATGTGAGTTATGACCTTTAATTCAACATAGTCTGATGTTTAGGCAACCATACTTAAATAATTTTTTATTTTATGTTTTCCACCACATTGTGATGTCACACAATTGTCCTCCTCTTGGTGTTGTTGGGAGTGCATGGCCGAGACAAGTCTCTTCATGCCCTCTTATATCAGCAAGTGAGTTATGACCTTTAAATCACCATAGTTTGATGTTTAGACAACCATACTTAAATGATTTTTGATTTTGTGTTTTCCACCTCATTGTGATGTCATACGATGGTCCTCCTCTTGGTGTTATTGGCAATGCATGATCAAGATGAGTATCTTCATGCCCTCTCCTATCACCAAGTGAGTTAGGACCTTTTATTAACCATAGTCTAATGTTTAGACAACCATACTTAAATGATTTTCAATTTTATGTTTTCCACCATATTGTGATGTCATACAATGGTCCTTCTCTTGGTGTTGTTGGGAGTGCATGGTCGAGATGAGTCTCTTCACGCCCCCTTATATCACCAAGTGAGTTATGACCTTTAATTTATCATAGTGTGATGTTTAGGCAACTGTACTTGTATGATGTATAATTTTTTATCACTAAATGAATGATATGTTATCATATTATCCCCTCCTCTCAGTGTTATTGAGAGTCTATATATGAGACTTGTCTCTTCATACACTCTCATATAATTGAGAGTGAACATAATGGAAATCGGGTACTTTATATTACTCTAATTCACACCCTGCGGTAATCAGGAATATATTAGACAACACTTGAACTTTTCATTGATCATTCACTGTCAGAAAAAAGATGATACATGAAAATTCTTCTGAGAATGAGACCACGCGCGTACAATTAAGGCTCTACTGATGGTCACTCTATACAGTCTATGCTAGTTAGGATATAACTTGTTCGGCTTATGCAAAACCTTTTCAATACTAGATCACCCACGGCTACCGGCCTGTACTTTACACATTAATTATAGAATCTTGCCACCCTTTGCTGATAAGTCGACTGTCGTGTGGTTGCGTCTTCTCGTCTTTCTTTAATCAGGTCCAAGTCAATCCTTCTTTATTCAATATTAGCATCGGTTTCATAGGTTTGTACCCTATGACTTGGGAGACCCAACTCTGTAGGGATGACTTCCTCAGACCCATATGCTAGCATAAAGGGCGTTTCATCTATCGACATCCATTCGGTCTTCCTATAACCCCATAATACTCCATGCAACTCCTTCATCCACAATCCTTTGGAATCTTCCAACTTCTTTTTCATTCCATCAAGTATCGTCCTGTTAGTAATCTTTGTTTGACCATTGTCCGGTGCTGAGAAGAAGTGTTTGATACCAACCCTCTCACAATAAGCTACTAGATATTTATTCTTTAATTACTTACCATTATCTGAGATAAGAGTGTTGGGTAGGTCGTATCTACAGATGATATTTCTCTAGATAAATTTGAACATCTTCACTTCAGTTATGGAGATCATAGGCCACCTCTACCCATTTTGAAAAATAATCAATATCAATAATTAAGTATTGGAGGGCCCACCTAGTTAATTCCCCAAACTGCAAATGGCCACACCGCAGTGATGGATGAAGGTGATTAATGAGGCTGATGAGGGATGCTTGCATATCTCCGACACTGGTCACACTTTTTTACATAGTCGGTCATGTCTTTGGACAGTGTCGGACACCAATAACCCTACATCATAATCTTCTTAGAAAGATACTGCCCTCCAATATGGCTTGCACATGACCCTTCATGGACATCTCCTAGGAAATAATCCACCTCTGAAGGGTGGACGCATCTGAGTAGGGCCAACATAAAACCTCTCTTATAGAGAACATCTCCTATAATAGAAAACTATGTTACTCGGTATCTGAGTTATTTTTCTCGACCTTGGTATCTGGGAGATCGCTATCTCGGATGTATTTGATTAGAGGATCCATCCATGAATCTCCCAAATTTAAGTGCAAGAAGAATTCAACCCTACTGTCATCTTATTATATGGTCGACTTTGCAGTATCTCTATCGGAACTGTACATCTGATTTCTATCTTTGTGGCTGATGTTAATATTGCCAAATCACCATCTTGACTATTGTCAAGCTGAGGAATCCTTTTGAGCTTCACATCTTTGAAGTTTTTCATAACTTTCTTGATCTGTGCCAAGTACTTGTCCATATTATCGTCTTTATCCTCATAAACCCCCAAAACCTGGTTCATAACCAACTGCGAGTCACTGTGGATAATCATTTGGCTGATGTTCAGTACTCTGGCTAGGGAGAGGCCTGCCAATAGGGACTCATACTCTGACTCATTATTCGATGTCTTAAAGATAAATCTTAAAGCATAATCAATAGATGTTCCATCTGAAGTCGAGAGTATCAACCCGGATCCACTACTACTTTCACAAAATAAGTCATCAAAAAATAGGCTCCATATAGGACACTCCTCTAAAAAAGGCACTAAATCCACAATCCCATTCCTAAATAGAAAATCTTTCTCTGTAGTATCGGCCTTGTCAACCTCGATCGCTGATGAATTTCCAATAGCTTCTTCTAGCACAACTGTTGGTGCCACCATCTCTTTAATACCATCATGTTTGGCCTCGACCCATGTGAAGTCGGCTATAAAATTTGTCATGGCTTTCCCCTTAATTTCATTCCTAGGCTGATAGATGATGTCAAACTCACCTAGCTCAATTGACCAAGCCATTAACCTACTCAATTGCTCAGGTTTATGGATGAACTGCCTCAAGGGAGTGTTAGTGAGCACCACCATCATATGGTCCTGGAAATACGGTTTCATCTTCCTTAAAGCATGTATCAGTTCATACACCAATTTATCCAATCTAGGATACTACAACTATGCCCTATGTAAGGCTCTACTATTAATGTACATCGGCTTTTCAACACCTTTATCATTACGTACGATAGTAACACTGATGACCAACTCTAATAGCGACAAATACAAAAATATTTTTCCCCTTGAACAGGCCGAGATAGTAACATCGGCGACCCCAAGTAAGATTTTAAGTATTGAAAGGATTCTTCACATTCTTCATCCCAAACAAACGCTTTCCTTAGGATTTTAAAAAAGGGTAAACACTTATTTGTAGCTCTAGAGATGAAACGGTTGAGGGCCACAACACGTCCTATTAGCCTCTACACATCTTCAATCATCTTTAGCCTCTTCATGTCTATGTGAAATTTGACCTTAGATGGGTTAACCTCTCTACCCCTTTAGTCATAATAAAGCTTTGAAATTTACCCGCGCCAACACCAAAAACACACTTGGTCGGTTTTAATTTCATCCTGAACTTATTCACCGAGTCAAACATCCGTTCAAGGTCTGCCACATGAGTCTCATCCTTGAGGCTCTTAGTCATCATGTCATCGATGTAAACCACCATGGTCTTTCCAATTTGGACTTGAAACATCTTGTTGAACAGACTCTGATAGGTTTCCCCTGCATTTTTAAGGTTGAATGTCATGAATTTGTAGTTGTAGGTTCATTTATATGTGATTAAGGAAGTCTTCTTATCATCTTCCTCATCCATAAAGATCTGGTTATACCCTGAGTAAGTGTTCATGAAACTCATCAGCTCATAACCTTCCATAAAGATTTGGTTATACCCTGAGTAAGTGTCCATGAAACTCATCAGCTCATAACCTTCCTTGGAATCATCCATCTAATCTATATCAGGAGAAGGAAAGTTTTATTTAGGACAAGATTTGTTTAGATCAGTGAAGTCTACACACATCCTCCACTTTCTGTTGGCCTTAGGGATGATTGCAATAATAGACAACCACTTTGAATATTGCACCTCCCAAATGAACTCAGTTGTTTGCAATTTTTTAACCTCTTCTTGAATGACCTCATACTTATCCTTTGCATACATTCTTATCCTCTGCTTCACAGGCTTCACCTTGTCATTAATATTCAATCAGTGGTAGATGATCTTTGGGTCTATTCCTGGTATGTCTTCGTGACTCCATGTAAATATGCTCTGCCTCCTTCTCAATAGTTTCACCAACTCCTATTTTACTTCCTTCTTTAAGGCTTTCCCGATTTGGATTGGGTTTTTTGTCTCATCCTCATTGATGAAGATGAATCCTACCTCCTCTACGAATTCGCCTTTTTTAGTTTCTTCTCGTCCCTTGGTGATAGTACAGGTATAGTACCTTCTCGCGGAATGCATACAATGGAAAGTGTTGAGGACTTATTGCCGCGGATCACTCGTACATAGGGTGCGACACCTTAATGCTAAGGGTGCGTCCCCTACTTGATACAGGGCGCGGCCCAACTTACTACAGGGTGTGGCCCCAGTCTTATCAGATTAACTGGTCGCAACCCCCCCTTTCACCTACCAGTAATACAACACCTACAAATAGAGGTCAACACCTAGGAATAGGAGATCCGAATTCATTTTCCTACACCAGTGCTAGGCTTAGCGTTGATTACTCTCTCTACGCCAATGAGCACAACTTAAGGGATACTCGTCGGCATCGCAACCATCTCTCCGGCACACCGGAATCCTCATTACTACCATTGGATGATTTCTCGTATCATCAATTTGGCACTGTCTATGGGAAACTAGATATTTCAATCTTTTTTCTCTATATTTTGAGTTCTTAAACACCTTATTCTATTCATGGGGGTCCTTTGGATCATCATCCCATGAGTAAATTTTGGTTACTGAGCTCTATTTTATATTTGCACCCTTAAATGGGTATTTTATTTATTCAGATCTAATCTTGGGTCTTTATTTTATGACCTTAGATCTATTTTGCATACCCATGTGATATCATTTCATCTAGATAATGCTGAAAAGCATGATGGACATTAGCCCCTTAAAGATGAATGATTAGGGAAGGATTGTATTTACTCCCTTTTTCCTATTCTTGACCTATGATCTAGGGTTTATCATTGAAACTGTGCCGTTTTGTGCACCATGAGGGTATTCTCATTAATGGACCTTAGTAGGTATGTTCACATGTTGGGGGAGAAAAATTCAGTTCCTGGGTTTCAATTTTAGGATTGTTCCCTTCACTGCCAAGATAGGGATGCGACCTGGCAGTTCAACTGCCTTTCTTACCATGACCCCTACTAGTGAGGTTCTATTACAACAGCTCCAAATCATCGAGGAAAGGACTAAAGTGGTCTTCATCTTAACCTTGGTGAATATCATTCAAAGGCCATGGTAGTACACCTATGTGCCTTACTAACCGCGGCCTCATCAGTAGTATCATGCAGCAGTGCAAATGGTACATCCTAATTTCTTACTTGGTTAATCCAATATTTTTGTGATTACTCACTTGTGCTAGTTTTATTTCAGATTGTATATTTTGTAAAGACTAACAAAGCAGAAAATGGAAGGAGAACCCAGCCAGAACACAAAAATGAAATATGAGATTGTGCAGTTGTACAATCACCTCAACCATCTCTATGACAGTCATGCTTCACTCCAAACCCAAGTCAACTATTTGACTCGGAGGGTCCTCATGATTGAGGCTACAGCCTCATCCAATGTAGATGCAGCACCCAGGATAATTGTTGCAACTCCTAACACTATCGCGGTCGTAACATCAGAGACCGAGGAAGTGTCCCGGCTAAAAGCACTGGCCGCAGAAGGCAAGACCGTGGCCAAGTCCCTAAAGAGGAGGATGAAATAAGAAGAAAGGGCATTGCGTGAGAACTACACGCCACTGAACTCTAGCTTGGAGGATATACTTGGAAGCATCAAGGAGAAATTGCTTAGGTGGATAGAAATGCAGAAAGCTCCACCTCATAAAAGGGACAAAGCCAAGTGGTGCAAATTCCACCATCACCACGAACACCTCACCGAATAGTGTCACACTTTGAAGAATGAAATTGAGAGGCTCATAAGTTAGGGGAAGCTGCAGAGCTTCCTCAAGGATGCCTGAGGGATGTAGCCTAGCTAAACGGGCCACATACCTCTTTTTATGACCATATTTATATTTGATATATTTCTGTTCTTAGTGAACTCTTTTGAATAGTTCCATTTTAACTTTGTATTGAAATAGCAAAGTCTTATATATATAAATAGATATATGAAATCAAGTTCACTTTATAGTGTCATATTTTGATTCTCAATTCCATGAAATGTAATCTTATAAAAGACCATTTTGTCTTAAACAGATCTCGATTTGAGATAATATGTTATATCGGGAATGATAATATCTAAATGGGCCTGCAACGCCAATTAAAATGCCTGATTTTCTGATAGCAAATGATAATTGAAAATGGTGAAAGTAACTATTGAGAGCAGTTATCTAAATTGGTCTGCAACATCACTTATAAGGGCTCACAGTGCACGTTCTTAGCTTTCGGGATGCGTCATTAGCTGCAAGGGTTCACAATGCCCGTTCTTAGCTTTCGATATGCGTCATTAGCCCAAGGAGGTTACTATCCCGGAAAACATCATTAACTTGGTGGATAGATATGAAACATCATTAACTTAATGATCTCATATTAGCTTGGGGAAGCTTCATAATACCTAGCATGGGAAGGCCTGAAAATAACCCACAGGGGCTAAAGACTTAATTATCTGTGGATAATCCTATTGTATCCTGGAAAGGCTTTATATATATCCAAACATAGCTTAGGGAAGCTTCATAATACCAAGCCCGAGAAGCCCTAAAAATAACTCAATAAAAGCGACTAAAGAAAGCCAATGAAGGCAATCGAAGCAACTAAAGGATGATGATTTTCTGTGATCACAAAGCATGCCAAAGCTACAGAAGGATGGCCTCAACCCAGCATGCCATCATCAATTTCCTAAAGGTTTAGAAAGATACCGTAACCTTATTAGTATGGATGCGTCCGTCAAGTTAATTTATTCAGAAGACGCGGCAGATAGAAGCAGGCAGGATTGATAACCCCCTGCAACCCTGTTCAAGAAAATAGGCGATAGTTGGATTAAGCATCGTGGCTCTGTTCAAGAAAGTTCAAGGTGAAGAAAATAGGTCACAGCCTATGAGAAGAACTTTATGCTATTCTGTCGCGGCCTTAGTTTATTACGTGTTCAATCAATTAAGAAATCAATCATAAAAAGAAAAAAGTATTGAGGCATAAGAGAAGCAAGGAATACAAAGGAAGTGCAAAAATAATTTAAAAGGCTACAGAAATTTAAGAAAGGCAGCAGTCATGCATGTTGAGATTCAAAGGCTAAAGACTCAGCAAAAATTAGTGTTAAAATAGTTGCACAGATTATAGGCCGCAGCCTTGATGACAAAAATGTTTGCAAAAGGGACGCAGCCCTAATGTTCAAAAACCTAGAAGTTTTGACTTAAGAAGTTGAATCATCTACTTTATTTCCATCTTCTTGATCTGCAGTTGTCTCGATCTCTTGTTCTACTGTCGTGACCTCTCCTTCATCCCTTAGTCTGGCCCTCTCTTCGACTGTGGCCTTCATCTCATCCACGAAGGAATCATGCTCAGCATCCACCACTCTCCAACATTTAATTATAGCCGTGGCATTAGGGAAGTTCTTTGCCACCCTATATCTCAGATCTTGGTAGTCGCGGATATAAGATCTGTTGTTGATAAGGAAGAAGTCCGTGGAGCCTTTATAAGATGCCACAGTGTTATCAATGGTTAATTAAAGGGCTTCGCCATGTTGTTCGTCTTTTCTAGTAAGGGCCGCAACATGATCTTCCTCTATCTTCTTCATCATCATGGCATGATCTTCCTCCATCATCGCGGCATGGTTCTTGGAATCATTGAAAGCTTTGATCTTTAATTCTTTAAGCTTCTTCTGAAGAAGTCCCAACTTGCCGTTTACAAGCTCTGAGGCCTTGGAATCTTCTGCAGTTTGAGCTTGGGAAGCCTTCAGAGCCTCCGCGGCTTTCTTAAAATTATCCTCAGCTTCGTCCTTGGATTTGACAGCTGCTTCAAGATCCATATGAGCTACCTGGAGTGCCCCGGTAGAAGATTTCTTCCCAGCTTCGAAAAATTCAGCTCTTGCCTTAGCTAAATCAGTAGTGTGAACACCCTCCGCGACCTCCTTAAGTCTGTAGAGACCCTCATACTATATTTTTGGGTCGCCACAGCTTCTGCAGCCTATAATTGCATTGAGAGTTAGAAAATAAAATTGAAACTACAAAGAATATTGTAAAGTTGGAATTACTTACCCTCAGCATACTGTGAAGGGAGTAAGACTCCACGTCCTCGTATCCTCACCTACCAACCGATCTAAGTCGGCTCCATCTATTTCCTTCCTTATTCTATGGATGGCATGGGCAGTATTATCCTAAAAAGATGAGGGATCTGGTCCTGCGTAGTTGTGTCCGCAGACGTCTGCTTTGCAAAGGAGGCAAATTAGCATTTACATCCATTATTGATGGAGGGGGAGGAGAATTTATCTCATATACAGGCAAAGTATAGCGGACACCTTGATCAGATAGTGGTGACAAAAGACCCACCGCGGCTATATTAGCCCCAATATCATCATCGAAAGTGCTCTTAGGCCTCTCATTAGGGTCCAACTCCTTAACTTAGAGTGAAGGCGCAGCAGCATTGGTTTGATCCGCAACCAGATTTTGGGGCACGACAGTCTCAACTTGGCCACTAGGGGCAACTGTGGTAGGCGCCTTGGACTTAGTGATCGAGTGAGAAAAGTGTGCGCGTGTAAAGTGAACAGTCGTTGTTTTCGTTTCGCCAACTCAATACAAAAACCTAAGTTACTACTACACTTGCGAGGCAAGCACACCGGTAAGTCGGGTATCGAGAATCCACAGGGACAAGTTGTTAGAATTTAAGTGGTTTAATATTCCGAAATAAAAGTGTAAAAGGTGAATTACAAACTAAAAGAAAAGATGCATGAAAGGGAAAGATTAATCTAGGCGAGGAAACTTAAACTAAATTAATAAAGAGAATAAAACTATAGGTTGCGTCGAATATCCCTCACCCGAGTTAATTAGTATAAAATGGTTACATGGGTCAACGAGTTATTACAAATGCATCTCGTTTTGACAGTTAATTAAATCAAGGGTTGTTACGCCCTAAATCGTCATAAAAGCCTAATAAGATTTTGGCGTCAACAAATATCCCGGAAATTACGTGCGAAAGGTCGTAAGCACGGGACATACATGATATGCCCCGTCAAATCTCCTAGGCGTAATAACTAGGACAACGTACTCGAAATAGACCCGTAAACTCCATCACCAAAGCAAAGCAACGCGTCAACCCGAGTGAGTTCAATTCAAACACAACCTAATTAAAATTACCTAGAAAGCATGTTAAAAACGCGGTAAATGGGAAGCGGTAAATAAACGCGGTAAATCTATACTAGAAAGCGTGTAAATCAAAGCATGTAAATAAAGCAAGAAAACCTAATTTAGAAAGCTTGTAAATTAACTAGAAAGCAAGAAATGAAGAAATACAAACTATATTAATGGAGAGGATGATGAATAGTCAACATTCAAGCCCAAAAGTGTGTCAATCCAAGAGGAAATGAAGAAGAACCAAGCGAATCACCCAAACCCTAAGCTAAACTAACCTAAAATCGTGTATATCTACTCTATATCTGATTATTACAACAAAAAACCTTTATATAGTAAGTGGGAAAAGATAAGGGAAAAAGGAAAGAAAGAGGAAAGTGCCCAAAATATCTGGCATTACCGGTCGACCGGTCGCAGGGGCGCGGTCGACCGGTCCCTTAAGCCAAAGCATACTGTCTCCTTCCCACGGCAAAAGCTGAAACCGCGGTCGACCGGTCCCTTGTACGCGGTCGACCGGTACTCTGTTTTCAGGCTGCATTTGGTCCATGATGAGGGGGAAAAGGTCCATTACGGAAACGAGCCTAGCTTCTTCGTCCGAACTCCAAACGACGCACCGTTTGCGGCCACGCGATGCTAACTCAATGAAATACGCATCCGTGGAATTTTCAAGAGCCGAATAAGAAATGTGAATTGACTAAAAATCCCTTGAAGTAGCGTCCAGCGACGAAACTTCTCCGAAATGCAACGGATCCTCACTTTTAGCGTTCCAATACCTACAAAAGCACAAATAACCCCTGCAAAACATGTATCTATCCAACTCCAAGGTTGTCTGGTTAATGAGCATAATTATAGGCATATAGGACCGTAAAAGCGCTAGAATGCATAAGGATAACGGGCGGAAATATGCAATATTCGATACGAATCACACCCCCTAACTTACACATTGCTAGTCCCTAGTAATGAAACAAAGAAAACCAGACCACAGAGGGTGGTACAAAATGTATATATGCATCGAAATATAATTGCCACTTTCGTAGGGAACACGATTGCATTTAGCATATGCAATAAGTCGTTAAACCCCTAGGTTACCCTAGTGGACGAGTGTCGTCTCGTGAGGGTTTTCAGGGATGATACCCACAAACATCACATGGTTTCCTCAAAATATGCCCAACCCAACATGCGACAAGCCCAATAATGGAGAAAAGGATTTCATACGCATTATTAGCAAAGTGAATGAATTCACACAAAAGTTCGAATCACTAACATTATAGAATGCACCTCATAGAATTGAAACCTTAAAATGTGGGAGGGGAGCGAGCACATGCAAAGTGTGAATTGGCGAAAAACTTATATAAACCGGATAAACATTAAAGCAAGCATATATTCAATCCTCACGGGCATTACACTCATCAAGCGAATTCACTCGAAACAGGGAGGTAACACACGGAACATGCGGGCTAAAGAGTAATTGTAAATGGAAACTAGGCCGCACACATGTCACAAATGAAGAACGCTATATATAAAATGAAAAATTGTAATCTCAATGAAAGGATACCGCACACTAAAAGAGGCGAAATGCATTTTCACAGATTATCAAAACTATTATGACTTTTTAAATTAAATGCACCCTAAGATCACATAGGACTTTATAGGGTTGTAATGTAGGTTTGGGGTTAAGGTACGAAATGAAAGGTATATGTACGGATTCAAAGTGTTCGGAGATGAAAACTTGGAATAATGGGAAGGATGCGGGCAATATCAAAAATGGAAAGTAGTTTCCAAACAGCATTAGATATATCATCGGGGAGAGTAATCAAAGATTATTGAACTATATACAACATATACAAACTTTCTCTTTCTTTTTCTTTTCTTCTTTTTCTCATTTTCTGTTTTGTTTTCTTTTGCTTTTTGCTTTCTCTTTTTCTTCACTTTTTTCACATCACTTTTCTTTACTTATCAAACTCTCATATGCCTAAATTGCAACCGACATCATAACAACATCATTCAATCCCAAGTAACATTCCAAACAAAGGTATGGAAAGTGTATGTATGGGTTCAAACTCCAATTTAGAGTTGGTTATGGGAATGGGGTATGAAATGAAAGGCTATATTTAGGCTCAAAAGGGTTAACGAGGGTAAACATATAAGGGTGAGGTCAAGGCTAATATGGGTGATATATCAAAGAATGCCTATGATCATTTCCAAAAGTTTACGCAATTCTCGAATCAAAATAGTATATGAAAATCATGCTCAAGTAACACATTTCAAGTATGAACTCAATTAATGAACGGTCAAATGAAAGAATAGTGAGATTAACAACGAATTCAACGTTTTCAATGAGAAAAGAATAGTGTATACACTCACAAACGATGAAAGGTACAAAGCTTACTCGGTGTCAGTATATACAATGCAACAAAAAATTACCGAGTTATAAAAATCTTAAACCAAATCAATATAACAATAAAAGTGCATGTGCTCATGGGATTAAAGTTTAATTCATGAAGTTATTCATAATATCAATAATCGAGACTAAAGTCTAATAACTTCTAAAATCAAGAACATGCATCATTGGGTTGTCAATTGGATCGGGCAATTATTGAAATTTATCATCGGAAACAAAGGCAAAATGCCCAAAAAAGGAGAAAAAAGAAACAAAATCTTTTTTAAAAATTTTGAATTTTTCTAAGAAAAGCATACTAAGTAACTAACATGTGAGCAAAAACATGGACTAAATAAAGAAATGGATAGAATATCCCACACCCCCTAACTTAAAACTTGACATTGTCCTCAATGTAAATTAAGAACCAAGTCAAAGAGAGGAAAAGAGCGATATTACCCAAAAGTGGAGCGATCCCCATAAGAACAAGTCCAAAGAATCTACAAAACAAGTTAGTACCGAGCATAGAAAAAACAAATAATAAAAAGTTAACTAATTACATTAGACTAAATTAAAAAGGAAGGAAAAAAAAATAAAAAGAAAGAATAAAAAGCTAACTATATACAACCTACTATTTAGACTTCACACTAACTGTACACTAGAAGTCTAAATAGCTGAGGGTCCACCGTGAAAATAATTTGACTTTGGAGGATAACCGGTGTACCCTCACATACAAGCATGCCCTCCGAAAAATATGGATTTCGTTTTAACAATGGAAGGCATGTGTAAGGCGAAAGAAATGAACCATCGCCAATTAAAAGTTTTGGTGGGACGATGGGGGGTTTGGATTGCACGGGTGACAAAAACAAGTGGGGACCGAGAAAAGCTGAATATCCTCCCAAGGATTTTGAAGTTGGAATGGGAGGCGGCGCACACAAAGGCAAAGATGCGATCGTGGAGGGCGACTCGAGCAAGTACTCCTCATCGGCGATAAGGTTTAAAACATTAAAGTTCGAAACCGAATCATCGGGTACTTGTTCCGGTGGGGTAATAGAGAATGAAAAAGGGGATGAAAGAAATTCAAACTCATGAGATGAATCATCATCGCATGAAGTTGGAATTTCACAGGAAATAATATCATTTTCAATGAAATGTTCTTCTTTGGGAGCCAAAGAAGAAATCATTTCATTGCAAATAGATATTACGTCATTATCATCCTCACTTTCAATATCTATTACGTAATGGGCAAAGTCTAGAATGGCTTGTTCCAAAGTAGGTACAAGTACCTCATTTGGTTCAAAACATTCCTCGACTTCAAAAGTCTCGGAAGCAAAATCGTCGTCGGACTCAAATAATAAATCCAACTCATGTTCCCACGAACGATTTTCTTCCCGATAGCGGTTTTCAATTTTCTCATTTTCATACATACGCAAACCCTCACCGAATGTCATAGGTCGAGGTGCGGATGCATTAGAATGGGAACTTTGAAAATTACCATCGGACTTAACCGAAAACTCATTATTATAGAAATTTTGAAAACTATTCGAATTCGTTTCAAAATTCCTATTATAAGCAGGTAAAGGCCCAAAATCATTGTCATCATCATCAAAATTCCAATAACCTAAGTTTTGACTTTCGTTATACTCGCCCAAAGTCATATTTGAATTTGTTACACTTTGGGATTCTAAGTATTCACCGAAAGTCATAGGTTTGCGAGAATTTTGAGAATTATAACAAGGATTACTGAAAGAATTGGAATAAGACATGCTTACCCCAAAAATGGCTCAAGTGGAGAATTCCACAAAGTAGGTGCGCGCGGAAAGAATTCGAGCGTTTCTAAGTGCTCAAATGTGGAAGTCCTGCAAAATATTAGAAAATAATACAAATAGAAAGAAAATACTATGAAATACTAAATCAAATAAAGTCTAAAACAAACTAGTCCCCGGCAACGGCGCCATTTTGATCGAGTGAGAAAAGTGTGCGCGTGTAAAGTGCACAGTCGTTGTTTTCGTTTCGCCAACTCAATACAAAAACCTAAGTTACTACTACACTTGCGAGGCAAGCACAGCGGTAAGTCGGGTATCGAGAATCCACAGGGACAAGTTGTTAGAATTTAAGTGGTTTAATATTCCGAAATAAAAGTGTAAAAGGTGAATTACAAACTAAAAGAAAAGATGCATGAAAGGGAAAGATTAATCTAGGCGAGGAAACTTAAACTAAATTAATAAAGAGAATAAAACTATAGGTTGCGTCGAATATCCCTCACCCGAGTTAATTAGTATAAAATGGTTACATGGGTCAACGAGTTATTACAAATGCATCTCGTTTTGACAGTTAATTAAATCAAGGGTTGTTACGCCCTAAATCGTCATAAAAGCCTAATAAGATTTTGGCATCAACAAATATCCCGGAAATTACGCGCGAAAGGTCGTAAGCACGGGACATACATGATATGCCCCGTCAAATCTCCTAGGCGTAATAACTAGGACAGCGCACTCGAAATAGACCCGTAAACTCCATCACCAAAGCAAAGCAACGCGTCAACCCGAGTGAGTTCAATTCAAACACAACCTAATTTAAATTACCTAGAAAGCATGTTAAAAACGCGGTAAATGGGAAGCGGTAAATAAACGCGGTAAATCTATACTAGAAAGCGTGTAAATCAAAGCATGTAAATAAAGCAAGAAAACCTAATTTAGAAAGCTTGTAAATTAACTAGAAAGCAAGAAATGAAGAAATACAAACTATATTAATGGAGAGGATGATGAATAGTCAACATTCAAGCCCAAAAGTGTGTCAATCCAAGAGGAAATGAAGAAGAACCAAGAAAATCACCCAAACCCTAAGCTAAACTAACCTAAAATCGTGTATATCTACTTTATATCTGATTATTACAACAAAAAACCTTTATATAGTAAGTGGGAAAAGATAAGGGAAAAAGGAAAGAAAGAGGAAAGTGCCCAAAATATCTGTCATTACCGGTCGACCGGTCGCAGGGGCGCGGTCGACCGGTCCCTTAAGCCAAAGCATACTGTCTCCTTCCCACGGCAAAAGCTGAAACCGCGGTCGACCGATCCCTTGTACGCGGTCGACCGGTACTCTGTTTTCAGGCTGCATTTGGTCCATGATGAGGGGGAAAAGGTCCATTACGGAAACGAGCCTAGCTTCTTCGTCCGAACTCCAAACGACGCACCGTTTGCGGCCACGCGATGCTAACTCAATGAAATACGTATCCGTGGAATTTCCAAGAGCCGAATAAGAAATGTGAATTGACTAAAAAGCCCTTGAAGTAGCGTCCAGCGACGAAACTTCTCCGAAATGCAACGGATCCTCACTTTTAGCGTTCCAATACCTACAAAAGCACAAATAACCCCTGCAAAACATGTATCTATCCAACTCCAAGGTTGTCTGGTTAATGAGCATAATTATAGGCATATAGGACCGTAAAAGCGCTAGAATGCAATATTCGATACGAATCACTTAGTCCTTTTGATTTTCCTATGACTAACAGTGTTATTGAGGATAGCTGCATCCTCATCCATCTCAGCTAGCTGAGCTACTAATCGGGACCTATCAATCTCCTCACTTGAGAAAAAATAAATCAAGGTCAATATCCCTAGTTAAAGACAATTGCAGCGGAATCAAAAAACCAAATAATAGCATTACCTTAAACACTCATCTCTTTGGGAATAGATTTGTTGGGGAAGTAGTTTGCTTCAAAGATGAAAGCAGAGGTTACGAGTGTGATGAACTTCTTCTCCTCAGCAGGAACTGCCGCGACCTTGCTCACTCTCTTCTCTTGCCGATTACTCAGATGCAAATTGTCAAGAGCTGCACAAAAATAAAAAGGTTAGTAAAAAAAGAGCAGTGTGGAGAATAGTATGTAGATATAAAAAGGGGGTGAGGCTATAATTGAAAAACTACCTAGTTTGGAGGGACACCCCCATTGCCGAGGCATCCTAAATAATCTCTCCCTTTCACTCTCTTCAGGGTGGATCTCCCAACCTTCTCCATAAATATAGAAGTATTTTCCCTTCCAGTTCTTTACACTAGTAGGCCTCACAGAGTAAAGTGTCTCATCGCTATCGCGGACTGAAAAGTAGTAGTACCCCGCAAACTTTACGGAATTTTCTTTTGGGCGATAGAAGTGGAAAAACTCCGCAGGGGTAATGTCTCTCTTGAATTGATTCTCCCATAGTACAACAGCTGGAAGAATGGACCTCCAGCCATTGGGATCTAATTGGGCTAGGGCTAGCCTTATTGTTTGGAAAATTCTTCTAATGGGAATAGGAACAGGAAGCTGCATGCCATAAATGAAGGCATGCAAGGGGAAGCAGACCCCATCATCAGCAAGTGCCATACATGGCCTTTGTTCCGCGGCAGGTGCTAAACACATCAAATTCTCTAGAAATTTAAAGGCCTCAGCTACCTGATCAACCCATTTTGGGGTCATAGCACTGCGAATGCTAAGTGCGGCAAGAGGCCTCTCATCCTTCCTAGATGTTCCAGCATGCTCATCCCTAACATTAGATGCACCCCCTGCCACGGAATTCTCATATATGTCCATCGGATGGTTACTAGAATTGGCCTCTTCATCCATGGTCACGGAGTCTGGGCTTGAATCTGAAGTTAATACCACATAGTTGGGGCAATCCTTTAGTTGGAAAGGCCCTACTGACTTCAAAGGAGGCACTGAAGGAAGTCTAGGAGGAGAGGATCCAAAATGTTTTTTCCCAAAAGCCTCTCAAAAATTCGTTTGGGTTAAAGTTCATATGGCTGCAGCAGTACCTGAAAAGTAGAAAGTCCGCAGTTAGGTGCCGCATTCAGTATGTTATTAAGGCCTCTCAGAAGAAGCGGTAGGAGAAAAAGAGCTACTACGGACTATAATTTGAGAACCCAAGAAAAAAGTTGTTGTAGGCCGCAGCCTTTATTTAATACAGACAGTAACCCTTATTAACCACATGCCGCAGATGTTTCTTAAACTATTAGAAGGTTATATTCACTCAGAGCAGCCTTAATTTACTAAAGGGATTTTATCACTCCGCGGCCACTCATTCAAACAGGTTAGTATTTAGTTTGGGTAAATTCAAAGATAAAAAACCCTAGAATACGAAGAGTCCCTCTCAAAAATGTCAAGAACATAATGGTTTACCTAGTTTAGAAACCCTGAAGTCTAACCCTAAGCAACAAAATTCATGTATTGGGCCAACATTGAAAATTGATTCAAGATCGATTACCTATTTGAAATCCAAACAACTATGTATTATGATATGAGTTCGGTCAGTTGAGAAATTATCAGAAATAGATATAGCATATATAATCCAGAAAAATCTAATATAAATTCATAAAGCAGTAAACATGATTCAAGTAAGTCCAATTCAAGATTGGGAGATTCACAAATGAAGAATTCAGAAGTTCAGAAGTTCAGATTCACAAATACAGAGATTCACAAGTTCAAAAAGCTATTAAAGAGGTTGATAGTTGAAAACATTACTCGTAAATAAAGAAACCAACAGTGCTAAGCCTCACACCACCTCAAAACACCTCAGAACCACCACACGCAGCTTTCAAAAGTCACCGAAAAAAGCAAGAGGATGAACGAAAAGAGTTTGGCTATCGATATGATCTCAAAGATTTGGGATACGTAATGAATTCCATGACCGAAATAATTTATATAAGAGGGCGCGGAAAGATGAAGCGTCGCCTTGGAGGTACCGCGACAAGAGAACTGGACTACTCAGTCGCAGCCCTAATCACAATCTCTTGGCAGTACGACTTGGGGGCTTATTGATAGTACAGGTATAGTACCTTATCGCGGAAAGCATACAATGGCAAGTGCTGAGGACTTATTGTCGCGGCCCACTCATACATAGGGTGCGGCACCTAAATTCTAAGGGCGCGGCCCCGACTTGATATAGGGCACAACCCAACTTACTATAGGGTGAGGCCCCAGTCTTATCATATTAACTGGCTGCACCCCCACCCCCCCACCCTTTTCACCTACCAGCAATACAACACCTATAAATAGAGGTCAACACCTCGGGATAGGATATCCGGATTCATTTTCCTACATCAGTTCCAGGCTTAGAGCTGATTACTCTCTCTACGCCACTGAGCACAACTTGGGGGCTACTCGCTAGCATCGCAGCCATCTCTCCGGCACACCAGAATCCTTATTACTACCATTGGACGATTTCTCATATCATCAATTGGGTCGAGAGTATCTATATTGTAGGAAGTATTTGCCTTCTTATAATCCTATTTCTGCTCAGTCGAGCTAAAGTAACACTCCCGAGCATCCACTTGGTCACCTTAAACTTCCCCTACCCCATAAGGAGTCGAAAATTTTATATTTTTGTGGAATGTGGATGGGAATGCTTCAAACTACTTGAGCTCCAATCTCCTAAGAATAATGTTATAGGATGAGAATACATTCTCATCCATAATGAAAAATCTTCCTTTCTTGGTAAAACACCTCAGCCAGGTGCCCATGCCGACATCCATTTCAAACACCCCCAGAGGGTGGACCTTCTATCCACTGAAGTCGATCAGCGATTGATAGTATAGGACCAGTCTCTTCTTTCTTAGCTTCAAACCCTTAAAGAAGTCCCAAAACATAACGTTCGTCGAGCTACCACCATCAACCAGTATACACGACACGTCATACCCACGGACCCTAGTACTGATGACTAAAGGGTCATTGTGAGGGGCCAGAATTCCCTTAAAATGCAGTCTTGAAAATCCCACCACCAAGGTGTCTGTATCAACTTTCCCGACTTTGGTTCTATCCCGATCGAGTTAACATCCATCTTCTTAGGAACCGACTTTACCACCATAAAATGGGCTTTACGGCCGATTATCCTCGTGCCTCCTTCGGATAATCCTCCGCATATCATCTTTACATCGAAAAATATCTTGTGCATCCGACCTTTTGCCTTTGGGATCAACGGCAGGAGATTTAAGTCGTCCTCTTCACTATTTAATTCATCATCCTTTATATCGGTTGAGATCTGTTGTCTCGACTTTTCATCCTTTCCCCCACTATTCTTTTTTCTAAAGTCTTCTTTGGAACCACTTTAGTCTACATACTTATGGAGCTTTCCCTTCTTCAACATCTTTAAGAGTGCGATATTCTCTGATGCAGTAAACTTATTTAATTAGATGTCAATCCCACAAATAAATTTTAATTCCTTTAAATCCTAAAACAAGCATTTAGGTGATTCAAAACACTAAGTAAATAAAGCATGCAAGGAAGATAGAATTTCAGGAAAAAAAAACTCAGGGAAAAAACTTTTATTTCACTATAATTTCTAAATCGCAACTTAATCACAATAGAGAAATACAGCGCGACGAATCTCTTACAAGTGACCTTCGTCTTCTTTATTAATGAATTCCCTCAAGAACTCACAAAGACCGCGGTCTTCAATCAGCAATGATTTTTGCAAAAATCACAAGAGCAGCATTAGAGACTCCTTTTCTACAAGATTAACTTCAATACAAAAGTGTTTTTGGTTCCAAATATGATTCACAAAAGTATATAGAAGAGATTGAGTGAATCAAAACAAGTTTTTCCCTTTTAAAAGTGAAGACTTTTTACACCAGGTCTGCAGTTTTCATAAATGAAAAGTCTTAACAAAAAAACTTTGAAAATAGGTATTGTAGGGACATTATTCGTCACAATTAATTATTCCATATACCTTTACAAGTTGCTACAATTCATCAAAGGATTGAGAAGCTTACATCTACAAAGGCGAACCCGAATTACAAGAAAACTTCAACATTCAAGCCCAACAAGGATGAATTTGATAAAATGTGTTTAAGTTTCATTTATATTTCACATTAAAAGTGTTAGGATATGTTTTATAAAAGTTAAAATGATTTTAGGAATTCTAATAAATGGTTTTTATTTTTCAAAAACATTTTATCATAAAAGTTGTGGATAAATATCTCCTGATCCCGTGAACAGTTTTAAGGTTTAAGGATTCCAAGTTATTTAAAGCGTTAAAAGCCTTTTTTAAGGGGATCAATGACTGTCGTTCAAACGACGTCACATCTCGTTCGAATGAGATGGAGGTTCACTCGAATGACTTCACATATCGTTCGAACGAGAGATGGTTTAAGCTGACACGTCACCACCTTGATTTTTATTATAAATAAGGTGTCAGGCTACTTATTTTCGTGTGGAGAAAATTTGATTTTTGCCAGAATACGTTTTTCTATTCTCCAACCATATTTAAGGGTTCATAACTTTTGTTTTACAATTCATAATCCCAATAGCCTTTGTGTGAGTTATTTTATGGAACCCAAAAGCATAGTTTTGCTACTGTTCATACTTTGTGGGGAGATCTCTACAACCGAGAGTTGTGTGCTATTGTGGAGTGAGTCGCTAGAAAGTTTATGACTGCGTGTCATTGAGGATCTTCTGCGTGTTAATTCTTTGCTAAAGACTGCGTGTCCATTGTGGTATAGCTGCGTGTGAACCATTGCTGATTTCTAGTCGACGATTTTAAGCTTTGACGAAGACACCATGCGTTACACTTGAGGTAAGTTGCATGTAAGTCAATGTTCTTGTAAACTTGTCAAAGTTCTAGAATTAAAAAGGTTTTTCCCTGCGGTGATTTTTCCTAAAATTTGTGTCACATCTGACACTTGCACGCACATAATTATTTGAGTTTAAGGGCGGAATTGATTTGATTCATAAATTGACTCTAATTGAATAAGTTTGTGATTGAAAATTTGCGCATCTATTTGAATCTTTATCACACGAAGGGCATTCACAAATTGGTATCAAAGCGGGTTATGCTAATTTATCACATGGTCCTAATTTTTAAGGGTTTGATTTTTTATACAATTTGACTTCTCACGTCGTCAAATTGGTATCAGAGCAGGTTACGCTCATTTATCGCGTATTACTATTTTCCGCAAAAATTTGTGTGATTTTGATTTTTTTGAAAAATCTGATTTTTGAAAGTTTTTGGCAATGTTTCCAAACGAAAACTAATATAGTCAGTTGCCAATTTTTGACGGGTCTAATTATGCTTACTGGAAAGCCCGAATGAAATCTCATTTAAAAGCAATCGATGAGAGAGTATGGGTCATTTGTGAAAGAGGTTCGACCCCCCCCCCCCCCCCCCCACTATCACTGCAAATAATATCAAAAATTTAAAACATGTGTCAGACTGGACTGAGGATGAGTTTAGGTAAAGCACTTAGAATTCACGAGGGCTTAGTGCAATTTTCAAACTCGTCACCCCCTGACGAGTTCTGACGTATTATGATGTGCACCAAGTCTAAAGAAGCATGGGATGTTTTTCAACTCACCCACGAAGGCACTAACGCGGTCAAAGAGTCTAAAATTAAAAATTTGACCACTCAATTTGAGACAATCACTATGCTAGAGACTACGTGTTTTGACGACTTTTATGCACGTTTGTCCGACATTGTCAACACTAGTTTTAACCTAGGTGAGCCTATACTTGATGCAGTAGTGGTTAAAAATATTTTAAAATCGCTTCCTAAATGTTTTATCCCTAAAGTCATTATTTTTAATACCTTAGGAAATTAGAAGAGTTGGTAGGAGACCTACAGACGTACGAAATTGACATGTTTCCCGGCACTGTCAAACCTAAGGATAGAGGTATAGTGCTTAAAGTCCAATCTAAGAAAAAGAAAGTGAGTTTTTGTGAGTCTGAGTCTGAGGACGAGTCTGATTTTGACATGGCCCTGCTTGCAAATAATTTTACAAAGTTTCTCCAATTTTTGAAACAAAATTTTTCCAATAAAAGGTTTTCGGTGAAAAACAAAAAGAAAGACAAGGCTAAAGAAAGCGGTGAGAAAGAGAAAGAGGGTGAAGAAAATTTTGAAATGTTTTGATTGTGAGGGGAGAGAGCACACAGCATTTGAGTGTCCCACTAGACTTAGGAGAGAGGGCAAGAAAGTTTCTATGCCAGCGACCTTGAGTGATAGTGAGGAATATGTGAATGATTCCGAGGATGAGTCTTCACAAGGAAAGTGTATTGCCTTTTTAGCTAGTCATGTGAGAACACCCACTTTGTCCCATGAAGATGAAGACACTTGTGCACATGATACCCCCGAGGAGGTTTTGAGTGTTTGTAGCGAGTCTGAGAGAGAATGCGCTAGTGATGATGAGAGTGAGCTCCAGATTGCATTTAGAGAGTTGTATGCCGAGACATTAAAGACTAAAAAATTGAATAACAAGTTGGGTATCAAAGTGAAAGATTTGGAGAAAGAGATTGACAGTTTGAAAGAGTTTGAGGCAAAAGCAAGTCAAATCGGGAAAGTGAAGGTTTCTTTGAGTGAGCAGTTTATTGCTTTGAATAAGGAAAAGAGTGAGCTTATGGCCCACATGTCACAATTAGAGACATATCTTAAGCACGCCCTGTAGGCTAAAGTCACTTTGGATAACGCATTTAAGAAGGTGTGGAAGATGGTTCTCAATCCTGTTTTGGGGAGTGGTGAGAGTTTAGGAATAAGTCATGACGGTGCGTCTACTTCTTTTGTTGCACCCGGGCCGGTTCCTAATTTAGAGTTAGATTCTCATGACTCTTGACCCAACCCACCTAGGTGTCCGGTACCTGTTAGGAGATCACGTCCTAGAGTTGCTGAGAGAGGTGTACCTAGGCCAGTTTATGTTTGCTCCCATTGCAAAAAGAGAGGACACCTTAGGGAATTTTGTTTTAAGTTGGGTAATGTGTCACGCTTTGCTTCTACACATGTTCGCACACACGCACCCACCCATGATCCTTTGCTTCCACATAATGATAGGGAGTTTGCACATATTCGAGAGCAAGTAAAGTTTTTAGTCAAGACTTCACATGATTTGATGGAGTTGTTTCAAAAGACGTCACCATCTTTGGAAAACTCCACCGCACTTACCGGTTGAGGTCTAGACATGTTTGCTAGCATGGGGTGTTTAACAAGATGAAACTTTTGCCTATTGCTAGTATGTACCTTATGTTTTGTTTTTCTTATTTTTGGTACTATTTTAGCACTGTTTGCCCATTCTAGGAATTATTATTTTTTAAACTTTCCCACTGGACAAAACAGCATCACATTTTGAATAATCTGGGAAAAGTTTTTTTCTCGTTCGAGCGAAACCCCATCTCGCGCGAAGACTTATCGCAAGATCCTTTATCATTAAAACGACATGGAGTCTAGTTCGAACGCCCCTGGATTCTGTTTGTAGTCCCATGTTTCTTTTGATTACACTTAGTTGGTACTGTTGGGTTGTTTCTAAA
The DNA here is from genome assembly GCA_949130495.1 of Sambucus nigra. Taxonomy (NCBI): domain Eukaryota; kingdom Viridiplantae; phylum Streptophyta; class Magnoliopsida; order Dipsacales; family Adoxaceae; genus Sambucus; species Sambucus nigra. Next base: position 347,964,947 of record OX422223.1, on the reverse strand, counting down.
CTGTGTTTGAAAAAATACAAAAATATTTTCTTTTTTAGAAATTTTTGAAAAATCCAAAAAGAGTTTTTGTATTATTTTTTTGCACCTTATATGAATTGACATTGAGGATGACCAAGTCACAATTTATGCCATATCCATGTGACTATTTGATAGTGCTTTGAGATAATATATTGTGTCATTCATGTGCCTTACAAAGTTTGGAGTCTTTGAGATGATATAGTGTTGCTTCCTACACGATTGACTCTATTTGTCCTTTATTACACACATGCACGTATTTGTTTGACTATTGTGCTTATCTATCACAAATTGATTGAGTGTTATCATCTCAATTCTGTCTATACAACGAACCAAATGCGATAAAACTTGACAAAAAGTAGTGCATGATATAAACCGTTTATGTGATTTTGTTTTGAAAACGGTGAAGGGCTATGAAAGGCACTCATTTATCCTTTGCAATTAAGACACCATTTAAACGGACCCAAAAAACTGAGGAATTGAAAATTATCCGGGGTACAATGAGGTATAAAGATCCCGAAAAAATTGAAAGGCAATAAAAAGAAAATTATGCCAAAAATGGGCCAATAGGTTTTCAGTTTCATCACCTCATAAAAAAATGCAATATATTTTGATGAGGGAGTTTGGATGGAATTTTCTACGGTTTGTACGTCCTTAAAAGTCATGAAAAAACATTACATAATTTTGGACGTTATTGGTATGGAAATCATTTATTCTTTGATTTGTTGAAATGATTAAGACAATGTCATCTAAATTCAACAATGTTACACCAAAGGACTATTTTGATGTTCATTCGTTATGAGTACACTTATGCATCTTGCACATATGTTATCTTAGTATAAATTGATGGTGTGATTTTTGTAACACCATTTTTGCACTTTTGTATAAAAAATTAAAAAATAGTTTGTTTGCTTGGTTTACCGTGACACCCCGATTTGATTTATTTGGTTTATTATTTTTCTTATCTATTTCGGACAAAATAAAAAGGGGGAGAATGAATTATGATATTATGGGGGAGTTTAAGTATGGGTGAGATTCGATTATGCTTAACTGTTTTATGTTTTATAAAAGTTAAAATGATTATTGGAATTCTAATAAATGGTTTTTATTTTTCAAAAACATTTTATCATAAAAGTTTTAGATAAATATCTCCTGATCCCGTGAACAATTTTAAGGTTTAATGATTCCAAGTTATTTAAAACTTTAAAAGTTTTTTTTAAGGGGATCAGTGACTGTTGTTCAAATGACATCACATATCGTTCGAAAGAGATGGAGGTTCGCTCGAACGACGTCGCATGTCGTTCTAACGAGCGCTGGTTTAAGCTAACACATCATCACCTTGATTTTTATTATAAATAAGAGTGTCAGGCTACTGATTTTCGTCTGGAGAAAAATAGGTTTTTGACTGAATATGTTTTTCTATTCTCCAATCATATTTTAGGGTTCATAACTTTGGTTTTACAATTCACAATCCCAATAGCTTTTGTGTGAGTTGTTTTGTGGAACCCAAAGGCAAAGTTTTGCTACTGTTCATACTTTGTGGGGAGATCTCTACAACCGAGAGTTGCGTTCTATTGTCGAGTGAGTCACTATGAAGTCTATGACTACGTGTCATTGAGGATCTTCTGTGTGTTGATTCTTTGTTAAAGACTGTGTGTCTGTAATGCGTGTCCGTTGTGGTATAGCTGTGAGTGGACCATTATTGATTTATTGCCGACGCTTTGAAGGTTTGATAAAGACACAGTACATTACACTTGAGGGAAGTTGTGTGTAAGTCAATGGTCTTGTAAACTTGTCAAAGTTTTAGAAATAAAAATGTTTTGCCCTGAGGGGATTTTTCCTGAAATTTGTGTCGCATCTTTAGTTATGATGGTTTACACTTGCATGCACGTAGTTATTTGAGTTTAAGGGCTGAATTCATTTGATTCATAAATTGACTCTAATTGAATATGTTTGTGATTGGAAATTTGTGCATATATGCAAATCTTTATCACACGAAGGACATTCACAGGTATTAATAGGCGGACACAAAATTTGAGGCGGCGTAACATCGTTCGAACGAGACTTTAACTTTGTTCTAACGACATGCTGATGTCGTTTGAATGACACACAATTCTCTTCTTACGAGATGTAAAAAATCAAAATAATAATCCCTCGTTTGAACAATGCATCAAACGACCTTCTAACGAGATCCAAAGTTGTTCTAATGAGATTGCCATCTCGTTTGAACGAAAGATGCAAAAATAAAATATTTTTAAGTTCAAAAAACTATTTGAAAAATTGTCTCACTTTATAAAAAGTCATTTTATAAAATCTCCCAATACTTATGTAAAAAATCTATGAAAACCAAAGCAACAACTATACCAATATTATGTAACGTCGTGGAGAATGTTGAAAATGCTTGATAATCAGATCCGTCTTCTTGAACGTATGAACGTGAAGTGCCAATGATGGAGGTAACGGGATATGCCATACTCAATGTAACCTAGATTTTATGGACAAGTCCTAGATACTAGGGGCAGTGATAGAAAATATTCCCTTACAAATATCCCCTATGGTTATTCCGGTACAAAATAAAAAAACTGAATTATCCAAACAATCCTATAAAAATTTCATGCCCTCCCAGAAACCCACAAATGGAAAGATACAAAAGATGTACAAGTCCAAAAAACCTTCAACTTTCAAATCTTCAAATCTCCTTCTCTTGATCTTCTTTTTCGGGAGCTTTGTCTTACGTGTACTTTGCATATGCTCGTCAAAGTGTACCTGTACATAATAGACAAAGATATATACCTTCTTCACAAATCGAGTTTGAAATAAGATAAAACTCATAAATCAAATCAATTATCCTCCATAAATCAAACTCTCCCTCCCTATAATTCGTTCTCCCCCTTTTTATTTTTTCGAAATAGATAAGGAAATGACATAAAAATAATAAATCGGAGTGTGCCACAGTAATCATAGCATATCATCAGAAATATAAGGCAATGAAAATCAAGTAATGATAAACTAAGAAAAAACACCTATTTTTTATTTTTCAAATTTTTTAAGCAAAAAAAAATTATAAAAACAACATGCCATAGAGAAACACAAAAATACCCGAATCATGGAAACGGAATGTAGGGGTGTGAACACATTTTATAAGTAAGTCAATGTAGACAAAAATAACATATATACACGAAGGAATGAGACACCACTAACATAAGATCTCAAACTCTACCTTAGGTGTAAAAATAGTGTGAAATTGACTCAACCTATTCAACTAGTCAATATTGTGAAAGATTTCCACACCAATAATGCCCAAAACTATGTAATGCTTCTACGCGAATTTTTAGGAACGTGCAAACCTATTTATCTTCGACTCCCTCAAAACTCACATATAGAATTTTTCTATCAAATCTTTTTACTTTCAAGAAATAAATGCTCATATGTAGGGAACCATTAATGTTCTTTGAAATTAGCCTGACACTTTATATTTTTTCTATTTATGTGCCTTTAATCTTTTAGGTTCTTTTCTTTTTGCAAATGGTGTCTATTCACACAAATAAAACCTGTATTTCGAAACTCGGTTACATTGAATTAAATATAACACACTTACCAGAGATATGATTTTCAATTTTTTCAATTCGGGTAATGGTTTTTACAAGCACTTCTTTCATTATCTCGTTTTATCGTATATGGATCGTTTTAAAAGAAGGATTGAGATGAAAATACTAGAACAGACACATGAAAGGTAAGTGTAATATTCAAATAAGTTCTTGCTCATGTGCATTAAATGTGACAAGGAGTCAAACATGTCGAAAGTAGTCACCATATCACATCTTATTGACTCCACACATTCATAAGCACAAAATGTAATGATGTCACGTCTCAAAACATTATAAAATGGTCACGTGGATATGGAATGAATTGGTGATTCGAATATCTTTAATGTTCATCCACATATGGTAAAAAAATACAAAACTCTTTTTGGATTGTTCAAAAATTTTATCAAAAATAAAATCTTTTTGGCTTTTTCACTTTTTCTAAAAAAGAAATCGAAAATCTTTTTGTATTTTTCCAAAACTTTTCAAGAAACACAAGACTCTTCTTGGATTTTTTGAAAATATATCCAAACAAAAATATAAGTACAATGATAGTACTATATAGCAATAGGCTTGAATGATATAAACATGAAAATAATCCTATGATAGAAAATAAGTCTAAACCTCAGTCATTAGACCCGGAGGAGTTATCCAAATGAGATGACATCTTATGAAAAACTACCATCAAATCATACTCAAATTTCTCTTGAAAATGCTCAAAATCTCTCATGTGATGTGAGGGATCATGTGGAGTAATATATGTGGGAGTGCTGTGGGAACACGTGTAGGAGAATATCGTGTAAGATACTTAAGAGACACATTACCCAACTTAAAACAAAATTCCCTAAGGTGTCATCTTTGCTTGGAATGGGAACAAACATAAATGGGCTTAGGAACACCTCTCTCAAAATGTCTAGGATGCATTCTCGTATGGGGAATCGGACACCTAGGTGGGTTAGGTCGAGAGCCATATGGATCTATCAGAAACTCGGGAACTGGCTTGGGTGCAACTTGGGAAGTGGATGCACAGTCATAACCTATTCCTATCCACTCAACATTACCCAAAGAGGGACCGAGGAGCATATTTACTACCTTCTTAGATGTGTCCTCTAAAGTAACATTGACCTTCTGAGCACGTTTGATATCTCTCTTGAGTTGGGATACACGGGCTTCAAGTTTCTCATGAGTCTCCAATAAAGATTGAAGATATCTCGTAAGACTAGCCACAATGTTAGTCAATTCACTCTTTCCTGGCCTAAGACGATCAACTGCTCATAAAAAGAAACCTTCACCTTCTCGAGTTGACTCGTTGATGACTCACACACCCTCAAAATTTATATCTCTCTCTCCAAATCTATCACCCTAAGAGATAACTAGTTATTCATCTTTTTTGTCCTCGACATCTTGTACAAGTCACCAAACACCTTTTGAAGATCCCCTTCTCCCTCACTTGCAATATCATCCTCACACTCACTCAATTGGCTCGAAACATCATCGATATCATAGAAAAATATTTTACGAAAAAAGGATCTCATGATAATTGGGTGAAACTAACTCGTATAGCAATTTGAGAGTGCAATGTTCTCTAATGGAGTAAAATTATTTAATTAGATGTCAATCCCTAATTCCTTTAAATCCTAAAACATGCATCTAGGTGATTCAAATCACTAAGTAAATAAAGCATACAAGGAAAATAAAATTTTAGGGGAAAAAACTCAGGGAAAAACCTTGTTAGGGGGCTTGAAGATAATCTTTGAATTAGAGAGAGCTTACCGAGTTAACATAAGGGACTCAAGGGAAGGAAGCATCATAAAGGCAGCATGGTAGCTCATTATAGTAGCTCAGCGAGGAGATTGGCCGAGATAGCTCATCCTTTATCTTCTTTTTCTTAGTTAGTTAAATTGTACCCATGATAGGGATTGTAATAGTGTAATTATTGTAGTATTCATTGTGAGGTCAAAAGGTACTCATGAGAGATCGGGCCTGGCAAGGCCTAGGAGAGCTTACAGGCTCTATCGAATGACCTCATTGTGGGAACTTCAGAGGGACTTGGTTTGGAGGATTGAGAAGTGAGGCAGCATCAGAGCTTGTCCTGGCCATCTTAGATGCACCTGGTAAAACACCGAGAGACCTTTCATCATGGAAGCTTATGCAGAGTAGCCTTGAGTTCCATCGTATGATGAGTTTCGAACCAAACAGCCCTCAGCTAAATGTCACATCTACTTTAGGTGATATCACCAGCCAATTAAACACTGCCCAATCTGAACTGGTATTGGTGGCTGTCAGATGGTTTGGTGAGCCACCTCTGAATTCATAGTCCTCTGACGCACAATGGTTAGACAAAAGGCATTTCTTGGAATTTAATGTTTGTGACGCAGGACTATCTCGCCCATAACTCATTTATCCTTTATGATGTAAAGTGTGATGGGGAGGTCTTTCACATTAATGAAGACTGAGGCATCTCGAGAGTGGTGCAGGGACTGTTTATTATCCTCAACCACATCTGAGAGGGGGAGTCTTTTTGAAGATTACTGCTAGAAAGAGAATATACATAGTAGAGAGAAGTTTTTCAAACCAAAGCTCTTACTCAACCACCATTGTCATTTATCATGAAGCTTTTAATAGCTAACCAGGGATCTTTCAGAGGTTATTGGTGTGTTGGTTGCCTGCCAAGGTGTATCTAGGGTGCTTACTTCTCTCTCCCTTTGAATGAGTCACTATTGAGTTTCCTTTATTATTGTTTGAGTTATACACAAGTGTATTGTGAGTTCTATTTGAGCGTTGATCATATATAATAGTGTGTGTTCACTTGTATCTACTAAAGAGTTCTTGGGTTATCATTTATCAACATACCTATAGGGGTTACACCTCAACTATTATTACAATGCTCCCAGGCTGTAAAGGGACTACCCTATTATATTTAGTGACTTCACTGGGTAGGTATTATTCTAAAAGAATGGTGCAGGATAATGTTAATTGTACCATAGATTTTGACTCTATTCAGCGTAATGAAGAACAAGCTGTGAAGGAGCTTGAAGCTTCCAAGGATGGAATTCCTCAGATGAAGGTACCCCTATTTTAAACGGCAACAGGCATCCCAGGGATGGTTTAAGCTTCCACTAGTGCCGAGATTGGATAAGCACAGATGGCCCTTATCGTTGGTAAGTTCTTCGAATTCTTACAGACTCCCATTGCTGCAATGGTTGTGGGTGGGTTCGACCCTAGTTCCTTCATAACACCAATAGAGGCTCCGATAGCCCCATCAAATTCATATCCAACGGAAGTTATCCCCATGAACACAATACCTACCCCTATCGCAATGGTGGGTATATAAGGTGTGGCAGGTGTTCCACCAGTGCTAAGTACGCCAGGTATTGCTCCAGTGGCCGAGAAAACACCAGCATCTACCATGGAAGAATGAGGAAGGAGATGTTGAAGATGATAGCATCTTCCTCACAGTCAACCAGTGAGGTAGCATCGGTGTTTGATGATTTTTATAGTCGTTACCCTCAGGGATACAAGGATGAGACTTACCCAAAGGACTATATTCCTTCAATCTTTGACAAGTACACAGGAAAGGGGGAACCCAAAGGAACATATTAAATGCTTCATCGAGCATTTGGGGGCTCACTACAACAACAATATGTTTAGGTTGAGGGAGTTTTCCAAATCCCTAATCGATAAGGCTTACACGTGGTACTCTCACTTGGTACCTAAAAGTGTCTCAACGTTGGAAGAAATTCATGTGCTGTTTGTCCAGAATTTCTTTCTGGAAGAAGATGAGTTCACCCTTACCCAGATAGGCGGGGAAAAGCAACGTCTAGGGGAGGAAGTGGTGGCATATGTTCGAAGGTTCAGAGAGGGGTCTCTCGATGTAAGAGAAGAGGCCAAGGAGTCAAAACTGCTTTAGATCTGTGCTGAAGGTTTGGTCATAGAATACATATGACATCTCATCAACGAAATGAACGAAGGAAGTTTCGCGGCATTTTTTAAGGCGATGGGGAATATATCATTGGTCATTCATCCAAGTCTCGTTGTGGTTCTTGTAATGTTTAGGCAACCGATATATCACATTGTGATATGGGGCTAGACCCCACTGATGGGTTACGGTAATGGGGGAGAAGGGAGTAAGCAACCAAAGAAGGATAACAAAAGAAAATTCGATAGAGACAGGGAGGATACACCATCACTGCCTTACACCATTAAAGAGTCTATCAGATGTTACAACACCATGGTCTAAGGGGGAATGGTGTATGAACCTAAGGGCAATACATTCATGGATCCAGACACTGAGATAATAGTTGATCCCAAGTAATGCCAGATCCATCAAAAGGTGGGTCATCCAATAACAACCTACTTCACACTCAAAAAGATCATAAGCAAGCACATGAAGATGGGGACTCTGCAGATCCTCGGGAGAATGTAAACGCCAAATCCCTACCAGAATATGGGGCCAATAGTAAAGTTGTTTATAATGAGGAGGTTGCATGGTAAGTGGGAGAATTAGAGATCGAACGAGAAAAATTTGAAGATGCATTGGAGGACTATACCAGGGGAATGGCGAACATGGTGATATCTTACGATGAAGCTAACACCAAAGATGTAGAAGACGTGTACAATTTGGAAGGGGAGGAGATAGACTAAGGGCTAGAGTATCAGGTTGTTTCATAGTCACCCAAGTTCTCAAGGTTCTTCGACCAAGTGGGGATGCCAAAGGAGAGACGGCTAGAGATAACACGAGCGATCATGGACATTGAATGGAATAACGCAGTGCTATCGCTGAGGTGGAAAGGGCCCATGGATAGGCTAGTAAGGAAGTTTTTGTCTAAGGTAACCTTTAGTGACGCTGACAGGGTTGTAAAACTGCTAGTGTTAACGGGGTGAGTTTTGCAAGATCCTTGATGGATGGGGGAACATCGATAAACATCATGCCAATAAGTTCCTTCCAAGCAGCCAACATTCTTGAGGCAAGGTTGATATCGATGCTCTGGTAATTTCTGGTTATGATAACCAATCATCCAAGTCGATTGGATATGTGAACGTTGGGATTGTGATGAAGATCCTTACTTCGCACATCAAATTTCTTGTGATTAAGAGTGCTAGTTCATACCACATTCTAATAGGAAGGGTGTGGATGCACAATCATGGTTTAGTCCCTTCGACATATCACTGATGTGCAAAGTCAAATGTGAAAGGGATTAAAATCAGTATACGTGCAACGAAGAAACCCTTTGACATTGAATAAGCTCACCTGGTAGATGCAACTTTCTACACAAAGCTTGAAGAAGATGTTAAGGTCTTAACGAGAAGAATAGAGGGAGCAAGAGTTCCCTATATTAGAGAATTGATGGGGGCTGTGAATGGTGATATGCCCAAAGTGTACCCTAGTACTCGGGGTCATTAACCTCGGCTTACCTCACAGTCGAGTTGCCAGGAAGCGCACAATAACCATCAGAAAGGTCATCCTCCTCAAGGTCGGCTACGCATCATATAACCTCGGTTGGGTAGCAGTCATGGACTGAAATCTCTTATGGGTTCAAGATCTTACCATCAGCATCTTATGGGATTAACCTCGGTTGGGCAACAGCCGACACTGGATCCAACCTCATACCTAACCTCGACTAATAATTCAGGTCGAGGTCATACTTGTGATTGGTATTACAAGCAACTATTGGACTTTCCAACATCGTACTCGTCTAGGCCGAGGTTCCATCAGATGATGTCACATATTGAAGCACGTGTAAGCACGTGAAAGACTTGGAACACGTGAACAAGTCAGTTATAACCAAATCATTCCCCTCATGTGAGGGAATATTTTATCATCATACCTTACTTGTGGCGCAGCCAGATGTCCGCCTATGATTAATGTATTCAACTCACAAATGCTCATAGCGTGCTTAGGGAGTACACTACACCCCCCAAGCACTATATATACTTGTCTTCTCCTACCTCATAAAAGGTCCTCAATTATAAACACTAGTTGAAGCTCTATCAAAATACACACTAGAGAGAGAAAGTGAGTGTATTGTATCACAAGCCCATTAGAGCCCTTCTTTTATAGTGAAGATCACTCACCTGCATAGTGGACGTTGGCCTAGATAGGCTGAACCACTTATACTGATGTCTCTTTCCTCTTTTCCTCACCTCTTTCTACATTTATATTATTTATATGTTACCATTGTTACGTCTATTTAAGCTCAACTACACCTTGATCTGGTGGTGTTATTTCCATCATCATCAGTTTGGCGCCCTCTGTGGGAACGAGAAGCTATATCTCTTCCTTCTTGAAGCTTGGCCTCATCGGAGACTCTGGTGGTTCACCAGTCCTCCCCCATTACATGGAGCTATTTCACCATTGAAAGAGATCTTTAAAGGTATCAAGCTCTCTAGCTTTTTCATTTACAAGCTATCTAGTCTTCATGCATGCCACCAGAGTTACCACATCCACCATCTGGTGTTGGAGGGCCCAGTTCCAGCTAAGCATCACCCCAGTTCGAGATGGCTAAGGTGGCGGCAGCCTTGAAGTCCTTAGTCGCTACTCAACAAGCGATGCAGGAGTAGTTTACTCAACTTAGCCAGAATAAGTTGATGAGACCACCTGGGGTCTCGCCGGAGATGATTACTCCGGTAGCTGCTCAAGGATAGCATGAGGCCAGTGGACCACCCCAGGCATCGCGAAAAGACCTACCTCCTCCTCAACGGCGGAGGTATGTTGATGACCCTAGGTGTTTACGCCTAGGGAGGCAAGGAAACCATTTCTCGGAGGATAGGTATGATGATAAAAATGCATAGGACGCTCCAAATGACTGTTGGGAGCCATATGAGGTCTTAAACAACACTGTACGTCCAATCCAGCAGAGCCAAGGTCAAGGTGAAAGACGAGACTACGATGCTCGTCAAAGAGGTTCAGCTTTTGATCGATTAAGTAGAGGGTCGGCCTTCTAAAGACTTGGCCCAATTAATGACCTGTGAGAAAGGTCATCCATGTCAAAAAGCATCGTTATCTCACGAAGAGAGGGTGGCAACTGTCAGACCCATCATGGCTGACCCCCACATAGCCGAGATTATGGTCGGGGGGAGGTCAACAGCTGACGTTGTGCAGCAGCTGGGGAACCCTTAGTCCACCCTTTGGAGGTGGTTGGGGACAACCTCGGCAAGGAAGATGTTTCTAAGACCTGGAACAACTCTATTCAAAGACTGGAAGAGAAGATAGGGGATCTCATAAAAAGTCGAGACCCATTACAGAGGGGGTACTCAAAGGGTTCACCATTTGTGCAAAGGACTGTCAGCTTCCCAACCCCTACCAAATTTAAACCTCCAGTAGTGTCTCCTAAGTATGATGGAAGTACCAACCGAGTCCATCATATTGAAATGTATCAGTCTGCAGTAGACATTTATTCAATCTCTGATGAGATGAGGTGTCGAGCTTTCTTAAACACTCTAACTGGGGATGTACATATCTAGTTCACTTCTCTTCCTAAAAATTAAATTAAGAGTTTTAAAGGTTTGGCCGAGCGGTTCATTCACAACTTCTGTTTTGGGGTAAGGCCTCAGAAGAAGAAGACCCATTTGCTTTATGTAAAGCAAGGGGATAATGAAAGCCTCAGAGACTATATTGAGAGGTTCAACAAGGAAAAGCTAGAGGTAGAGGACTATGAAGAGAGTATAGCCATGACAGCCCTTATTGGAGGACTTCAGAAGGGAAAGCTACTCTGGAAGCTTGCTGAAGACCCTCCTAAGTCCATGGTTGAGTTATTGGCAACAGATGGAAAGGTAATGAATGCAGAGGAAGCAATGGCTGCGAAATATGAGGATGAGAATGAAAGTAGAAGTGGGAAGTTCCAGAAGAAAAAGGATGGAAATAAGAGGGTTGTGAATGACAATTTTGCAGACTATACTCCTTTAACTGTGAGCTGCGAACACATCCTCAACGAGATAAATAATGATAGGTCTCTGAGATGGCTAGAGAAGCTAAGGGCTCCTCCACATAAGAGAAACAAAAATTTATGGTGTGAGTTACGTCAAGATCACGGTCATCTAACTGATAAATGTTTCGCCCTGAAGGACGATATTGAAAAAGTGCTGAAGTTTGGAAAGCTGAGAAAGTATGTGGATACAAGAGCTTCAAAGAATGGCCAAGCCGACCCCAGAAAGAAAAGAAATGATAAATGTTGGGGAGACACCCCTGCCAGGAAAGATGATGCCTCCTATGATGATGACGATGACCCTGACCTCCCACCAAAGGATGACAATGTCCTAGTAAATAGGGTCAATATGATATCTTTTGGTGTGATCACTATCTACGGAGGAATAGTAGGAAGTTGTGCAGAGGTAGCTGATTGGAAGGCTCATTTGGCAGAGGCGAAAGCAGTGACCAAAGTCGAGGTTGTGAACTTGGCTTCAACGAGGTTAAACTTGAGAAAAGAAAGAAGGTAGACATGGACAAACTCATATTCGACTTCTCGTTACTTGATTTCAAGGGTATCTTATCTCCCCGCGATGACCCTCTAGTCATCACCACAAGGTTGCATGGATGTTAAGTTTAGAGGATCCTTATGGATGGGTGCAGTTCTACAGACGTTATGTTTTGGCCCTATTTCAAGAGCTTGGATATTAGCCGAGCAAGGCTTATTCCTTATCATCACCCCTTGATTGGCTTTAGCAGGGAGAAGTTCCATCCATTGGGAATGTATGAAATGGATGTGATAATGGGAGATGAATGGCTTAAGAGGTTGACCCAAAAAATCAATTTCTTTGTGATGGATGAAAATGTCTTTTCAACCTACAACCTCATTATGGGATGAGTGGCCCTCAAGGAATTTGAGGCCGTGCCTTCAACGGTGCATCAGATGCTAAAATTATCTACTCCCTATGGAGTAAGGGAAGTGAAAGGTGACCAAATGTCGGCACGAGAATGCTGCTTCAATTCTGTAGAAGAGAGAGAAGCTCATAAAAAGGCAAAAACCACTTACAATATTGACACTCTTGATCCCAGAGATAAAACAAAGCTCAAAAAGGGAGAGGCTGTGGAGGAGGTAGAATCCATCATCCTCAATGAGGACGACCCAAAAAAACCATCCAAGTTGGCAAATCCCTAAAACTTGAGATCAAGGAGGAGCTAGTGAAGCTTTTAAGGAAGAGACAGAGTATCTTTGCCTCGAGCCATGCAGACATGCCAGGTATTGATCCTGAGATTATGTGTCATAAACTCAATGATGTAGTGGATGCCAAGACCATTAAGCAGAGAAGAAGGATATACTCAAGAGAGAAGTATGAAGTCATCAGAGACGAGTTTTGAAAGCTTGAAGAGGCCGAGTTTATTAGAGAAACTATATACCCTGAGTGGCTCCCTAATGCTGTCATAGTGCCTAAAGTTAATGGGAAGTGGAGGATGTGTGTAGACTTCACCGATTTAAACAATTCTTACCCAAAGGAAAGTTTTTCCCCACCTCATATAGATCAGATGGTGGATGCCATAGTAGGACATGAGCTCATGAGCTTCATGGATGCATATTTCAGGTATAATCGAATCTTCATGGACTCGAAGGACTTAGAGAAGATAGCCTTCATTACAGACAAAGGGACCTATTGCTACAAGGTCATGCCCTTCGGACTGAAGAATGCAGGGGCTACTTACCAACGTCTTGTAAATAAAATGCTCGAGGATCAGATAGGAAAAACTATGGAAGTTTATATTGACAACATGTTGACGAAGATTTTGAGGGCCGACACTCATGTGGCTGACCTCAAAAGAATTTTTGATATCATGAACAAATACAAAATGAAGCTCAACCCGGCTAAATGTGTCTTTGGGGTCGGAGCTAGAAATTTTTTGGCTTCAGCATCAACCAAAGGGGAATAGAGGCTAACACTGAGAAGATCAAGGATTTGCTGGAAATGAAGACATCCAGAACAATAAAAGACATTCAGAGGCTAACCGGATGAGTGGCTACACCTAACAGGTTCGTATCTAGAGCTACAGAGAAATGTCTCCCTTTTTTTTAAAATTCTTAGAAAAGCCTTCAAATGGAATGAGGAATGTGATAAAGCTTTTAAAGAGATAAAGTCCTACCTCGGATCCCCTCTACTTCTATCTCGGCCAATTCAGGGTGAGAAGATGTATGTGTATTTAGTTGTCTCAGAGTCAGCCATCAGTACTGTAATAGTAAGAGAAGAGGATGGAGTGTAGAGACAAGTGTACTACAATATCAAGGCACTCCAAGGGTCTGAGAAGAAGTACCCTCGGATGGAAAAGTTAGCCTATGCTTTGATACATGCTTCTAGGAAAATGAAACCATACTTTCAGGCTCACTCTATAGCCTTCCTTACTGATTCCCCACTCAGGTAGGTCCTCCACAAGACTCAAAAGTCAGGAAGGTTAATGACCTGGGAAATTGAGTTGAGGGAGTACGATATTGTTTATCAACCCACGATTTCCATCAAGGGATAAGATCTCACATATTTTATGGCTGAGTTTACCTGGGATGAGGCCGAGGTTGAAACAGTCTTAAGGTTGTAAATGAGTCAGTAGAGAGAAACATCGGCCAAACTTCGGGCGAGGCTGAGACAAGTACTACCTGACAAAGAACATTTTAGAATTAAGAAGAGAGATACCTCTTCAAGTATGGGACCCTGTTAGAGGGAAGCTTCTCTTCAAACTAAACCATCTGTAACTTCTTCCTTGATGGGTCATCCTGTGAAAACGAAAGTGGAGCAAGGCTGATAGTGTCGGCACCAGATGTACGGATATTGAGTATGCGTTGAGGTTTAACATTAAATCCTCCAATAATGAGTCAGAGTATGAGTCATTAATAGTAGGTCTCTCTTTGGCAAAAGACCTCAGTATCGGCCAGCTTCTAGTTCACAGTGACTAAAGATTGGTCGTGAACCAAATCCTGGGGGCTTATGAAGCCAAAGATGAAAAGATGGCCAGATATCTGAAGAGGGTAAGATTGATGCTAGAAATCTCCAAAGAGGTGAAGATAAAGAGGATACCACGGCTAGACAACAACCGAGCTGATGCACTCATAAGGTTGGCCTCAGCAACAAGAACATACATAAGGAGAACAGTACTAGTTGAGATTCTGCTCAAGCCAACCATCGAAGAGGAAGAGGTTGCTAGACCTTGCCTAAATTTGATTATGGGAGCCTTGTGGATGGATCTTCTTATCAGATACATTATAGAGGGAGAACTACCAGAGTCAAAGCTAGAAAGGAGAAAGTTGAGGTTCAGAGCTGCTAAATTATCCATTATGGGAGATGTCCTGTACAAAACTCCCTCTTATCAAATGCGTTCATCCTTCAGATGTTCCATACATCTTGAAAGATGTGCATGAGGGATCTTGTTCAAGCCACATTGGTGGAAGGTCGTTGGCTAGGAGGATAATTACTCAGGGGTACTGGTGGCCGACCTAGGTCAAAGATGCAGCTGTGCATGTG
This sequence comes from Sambucus nigra, assembly GCA_949130495.1. NCBI lineage: Eukaryota > Viridiplantae > Streptophyta > Magnoliopsida > Dipsacales > Adoxaceae > Sambucus > Sambucus nigra. Next base: position 347,949,909 of record OX422223.1, on the reverse strand, counting down.
AAGATATGTGATAAATTCCAGAGGTTCTCCACCGTTCCTCATCAGACTCATCAACCTATGACTTCTATCACCTCCCATTGGCCATTTGCAGTATGGGGCATTGATTTGGTAAGGCCCTTACCAAGAGTTGTAAACAACTATCGGTACTTAATTGTGGAAATTGATTATTTCTCCAAATGGGTAGAGGCCAAGTCAATGATCACAATCACTGAGCAGAAGACCTTCCACTTCATCTGGAAGAACATCATATGCAGGTATGGCCTTCTAAACACCCTCATCTCAGATAATGGAACCCAATTCAAGAATGTTTCCTTAGCGAAGTACTGTGAAAGAGTAGGGATAAAGCCATTCTTCTCTTCCCCTAGCCAACACCAGGCAAATGGTCAGACCGAGGTCACAAATCAAGTAATCCTGGATGGGATAAAAAAAAGTTGGAATAGGCCAAAGGAAGATGGATAGAAGAGGTATATGCTGTGCTTTGGGCTTACAGGACTACAGTGAGGAAACCCATAGGGGAAATCCATTTATGTTAGCCCATGGTTCAGAGGCTGTCATCCCCACGGAGATAGGGTTTCCCACTCATAGAGTTCAAACATATGACCCTCAGAGGAATAGGGAAGAGAGAAGACTTGATATTGATTTAATTGAGGAAAGAAAAGAGGATGCAAAGATAAGACAGGAGGCCTATCAGCAGAGAATCACGAGATTCTACAATTAAAGGGTAAAGTCAAGGACGATAGCTGTGGGAGACCTAATCCAAAAGAAAATGTGGTAGAAAACCAGTCAGCTCCATCCCAATTAGCATGGTCCTTATAGGGTAATTGGTGAGGTTGTACCAGGAACATATCGGCTATATAATCTTGAAGGAGAACCTTTATCTAACCCTTGGAATGCCAACCACTTGAAAAAATATTACTTATGATGTTGCAATTATTTTATCTTTTTATAATACATGTATCAACTTATACAAAGAATGTCAATGAAATAATAGCAATGTTGTGTTGATGCTTTTATCCCAATGTATATATATTTAACATCATTTATTTGGTGAAATTATGAGGTGAAACATCATTAACTTGGTGACCTCAGACCTTTAACATCATTTATTTGGTGAAGTATGAGGTGAAACATCATTAACTGGGTGACCTCAGACCTTTAACATCATTTATTTGGTGAAATTATTAGGTGAAACATCATTAACTTGGTGACCTTAGACCTTTAACATCATTCATTTGGTGAATTATGAGGTGAAACCATTAACTTGGTGACCTCAAAGGTTAAACATCATTAACTTGGTGACCACATCCCTTTAACATCATTTATTTGGTGAAATTACGAGGTGAAACATCATTAACTTGGTGACCTCAACCCTTTAACATCATTTATTTGGTGAAATTATGAGGTGAACATCATTAACTTAGTGACCTCAGACCTTCAACATCATTCATTTGGTGAAAGTATGAGGTGAAACCATTAACTTGGTTACCTCAAAGGTGAAACATCATTAACTTGGTGACCTCAACCCTTTAACATCATTTATTTGGTGAAATTATGAGGTGAAACATCATTAACTTGGGGACCTTAGACCTTCAACATCATTCATTTGGTGAAATTAGGAGTTGAATCATCATTAACTTTGTGACCTCAAACCTTGAACATCATTTATTTGGTGAAATGAGAGGTGAAACATCATTAACTTTGTGACCTTAGACCTTTAATATCATTCATATAGTGAAATTATGAGGTAAAACACCATAACTTGGTGACAGGCCTTTTAACATCATTTATTAATTTTTTATGATATGGTGGGTAAGTGAAACATCGTAGGCGTAGAATAGCAAAGAAATAAGTAAAGTGAAATTACATTCATCCGAAGCATAAAGATTACATCATTTAATAAGAAAAGGTTATAGTTCATACAAAAAAGGGGGTTACATAAAAGCTTCACAAAAATTTCAGACATGAAAGAGAGACAATCAGAGATCAATCTGTCCCCTGGCTCCGACCGACCCATGAGCAGTAGGGTCGGTTTGCACAGGGTTTGGATTATTAACTTTAACCCCATCATCGATTTTTGTAACCTCTAGATGGCTCATTTTAGCTAGATCACCCTACTCAACCTCCTACAAGGATTGAGCAAGCTGACGAACGACAAAGCCGAGACCAATAAAGTCCACAATAGACAGACTTCCAGAGCTGGCGTATTTTATGGCATCCCATCGGCTGGTTGCCTTGATGCTCCTATCCAGATACTCAAGGTTGAATCTAACAAACTCATCAGAGGTTTGATAGTCCTTGATAATCATCTTCCATAGCATCCTTAACAGCAGCAGAAACTTATGATTGAAGGCACTCGTCCTTCGCCTTCAAAGCCAGTGTATGGTCTTCCTTAAGCTTAGTAACCTCGTCATCTTTGCCCTTAAGACTTTGCTTCAAATCAGCAATTTGCTTCCTGAGATCCTCCTCGAGCTTCTCTGCATCCCTACACTTCTGGATCAGCGGCAACCTCTTCAACGTATAGTCGTCCAGATGATGAAGAAATAGAGCACTCTGCAAAAATAAGACCCATACACATTAGTGATAGTGAAAAGCTAAGATCAGAGGTAAAACTTGAAAAAAGTTGCAATTAAATACCTGAACCACCCTATGGATAGTAAATTCAGCCAGCAGAAGGACGTCCATTGAATGCAGGAAGTGTTTATCATCCTCGATCATTATACGGCAGAGGGCATAAGAATCCTGGACACTGTGGCTGATGAGGTTGTCACTAATCTCCCAAATCGTCTGAGGAAATGGGGATACCATGCTCAGTCATTGGATCTTTGTTAGGCAACATACGGTAAGGGTCTGTAGGTTCCTTCCTCTTCTATGTAGCGTCGGTAGGGGCCTTCCCCTTCTTTTTTTGGGCGGAGGAGGTGTATTCTTGCCACCACACTTCTCCAGTAGCTTCATGATATTGGGTTCAGACATGTTCCAGAGATCTTCTGAAATGCCTTATAGTCTCTCTGGAAAAATAAAAACATCAGAGTTATCAGCTTAGGTGCATGAAAGGTACGAGACTTGGTGTAAAAAAAATTACTCTAGAGCACTTACGAAGCTCAGCCAATGGTCCACCTCCAAGACCCGTCTAAGATAAATAGTAAGGGATCATCAAATGCTCGTACTTGACGAGATTTCCATCTTTGCCCTGACTATGAAGGTCCTCAACACTCTTATAGTTCTCTTGGCTCAACCCAGGGTCGGTTTTGGCCGAGAAAGAGACCTTGTCCCACTTTAGGGGAGTTCATGGGTCAAATGTTCCACAAGCCTCATTAGGGACAATCTCTCAATCCCCTGAGACAAAGAAGAACCGAGGCTTCCAATTGTGGTTGAAAGTCAGGGTCACCAATAGCATCTTCTTCTCAGACTTACTATCTATGAAGTGGTAGTATCCAGGATGATTTCTAGCAGACGAGGGTATGTATAAAGCTAAGAAAACCCTAAGTGGAAGGTCGGCATAATGAACTATTCTAAAGGATGATAGCCCCAACTAATACTCTTCAAGCATTGGGGGAACCCTGAGAAGGAGAAAGATTGGTATAATATAGGACAACATAGATAGTGGAGTGAAGTGGAAGATAGAAGCCGAGTTTGAACATCTTCTCATAGATGCAGAGCTCTCCCTCTCGGTCGTCGAAGGCCCTCTCATGCTTCAGAGGTTTCCTCAAAGTTACAGAAGAGAGAATGGCATATAGATGTCGGAAGAGGAGAAGGTCGTATTCAGTGATAGAACTCTCATATCCTTCAACTTTAGAAGTGTCAAGGTCACTCCCTTCATCATCACCAACAGCCTGAGTCGGAGCTTCAGAGGGGGCGCCAAGAAAATCCATTAGAGGAACGACCTCAATTGGACCACAAAAAGCTACAGTTGACTCTAAGACCTCTACAGATGGAAACCTACGAGAAGTACTAGACTCTCTATGAGATGAAGAACGGTCATAAACCTCTGCTTCCTCAGAGACTTCACTTCCCTTGGGGGAGTAATCCATAGCCTCTTGAAAAGAGTCTACGGACTCGCCAGCTCAGACATTGACATAGGGTCTGAAGAAGTGTTATCCTCAGACATGGGATCAGGAGCCTCTATAGGCTCAGTAGGCTCAGGGTATATGACAGCTAATGGTGGAGGAAAGATAGTTGTGAGCAGAAAAGCCTCGTCCCTACGAGCCTCTTACTGGGCTAACTCCATCTGCTTAATCTTTTCAAACGTATTCTCACGCAGAGTTGGGAATTATTCAATGAACCTATACAAAGGTCTGAGCATTCGACAGATGACACTACACTTGGGGGAGAAAGATTAAAATCAAAATAGGTAAATAACTTGTTCTACTTAAATCAAAGATCAAAGTTTGGAAATTGAAAGGTTTCTAGCAAGAACCTATAAAGGTTATGTCACCGGAAAAGATGAGTGAAAGGTCATCGAAGGGCAGAAAAAAGGGGGGTTTTAGGCTAAAACAACCTCGTATCAGCTTGGAGTAGCCCCTAAAACCCCTAACCACACCAATCCTAACCTAATAACCACCAAACAATGGTGGTTTTCATCATCGAAATCCAAAAAATCAACCGAAAATGTCTAATATTGCAAACAAAGCCAGAAAATTGAAAGCAGGGAACAAAGAGGGTTACTTGAACAAGGAAGGATGAATAAGCAAAGGTTACAAACCCAAAGTGACTGGAGAACCTGAGATGCAATGAAGATTTCGCTATAAAATATTTGGGAGAAAACTCGCCAGTGAGAACTCTATGGCGGGGAAAATGAGAGAAGAAAGAAAATGAGGAAAGAAAAAGGGTTTTAAAACTCCCCCAATGATTTGGCTCAACTCCCAAGTTACTCATCACTGCCCTAGAAATCCTAAAAGGTGCTGTCAGAGCTGTCATGTCTTAGGGGATACGTTAGCCACTTCAAAGAGTGACATGTGTCCAAAGAACCTATCCAAACCCCAAGACACCAAAAAATGTCCCTTCATTAACCTTACTCTTATACTCCTAAGTCACCTACTCACATAGGAGACTAAGGGCTAGGGGTGATTGATATGCCCAAAGTGTACCCTCGTACTCGAGGTCACTAACCTCAGCTTACCTCACAGCCGAGTTACCAGGAAGCACATAACAACCATCAGAAAGGTCGTCCTCCTCAAGGTCAGCTCTGCATCATACAACCTCGGCTGGGCAGCAGCCGAGGACTACAGTCTCTTATGGGTTTAAGCTATTACCATCAGTATCTTAGGAGATCAACCTTAGCTGGGCAGCAGTCGATAATGGATCCAACCTCGTACCTAACCTCGGCTAATCATTCAGGTCGAGGTCATACTTGTGATTGGCAGGACAAAAAAACTATCAAACTTTCTAATATCGTACTCAGATAGGCCGAGGTTCCATCAGATGATGTCACATGTCCTAGCACGCGCAACCACATGGAAGACTTAGAACACGTGAACAATTCAGTTATAACCAAATCATTCCCCTCATATGAGGGAATATTTGGTCATCATTCCTTATGTGTGGCATAGCCAGGTGTCCACCTTCAACTCATACATACTCATGGCATGCTTGGGCGGTACACTACACCCCCCCCCCCCCAAGCACTTTATATACTTGTCTTCTCCTACCTTGTAAAAGGTCCTCAGTTACAAACTGTAACACCCCGCCTAATAAAATACCGGGTGATCAGTCCTATACCAAATTAAAACAGGAATCCCAGTTGGATCATCCTTAGCATCACTGTCGAAAACTTTTTTTTTTTAAAAACTTACTAACCACCTAGTATTCCAAAGACTGGTGCCAATTTTAACTTTTTAATTTAAACCAAAACCATACATGCGGAATAAAATATAAACCATTCACACAACTGAATGAAAATAAACTGCATCATAATTACACAACATGCCGAATAAATCACCGGCCACCAAGGAAACAATCTATATACAAATATACAACACCTGAAAACTGTACTGAGAAGTCTGGGCGACAAGCCCTAAATGAAACTAGAACTGATACAAGATTCCTACTCTAGAAATGAATAAATGATGCGTCTAATCCAAACTCCTGCTAGCATCCACATATGCCGCAGCTCCGTGTCCCTGGAATAGAATATCAATCCTGGTGTCCCTGTGGCTGGACACCTAAAAGGTTTTGAAAATAGTTTTATAGCAAGGGTTAGAACCCAAAACATTTTGAAAATATTTAGCAAGTGAATTAACTGCAGTAATTTAAAATGCATGAATGCGCTTCATATTTAAGTTAGTGTCGCACTCCCTTGTGGACATTCTCACCCCTCCACTATTGTGCACACCTACCGGTTACCGTACCCCACCTAGTTGTACTACCCCGTCCAACTAGTCCTGGTATAACCTTCCCTTGCCGTACTACTCTAACCCGAGTATAATGATTCTTGAAATATAAGTTATCTCACTAATTAACTTATTTAATTCCTTCTTACTCTAAAGCATATAACCGTAACATAAGTTATATAAATTAAATACAATACGCACTGTATTACCCATAAATGATTAAATTAATTAATTTCTCATTAATTAACAGCATATAACTATAACCCAAGTTATATAAAGTAAATACATCACACACTGTATTATCATCTACGTATAATATTCACTACTACATTATACGTACCTTTACCAATAACCACACATATCACACGTGTACTCATCCTTCCGAGTATGTCCTCACCGGATGATTTTCTCTAAAGTGCCATCTCACTAGGTGTGCTCACATAACCTAGTTATCCAAGTTAGAGTCTCTCACTAACTTGGTTTGATATACGATTGGAGGCGGTCATATTCCTTCCCGGAAAGTGAGATGCCCCTCACCCCCTGTAACGGACGCTATGACCTGGGAATCTACTCGCCCTACTCCTCAAGCTAGGGGATTCATCCACTGCGCGCAACCTCCCCCTATGGCACTAGAGTATAACTAAAATAAATATCTAATCATAGATACATAATAGCACAGACAATATATACACATATATATATATATACTATCACTACACCGTATATATATATATAACATAAACTCCGGCTCCTCCGTGTACTCATAACCTGTAACACTAGCCTATAATGTCCTGAGTCTCTCGCCCGACTCAACTAAATAAGTTTTCTCACTTATAGATTATCATAATCCCAAGCCTATGGTCCGACTCTAATTTAATTAATTAACACACATTTTTAATTTAATAACTTGGTGTCACTCAACCATTGTCCCCGAACTCACTTACTTGGCCCGTAACTTGATATTTTCCAAGTCGATGTTTCGACTCCAAATTAATTACACTCTCTCAATAATTAATTTAATACTTTGGTGTCACATCACCAACACACCCGGACTCACTCACTTGGTCCATTTTTACATCTCATGATTTCTTTTCCACATTTTTCGCCCACAATGTGTCGCACATTTATTTCCATCATTTTCCCCAATTATATTTACCTATAATTGCTAGCACACTCGGACTCACTCACTTGGTCCATAATTAAATATCACCCGAGTCTAGTCCCCGACTCCAAATTAATTAATTTAAATGAGTAGCGTTACCCTACTACTATACCCGAACTTATTCACCGATTTCGTTATCTTATATTCTCAGAATTTATTCGCCAAAATTCATTTGCAAAGTGTTGCATAAAATTTCCCCACTACCCCCAATTATATTCCCTTATAATTGTTAAGAATTAACTCCCATAATAAAAAAATTTCTCTCTTCATTATGCTAGGGGAAATTTACAACTAAAATCTTAACCCATAAAAATCCATAAGGCAAACTGTCAAAATAACTGTAGGGTCGATCGATCGACCACCACCCGTCGATCGATCGATCGAACAGGTGTTCATCCCCTCCACCGAGCTGTTTCCTCCATTAGTGAAATCCCAAGGTTTCTTTCCTCAAAATCCAGCCTCAAATCACCCTGTTAATCGTCTTATAGCATTTCTCATAAACTATAAACATTATCTAAACCTTTTTACATCATTAACCCTACGAATCGTGATCCGCTCAAGAACATAAATTTCTAAGGTAAACTTCCAAATTTCAGATTTAAATCCCACCCTTTTATATTCCGGTTTTTCACATTCAAACCCGATAATCATATTCAGAAGTATATAACCCAACAAATTCCTACTTTGAATCTCATTCAATCGTTCCAAAAATAAAACTCCATTATTGTACCCATTTATACCCAAAAACGGATTTACACCCAAAAACAGATTTTCATCCCCACATCACTATAATATAAATTGATTATCATGCTTTAAGAATCAAAACAGTTAACCACTTGCCTGAAAGTGTTCGTAGTGTCTGATTCCGTTGGCGGAGTCCCTCAATTTGGCTCCAAAAGCTCCCAATTTGTTCTTGATTGTTTTCCCCCAATCTTCCTCTCAAACCCTAGGTTAGAATAATGGTGGCTGCTCCTTTTCCTTTTCTTAGGTTTAGGTTTAAAAACACAAATCCCGTTTTTAGCCTAATGGGCTAAATTAAAATAGCCCAAATCATCCCGTGCGGGCCCGGCTATGCCCAAAAATATCCTGAGACCCAAATGCTACCCCCGGGTACCCTTTTCTGATTATCTCGACCCATCCGGACTCAACCGCGCACTCAGAATCGCCATCCGAATTAATTTATAAAAATCCTTACCTCACCCCCAATTTAGTCTATACCGACTCCCGGCTAAGATAATCGCATACCCCGTCATTACTACCCGAAATGACGCAATTAGATTATTACTATTCACTTAGTAAGTAAATTTACCTAAATACTGGTCATTCACTCCCCGATTAATATTTAAACATATATTGCCATAATTAATTCAATTAAAAATTACAACCCACAAGTAATTTAAAATCCTCGAATTAATTAAATATTAAAAGAACAAAAAATACGGGGTGTTACACAAACCCTAGTTGAAGCTCTATCAAAATACACAATAGAGAGAGAAAGTGAGTGTATTGTATCACAAGGCCAATAGATCCCTTCTTTTATAGTGAAGATCACTCACCTGCACAGTGGATGTAGGCCTAGATAGGCTGAACCACTTATATTATTGTCTCTTTCCTCTTTTCTTCACCTCTTTATACATTTATATTGTTTATGTGTTCCATTGTTACGTCTATTTGACCTCAACTACACCTTAATCTGGTGGTGCTATTTCTAGCATCATCAAATGGTCAGAGCATCGAGGGAGCAGGAAGAAGGGAAGTAGCTGAGGAAGTTCATGAGGATGGTCCTAAACCTCAGAATATCTCAAAATAACTCAGAGATAGAATGAGGCCCAAGATGGATTCGATGGATCCCGAAGCCCAGCGGCAAAGTGTGCTGAGCAGGTTTTTTGGAATCAGAATGGCTGAGGTTTTGAGAAAAAGAAAGAGGAAGGCAGATGTAACGGCAAGTGGGAAATGCAAAAAAAATATCACAGAGAATGGGAGGCTGATTTACCTCCTCTGAAGGTGTGAGCGGGTAGTCAAAGGAGTTATCCTAAAAGCTGATGAAGAGGTTGACCCGGTGTATAAGTGTTTTTTTAGTAGACTAACATGGGCAATGTATGGTCATAAACAACTCTAACATCTCAGAGTTTATGGAAGAAATGGGAGAAAAGCTAGAATACATGACGAATCGGCCAAAGCTATAGGTGCAAGAACAGGAATAGCTGGACTTAGCCAATGAAGGAGAAGACCCAAGGCCCATCTTCATTTTGAAAGATCTGAGCGAAGAGAAAAGAAGGGCCTTGGTTGAGCTAATTCGGTAATACAAAGATGTTTTTGCATGGAAGTATACAGAATTGGAATGGCTAAATGAAGAAGTAAGTTGCCATAAGCTTAACATTATGCCTTCAGCCATACCGATGAAGCAAGCCACGAGAACTTACAAGTCTGAGCTGGACCTGAAGATCAAGGAACAGGTACAACGATTACTAGAAGCATGGTTTATCAAGATGATAAAACACCCACATTGGTTGTAAAGCATCATCCCAGTGGGGAAGAAGGACAAGAATCAGATAAGAATTTATATGGACTTCAGGGATTTAAGCAAAGCTTGACCAAAAGATGAGTTTCATCTTCCCTCCATTGACAGCTCGATCGATGCAACTGTTGGACATGAAATGTACAGCTTCATGGATGGGTATGTAGGTTACAACCAAATCAATATGGATATAATAGATGCGGAAAAAATGGCATTTAGGACCTACACTAGGCAACTTCATGTACAAAGTGATGCCTTTTGGGTTAAAGAATGCCCCGACAACGTATCAAAGGACGATGATGGCCATTTTCCATGATTTTTTTCATAAATTTATGGAATTTTATATAGATGATTTGTTCATCAAGTCGAAGAATAAGGATTCCCATTCGGATGATCTGAGAAAGGTGTTCATTTGATGTAGAAAGTATAAGCTAAAGATGAACCCATTGAAGTGTGCTTTCGAGGTTACAAGTGGAAAGTTCCTGGGTTTTGTGTTACATTGGCAGGGAGTGCAGAAGGACGAGGACAAGCAACGAGCAATCCTGGAGATTCCATGTCCCAAAATGACGAAGGAGATCAAGAGTTTCCTCAGTAAAGTCTCCTACCTTAGGAGATTTGTTTCAGGGCTAGCCGAAATAACTCACCCACTGGTGGAGCTTCTGCAAAAGGGCACGAAGTTCAAATGGGAGGAAGCTCACTAAGAATCTCTGACCAAGTTGAAGTAGCTACTCACTTCTCCAAAAATGATGATTCCTTCCAGGGCAGGGATACCATTGCAACTTTACTTAACATCTACAACAAGGTCCGTTGGATATCTTCTGGCGCAGGAAATCGATGGCCAAGAGAGACAAATCTACTACCTAAGCAGGATCATACATGGACCAGAGGCAAGGTATAGTAGTATAGAACAACATTGTTTAGCCTTGGTGTTTGTAGCACAAAAACTTAGAAATTATATGATATCTTTCACCATTCACATCGTGACAAGATGTAACCCAATTAAGTTTTTGTTTGTGAGGAATATTTTGATTAGAAGAGCAACTAGTTGATTCCTCATCTTTTTCAGAATATGACTTAAAATGTGTGGTCCCTCGCACGATCAAAATTCAGACACATGCATATTTATTGGCAATTTTCCCATCAGGGGTATTTGAGCCACCCCGAGAGAGCATTCCAGGGGATTACTTGTAGTTAAATTTTTTAGAGGCCAACCTTGAAGAATGGACAACACAGTTGGATGGTTTTTTAGTGCAAAAGAAGTGAGGGGTAGGGGTTATCCTTTATAAAGGGAAGCAAGAATTTTACCTTTCCTACAAATTAGATTTCCCTTGCTCTAATAATGAAGCAGAGTATGAAGTGTTAGTAATAGGGTTTCTAGAGGCCCTTTGAAGGGTCATCCATTCACTGTGCATCAAAGGTGATTCGAACTTGGTGGTTCAGTAAGTAAATGGGGAATATGTGTTGAATTACCTCAGTCTAGCGCCTTATAGATTGATCATCCAATGGCTGATCAACCAGTTCCACTAAGTCAAGATAAGAAGGCATCCCATAATGATGAATAGACATGTTTATGCCTATGCCACCATTGCTCAGAAGATAGATATGAAAATTGACAAAACTACTATGGTGATACAACGGAGAAAATCCCCCTTAGTTGAGCAATCGATCTTTCCAATGGAAGATGATTTAGATTGGAGGGGAGAGACTAGGAAACAGTTGGAGTCTGGGGAAGGTAAGATGGAACTCAAAGAGCAAGCGCGGTACTTTGCCAATCAGGGAAACCTATACTTCAAGAAAGTGGGAGGATGGTTGTCAAGATGCGCCGATCTAGAAGAAGAAGAACAGGGGTTAAAAAAGACACATGACGAACACTGTAAAACAACTAAGATCCCTCTATATTGAAGATTTAAAAAGGGAAGGATACTTCTGAACGATGATGAAGCAGGATGCAACAGAATTTCAATAAAGGTGCGATAAAAGTCAAATTTTCTTTCAAGTAGCTAAATGCCACTCCGTTGAGACTTAGACATACTAGAGGCAGCCTTACATTGATTTTATCAAAGACGAAGTTGTTCCTATGAAGAAAATAGATGCGATGGGACTCAAGAAAAGGCCCCCATAGTTTTACCTTCAAGATGATCAGTTTTATCACAGAGGATACTTCAATAGACCATTGAGATGCATCACGAAGGAGGAGGCAACAAAAGTTTTAAAATAATCTCGCGATCCAGCTCACATTAGAGGGAAAAGCTATATGACCAATTAATGACCTTGGGTTATTATTGGCCAACTATGGAGAAGGATTGTGCTGAGTTTGTACGAAAATACAAGGTGTGCCAGATACATGCAAAAATGATTTATGCTCCTTTGGTGGACTTACACTCTTTAGCCACTCCTTACTCATTCCACACTTGGGCGTTTGACCTGGTAGGGGCAATACACCCATCTTTGAGGGGAATGATCTGGATACTTATGGCGATAAAATGTTTTACAAAGTGGGATGAGACGATATCACTAAGAAGAGCAACTACGGGTGTGGTGACTAACTTCATCAGAGAGTATATTTTTTGTTGGTTTGGGATTCCAAAGGTTATCCTCTCTGATAACGATACCCCATTCATCAACAAAGAAGTAACGATGCTCACAAAAAAATACTCCATCGTCCATCATACCTCAACAGTGGCATATCCTAAGGGCAATGGTTAATCCGAAGCAACTAACAATACCTTGGTTAACATCTTGGGCAAGATGATGAAATACTTCCCAGGATCGTGGAATGATAAGATTCCAGCAGTCATGTGGGCCTATTGAACAACAAAGAGGAAGCCTATAGGTTATATCCCGTTCTCACTCGTGTTTGAATCCGAAGCAATTTTGTCGATGGAGCTGGAAGTTCCTTCGGTAAGATATGCCTTGCGAAGCATCATGCTCCCTCAGAACAGACATGTACAGTTGAAAGCACTGGATGAGCACAGGGACAATGCGATGCAACATTTCCAAAAGTACACGAAGCATATTTCTAGGGCATATGACAACTTGGTGAGGCCAAGAAAATTTCTAAAAGGGGACTTAGTTTTGAAGGCAGTAGTGAAGCACATTTTGGGGCTCCCATTGCCTAAATTTTCTACGAATTAGGAGGGACCTTTCATTGTAAAGGAGGCTCACGATTCAGGCTACTGCTTAATTTCTAAGATGGAAGAAGATAAACCTTTCAAGATTAATAACAAGTGGTTGAAGGTTTATCATGTTTAAATGAGTAACCTCAGTTAGAGACTTATTTTTGTTAAAGTTATGTTGCGATTCATTGTATAAGTTATTTGTTTTGTAATGAGACAAAAAGGAAGAGTTATCTTGTAAATTGTAAGAGTTTAAACTTTGCAATAAACAGAAGCGTTGCAACAAAATAACACATGTTGACAAAATGTTATATCTTTCATTCATATGACTTGTAAAGATTACAAAATTGGGAATTACTACCCAAGAATTACATATGGTATAAATAAAGAGAAGACTATCAAATACAAAAGAAGGGACTTCTAGCCTAAAAGAAACCACCGATCAGGTTGGGAGAAGAAGTCCCCAGGTAAGCTCGAAGAAGCTTCGAAGCATATCCTTTGAACAATAAGGCATCCTTCAAGTCTAGCCTGCACTTGAGCTCTTTCAATCAATAGATTTTCCCATTCTAGCTTGGCCTTTGATAAAGCTTCTTCGGCAGCCATCATTCTGTCATCGGTAGCCACTAACAACTGGGCCAACTCTACCACTATGTTCTCCTCAGAGTGTTGACCCTTTACCTATTTCAGATACTGTTACCTTTATCTTTCAAACTAATGTCACTTCAAAAGTTTCAAGTGGCTAATCAGCCAATTCACTTGGAAGCCATATTTTCCCATCTCCTATAAACTTCCCAAGTGGCGGTTGATGAGTGCCCTGGTAAGATTGGACGTTGGAGTGTTGATAACCTAAGCAATAACAGCCACCAGACCTTGGATCCTATGGCTCACCACCAGCACGTTGGAGCGCACACAGTTAGAGGTGAAAGTTTAAGGATGGTGTTGGGAAATTCGTTCGATAATAGGTCGATTGCACACAGAAATTTGAGGAGATTGGTAAAGGACCATTAGACAAGACTCGTAAGGAGTCATATCTAGGAGAGGAACCTCACGTCCTCACTTATTGTCCACTGTAATGTTTGTAGTTGAATCATGGTCGTCATGGCTTGAGTCTTTAGAGGGGATTTGTTCTTGATGCATAGTTTCAACAGGCGAGGCATCACGCTAAACCGTCATTTGGATAATAGCAAGCTCCCTCGCAGCCTGCAATGTGATGAAGAAAATGAGTTGAAAAAAATCTTAACAAGTATTTTTCACAGTTAAGTCACCATTATAGGTGGAGTTTAACGAAAAATCTTAACACGTGTTTTCAATTGTTAAGTCACCATTATAGGTGGAGTTTGACGAAAAATCTTAACAAGTGGTTTTCATTATTAAGTCACCGTTATAGGTGGATTTTCATGAAAATTCTTAACAAGTGGTTTTCATTGTTAAGTCACCGTTATAGGTGGAGTTTGAGGGAAAATATTAACATCTGGTTTTTTTGTTAAGTCACCATTATAGGTGGATTTTGATGAAAAATCTTAACAAGTTGTTTTCATTGTTAAGTCACCGTTATAGGTGGAGTTTGAGGTAAAATATTAACAAGTGGTTTTTATTGTTAAGTCACCGTTATAGGAGGAGTTTGACGAAAAATCTTAAAAAGTGGTTTTCATTGTTAAGTCACCGTTATAGGTGGATTTTGAGATTTTTTTAACCAGTGTTTTTTCATTGTTAAAATTACCCTGAAGTCATAACGGAAATACATATGCAAAAAAGAGGGAGAAAATATAAAAATACCTCATGGATGCTTGGAGCAATGACGGTAGCTAGAGAAACAGCTGCAACGGTAGAAACTGCAGTAGATAAATCAACTTCCCCCTGAGCCTCCGTGGAACCCTCAACCAGAGGAACCTCAACCCTTGATGAAACACCTTCCTTAGTAAAAGGAACTATAGCCATGATAGGGGAGGGATCAGAAGGAACAGTTTGTCCTCCTAAGGGTACATCAACCCTGACAGGGGACGAAGGGACCCTCGGGCGAGAAGATGACCGAAGGAAAGTTGACCCAGGATAGGGGCGAGAAGATGATGGAGTTAAACCTTGGGAAAGTTTCACACAAAAACAAAGTGTTAGAAACAAGCAACACAATATAGACATGCAGAAAACAAAAGGAGGAAGCTTATCTCAGTAACGTTGACGAAGGGAGACAGAACAATTGCAGGCCTCACCAGAGGGAACTGTGGAAATGACCCAGTGATAGATGTGTCCAGATTAGGGGAAGTTACAACCTGAAGGCCCAAGAAAAATACTTAGTATAAAAAGATGGAGTAAAAGAGAGCTAAGTGATAATCAAGCTATTACCTCTGGGGGCAAGTAGAGACCAAAATAATGTCAAGAGGAATCATTGGTAATGAAGATGGCACAAATGAAGCCAGAGGAGTTTCCTCTAGCTGGGAAGAAGCTCCAATGGATTTTTTAGAAACACCAACCCTCCTGGAAGACTCTTCTGCACGCCTAGAGGAAGATCGATAAGAGTAGGCCAACCATACATGGGAGAACGGGGAGGAGATGCATTGACTGAAGTGATCTCAAAGCGTCCTCCCACGAAGGGGCTCACGGGAGGAGAAGGCCTTTCTCTTTCAATATCCTGCACAAATAAAATTTCTAAGTGTTAGAAAGTACACTTCACAATGCTTAAAATGGTTTAAGTATGAAAAAAAACATTCGTTTTTCTCAAGAGAAGAATGGTATGACATAACCATTGGTGAAGCAGGTGGTCAAGGAACTAGATAAGCCCTCTTAGATGGACCTCGCTCAGCGTAAGGACTGTCATCAAGACAGATAGCCTCAACAGGATATGGAGAAGGAGTGGCCTCAGTAGTAAGAGCAACAATAGTTTGTTGCACCTTGTAAGCGAACTTCCTATGCATTTTTGTATCCAAAGTCTATTTCCTAGTGCCAAATAAACCAGTAGAAAAAGGGACTTTGAAGATCTTTCTTCATTTTGATAGCCCCTCCGTTGGATCTACGATGATAGTGGGGAATACAGTAGCAGGAGGAACATCAGGGTGGCTTATTAAAATTCCCATTGTACCCATTCCAGCTCAGCCTGACACTTGACTCTTATTTCCCCACTCAGGTCTACAGACATGGAAAGTGGAAGGGAGGCAATGGGGAAGGCATTTACAGGAGCTTGGGACTTAGGTTGGGACTTTAATTTCGAAGAAGTCACACTCTTAGAAGCTTTATTTTCTTGGAGGGAGGTTTTGAAAGCCCCTCGCTAGGAGGTCCTTCAGAAATAGTGGTTAGTTTGGACATGGGAGCTTTTTTGGCTTTGGGTATGGTAGTGGGGATCATGGGGCAATGAGGAGATAACTCACTCAAGGGATATTTTGGGGTGTTTCTTTGAGGGAACTCAACCCAAAGAACAGAATTGCCCTTAAGGCTCAATTCATAAGAATAAAAGGAAAGAATAGGGGGATACACTGGAGGGCCCTGAACGAACTCAAAAGTCTTAGCCAGCTGCATCAGCCAGTAGTTAGTCGGAAATAGCGAGGTCACATCCCCCTATCTTGTAATACTAGTGATGGTGACTCGCCCAGCCATTATTGAACTGATCTCCCAAGCATTAGTAAAGGTATAGAAGGAGGAGGCCTCAGTAAAGGTGTACTTGGAGTGGGATAGATGGAAAATTGGGCGAGCGTCCCCTTAATCAAAACAAAATTGGCGGTTGCATCGATTGGGGTTATAATGCTCAGAGGTATATCCCAACTCGGTGTAACAAAGTAAGTACCCTGGGGAGAACATAAGGACCACTGCTAGAGTGGGATTCTCAGTGATGAGGTCCACAGTAGTTGGTTGGACCAAACTTGCCCCATGTTGAAAAAAAACCCAGGTGTGGAGGAAAACTTCTTCACAATATGGCCTCATAACAAAACTGCCAAGATTATCGAAGACGATTAGTATGTCCTTATGGATTTGTTTCTTATGATAACAATACAAACGATGGGTCCTGATAGATTCACCAGAGGGAGGACGAATGGAGTTTGTCGATATTGTAGGGAAACGGGTATAGAGGAATCCCGTGAGAAGTATGATGTTGGAAAAATTGACTAGGTTTGAAAGGCCAAGGGACCGTTCCATGTCCAGATGGGTCATGTCCAGCCAAGTGTAAAGGGACCCCAAGACCATGGTTGCCAAAGAAAGACTGACCCCTCTAGACAAATGGATAGATATGTTGATAAGGTCCTTCTTACGCTCGTCATTTGGTATCTTAGGTAGCACGAAACGAGAAAGAATGACAAGTATATAAGCTGGCAGTTCTAGAGATGTACCTTGACACACTCCAGTAGAAGAACCATCCTCCCAAAGGGATCTCGGAAGAAGTAGTTGATGAGAGGAGTGAAGGTGGATTTATTGGACGACTTGGTGCATCTTCAAAAAATTCAATCCAACTCTGAGTGAGCAGCAGCTTCTTCGGTGTCCAATGCCTTGTCAGAGTAAGGCACAGCACTTGTGGGCTCAAGCCCCAATAGTTCACCAATGTCCTCCAACGTGATGTTGAACTCACCCCATGCAGTAATGGAAGTATGAGTGGTAACATACCAGCGAGAGTCCAGAACTTGGAGTGCAGCATTGTGTTTGGAAAGAGTGAAGTTACCAAACCACTTTTCCTGAAAAAGCCCAATCTTAGTAAGGACATCAGCATAAGTGTTCTACATGTGTGTGTTCCAAACAGAAAAGTTGTCCGGAGAACCTCCTGGTCCTTCGAAATCAATCTGGGAATATGGAAAGTCACCACAGTCCAAATGAAAGCACATAGTCCCCTCTAGGGGGTAGAAACCCCAATCGTCAAGTGTTAAGGCATCACACTTAGAATGGAGGACAACCGCCTTGCACATGGAGGAGTAATCATCATCCTCACTGAAAATAGGAGGTGATCCACCACCAAAGAGGTGGAGGCCATAGGGGTAGCAATAGCAGCAGTGGTAGTAGCAGGTGGAGCACTGGTGGTGGCAGT
Organism: Sambucus nigra; assembly: GCA_949130495.1. Taxonomy (NCBI): domain Eukaryota; kingdom Viridiplantae; phylum Streptophyta; class Magnoliopsida; order Dipsacales; family Adoxaceae; genus Sambucus; species Sambucus nigra. The sequence goes on along the minus strand of OX422223.1, from coordinate 347,931,788 downwards.
AACTGTAGAGCTTGAAAAAGCCATGAGAGATGGTGGAGGTTGATAGAGAGGAAAGGGAGTAGTCAAAATGGTAGAGGATCAGCGACTAGATGTGGAAAAGAAGGAAAATATGGAAAGAACCAGTAGCCAGTGAAGAAGAAAAAATAATTGCAATGTAAGGACAAAAAAAAGTAGAAATGTCCCCGCGCCATTCGTCGAAAATTTATAGAGCTTTGGTTCAGGTACATCGACGAAAATTTTACTTTTTTTGGCAGAGATAACGGTAGAAGTTGCAACGAAGACAGAGATTTAAAAATTGTTTTTCTCACAAAAAGAAGGTTCATCGGATTAAGAAGTTTTTGTGATGCCATTTCTTGTTATGACAACAGACCTATCCATGAAGGGGAAAATGTAGGGGGCTTAAATATAATCTTTGAATTAGATAAAGCCTACCCTGTTAATATAAGGAACTCAAGCAAAGGAGGCAGCATAAAGGAAGCGTAGCAGCACAGCGAGGCAGCTCAGCATGGCAGCTCAGCGAGGAGATTGGCCTAGAGAGCTCATCCTTTATCTTATTTTTCTTACTTAATTAAATTGTACACTATTAAACTTAATTGGGATTGTAACGATGTAATGATTATAGGATTCATTGTGAGCTCAAATGGTACTCACGAGAGACCAGGCCTGGCAGGGCTTGCGAGAGCTTACATGCTCTATTGAATGACCTCGTCGTGGGAACTTCAGAGGGACTTAGTTTGGAGGATTGAGAAGTGAGGCAGCGTTAGCACTTGTCCTGGCCATCTTAGATAGACCTTGTAAAACACCGAGAGACCTTTCACCGTGCAAGCTTGTGTGAAGTAGCCTTGAGTTCCATCGTATATTGAGTTTCAAACCAAACAACCATCTACTAAATGTCACATCTACTTTAGGTGATATCTCCATTCAGTTAAACACTGTCCAATCTGAACTCGATTAAACCACTGTGGTATTGGGGGATGTCAGATGATTTGGTGAGCCACCTCTGTGGTGCCAGTCCTTTGACGCATAGTGGTTAGGCAAAAGTCATGTCTTGGCAGTTAATGTTTATGACGTAGGATAGGCTAGCCCATTATGCATTTATTGTTTGTGACATAAAGTGTGATGGGAAAGTCTTTCACATTAATGAAGACTGAGGCATCTCATGGGGCTATTTATTAGCCTCAAACACTTCTGAGAGGGGGGTTCTTTCTGGAGATTAATTCTAGAGAGAGAATATACAAATCAGAGAGAAGTTATTGCAAACCATAGCTCTTACTCACCCACCATTTTCATTTATTACAAAGCTTTTAATAGATAACCAGAGATCTTCAAAAGGTTATTGGTGTGTTGGTTGCTTTCCAAGGTGTATTTAGTGTGCTTTCTTCTATGTCCCTTTGAACGAGTCATTTTTTAGTTTCCTTTATTATTGTTTGAGTTACACACGAGTGTATTGTGAGTTCAATCTGAACGTTGATTATATATAATAGTGTGCGTTCACTTGTATCTAGTAAAGAGTTGTTGGGTTGTCGTTTATCACCATACCTATAGGGGTTACACCTCAACTAGTATTACCATACTCCCAGGCTACAAGGGTACTACCCTCTTACAAACCTTTTATTTCACTATAGTTCTTAAATTGCAACTTACAATCACACTAGAGAAATACATCCTGATGAATCTTCCGTAGGTGGCCTTCGCCTTCTTCAGTAATGGATTCTCACAAGAACTCACAAAGACCACAGCCTTCAATCAACAATGATTCCTGTAAGAATCACAAGAGAAACAATAAAGACTCCTTTTTTACAGGAGTAACTTTAATACAAAAGTGTTTTGGGTTCCAAAGATGATTCACAAAAGTATATAGAAGAGATCCAGTGAATCAAAACAGGTTTTCCCTTTTAAAAGTGGAGACTTTTTACAGCAGGTCACAGTTTTCAGAAATGAACAGTCTTAACCAAAAAAACTATTAAAAAAAAGTATTTATAGGCGGACACAAAATTTAAGGCACTGTAACCTCGTTTGAATGAGACTCTGACTTCGTTCTAATGACATGCTGATGTCGTTCAAATGACCTAGGTTTCACTTCTAACGAGATGTAAAAAATCAAAATAGTACTCCCTCAATTGAATCTCATTTGAATAATGCATCAAACGACCTTCTAACAAGATCCAAAGTCGTTATAGCAAGATTTCCATCTCATTTGAATTAATCATGGAAAAAATAAAATATTTTTACGTTCAAAAAACTGTTTGAAAAACTTCCTCATTTTGTAAAAAAAATCATTTTATAAAGATCTCCCAATACTTAAGTAAAAAATCTATGAAAACCAAAGAAACAACTATGCTAATATTACGTGACATCGTGGAGCATTTTGAAGATGCTTGATAATCCAATCCCTCTTTTTGAACATGTGAACATGAAGTTCCAATGACAGAAGTAATAGGATATGCCATACTCGATGTAAACTAGATTCTCTGGACAAGTCCTAGACACTAGGTGCAATGATAGAAAATTTTCCCTTACAATCTTCTTTATCTCATCCTTTAAAGCAAAACATTTATTAGTTGTATGTTTGTGGTCTTGGTGGAACTCGCACCATTTTCTCTTATCCCTCTTATGAGGAGGGGACTTGAGCTTCTACTTCCAATGAAGAGCCCTATCTTCCTTGGTCTCATTTAGGATCATATCGGGGCTTATTGCTAGGGGTGTGTATTTGGAGAACTTATCCTGAATCGATCTCCTTTTTCCTCCCTTGCCTTTTGCTTTTTGATACTTTTCCACACTAAAATCTTTCACATCTTTCCTTCAGGCCGCCATGGACTCCTCCGCATTCATGACCCTCCCGACCGTGGCCAGGAGTTCTGTCATGGTCATGGGAGAGTCCTCAATGAGCTTCCAAAATAGTTTTCCCGTATGTCGCCTACTAATAAGAGTTATTATAGAAATATTCTACTCGTAGTATTTCGCCTTTAGTTTTTCCTTGTTAAACCGAGAAATTTAATCCCTCAGTGTCTCATTATTGCCTTATTTTACATACAGTAGGTGAGTTACCTTCTTTGGAGGTTTCATACCAAAGAAGAAATTGTGTGTGAACTTCTCGACCAACTACTTGAAAGTCTCAACGGATTTTTTAGGCAGTGGTGTGTACCACATATGGGCATCACTTGTGAGGGTGCTAGAGAATTCCCTGCATCTCATGTCATTTGGGATTGAGTATATATCGAATGTCAACTGATACATCTCTATGTGATGGACGGGATTAGTAGGTTTAAACTTTGTTGGGGTGGGATAGCTCACGATCCTTGAAACGAAAGGAGACGTCTCCATGTAGCCTCAATGGATGGGGACTCATCTCTTGAGCTAAGAGTAGATCTTGTCTTCTATCCTTTGAATGGAGCAATTCTAAGGTCATTCTTCAAGACCCCCAGTGACAACATTATCATCGCCTCCCTTTGGGGAAACCACAACTATTACGAGTTCTTGCACTATTGTTCGTTGATGGCTATTTATTTCTCTTTGTTCGTACCCATCTCAAACATGTTGTGGATGACCATCATTATGTCTGCCATTCCCCCTGGAGGTAACATTACTACGAGAATAGGAGAGCTGATCACACAAATCTCTGACCTAGCCAAGATAATCGAAGGCCGACCCATTACTATACATGTCTAAAGCTGAAGTCCTTGGTCGGTCATCCGATGTTGGTTGAGCAGTATGTCCTTTAGAGGTTGGAGTTGGGCGAATTGTGTCACTTAAAACCTCATATGTCTCTCAATAGTCTTCCTCATTGCAGTCCTATTCATTCGAAAAATCATGTATTTATTACCCCAAGCGAAGACGCCTAGGATCAGTAATGTCTCTCCATCGTTGGTGGCACTAAGCCTCTTTTTATGGAACCGGGGGTGGTCCCCTTGTCACTGGATCCACTATCTCCCTTGTGGCTAGAGTGATAATCATGGATGAGTAACTTGGGCCTCTTCCTAATATGCTTTGTCTAAACACTAAGAACTTCTCTTGTATTTTTTACTGGCTGGAAACTAAGAATTGCGGTACCACTACCACATGAGCCAATTCTGACTAAGGTGGTGGTTGGATGGAGCTTGGGCCAGAACCGGGAGGCAACTCTGACGCCATAGCTTTGGTAAGAATAAGTATCAAAGTTAGATGAACTGTAAGTAGGAAGGAAACTTGAAGGTCACCCACCCAACTCTATTAATGGTGGTACTGGCCCAACAATGGTGAAGATGGACAACCACCAGAGGTAGAAGTGAGCATCTAAGCTGGAAAATAAGAGGAAGAAGATAAAATCTCTTCCCATAGACGGCGCCAAAATAATAAAGCTATGAAATCATCACTTAAATTTATATATGCAGTTCAAGATCTTGCTAATTCAATAATGGATTAATCCTTGAGCAGAAAAGTAAATAATAAGAAGGGGATGAAAGAATGGAGAAGATATGGAATATAAGTGGTTCAACCTATTAGGCCTACTCCACTAGGCAAGTATGTAGTGTATGTATTGAAATTAGGCACTAATGGCCATGGAAATACAATTCTCAATCTTTCTCTCTCTACTGTGTTTATCCAAATCTTTTCTCAGTTATTGATCAAAGATTATCATCTAAAAACCCTTGTATATAGAGGTGCCGATCAACATATGTAATGCACCAAAACCCAACGTTGAATGTTTTTCTAACTGTCTTAATAACGAATTCCCAAGACAATAAAATTCATTTTATGAAAAGTCTCGAAGGGCTCGTACTCTATAAGGGTGTCTTTTCGAAAGGAAAAGCTCGTACTTTCCTAGAGTCTCCCTAGAAAGATGTTTGTACTCTAAAAAGTCACCTCCAGGAAATAAATAGAGTTAAACCCCAGCTAGAATTTTACAAAGTCAACCTTCTAGATGAAGCTCTGTCCGACTGAAAAATACCAAAAAGCGGGGCGGTCCTAAAGCAAAAGGTCAACTTTCTCGAAGGTAAAGAGTTTATTCCCAAATTTTGGGACAACACCCCCACATATATATATATATATATATGTTGATATAAAATATGCATATTTGTGTAACCTCTCTAACTCGACCCCTGTTTAAGGGACAGGGTATGCAATTTACAGTGCTTATATTTGTTAAAGCTAGGTTTTTCCCAGCACCTCTATTTGTGTCATGAATTGATGTACTCATATACTAAATTGATACAAATCAAGTTCCACAATTCCAAAATACAAACATGAAAACATAACTTTCAAAATACGTTCTCGGTAAAGTGTCATTGAACTACATTCATTGCGGAACTTTGCAGACCAAAGTCTAAAGTTTGACTACCCGCACCACTTCTCTGAGTGAACAAAATATGTCGCTGCAAAGAACCAATATGTGTTTTCATTTTAATACTATTCAATCATCTTCATTTGGTCAACCTATTAAACACTCATCATGCTTATTTCAAACACTTAGCACACTTATTTCATTGAACCTCGGAGATGTCCTTGGGTCTTTCACAATCTTTTGAACCCTTGGGTTTGTCAAGGTTTTTGTCATGCAATCTAGACCATTGAATGTTTTGATAACCAGATTACCTCTGTCAAGTAGCAATAACATTTCTCAACTTTATCATTTTCATAAATTTGTTACTCATCAAGGAAATTTCATTATCAATACTTTCTAGGTCAAGGTAATTTCCCATGTTTAGGTTAAGATCAGACATAATTCAATTGAGATGATAAAACCAAATTTGACCCACTAGTATTCTTTGACTTTGAGGACATTTGTTTTTTAAACCATTTTAATTATCCTCAACTTGCTACTTAGCAATTCAGGGGTCATATTTGGGTCATCCATATCCTTAAGGGCGTATCACTTAGAAGGAAGAAATGTAAGTATTTTCATAATTATGTCCTTTTTCCATAAACAATCCAATTAGCATGCAATGTAGTTATAATATTATTCAATTTAATATAAAATTCATCAAAGGTCTTAGTCATCATAATAGTGTGGTACTATTGAACTAACATTTGGGCCTTAGCATCATTGACACGTGTATTGGGACCACAACTTTTCATCTTTAGTGTATTCACTCTATAATTTCTTAACTCTTTTAGTGCTCCCTTCTCTTGTTGGTTTAGTAGGAAAGGCATAGACAATTTCAATTAATTAGCAGATATCATCTCCTAATATGTCTTGGAAAAATGCAATGATCCTCACCTTCCTATAAGGAAAATTTGATCCATCAAAGTAATGAGGTCTAGAAAGGTTTCCTAACTTTTCCAATAGATGGTAGTATTTCATTTCAAAAATAGTTTCAAAAGTTTAGGATTAAAAGATTTTAAACTTTGATACCACTTCAAAAAACGACCACACAAAGAATTTTAACAAAATTAAAAAAGTGTGTCTAATCTGGTCAACTTATTTGAAGAAACTGTTTATGAGTTAGAAAACTTAATCAGAGTTATATTAACATAAAGTGTGTACAGAATAAATATAACATATTTCATATTTTATTTATGAAATCGTTCTTATGTTGGGACAAAAAGCTTATCCAAGATTCCAAAAACTTTATCCACCAGTAAATGTTGTCAGTTCTAAATAAATTAAGAATGTAAAGAATAAATCACAACAATAATATTGTTAACGTGGTAAAACTCAAGCGTACTTGAGAAACATCCACAACCCTCTCTACGGGACAAAATAAAAAATTCCAAAAGAATAAAAAATAAAAAATACAAGTACAATAAGATCATCCATTGAAGGCAAAATAAAATACCTATCAGATAATCCACTCTTAAGCCAAAACCTCCCAATCTTCTGGCTCTTGTAATCACCAACGGTCAATTAAAGATATACCCTATCCAAATATCAACCCAAAGATTCTATCGTGAAAGAAAGTGTGAATGTGTAATGCAGTGAAAATCTAAATACACATGCAAATTCTTAATCCACATTTAATTACAAACATCCCTAAACAAATTACATATAACTAATCACATGTATGATTTACAAATGTGATATGTCAAAACTTTCAAAAACAATTTTTAATTTTTAGTATGGTTCGAGTACAATTTAAAAAATAAAAATTTATTGATTTTGAAAGTTTTAAAATCAATATTACCAAGTATTTACAAATCCAAAGCTGAAAAATTATTTCTCAAAGTTTTAATATAATAAGGGAGATTTGGATCAAAAAAGAACAACTACAAAACAAATCTAAATAAACCAAGATTGACACTCTTTAAACAAAAAAAAAAGAAATTTCAGAAAAAAATTATATGTTTAATCTTTGGTACAGAATAAAGAAACCTAATATGTGACTGAATGTATTCTTCAAAGGTTTCTTAAGATTAATGAATCTAATTTGAGAACAAAAACCCTCAAAGTATATCGTTGGTACTAGGAGAAAAGTACCTTACGAATCTAAGAAAAACACCATTTTTTCTTCTTCTCCATCTCACTCATATTATCTCTATGATTTTTAGGGTTTGATATTATATCTCTCTCTCTCTACACAGTTCTCTCTATTTTTCTCTCCCAATGTCTATTCTGCCCGAACCAAATTTATAAATGAAGAGAAAACGTCTTTATATAATATTTGTTAGAAGGTATTGGAACTTCTAAATGAACATACGAATGAGATCAAAAATAAAAGATTGAAGGGTTTATAAAGATGTGTTCTAAATACGAAATACACTAACCACTATTACAAGCAACCAGTAATTAAGCAATACCCTAGACCACTATTAAAAGCAAATCGAATGTATAAAATATAAAAACCATTCTCTAACTAAAACCACGACTGGTAAAATATGAACAAAAAAATCTTCTACTTAAACCAAGCTTGGAAATGGTTTTTCTACTCTACGTACAATTGACACTTGGCTCTATTGGTCATAGGTCTATAAGGATCCCATGGTTAAAAATAAAGAGTAAGAGACCTAATGTTTGGGAAAGATAATTCTAATAACTAGACTACATAACCTACAATTATGCCCAACGAAATGGTTTATTTTTTACAAAACCACCCATTACCTGCCCATATATTTAGTTTGGGGTCCATATGATTTGTTAGTATATTTAAAATGTTTAAGATAAAAATTAAGTCGGGTCTAAGCGGGTTTAGTGTTGGGCACAAATTGTTTAGCCCAACATACAAATGGTTTAACCCAACATTTGTTTTATTGCACTGCTACTTTACCCAAAATGGTTTAACCCAACACGATTTGAAACAACATATGTTCAACATCTTTATTTCTATCTTTTAATTCATACCATTATCTTTTTAATACGGATCGGCATTATAAGAGATCAGTGTAACGGCTTGGGATCAATTTTGAAATTAGGGCAAGAAATCAGTAATTTGTTTCATTTAAGGTAATAATTCTTTTTAATTTTATTACTTATTTGTTTTAGTTTGTTGTGATTCCGTTTGGCAGCTGAGAAAATAGTTACTTTCTCTAGAAAATGATATGAATCGCTAGAATTAGGTTTGTCAAAAGACAAACAGTTTACTTTATTTAATTGAAAAAATATCTACCATGGATGCAATTATTGTCCTTATTGATCATAATTTGATTTGCCTAATAAAATCCCCCCAACCCTAACCCCCTTCCCACCAAAAAAAAGGTGGGTCAACCCCGCCCAAATTATTCTACCTAACTCGCTCTTGACCCGCCCAAATTTATTCGTATTCATTTTTGGCCCACTCATAACCTCCCATTTGCCAGAACTACCTACAACTATGATGAATCGATATAAAATCGGTCAAATAAGAAAGGAACACCTGCTCTAGCAGGTTAACAAATAAGGGCTTATTTGGTCAATACTACACCTAGAAATAAAAGCTTTAACGGAAAGAGAATTGAAATTAAACTTACGGTAATATAATTAAAAAACCAAAATCATTCAATGGTTAGCATCGATCAACTCCTTTTAAAGGAACTTACACCTAGATTTCTTAACATATGAAACAAAAAATTATTAAAGGGCCATATTGATATACAGGGTTTTGCCACGGTGTCGCATCACCGACGCGTCGGTCGTTTGTTATATTCGGCTCACCAGCTCTATACAAAAACCTAAACTATAACTACACACTTATAAAGGAGTATAGCAGCCAGTCCAGGTATCGAATCCAAAAATACAAGTTGCTAAAATTTAATTAGTTTAATATTTCTAAAACAAAAGTGTAAAACATAATTTTAACAAAAGGAAAAGATAATAAAGAGAAAAGATTAAACAAGGCGAGTGAATTTAAACTACGTTAACAATGCAAATAAAAACTATAGGTTGCGTTGAATATCCCTCACCCGAGTTAATTAGTATAAAATGGTTACATGGGTCAGCGAGTTATTAAGATTGAGTCTCGCTTCGATAGTTAATTAAATCAAGAGTTGTCACGCCCTAAATTCTCATAAAAGTCTAATAAGATTTTTGCATCAACAAATACCCCAAAAATTACACATGCAAGGTCGTAAGTATGGAGCATACATGTTATACCCCATCAAATCTCCTAGTCGTAATAACTAGAACAACCCACTCGAAATAAACCCGTAAACTCCATCACCAAAGCAAAGCAACACATCAACCCTAAATGAGTTCAATCCGACACAACCTAGACTAAATTAGCTAGAAAGCATATTAAAAAGCATGTATTTAGGTGAAAGCAATAAATAAAGCAAGTAAACTAAATTAGAAAGCAAGTAAATTAACTACAAAGCAAGAAAATAAGGAAATAGAAGTTAAATCAATTGGAAGGGATAATGAATAGTAACCTTATAACACCCAAATGGGGAACACTCAAAGAGAGGAGAAGATGAGATCTCAAAATCCAAACCCTAACCTATCCTATCTACATTGAAATATCTCCATCAAATAAAATCCCCAACATTCTATTTATACCCCAAAACAAATCCCCAACAAAACCAAGCCAAAACACCCAAAATAAGTCATTTTTTGTCCATATCTGATGGTCCCAGTTGACCTCATGTTTTGGACCAATCGACCGCAATTTTGGGATTTTCCTTGGGCTGGTATCAGCCCCCTTTCCTCTCCGAACCAATTTTGACGCGTTGCACGGAACTGGCTATAACTCCCTCATACGAAATCGAAATGATGCGTGGTCAGAACTGACGCGAAGCTAATTCAATTCTATACATGATTATGTTTTGAAACCCTCCAAAATATGTAGTATGAAATTACCAAAATTCCCTTGAAGTAGAAGAAAATATCAAAACCTTTCAAAAATAGCCATAACTTCCCCATTCGGAGTCGGAATGACGCACGGTCAGTGGTCACGAAAAGATAATTTGATGATATACAAGTTGGTAAATTCATTCCATACAAAATAGTGAGTTTGAAAAGATCATATTGCCCTTAAAGTAGCTTTCGATGACGGAACATCTCTGAAATGTAACTGAACCTCACTTTTAGCGTTCCAATACCTACAAAAGCACAATTAACCCCTGTAAAACATATATATGTCCAAATCCGAGGTTGTATAGTTAAGGAGCATAAATATAGACATTAAGAACGTAAAAGTGCTCTAATGCATATAGATAAAGGGCACAAATATGCAATATTCGTGATGTATCACACCCCCTAACTTAGACATTGCTAGTCCCTAGTGATGAAACAAACAAAACCAGTCCACATAAGGAACTACAAAACGTATATATGCATCGAAATATAATTGGCACTTTTGTAGGGAACACGATTGCATTTAGCATATACAATAAGTCATTAAACCCCTAGGTTACCCTAGTGGACGAGTGTCGTCTCATGAGGGTTTTCAGGGATGAAACCCACAAACATCATATGGTTTCCTCAAAATATGCCCAAACCAACTTGCGACAAGCCCAACAATATCGAAAAGGATTTCAAACGCAATATTAGCACAAAGAAGGAATTCAAACAAAAGTCCGTATTATTAACATTATAGAATGCACATCATAGAATTGAGACCTTAAAATGTGGGAGGGGAGCGAGCACATGCAAAGTGTGATTTGGCAAAAAGTTATATAAACTGGATAAATGTTAAAGCAAGCATATACGTCAATCCTCATCGGGTATTATGCTCAACAAATGAAATCACTATGAAATGGGAGGTAATACACGGGATATGCGGGCATAAAGAGTAAATGTAAATGTGAACTAGGTCGCGCACATGTCACAAATAAAAAAGGCTATATAAAATAAAAAATTATAATGTCAATGAAAGATACCGCTCACTAAAGGAGGAAAAATGTATTTTCACAGATTATCAAAACTATTTCAATTTGTAAATTGAAATCACCCTAAGATCACATAGGACTTGTATAGGGTTGTAGTGTAGGTTAGGCTAGGATTATGAAATGAAAGGACTATGTACGGATTCAAAGTGTTCAGAGATGAAAACTCGGGATAAAGGAAAATGCGGGCAATTTCAAAAATTGGAAAATACAATCCATAAAAGGCATTGAATATAAAAATTGGGACAGTAAACAAAGCTTATTCGAACACTATATACAACATATACAAATTTCTCTTTCTTTTCTTTTTTTCTTTTTCTCACTTTTTTTTTGTTTTCTTTTGTTTTTTGCCTTTTCTTTTCTTTACTTTTCACACTCTCACATGCCTAAATTGCAACTGCAATGCAACATCATTCAATACCAAGTATCATTCCAAACAAAGGTATGGAAGGTAATATGTATGGCTTATAACTCCAATGTGGAGTTGGTTATGGGATTTTGGATAATGAAAGGAAAGGCTAATATTTAGGCTCAAAGGGGTTAACGAGGGAAAACATTTAAGGTAAGGTCAAGGTGAATATGGGTGATATAACAAAGATGGCCTATCATCATTTCCTAAAGTTTACGCAATTCTCGAGTCAAAACAAACTTTGAAAATCATGCTCAAGCCATTTCATATATGAACGCAATTAATGAACGATCAAATAAAAGAATAGTGAGATTACCAACGAATTCAACGTTTTCAAAGAGGAAAGAATAGTGTATACACTCACAAACGAAGAAAAGCCGCGAAAACTCACTCGATGTAAGTATATACAATGCAACAAAGGATTATCGAGTTATAAAAATCTTAAACCAAATCAATAAAATAAGAAAGGCGCATGTGCTCATGGGATTAAAGTTTAATTCATGAAGTTATTCATAATATCAATGATAGAGGACTAAAGTCTAATAACTTCTAAAATCGAAAACATGCATCATTGAGTTGTCTATCGGATCGAACAATTATTGAAATCATCGAAAACAAAGGCAAAATGCCTAAAAAGGAGAAAAAAGAAAGAAAATATTTTTGAAATTTTAAATTTTCTAAGAAAAGCATACTAAGTAACTAACATGTGGGCAAAAACATGTACTAAATAAAGAAAAGGATAGAATATCCTACACCCCCTTACTTAATTGTTGCATTGTCCTCAATGCGCATTAAGAACACAACAAAAAGAGAGTAAAAGAATGATATTATCCAAAATTGGAGCGATCCCCATAAGAACATGTCCAAAGAATCTACAAAACAAGTTAGTACCGAGCATAGCAAAAACAAGTAATAAAAAGTTAACTAATTACAAGAGACTAAATTAAAAAGGAAAGAAAAACTAAAGAAAGAAATGATAAAAAGCTAACTATATACAACCTGTTATTTAGGCTTCACACTAACTATACACTAGAAGTCTAAATAGTTGAGGGTCCACCAAGAAAACGATTTGACTTTGGAGGTTGACCGGTGTACCCTCACTCTCAAGCATGCCTTCCAAAAAATCAGAATTTCGTTTGAACAACGGAAGGCATGTGTAAGTCGTAAGAAAGGAACCATTGCCAATTAAAATATTTTTGGGGATGATGGGGGATTTGAATAAAATGGGTGACAAAAACACGAGAGGGCCAAGAAAAATTGAATCATCTACCAAATATTTTGAAGTTAGAATGGGAGTGGGCACACATGGAGGCAAAAATGCAATCATGGAAAGCGACTCTAGCAAGTACTCCTCATCGGTGAAAAGGTTTAACAAATTAAAGTTTAAAATCGATTCATCGGGTACTTGTGATAGTGTGACAACAGAGAATGAAAAGGGGGAGGAAAGAAATTCAAACTCAAGAGATGAGTCATCATCGCTTGAAGATTGAGTTTCAAAGGAAATAAGATCATTTTCAATAAAATGTTCTTCTTTGGGGGACAAAGAAGAAATCATTTCATTGCAAATGGATATTACTTCCATATCATCCTCACTTTCAATATCTATTATGCTATGGGCTAAGTGAAGAATGGTTTGTTCCAAAGTAGGTGCAAAGTCCTCATTTGGTTCAAAACATTTATCGACTTCAAAAGTCTAGGAAGAAAAATCATCGTCGGATTCAAATAATAAATCCAATTCATGCTCCCACAAACGATTTTCTTCCCGATAATGATTTTCAATTTTTCAATTCTCAAGCATACGCAAGCCCTCACCGAAAGTCATAGGCCGAGGCGCGGATTCTTAAAAATGATAACTATGAAAATTACCATCGGGACTATAGTCAAACCATTTTTATAAGAATTTTGAAAACTATAGCTTTTAGTTTCAACATTCTTATTATAAGGAATTAAAGGCACAAAATCGTTATCATCATCCCCAAAATACACGCACTCCAAATCTTGACTTTCGTAATACTCGCCCAAAGTCATTTTTGAATTTGCAATTTTTTGGACTCTAAGTATTCACCAAAAGTCATAGGTTTGCGAGGATTTTGAGAATTATCATAATGATTATCGAAAGGATTCGAATAAGACATGCTTACCCCAAGTATGGCTTGAAGTGGCGAACTCCACAAAGTAGATGCGCGCGCAAAAAATTCAAACATTTCTTAGCGCTCAAATGCAGAAGTCCTACAAAAAGGTTAGCAAAAAAATACAAATAGAAAGAAAATTCTACAAAACACTAAATCAAATAAATTCTAAAACAACAAGTCCCGGGCAATGGCCTCATTTGAGTCATAGGTTTGTTATATTCGGCTCACCAACTCTATACAAAAACCTAAACTATGGCTACACTCTTTTAAGGGAGTATAGCAGCCAGTCCAGGTATCGGATCCACAAAGACAAGTGGTTAGAATTTAATTAGTTTAATACTTCTAAAATAAAAGTGTAAAAGATAATTTTAACTAAAAGGAAAAGATAATAAAGAGAAAAGATTAAACTAGGCGAGTGTATTTAAACTACGTTAACAAAGCGAATAAAAACTATAGGTTGCGTCGAATATCCCTCACCCGAGTTAATTAGTATAAAATGGTTACATGGGTCTACGAGTTATTAAGATTGAGTCTCGTTTCGACAGTTAATTAAATCAAGAGTTGTCACACCCCTAAATTCGCATAAAAGTCTAATAAGATTTTGGCATCAACAAATACCCCAAAAATTACGCACGCGAGGTCGTAAGTATGGAGCATACATGATATACCCCGTCAAATCTCCTAGGCGTAATAACTAGGACAACCCACTCGAAATAAACCCGTAAACTCCATCATCAAAGAAAAGCAACACATCAACCCTAGATGAATTCAATCTGACACAACCTAGACTAAATTATCTAAAAAGCATGTAATTAGTTGAAAGCAATAAATAAAGCAAGTAAACTAAATTAGAAAGTAAGTAAATTGACTACAAAGCAAGAAAATAAGGAAATAGATTTTAAATTAATTGGAAGGGATAATGAATAGTAACCTTACAACACCCAAATGGAGAACACCCAAAGAGAGGAGAAGACGAGCTCTTAAAATCCAAACCCTAACCTATCTTATCTACAATGAAATATCTCCCTCAAATAAAAGCCCCCAACATTCTATTTATACCCCAAAATAAATCCCCAACAAAATCAAACCAAAACATCCAAAATAAGTCAATTTTCGTCCATATCTGATGCGCCCGATTGACCTCATGTTTTGGACCGGTCGACCACGGTTTTGGGATTTGCCTTGGGCTGCTGAATGCCCCCTTTCCTCTCCCAACTAATTTTGACGCATTGCACGGAAATGGCCATAACTCCCTCATACGGAATCGAAATGATACGTGGTCAGAACCAAAGCGAAGATAATTCAATTATATACATGATTCTATTTTAAAACCCTGAAAAATATGCAGTATGAAATTACCAAAATGCCCTTGAAGTAGAAGAAAATACTGAAACCTTCCGGAAATGGACATAAATTCCTCATTCGGAGTCGAAATGATGCACGGTCAGTGGCCACAGAAAGATAATTTGATGATATACATGTTGGTAACTTCATTCCATATAAAATAGTGAGTTTGAAAAGATCATATTGCCCTTGAAGTAGCTTTCGATGATGGAACTTCTCTGAAATGCAACCGAACCTTTCTTTTAGCATTCCAATACCTACAAAAGCACAATTAACCCCTGCAAAACATATATATGTATAAAACCGAGGTTGTTTGGTTAACGAGCATAAATATATACATTAAGAACGTAAAAGTGATAGAATGCATAAAGATAAAGGGCGCAAATATGCAATATTCGTGATATATCACATATATACAGATAGCGGTAAATAAATGTGTTAGACTCCTTATATGGCACCTAAATATCCTATAGGAAATGTGTGGCTAGAATCTCATTAGCTAGTCAACTAAGTCACGGATCAAGGCATTTTAACTTTTGAATCTAACTATGATCAAAGAACGAGAACTGTTCATCTAATGTGTGTGTAACTAAAACTAAGTGTGTTTCAAATACATACATTCATGCACACAAAATATTAAAAGATGTGACAAAAACATACTTTTGAAATCTGTAATAATTTTAATTCAGTTTAAGAAATATGGAAATTTTATTTTGTCAAAATCATAATAATTCTAACTTATCAAATTAACCTTTATAAAATAATTTTAATTTGACTCATTTAACACCAATTATTCAATTAACTTAATTGAGCCCATTCAGAATATTGTGAACATAATATGTTAGTGTATGTGTTTTGCGTGCAACCTAAATCGTTGATCTACCTTACCATACTTACCATATTTTGAATTCTAATTGGTCTTCAGTATCCTTGGTAAGTTCTTGATGATGTATTATTGAGTGGTTCTCAACTATAAAATCTTTTGCACAAATTTCACACTAGTTCAACCTATAAATAGTGAAGACTCAATTCAAACCTAGGAGTGAAGTATTTAGGGTTTTCAATCTCCCCCTTTGGATATTTGTGACAAAACCCTTTGATTACATCATGGTTAATCTAATGAAAAAAATTCAAAGCCCTATAGAAAATATTTTATCTACCCATACTAATCCTAGAAAAATAAAAATTACATAACTCAGGTATTTAAAGACCGTTACTCTGAAGCTTCTCTGAATCTACACAATCTACAAAATATCAATCTCACAAGACCAAGTGATAAATATATGTCCACGAAAATTACTTTCAATTGTTTACAGGATGTACTCTCTCCCCATTTTGTCTTAAATAGACAATAGTTGAAAATAATTAGAATAAGAAAGAATACAATAGCTAACTACCAAGTCAATCATACAAACGAGCAACATCAAGTGGAATGTCCTACATTGACTAGATTTAAAAGGTGCCTTTAGTCATTATTTAAATAACCATGCCATAAATACTCTGAGTGACATATCATAACCAAGATAATGATAGGAATATATGAAAAACATAAGGTAGCATTTAATTAAGAATAACTATAATTGCAAATATTTTGGCAAAGTTTATTATTTATTTATCATCACCTTAGTATATTTAGTGTATCCTGTTACAAATCGACACGCACTGACACGTCAAATCAAACTCCAACATCTCCAAGTTCAAGACTCATCTGCATCTCATGAAGGTATAAATCTTTAAGAGTTCATAATTATTCATATTTATATTTGGGATGTATTTTTTAGAAAAACCAAGGCTAGATTTTTAAGTTTTAAAATAAAAAATAAAATAAAATTGTCCTCGTTCAAACGAGTTTGAAGCTCATTCGAATGAAATTGCCATTTCATTAGAAGGTCATTAAATATTTTTTTTGAACGAACATATAAAGAGGTTGCACTGCTTCACAGAGAAGTCTCATTAGAATCTCGTTAGATGTATACATTGAACGACATGCCTTTGTCATATGAATGAACTTTATTCTCATTCGAACGAACTGGCATTCTCGTTCGAATGATGCTTATTTTCACTCAAATGAGCCGCCACCTCGAATATAGTGTCAGATCTATAAATACCTATTTTGAATCCTTTTTCATTGGGACTTTGGAAAAAATGTAAACAGAAAATCTGAACCAAAGTTTTTTCATCTTTTGTGATTCCAAACATTTTTTTATTCATAAATTTACATCCCCAAATATTTTGTGAATCCTTTTAAAAGCTTTGAAGTTTATGCATCTTGCATAAACCTTATCGAGAGGATTCTCCATGACTGGACTTGTGATTTGAAGGATCACTGTTGAAGGAAAAAGAAAGGTTGACCGGTGGATATCGTGGGTGGATCAATGCCTATACACGACTCTGAACTGAGCCCTTTTCTTTAGAAGTTTTGTGAAGACTAGGTGTCATACTTAGTTGTTCTAAGTGATTTGTAAGTCGATTGCCTTGTAAAATGTTCTAAAGTGCTGAATATAGGTTTTGCCCTGAAAATGGATTTTTCCTCATTCACTATATTGATTGCATGCGTAAAAAATTTATGTGATTGGAGCTTTGATCGTATACACACCATATTTAATTAAATATTAAAAATTGGTAAAAATTGGATTCGTGTGTTTGGGACATTTAATTATATAAATAAATCCATTAAGTTCGGACTGCCCACTTTCAAATTGGTATCAAAGAGAAAAAAACTAAAATATTGTGTAATCCTGATTTTCACGATTTTTCTTTTTAGATACCAATTCTCTCAAATTCGTATCAGGGCATGTAACACTAAAATATTATGTGATCTTGATTTTTTCGAACTTTCTTTTAAGATGCCAATTCTCTCAAATTGGTATCAGAGTGGGTAACATTAAAATATTGTGTGATCCTGATTTTCACGGCTTTTCTTTTAAAATACCAATTATCTCAAATTAGTATCAGAGTAGGTAACACTAAAATATTATGTGATCCTGATTTTTTCGAACTTTCTTTTAAGATACCAATTCTCTCAAATTGGTGTCAGTGCAGATAACACTAAAATACTGTGTGATATTTTTTCATAAATTTTTTTATATCAATTTTTTTTTTGAAAAATTGTTGATGTTTAAAAAGGCTGAAATTTAATGGATAATTTGTATAATCGAATATATATTTTTTATGGTTCCAACTATGTGAATTGTAAATCTAGGATGAGTTCAGCCTTAAAATCCATTGATGAATGTGTTTGGTTGGTTTGTAAAGAGGTTGGACACCACCCACAATGACTGCTGACAATGTCATCAATCCTAAACATGTGTCGTCATGGACTGATGATGAGTTTAAGTGAAGTAATTTTAACTCTCGCCGCTTAAGTGTTGTTTCTGGAGCCATCACCCCTGAAGAGTTCTGTCGCATCATGACGTGGAACCAATGATGTAAAGGCATCCAAGCTACAAAATTTTACCACCTAATTTGAGATCATTACCATTCTAGAGTTTGAGTCTTTTGATGATTTTTATGCGCGTTTGTCGACATAGTTAATTCTAGTTTTAATTAGGGCAAGAAGATTCCTGAGATGAGAGTTGTTAATAAAATTTTAACGTTGCTCCCTGCTCGCTTTATTCCTAAGCTGACCGTGTTCAATTTGTTAGGAATCCTAGATACTCTTAGGTTAAAAAAACTTGTAGGAAATATTCAAACGTATGAAATAGATATGTTTCCTAAAACTATTAAGCCTAAGGAAATAGGTATTTCTTTAAAGACTCAAACTAAGAAAAGAAGAAAAAGAAAGTTTTTGAGTCTGAATCTGAAGTTGATTTTGATTTTTGATGACTTGGCCCTATTTGCGAAAAATTTCAAAAAGATTCTCAAATTTTTAAAAAAAATTCTTCCAAAGAATAGATTTTTAATAAAAATAAAAATGGGGGCATGAGCGGGGGAGAGAAAGAGGAATAGATAAGATGTTATGAGTGCGAGGCTAAAGGGCACAAGCCATATGAGTGTCCCACTAGTCTGAAGAGAAAGGGCGAGGAAGTTGCGAATAAATCCACCCTTTGTGATAGTGACGTCGAGACGATTGATTCAGGGGGAGAATCACCACATGAACCATGCATTGCATTCATGGCTAGTCACGTTAGAAATTCTAGTTTGTCTCACACCTATGAGGACATATCTAAATGTGAAAGCCTCGATGATGTTTTGAGTCATTCTGGAGGGACTGAGGATAATATTTTGAGTGTGGGAGAAGGTGTGGGAGAAGGTGATCTCCAAAAGGCATTTATTGATCTTTACACTAAGAGTTTGAAAATGAAAGAGGTTAATAAAAATTTGTCTCTTAGGGTTATAGATTTAAAAAATGAGGTGAAAGTTTTGAGAGAGTGTGAGGCATCTGTGAGTCAATTCGAGAAGGTGAAGATTTCTTTATGTGAGCACTTGAATGTTTTAGGGGGGTAAAAGATTGATTTGACCTACATCATGGATAGTCTTACAAAATATCTCCAATCTCCATTCGAGACTCATGAGAAACTTGAAGCATGTGTATTCCAACCCGAGAGAGATATCGAACTTGCCTTGGAGGTCAAGGTCATATTAGAGGACACATCTAAGAAGATTGGAAAGATGCTCATCGGCCCCACATTAGGTAACGTCGATAGGCAAGGAATATGTTATGATGGTGTATCCACTTCCCATGCCACACTCGAGCTAATTATCGAGTTTGTGTTGGATCCTTATGGCCCTCAACCTAACTCACCTAGGCGACCTAACCCACCTAGGAGAGCTTGTCCTAAAAATTTTGAGAAGTTTTAACCCAATCCCATTTATGTTTGTTCTCATTACAAATAAATAAGTAACCTGAAAGAGTATTGTTTTAAGCTAGGGAGAGTGTCTTATAGTAATGTTCCCTAGTATGCTCTCATATGAGTTCCTGAACACACTCCCACACATATTACTCTGCATTCTTACGCACGTCACTTGAGAAATTTTGAGAGTTTTCAAGATCAAATAGAGTATTTAGTAAAGACTTCACTTTGATGAAGGAATTTCTAAGGATTTCATCTCCCTTTGAGAACTCCTCTGAGCCTAATGATTGAGGTTGAGACTTGTTTTTAGAATAGGTTGATTTTCATTCTCATATAGTATATCCCTGTTGCTAGTGTGTATATCATCATATTTATATTTTTCATTTTGATATATTTTTTAAAAAATCCAAAAAGAGCTTTGTTTTCTGGGAAAAAAGTTTGAAAAATACAAAAAAAAATTATTTTTAAGAAAATTTTGAAAAAGGTAAAAAGATTTTATTTTGATAAAATTTTTGAAAAAGTCAAAAACAGTTTTATAATTTATTATCACCTTATATGTATGAACATTCAAGATGTTTGAATCACTCATTCATTCCATAACCATGTGACTATTTTATAGTGTTTAAAGACATGACATAGTTTCATTTATGTGCTTAATAATGGGTGGAGTCATTGCGTTGACATTTGATGATTACTTGCTATATGTATGACTCCTAGTCACCTTTAATGCACACGTAAACGAGTTGGTTTGAATATTGCACTTACTTATCACTTGTCGTACAAATCTTTATTATCTCAATGTTGCTTTAAACTGAATCAAATGTAAAAAACGAGATAAAAAGTTATGCACAGAAGAACTATTTTTCGGATTTACATAATTTTTTTTGGAAAATATTGTTATATGTTAACAACTGAAAGGGTCTACGAAAGATCAAATGTATTTGCGTTAAAAGCCACCATTTACAATAAAAAAAAGGCCTAAAAAGGCTTTGAGATTATCATTTTATATGCATTATTTATATATCTTTGTTATGATATGTTCCTTATTATATATGATGCTTTATACTTCCTTGTTTGGATTCTACTCCTTTGTCTATTTCGGACAAAAAGGATGAGAACAAATTAAAGGGGAGATTTGATGATGAGTTTGATTTATTGAGGAAAAAGCATTACGAGTTTTATCTTCTATTTCAAACTCTACGGATCATGGGTATTTTTTTTGCTTCATATGTGTGGGTATATAAAAGGAAGAATAAAGTTGTTGAATGAAAGAACATGATGAGATTGAAGATAAAGTTTCAATATGTCGTTCTAATTCTAGGGTTGGGAGGGTATTAAATTTTTTTATCATAGAGGGACAATTATTGTAATTTGGGTTTCGATTAGTGTAGTACAAGAATAGCCAAAGGGGGAGATTTGTAAGTGCTAATATTTTAGCTTAGGCTTTTTATTTGTATTTATTTGCACTTTGGCATATTTAGCGTATTCCGTTAAAAACCGACACGTCAAATCGAACTTCAATATCTCCAAGTTCATGACTCCTCTACATCAGATGAAAGTATAAATCTTTTAGGAGTTCATAATTATTCATATTTATATTTGGGATGTATTTTTTAGAAAAATCAAAGCAAGATTTTTAAGTTTTAAAAATAAAAAAAAAAGGCCTCATTAAAATGAGTTTGAAGCTCGTTCGAATGAACTTGCAATTTCGTTAGAAGGTCATTAGATATTTACTTCGAACGAACATCTAACGAGGTTGCACTTATTCATAGAGAACCTCGTTAGAAGCTCGTTAGATGTATACAGCAAACGATATGCCTTTGTCGTTTAAATAACTTTGTTCTCATTCGAAATAACTGGCATTCTCATTCGAACGACCCTTATTTTTGTTCGAATGAGCAACGGCCTCAAATTTTGTGTCAGATCTATAAATAGCTGTTTTGATTCCTTTTTCATTGGGCCTTTGGGAAAAAATGTAAATGCAAAATTTTAACCAAAGTTTTTTCATCTTTTGGGTTTCCAACCACTTACAACCCCAAATATTTTGTGAATCCTTTTGAAACCTTATAAATTTTTGTATCTTGCATAAACCTTATGGAGAGGATTCTCTACAGCTAAACTTATGACTTGAAGGATCACTACTGAAAGAAGAAGAAAGGTTGATCAGTGGATATCGATGGTGGATAGCCTCCTGTGAACAACTCTGGACTGAGTCGTTTTCTTTTGAAGTTTTGTGAACACTTGGCGTCATACTTAGTTATTCCACATGATTTGTAAGTTGACTATCTTGTAAAATGTTCTAAAGTGTTGATTATTAGTTTTTCCCTAGAAAGGGATTTTTCCTCATTCACTATGTTGATTGCAGGCGTAGAATTTTTCTATGATTGAAACTTTGATCATATACAGACCATATTTAATAAAAGATTAAAATTTGGTAAAAATTGGATTCGTGTGTTTATGACATTTAATTATATGAATCAATCCAATAAGTTTGCATTGCACACTCTCAAATTGGTAATAATTTAGATTTGCGAAAATACTTAATTCTCAAATTTAAATACTTTCACGAACAGATCAGCATATTCTTCTTTATTCTTAATTATTTTATGACTAAAGTGATTTACCTCTAGACCAAAGATTCCATGCAACTTCACCATAAATATTGTTTTTCTAATTTTTGGAATTTAAAACTTAGAATATCCTTTACTTCCTTAGAAGACATTTTTACCATCTTTCCTACATGCTAAGAGGTACAAGAAAGATTAAAAAAAATCATATTCTTGGGTAATTCACGATTAAATTCTGGTAGTCCTTCCTCTTTCATAGTTTATTTCGTAATAATCCAGTATGACTCATTATTACCAAACATAACATCTTCAGTGGATTAGTTGGTTACATTAGTAGGAAGTTATTCATCTTGAATCGTGTTTTTGGAGCTCCTTGTGTCAAAGAGCCTACCACCTTTGGTGATTTTAGTTTTAGGATAAGTAATAACTAAATTTTACCTAAGTTGGGGTCTTAATTCATCCTTTCTAACCCATAATGGCCTTGTTTAAAACCATTTTTGTCATTTAAGTTAAAGAGGGTTTAGGACTCTTACGTTGTGATTTTCTCTTTGTCTTGGACCTATTGTTGGTTTTCCCATACCTTCTTTGATTCAATTTTTTCTTTGGGAAATACATAGTAATTATGACTCATTCAAGTGTAATTAAAATTCTGATAAACGAAAGTGTTAATTTTAATTTGGAAATACATTTTTTACTTTGACCAAAAACATCACAATATGGACAATATTTATTCGATGTTTATTTTACCTTATTGGAAAAAAAATTGAAAACTTTTTATCTTTATACATCGTGGTCTTATTGGAAAAGTTTTTGGTGTACACTCAAAGTCTCTAGCAGTGAGGGAAATTGTATTTCAATGCAGGCTCATGTCTAAACTAAGGAGCCTCAACTTTCTTTACTACATTTGAGTCTAAATTTTGAAAATAAGGTTTTTCATAATTTTTAGATTTTTTAAGACTTGAAACTTCAGTGTCAGTAGAACTTCCTTTGACAAATGTTGTTTCTTTAAGTTTTAGAAAAACTAGTTTTCAATGAAACATATCCCACGTTTGTTATGATCTTTTCTCATCACATTCATCATTTGATCATGTTCTTTAGTTAATGATTCAAAGTCTTGCCACTTCCTAAAAACCATTAAACACTTTTCTTTGGACTTCTCTAATTCAAACAAAGTGGCCTTATATTTTTGTTCCAAAACATAATTTGAATATTTCAACTCTTTTGTTTTATTTTCAAAACTCATTTTTCTCATTCTCAAATAGTTCGCATTAGCGGTTTTACTCTTCAGCAATAAACAAAACTTATTTGTTTAAAATCTCAACTTTTTTGGACAAATATTTATTTAACTCATCAAATTTCAAAGAACTTTTTAAAGACTTAGAGTATAGTTCTTTATAGTATACGGTGCCACTATCACTTTTAATGTCTTATCTAGGTTAAGTGTGTGAAGAATTATCCCCCACATTTTCATTTTTGAGAACATTTAGACTTACACACCCATCAAAAGTTGAACTCACACACCCAGGGATTACACTAAAAACTTATCCTCAGTCGTATCACATATTCCATCCACATGAAACAAATTAGAATCACTAACAGACATGCCTTTATAATCATCATTTTTAATAACTACAGCATAAAAATCTCGACAATTTCACTAGATTCATCATTATCGGATTCTGAAGAATCGTCCCAAGTATTAGTTATACGAGCCTTAGGTGCAGTCTTGGTGTTAGAATAACATTTATTGACATGGTGCCTTAACTTAGCACACTTATACTATTGAACCTCAGACAGGTCCTTGGATATTTCATAATATTTTGAACCATTGAGCGTGTTAAGGTTTTTATCATGGGATTTAGACCCTTGAATGTTTGATGATCATATTTCCCTTGTCGAGTAGCAACGGTATTTCTAAATTTATCATTTACTTATTTTGATAATCACTAAGGCAATTTAATAATCAATACTTGCTAGGTCGGGTCATTCCCCATGTCTAGCTCAAGATCGTGCATCTTTAATTTAGGAAAGTTCAACTGTGATGAGAAAACCAAATTTGACCCACTAGTATTTTTAATGTTCAGGACATGTTTTTTTTAATAATCAGGTTCCATTTCAACTATCCTAAACTTTCTACTTTGCAATTCATGGGTCATATTTGGGTCATCCATATCCTCAGTAGCATATTGCTTATAATCAAACTTAGAAGGAAGAGACCTAAGTATTTTCATAACTATATACTTTTTGTCATAAGCAATCCCATTATCATGCAACCTAGTTATGATATCTGTCAATTTAATGTAAAATTCAACAAAGGTCTTGGTCTCGGTCATCATAATAGTCTTGTAGTGTTGAAATAACATTTGGTTATTGGCATCTTTGACATGGGTGTCGCCTTCATGAGCAGTGACTACATATCCCAAGCCTCTTTAGAGGTGGAACATTAAAATATTCTTGTTAATTCGTGTTCATTAACAAATATGAATATGCAGTTTTGACCCTTTTTATTGTATTCACTCAATACTTTCTTAACTCCTTTTGTGCTCCATTCTCTTCCTGGCTTGGCAGGAAAATCATAGACAGTTTCAATTAATTTCCAAACATCATCTCCTAATGTTCCTTGGATGAGCGCAATGATCCTAACTTTTCAGTAAGGAAAATTGGATCCATCAAAGACTGAAGATCTAGAATGGTTTCCCAACTTTTTGAAGAGTTTTTCTTCCATTTCAAAACTAATTTCAAAAGTTCAGGATCAAAAGATTTTAAGCCCTGATACTCCTTGAAAATAGACCACACATAGAATTTTAACAAAGTTAAAAGAAGTGTGTCTAATCCTATTAACTTAATTGATGAAACTATTTTTGAGTTTAGAAAACTTAATTTTAACACAAGGTGTGTAAAAAAAGCAAAAGCTATTTTCGATTTTATTTATGAAATCGTTCTTATGTTGGGAAAAAAGATTATTCAAGATATCACAATGATTTATATACCAAAAATCTAAAGCAATT
Source organism: Sambucus nigra (assembly GCA_949130495.1). NCBI lineage: Eukaryota > Viridiplantae > Streptophyta > Magnoliopsida > Dipsacales > Adoxaceae > Sambucus > Sambucus nigra. The sequence goes on along the minus strand of OX422223.1, from coordinate 347,906,324 downwards.
AAGATTATAAATAATAAATCACAATAATAATATTTTTAATGTGTTAAAACTCAAGCATACTTGAGAAACATCCATAACCCCCTCTATCGGACAAAATAAAAAATTCCACTATAATCAAAAATGGAATATACAATTATAATAACATCACCCAAAGAAGGAAAAAGGAAATAACTACCAGCGAATCCACTTTTAGGAAAATACCTTCTGATCTTCTAACTTTAGAAATTCCCAATAGTCTACTAGAGATGTACCCTCTCCAAATATCAACCAAATAATTCTACTATGAAAGAAAGTGTGAAAGTGTAGTGTAGTAAAAATCTAAAAGCAAATGCAAATAATCAACCCACACTTAATTATGAATAGCCCTAGACAGATTACATATAACTAATCACATGTATGATTTACAAATGTGATATGTCAAAACTTTCAAAAACACTTTTTCAGTTTTAGTGTCAATCGAGTACAAAATTTCAGTAAAAAAACAAACTAATTTCAATAGTTTTAAAATCAATATTACCAAGTATTTACAAATCCAAAAATAAAAATTATTTGTCGAAGTTTTAATATATCAAGAAAGATTTAGATAAAAATAGAATAACTAAAAAAGAGATCCAAATAAATCAAGATTAACACTCTTTCAACAAAAAAGGTATTTGAGAAAAAATTTATGAGTTTAATCTTTTGTTCAAATACAAAAACCTAATATGTGAGTGAATGTATTCTTCAAAGGTTTCTCAAGATTTATGAATGAAATATGAGAAGAAAAAAACTCAAAGATTATAGTTGGTACTAGGAGAAATATACCCTTGGAGTCTACATAAGGACATCAACTCTTTTTTTCCATCTCACTCATATTATCTCACCGATTTATAGGGTTTGAGATTTTTGTAATAATCCTTACTTTTGAGTAATTTATTTTATATAATTTTTCCATGTGAGATAATCATATAAAAGAATGGAAGTTATAGTAAATATTATTTTAAGTTATTTAAGAGATAATATTTACTGAGTTTTGCGTATTTACCGTTAAGAGAAAGTAAATAGCATCATGTTATGTTTTATTGCATCGTTGTGCTTTAAGCGACGGTTATGGCATACATTTCAATTGGATCATTATTAATGAATTGAAATACATAGGAACATGACATATTGTACGATTTTTCGGATACCAATTTTGAGGGTGCGGTTAGTCCTGCAGTAGTCGAGATAGTCAAAACAAGTGTCACTTTACACAGGTTATGACTCAATTATGAAGTTACGAGTCATTTTAATGGTTTAGTAACATTTAAAGGCTGAATTTAGTGTTAATAGACGTTGAAGTCTTCCAACCTTCTTATTTCCCCAATTATATGTTTTAAACATTAGAGAGAGTTCGAGAGAAATGAGAGAATTGGAGATTTGGAGCTGGAAATCATTGCTACGGGAAGAGAATCCGAGACTACAAACTTGAGGCAAGTTTCTAACTTGCTAGTGTATGATTTAATGTGAATAATCTGCATATATAGTTATGTTTTTGGAGTTTTAACCATTAATGGGTTTTTGATGATTTTAGTGATTAAACCTTAAATCTTTTATTTAAATTTGATTTGAGTTGAAAATATTAGTTAGTTGTTGGGTAGGAAAGAATTGGGTAAGTTATTAGTTGATGATGTTGAGATTGGATGGAAGATTTGAGATTGGGGAAAATTTAGGGTTCATAACCCGTAGCCCCAAACTGGGCATTTCTGCCAGGCTGAATCGATTCGCCTCCCAAGCGAATCGATTCGCCTATTTTGGAGGCTACAGGTCTGGGGAGCCGAATCGATTCGAGTTAAGGCCGAATCGATTCGGGTTGCGATAGGAAGATAGTTTTCTCAACCGAATCGATTCACGATTGGGCGAATCGATTCGCCACCAGAGGTGAATCGATTCAGCCCTAGGCAAATTGATTCGGAAAAAAAGCCCTGCTGTTTTATAGGATTTTTCCAACTTAGTTCTAGTCCTTTTTTTTATGTTTAAGACTTAGGAACCTTCTCTTGGTAAGTAATAAAGAGTATTAGAGGTTTATACTAGGGATATTAATACCTTACAATAGTATGGGGATAAAGTGGGTTTAATTTAGGGGCTATTCAATAGGCATTTGTGTCGTTTCTTCTAGTGAGCTAGCTTCGGACTAAGGGAGAGTGAAATGATATGGCCTAGAACTTTTGGAAGACTAGTATTGAGGAAGACTTGCCCTTAATGGCTTATGATATTACTTTGAGCTCTTGGAGACTAGTGTGAGGATAATTGTACTTCGTAGCCTAGATCATTTGTAAAATATGACTTCGGGAATAAGAAATGCAGATTTTAATTTATCACTTAATTGTTAAGTATAAATGATTTTGAGAATGTAAAAAATGAATGTTTTAAATGAGGAAAACTTGTAAATGATAATTTTCATATACACATCTCTCTAAATTGCTATCATATGGGAAGTTATGCGCATGAGGTGAAGTCCCCTGGCTAGTGAATGCAGGGTGAATATAGTCCTCGGCCATATGACCGGTTATTATATATTGCGTGATTATTGTTCGAAGTGAGGTAATTCTGGGTGTGGTTATGACTCACTATCGAAGGTATATGGTTGCTTCTCGACGTCACGCGATGTAGGATGCCCAGGTTGTCTTGGTGATAGGGCCTGGAAGATGATAGCCATTTAGGGGCGCATCCAGTGAAGGTACCCGGAAGGATGGTCTTAGAATCGTTATACGATGTGATTATAACTATTCTTAACAAAGTGGAACTTGTAATGATGGTAAAGCATTTTGTGAGATAAACTTCTTTAAATATGTTTCCTAGAGAGAAAAGGGAACTGTGAAGTTAAATGGTATAAAACTGAAATTGTGAAGCATTTTGTGAAATAAATTGCTTTATATATGTTTCCTAGAGAGAAAAGGGAACTGTGAAGTTAAATGGTATAAAACTGAATTGGTGAAGCATTTTGTGAAATAAATTGCTTTAAATATGTTTCCTAAAGAGAAGAAGAAACTGTGAGTTTAAGTTGTGTAAAACTGATATGAAATCTCATTAAGTGAAACTTATATATTTCTCTCATGCGTATATGAACATTGAGTAGTGTCATTGATATTGCGCCAGGTTGTGCTTTTAGATTGAGAGGTGAGAATTCTTATCATTATGTGTGAGAGCGAGATAAGTTTATGATGCTGATAAAATATTCATAATTGTCATGTATTTTATTCACATGGTGATCATATCAAATCGGGCCCTGACCCGTATATATCTCTTTGTTTTGCATGAATTCTATATTCGCCCAGGTGCTCCACCACAAGGATGCCTGTATTGACCTCTCCATCATAGTTGTCCTGGAGCTATAACATACTGAGGATGTTGTAGGATATTTGTTATAGACGCTTGTATCTTTTTCACTCTAGTTATGATCAGTATACATATTCGGGTGTGTTTCCCCAGTTTTGTACCTGTAGAATATAATGTGATATTTAATTTTAATACTCGGTGTAACCTGCTTGTAATATTCTGTTAACCGACAGCTTATTCGGTTATTACATTGTGCATTATTGTTATACAGTTACTCGTTTGTTTTTTATATCCACCTTCTTTTCAAATTGTTTGTCTAAATGATCTTCTTTAAACTTATAAATTTAATATTGACATCCATTTTCTAAAATAATTGATGGTTATCTCATATTATTATTTTAACTACAGTGATGCTAAAAATGGACCATCTATGATTCCTGTAATTATTGGAGTATCGGGTTGGCCACCTCTTATTTTAATAAGCGGGTTGTCACAGATGGTATCATAGCGTCAGGTTCTAGTGTCCTTAGGAATCTGTGCGGACGTGTTATGCCCTCAGCATTTCTCTTGAATTGATGTAGAGCCTTTGGATTAGGATCATTGAATTCTCTTGTTAGATTCTGTTATAAATCATTTGCGCGATCGCACGAGATTCGTGTGCTGATTGGAGAAGGGTGACCAGGGAAGGCCGTTATGGGGACAGCATTGAAGGTTAATCCCTCTGTGGCATTTTCATAGATTACTACAACGGCTACAAGGATATAGTAGCTACAATTCCCCAAGTACCGCTACAAGAAGAGAATGGTACTAATTTTGGATTACTTAGTGACGTTAGATTGGGAATATGTTTGAAATGTCCTTGATAAGGACCATACGTTGAAGTTAAATTATGCGGAGGCAGTGTAGCTTTATTCAGTGGAAGTACTCGGCTCAGAAGCTTTGGTTTAGAGAGGGGTATAGGAAGAACCATATGTGAAAATTTGAGGAGGATTTTTCGACCGATTGGAGCAATGTTGAAATATTAGGAATGGTAGTCCTTATATTGGAAGGAGCAGGAGGTTTCGCTCGTAGAGGAACCTTATGGATGGTTCTGACAGCGAATTCCTTTGATGTGCCAGGAATGTAGAGAATGCATCTTTTTAAGTATTCCTAAGAGGATCGGTCAGAGGTCGATAGTAAATGAAGAGATACATGGTTAAGGAAACCTTGCACTGAAGTAAGGTAGGTACAAGGAAGAAAGAGTCCTTTAATGAAATGATGGGCTTGCTAGTAAGTGTTGTTAACACTTATTAAAAAATCGTGTTAGTGAAACCCCATTGGTGGACTTCCACCCAAGGAGATTCATTAAAATAAGGCAGTTGAAGCCGGTAGTATGTTTTCCTTTGCTGAGGGAATTAAGGGAACTACGAGGGGGATTGTCAGGAGTGAGGCTATGGAGCCTGAGATGCTGAAAACTTTAACATGGTCAGGGTGGCCAGAGATGGGGAATGATTGTGATAAGGAACGTAAAACTACATGTTTTAATGTTGTCCTGTAGGAGCTAAAGGACAAGAGTAAGGTGACTAGATAAGGCATTGATTGAAGTAGTTTTTGGTACAGATAGAACACGGGTACTGTATCTGGGAATTATATGGAGCAGCCAAGGTGATCGGCAAGAATGTTGTTGTGAGTTTCACCTCGGTTAAGGGAAGTGTGTTTTGTGTGGCAAGATTTTGCCTCAGTATTTTATTAACCCTAGATTCGGGTGTGTAATTTGAGCTTTGTGGTAGTATTGATATTAATATAGAGGTTATATCTATATGTTTTCCGTGGTGTTGAGATTCTATTTTCGTGCATTCATTGTGAGGGGGTGATGATATTTGAAAATTTTGTTTGATTTGTACTACTCGTTTTGTCTGTGTTATACGAGTATAAAATATTCTGATTTGAGATATATCAGGCTTATGATTGTGAGACTATCATATCTGCGGTACCAGGGTGGAACTAGTTACTCTATAATATATTTCCTGGATACGGGTTAAGACTTTGTAGTGATGATTTAAGGTATGTATGAATAGTTATTTTACTTGTTTTATGCTAACATATCTCCATGACCAATAAAGTTAAGTAATAGTGTATCGGAGGGGTTCCTTGTTTGGATTTCTCTTGCGAGACACTCCACGCATGAACCTTAATGACGTTGGGAGTGGGGAGATGTTACTTTATGTTAAGATTTCGGTTTTGGTGGAATTAGCCGAGAGTCACGTGATTGATTAAAGGGCTAATAAAAGGTAGATGTGCGGTGCAGAAGCACTGGAAATGTTTCTTTCACCGGGTATATGTGGGCGAGATAAAGATAAGTAAATCGGACTGAGGCTTATAGCTAGGCCTTGATGAGAAGGCAATTTAGAAATATGTACAAATATATTTGGGTAAAGGATTCATAATACTTTGCAGAAAGTAGGTGCCCAGATTAGTTAAATTTTCTTAATTTATTTTTGTTGAGCCGGTTGGATATAGAAGTAGAAGCGCGTCAGTAGGGCTATGAGTTACGATTTTTAGCGGTCCCGATTGGGTGCCTTAGGCCATTATGTCTTAACGATCGACGGTGCGAGGTAGTAGTGTAATGGGAGGGTTCCTTGTCTGTATTTCTCTTTGCGAGACGTCCCACGCATGAAATCGAGCGAATGTCAAAAATTGAGTAAGGTCTTGGTCACTAGGGACATAGTTAGTATAGTACTTATTTCTCATGGGTAGGATAACGCATAAACCTTAAGATTATTAGGATGTAAGTCCAATGGGGAATGTGGTATTGTTTTAGAAATGCTGTAGTGAGTTAACCACGAAAAGATTGGTGGGTTAATTTTCAGAAGGATTGGGTTTCCAGGAGTGAGGAATATGAAATCTTGAGTTACTTAGGCCAACACCCTGAAAATAATGTGAGGCTCATCTCTAGAGAAACTATTATATCTATGACTTAGTTTTTGATTAGCTGAAGGAAAAGTTCACTCCTACTCATAGATTAACGTTGCCAAGTTCGGGAGTGGACTATTTGGTTATTATAGACGCATCTCTGCAAGAGTGGGGCGGTGTATTACTATAGGAACATTGGGCCATTTCGTAAGTGTCTTGTGGCTTGAACCCTGTGAGGAGAACTATTCTATGAAAGACTAAAAGCATGCCGAAATAGTGTTTACCTTAAAGAGGTGGAGGCACTACCTCCTGGGAGGGAAATTAAGTCTTTTCACGGACCATAAGTCAATACAATGTTGTTTTTAAAGAAATATCAAATTGTGCAGCAAAATCGGTGGTTGGATTTCGTAATAGACTATCTATTTGACATTCATTATCACCCAGGAAAAGCAAATGTGAGATCGGATACTGAGTAGAAAATCCGTGGGGGAAACTAGCGAAGGCATGGGAAGCCAAGTAGAAGGAACTTAACTAGAAAGATGTTGTTACTATGGCGCTTATATCAGTGATTGACCGTTACGCCTGCTACTAAGATGAGAGTCGTGGAAGAGCAAGGAAGGGACATTTTTGAGTTCATTTCCCTATGCACCACTTGTCAATTGGTGAAGGTTGACTACCGATAACCGATTGGATTGTTGCAATCGTTAGAAATATCAGTGCAAGAATGGGAGAGTGTATCCATGGATTTTATCACTAGGTTACCGATGTTGTAAAGCGGTCATGGGTACGGATGGAGGATGATATGGAGTTTATGAAACCTTATGAGGTACCTATCAATATAGTGTCGGACCGATACAAGATTTTCGTATCCCATTTCTGAAGACGTTTCCAGGAAATAATAGGGATCGGTTAAGGTTAAGTACCTTCTACAACCCGAAAATAATTGGTCAAATCGGGGAGAAATAACGTATGTAGGAGGACATACTTTCAACGTGCATATTTACATTTTGGTGGATGGGAGCAAAACATTCTTCTGGTCGAATTTGTATACCATAATTCGTACCAATCCATAATGGGTATGGCACCGTAGGTGGAATTGTATAGCAAGCCTCGTAGATCACCTGTTTGTTGGTTGCAAGCTGAAACAATAAGCTTCTTGCACCTCGAATGATCCAAGACATCTTTTCGAAGACTGAGTTCATTCAAAAACGCATACAAATTGCAAAAGATTATTAGAAGGGCTATGCCAACGCCAATAGAAGTATTGTAAAAAAAATTTGAGGTAGAGAATCAAATTTAATGCGGGCATTTTTTTTATGAATGGTATAACACGCTTTGTGATGAAAGATAATCTTGCACCGGGTTAGGTATATTACCACTTTCCCATTGTTGCGTCGGGTTAGGTATAATTTTTCGATAGTTAATGTGAGGAACCACCGATGATTAAATTTAGATCGTGGAAAGTATAGACTAAGATCGAAAGTGGAAATTTTAGTACAAGTCTCATGAAGACACCACAGTGCCAAGGAATTTACTTGGGAGCGAGGGAATAATGTTTAAGAAATGTACCCCTAGTCTTTTTATGAGTTACGCCTGAATTTTGAGGGAAAAATTCCCTTGTAAGGGGGGGAGTATGTAATAACCCTTACTTTTGAGTAATTTATTTTATATAATTTTGCCATGTGATATAATTATATAAAATAATGGAAGTTCTAGTAAATATTATTTTAAGTGATTTAAGAGATAATATTTACTGAGTTTTGCGTATTTACCGTTAAGAGAAGGTAAATAGTATTGTGTCGTTGTGCTTTAAGCGGCGGTTATGGCATACATTTCAATTGGATCATTATTAATGAATTGAAATGACATAGGAACATAAATATTGTACGATTTTCCGAATGCCAATTTTGAGGGTGCGGTTAGTCCTGGAGTAGTCGAGATAGTCAAAATAAGTGCCATATTGTATTTTTGGAGTTCCGGGCACTTTTTACAGGTTATGACTCAATTATGTAGTTACGAGTCATTTTAATGGTGTAGTAACATTTAAAGGTTGAATTTAGTGTTAATAGACGTTTAAGTCTTCCAACCTTCTTATTTCCCCAATTATATGTTTTAAACATTAGAGAGAGTTAGAGGGAAGAGAGAGTTTGGGAGAAAATGGAGAGAATTGAGAGAATTGGATATTTGGAGCTGGAAATCATTGCTACGGGAAGAGAATCCGAGTCTACAAACTTGAGGCAAGTTTCTAACTTGCTAGTGTATGATTTATGTGAATAATCTGCATATATAGTTGTGTTTTTGGAGTTTTAACCATTAATGGGTTTTTGATGATTTTAGTGATTAAACTCTAAATCTTTGATTTAAATTTTATTTGAGTTGAAAATATTAGTTAGTTGTTGGGTAGGAACAAATTGGGTAAGTTATTAGTTGATGATGTTGAGATTGGATGGAAGATTTGAGAATGGGTAGAATTTAGGTTCATAACCCGTAGCCCTAAACTGGGCATTTTTGCCAGGCCGAATCGATTCGCCTCCCAAGCGAATCGATTCGCCTATTTGGGAGGCTACAGGTCTTGGGAGACGAATCGATTCGGGTTAAGGCCGAATCGATTCGGGCTGAGACAGGAAGATAGTTTTCTCAGCCGAATCGATTCACGATTGGTTGAATCGATTTGCTACCAGGGGCGAATCGATTCGGAAAAAAAAATGTTGTTTAATAGGATTTTTCCAACTTAGTTCTAGTCCTTTTCTTTTAGGTTCAAGTCTTAGGAACATTCTCTTGGTAAGTACTAAAGAGTATTAGAGGTTTATACTAGGGAGATTAATACCTTAGATTAGTATGGGGATAAAGTGGGTTTAATTTGGGGGCTATTCAATAGGCGTTAGTGTCGTTTCATCTAGTGAGCTAGCTTCGAACTAAGGGAGAGTGAAATGATATGGCCTAGAATTTTTGGAAGACTAGTATTGAGGAAAACTTACCCTTAATGGCTTATGGTATTACTTTGAGCTCTTGGAGACTAGTGTGAGGACAATTGTACTTTGTAGCCTAGATCATTAATAAAATATGACTTCGGGAATAAGAAAAGCATATTTTAATTTGTCACTTAATTCTTAAGTATAAATGATTTTGAGAATGTAAAAATGAATGTTTTAAATGAGGAAAACTTGTAAATGATAATTTGCATATACACATCTCTCTAAATTGCTATTATATGGGAAATTATGCGCATGAGGTGAAGTCCCCTAGCTAGTGAATGCAGGGTGAATATAGTCCTCGGCCATATGATCGGTTATTATATATTGCATAATTTTTGTTCGAAGTGAGGCAATTCCGGGTGTGGTTATGGCTCACTATCGAAGGTATATAGCCGCTTCCCAACGTCACGCGATGTAGGATGCCCAAGTTGTCTTGGTGATAGGCCCTGGAAGATGATAGACATTTAGGGGCGCATCTAGTGGGGGTACCCGGAATGATGGTCTTTGAATCGTTATATGATGTGATTATAACTATTATTAATAAAGTGGAACTTGTAATGATGGTAAAGCATTTTGTGAGATAAACTGCTTTAATTATGTTTCCTAGAGAGAAAAGGGAACTATGAAGTTAAATGGTATAAAACTGAACTGGTGAAGCATTTTGTGAAATAAATTGCTTTAAATATGTTTCCTAGAGAGAAAAGGGAACTGTGAAGTTAAATGGTATAAAATTGAATTGGTGAAGCATTTTGTTAAATAAATTGCTTTAAATATGTTTCCTAAAGAGAAGAAGAAACTATGCATTTAAGTTGTGCAAAACTGATATGAAATCTCATTAAGTGAAACTTAGATATTTCTCTCGTGCGTATATGAACATTGAGTAGTGTCATTGATATTGCGCCAGGTTGTGCTTTTAGATTGAGAGGTGAGAATTCTTATCATTATTTGTTAGAGCGAGATAAGTTTATGATGCTGATAAAATATTCATAAGTGTCATGCATTTTATTCACATGGTGATCGAATCAAACCGGGTCCTGACCCGTATATATCTCTTTATTTTCCAAGAATTCTATATGTGCCCAGGTGCTCCACCGCAAGGACGCCCGTATTGACCTCTCCATTACTGTTGTCCTGGAGCTATAACATATCGCGGATGTTGTAGGATATTCGTTATAGACTCTTCTATCTTTTGTACTCTAGTTATGATCAGTAGACATATTCGGGTGTGTTTCCCCAATTTTGTACCTGTTGAATATAATGTGATATTTAATTTTAATACTCAGTGTAACCTGCTTGTAATAGTCTGTTAACCGACAGCTTATTCGGTTATTACATTGTGCATTATTGTTATACAGTTACTCGTTTGTTTCTTATATCCACCTTCTTTTCAAATTGTTTGTCTAAATGATCTTCTTTAAACTTACAAATTTAATATTGACATCCATTTTCTAAAATAATTGGTGGTTATCTCGTATTATTATTTTAACGACAGTGATGCTAAGAATGGACCATCTATGATTCTTGTAATTATTGGAGTATTCGGTTGGCCACCTCTTATTTTAATAAGCGGGTTGTCACAATTTTCTCTCCCTACACTTTTCTCTCTCCTTTTGTCTCTCAATGTTTGTTCTGGCCGAGGGAAATTGATAAATGAAGAGAAAATGTCTATATATAATATGTGTTAAAAGGAACTAGAAGCTCTAAATGACAAATTTATCTATATTATAACTCTGATACTATAGTATTAGAGGTATTAATAGCAATTAATGCACCTTTTATCTATATTATAATTATAAAATATAAACGTGCAATAAATAATAAGGTATGGGAACTCATTAGTCCCTATTTGAGAATGTGAAAGGGTAAAGATTTGAGAAACTTCCTTCCAGAATCACCACTGTATCTAGATACAGTTTCTCTCAACCTCTCGCAGTCGTCATCCTCAAGTTACAACAACTCAGGTATTCTTTTTCATTATTTAGTGTTTTATCAAACTAAAAGGGCATCATCAACCAATATAAAATCATCGTAAATATGTAGGGGAAACTCTTTTCATTACAATTGTTTGCTATAACTTTTCGCATGAATGACCCAATGCCTAAATTTTACACAGTCTGTTTTTCATTTATTATTGTACTTCCTTGAAACATCTATTTTTTTGTCTCGTAGCCCACAATTCTCATATCCATCTTTTATTAATTTTCAAGAATGAAGAATAATTTTATTTCATTAATGGGAAAGATTAGATTTTTGGATCTTGAAAAACATTTGGCAATCTACGGAGCTTACCATAATGACAAAATCAATATTGGCATACACATGCTATTTGTTTGGCCAATATTTTTCATGGCTTATGCTTCTAGATTTCATGCCATCTCTGTTCAATCTCCTTCACATGAACCTTTCTTGATTTAGGACCCATCTCATCTTAATATTGAATTTTGGGTTTTTTCTTTCTTTAATCTATGTTGTGTTTTATGTCTTTTTTTATTTGAAACTTTGTTATTTCGCTGCTTTGTTCTATTATATTTTTTAGGTTGCTAGAAGTTTTCTTGCTAATCTTCTAGGGTTTTCGCTGGCTTGGAAGGTAATTTTTTTCTTTTTAGTTTTACTTTCTGATTGCCAAATAAACGAAAAATCTTTTTGGTTCAACATTAATTCTATAAAGCTCAAACTTGTTCCTTTCAAAAATATTACATCATTCTACATAACATATATATATTTATAAATTAAATATCATTCATTTGTAGGAGCAAAGGAATAAAGATCAAGGATTGACAACGCAAGATGACAATTGGAATGTTGAAGACATTTTTAAATTGGAATAATAATTATGTTTTGTGTTTTTGTTAAGATAATACAATGAATGTGATAAAATTTTGCGAATCAACTTTTCGTTATACAAATGATATGAAATAATTATTTTTTGCGAGTATAGTGAAATTTCATTGCTTTTTTTGGAAAACAATATACTATAAATCTACACCCGCACATTGCGCGGGATACATGCTAGTGAGATTAAAAATAAAAGATAAAAGGTTTTATAAAGATGGATTATAAATAAGCAATACCCTAAACCACAATTAAAATAAAATGAATGATATAATATATAAAAACCATTATCTAACTAAATCCACTGCGGGTAAAATATAAACCAAATTATTCAATTACTTAAACTAAGGTTGGAAGTTGTTTTTCTAATTTGCGTACAATTGACGCTAGGCTCTAACGGTCAGAAATCTATTAGGATCCCAGCTTTGAAAATGATGAGTAAGAAATCTAATGGTTCGGAAAGCTAATGTTAATAGTTTTTTTTGTGAAAATAATGGTAATAGCGCTGCATAACCTACAACTTTGACGAATTGGTTTAAAACCGATCAAATAGGAAGGGAAGACTTGATCTAGAATGTATATAAATAAATAAAGTTTTCTTTGGTCAATAGTACACCTGGCGGTAAAAGCCTTGAGACAAAATGAATTAGAATTAAACTGTCGATGATAGAAATAAAGAACCAAAATCATTAAACGGTTAGGACTGCCCAATTCCTTTTAAGGGAACCTACACCAAGAGGTTTTAACATATGAAACAAAAAAATTATTAAAGGGCGATATACTCAGCTGGCGGTAAACAAATGTGTTAGACTTGTTTTATAACAATTAATTTGTACAAATGTATTAAACAAATGTGTTATAAGTAACGGGATATTTCATACTCAATGTAACCTAGATTTTATGGACAAGTCCTAGATACTAGGGGCAATGACAGAAAATTTGACCTTACAAATCTCCCCTATGGCTATTCTAATACAAAATAAAAAATTCGAATTATCCAAACAATCCTATAAAAATCTAATGCACTCCAAGAAACCCACAAATGGAAATATACTAAATATGTACAAGTCCAAAAAAATTTCAACTTTCAAATCTTCAAATCTCCTTATCTTGATCTTATTTTTTAGAGCTTTGTCTTACGTATACTTTGCATATTTTCGTCAAAGTGTACCTGCACAAAATAGACAAGAAATAAACCTTCTTCATATATCGAGTTTGAAATAAGATAAAACTCATAAATCAAATCAATTATCCCCCATAAATCAAACTCTCACTCCCCATAATTCGTTCTCCCCATTTTTATTTGTCCGAAATAGATAAGGAAAATAAATAAAAATAATAAACTGGAGTGTGCCACAGTAATCAATCATATCATCACAAATATAAGGCAATGAAAATTAAGTAATGATAAACTAAGCAAAACGACCTATTTTTTATTTTTCAAATTTTTCAAGAAAAAAAAATTATAAAAACAACACACCATAGAGAAACATAAAAATAATCGAATCATGGAAACGAAATATAGGGGTGTGAACACATTAGATAAGTAAATCAACGTAGACAAACATAACATATGTACACGAAGGAATGAGACACCACTAACAACAGATCTCAAAGTCTACCTTAGGTGTAAAAATAGTGAACCAATGTGAAATTGACTTAACCTATTCAGCTAGTTAGTGTTGTGAATGATTTCCACACCAATAACGCCCAAAACTATGTAATGCTTTTATGAGAATTTTACAAGACGTGCAAACCCATTGACTAGTTGGTTAGGCAATTTTATAGGATGTGCAAACCCGTTATATTTAATGCAATGGAATCGGGTTGGGAAATAGAGGTTTTGTTTGCGTGAATAGACACCATTTGGAAAAAGAAAAGAGCCTAAAAGATTAAAGGCACATAAATAGAAAAAATATACAGTGTCAGGCCAATTTCAAAGAACATTGATACTTTGCTACATATGAGCATTGATTTCTTGAAAATAAAAAGATTTGATAGAAAAATTCTCTATGTGTGGTTAGGCAAAAGGCATGTCTTGACATTTAATATTTATGATGTAGGACAAGCTAGCCCATTATGCATTTAATTTTTATGACGTAAAGTGTGATGGGGAGGTATTTCACATTAATGAAGACTGAGGCATCTCGGGAGTGGTGCAGGGGATATTTATTGGCCTCAACCACTTTTGAGAGGGGGGTTCTTTTTGGAGATTATTGTTAAAAAGAGAATATACATATTAGGGAGAAGTTATTGCACACCGAAGCTCTTACTCACCCACAATTATCGTTTATTATGAAGATTTTAATAGCCAACCAGATATCTTTCAAAGGTTATTGGTGTGTTGGCTACCTGCCAAGGTGTATCTAGGGTCCTTACTTCTCTATCTCTCTTTAAATGAGTCACTTCTGGGTTTCCTTTATTATTGTTTGAGTTATACATGAGTGTATTGGGAGTTCAATTTGAGCATTGATCATATATAATAGTGTGTGTTCACTTGTATCTATTAAAGAGTTCTTGGGTTATCGTTTATCTCCATACCTATAGGGGTTACACCTCAACTAGTATTATCATACTCCCAGGCTACAATGGGACTACCCTCTTACATTTGGCGACTCCATTAGGGGGTATTCTTTTAAAAGTATGGTGCAAAATAATATTAACTGTACCATAGATTTTGACGTTATTCAGCGTAACGAAGAACAAGTTGTGAGGGAGCTTGAGGATTCCAAGGATGGGATTCCTCGGGTGGAGGTACCCCCAATTCAAACGATAATAGGCATCCCAGGGATGACACAATCTTCCACTAGTGTCAGGATGGGACAAGCACAGATGGCCCTTCTCATGGGTAAGTTCTTTGAATTCTTGCAGACTCCCGTTGTTGTAATAGTTGTGAGTGGGTTTGACCCCAGTTCCTTCGTAACACCAATGGAGGCTCCGATAGCCCCATCAAACGCAACTCTAATGGGAGTTGACCCTACGAACACAATACCTACCCCTATCCCAACGGTGGGGATCTTAGGTGGGGCAGGCATTCCACCAGTGGTAAGTACGCTAGGTGTAATGGGCATTCCACCTGTGGTCCCTCGGCCCATTTCTCCAGTGGCTGAGAAAACACCATCATCTACCTTGGAAGAATGAGGAAGGATATGCAGAAGAAGATTTTGAAAATAATAGCATCTTTCTCGCAGTCAGCCAGTGAGGTAGCATCGCTGTATGATGATTTTCATACTCCTTACCCTCGAGAATACAACGATGAGCCTTACCCAAAGGACTTCATTCATCCCATCCTTGACAAGTAAACAGGTAATGGGGAACCTGAAGGAACATATTAAATGCTTCATTGAGCATCTGGGGGCTCACTTCAACAACAAGAAGCATAGGTTGAGGGAGTTTTCCAAATCCTTAACCGATAAGGCTTACACCTAGTACTCTCACTTGGCACATAAAAGTGTCTCAACGTGGGAGGAAATGCATCCGCTGTTTGTCCAGAAGTTATTTCTGGAAGAAGATGATTTCACACTGACCCATCTGGGCAGGGAGAAGCAACGTCCAGGGGAAGAAATGGTGGCATATGTTCAAAGGATCAGGGAGAGGTCTCTTGATGTAAGAGAAGAGGCCAAGGAGTCCAAACTGCTTCAGATTTGTACTGAAGGTTTGCTCCCAGAATATATTTGCCATCTCATCAAAGAAACGAACGAAGGAACTTTCGCGGCATTTCTAAAGGCACCGAGGAATATATCATTGGTTGTTCGTCCAAGTCTCTTCGTGGTGCCTATAGTGTTAAGGCAGCCAATACAGCTCGTTGCGAGATGAGGATAGCCCCTACTGGTGGGTTACGTCGATGGGGGAGAACGGACTAAGCAACCAAAGAAGGATAACAAAAGAAGGTTCAACAGACCAGGAAGGATACACCACCACTGCCTTGCACCATTGAAGAGGTTGTTAGCTGTTACAACACCATGGTCCAAGGGGGAACAGTGTATGAACCTAAGGTCATTCCAGTCGTGGAGCCAGACGTTGAGACAAGGGATGATTCCAAGTATTGCCAAATCCATATAAAGGTGGGTCATCCAACGGCAGCCTGCTTCATAATCAAAAAGATCATAGGTAAGCACATAAAGACGGGGACTCTATAGATCCCTCAGGAGAATGTAAACACTAACCCCCTGCCAGTATATGGGGACAATCTTGTAGTTTCTTATGATAAGGTGGCTGAATGGGAAGCGAGAGAACTGGAGATAGAACGATAAGAATTTGAAGATGCGTTGGAGGAATGTACTAGGAGAATGGCCAATATGGTGATAGCTTACAATGAAGCTAGCGTCAAGGAAGTAGAAGACGTGTATAATCTGAAAGGGAATGAGATAGACCAAATGCTAGAGTACCAAGCTTCTTCGCAGTTACCTAAGTTCTCAAGGTTCTTCGACCAAGTGGGGATGCCAAAGGAGAATCGATTAGAAATAACGAAAGCGATCCTAGACATTGCACGAAAGAACGCAGTGCCATCGCTGAGGTGGAAAGGGCCCATGGCTAGGTTAGTAAAGAAGTTTTTATCTAAGGTAACCTTTAGTGACGCTAAAACGGTTGTAAGGTTCCCACATTACAGGCCCTTGTACATAGTTGCTAGTATTAACGGGGTGAGTTTTGCAAGAGTCTTGGTGGATGAGGGAGCATCGATAAACATCGTGCCAATCAGTTCTTTCCAAGCAGCCAACATTCCTGAGGCAAGGTTGATAATGATGCCTCTGGTAATTTCTGGTAATGATAACCAATCATCCAAGTCGATTGGATATGTGAATATTGGGATTGTGATGGGGATCCTTACTTCACACATCAAATTTCATGTGATTGAGAGTGCTACTTCGTACCACCTTTTGATACAAAGGGTGTGGATGCACAATCATCATTTAGTCCCTTCAACAAATCACCAATATGAGAAGGCAAATGTGGAAGGGACTAAAATCGTTATACGTGCAATAAAGAAACCTTTTGCCACCGAAGAATCTCACCTGGTAGATGTATCTTTCTACAAAGAGCTGGAAGAATATGCTAGCGTCTTAGCAAGAAGAATGGAAGGAGTAAGATTTCCCTATATTAAAGAATGGATGGGTCCTGTGAATGGTCAGAGCAACGAGGGATGAGGAAGAAGGGAAGTAGCCGAGAAGTTCATTAGGCTGGTACTAAACCTCAAAATATCTTGAAATAACTCAGAGATAGAATGAGGAGCAAAATGTATCTGATAGATCACAAAGCCCAATGACAGAGTGTGCTGAGTAGGTTTTTTGGAAATAGACTGGCAGAGGTTTCAATAGAAAAGAAGAGGAGGGATATTGTAACGATAAGAACAAAATGCAAGAAAAATATCACAGAGGATGGGAGGGTGATTTACCTCCACTAAAGGTGTGAACGGGTGGTCGAAGGAGCTGTTCTAGAAGTTGACGAAGATGTTGACCTAGTGTATGAGTGTTTCTTAGTAGACTAAAAGGGGTAATGTATGATCATAGGCAACTCTAACATCCAGGAGTTTGGGGAAGAAGTGGTAAAAAAGCCAGAATACATGACGGGTCAGCCAAAGCCACGGGTACAAGAACTGGAACAGCTGGACTTAGCCGATAAAGGAGAAGACCCAAGGCCCATCTTTATTTCAAAAGATCTGAGCAAATAGCAAAGAAGGGCCTTGGTTGAGATAATTTGGGAATATAGAGATTTTTTTGCATGGAAGTATTTCAGAAATGGAAGGGCTAGATGAAGAAGTAAGTTACCATAAGCTTAACGTTATGCCTTCAGCCATATCGATGAAGCAAGCCGCAAGAACTTACAAGCCTGAGTTGGACCTGCAGATCAAGGCAGAGGTAAAACGATTACTAGAAGCGGGATTCATCAATTCGATACAACACCCACATTGGTTGTCAAGCATTGTCCCAGTGGGGAAGAAGGATAAAAATCATATAAGAATTTGTGTGGACTTCGGGGATTTAAACAGAGCTTTCCAAAAAGATGAGTTTCCTCTTCCCTCCATTGATAGCTTGATCAATCCAACTGAGGGACATAAAATGTACAGCTTTGTGAATGGGTATGTAAGTTACAACAAGATCAAGATGGACCCAATAGATGCAGAGAAAATGGAGTTCATGACCCTTTTAGGCAACTTCATATACAAATTGATGCCTTTTGGGTTAAAGAATATTGGGGAAACGTGTCAAAGGATGATGATGGCAATTTTCCTTGATTTTTTTCATAAGTTTTTGGAATTTTATGTGGATGATTTGGTCATCAAATCAAAGAAGGAGGAGTCCCATCTGGATGATTTGAGAAAGGTGTTCACTCGGTGTAGAAAGTACAAGCTAAAGATGAACCCGCTAAAGTGTGATTTTGGGGTTATAAGTGGAAAGTTCTTAGGTTTTGTGGTAGATCGGTAGGGAGTGTAGATGAATCGTGACAAGCAATGAGAAATTCAGGAGATGTCGTGTACCAAAATGACGAAGGAGTTTAAGAGTTTCCTCGGTAACTCTCCTACCTTAGGAGATTTGTGCTAGGGCTAGCCAAAATAACTCACCACTGATGGAGTTGCTGTGAAAGGGCGCGAAGTTCAAGTGGGAGGAAGCTCGCCAAGAATATCTAACCTAATTAAATTAGTTGCTCATTACTCCATAAATGAAGATTCCTTCCAGGGCAAGGATACTGTTACAACTCTATCGGACATCTATAACAAGGTCCTTTGTAGCTCTTCTATCATAGGAAACTGATGGGAAAGAGAGGCCAATCTACTGCCTGAGTAGGATCATACTTGGACCAGAGCCAAGCTACAGTAGTATCGAAAGACATTATTTAGCCTTTGTGTTTATAGAACAAAAACTTAGACATTATATGCTATCTTTCACAATTCACATTGTGACAAGATGTGACCCAATTAAGTTTTTGTTTGGGAGAAATATTTTGATTGGAAGATCAGCTAGGTGATTCCTCATCCTTTCAAAATATGACTTAAAATGTATGGTCCCTCGCGCGATCAAAAGCCAGGCGTATGCAGATTTATTGGCAATTTTCCCATCTAGGGTATTTGAGCTACCCCGAGAAAGCATTCTAGGGGATGACTTGCAGGTAAATTTTCTAGATGCCAACCTTGAAAAATGGACGAAGCAGTTCGATGGTTCTTCAGTGAAAAAGAAGGGAGGGCAGTGGTTATTCATTCTAAAAGGAAGGAAGAATTTTTCCTTTCCAACAAGTTAGATTTACCTTGCTCCAACAACGAAGCAGGCTATAAAGCGTTGGTACTGGGGTTACTAGAGGCCCTTAGAAGGAGCATCCGTTCACTTTGCATCAAATGTGATCGAACTTGGTGGTTCAGTAAGTGAACAGGGAATATGCGTTAAAGCACCTCAGTCTAGCACCTTATAGAACGATCATCCAATGGCTAATCAACCAGTTCCATCAGGCTAAGATAAGAAGGCATCCCAGAATGATGAATAGACATGTTGATGCCTATTCCATCATTACTCAGAAGCTGGCTATGAAAATCGACACAACTAATGGGGTGATACAGTAAAGAACAGCCCCCTCAGTTGTGCAATCAATCTTGCCGATGGAAAATGATTCGAATTGGGGGGCGAGATCAGGAAACAGTTGAAGTCTAGGAAAGGCAAGATGGAACTGAAGGAGCTAGCATAGTACTTTACTAATCAGGAAAACCTCTACTCCAAGAATGTGGAAGAATGGTTATTAAGATGCATCGGACCAAAAAAGCAGAACAGAGGTTAAAGAAGACACATGACAAACACTGAAAAACAACTGAGATCCCTCTATATAGAAGAATTCAAAGGGAGGAATACTTATGGCCGACGATGAAGCAGGATGCAGTAGAGTTACAATGAAGGAGCGATTAATGTCAACTTTTCTTTCAGGTAGATAAATGCCACTTCGTTGAGACTCATATTGACTGGAGGCAGCATTACATTGATTTTATCAAAAATGGAGTTATTCCTATGGAGAAAATAGATGCGATGGGACTCGAGCGAAGGGCCCACGATTTTACATCCAGGATGATCAGCTCTATCACAGAGGATACTTCAATAGACCATTGAGATGCATCACGAAGGAGGAGGCAACGAAAGTTTTGAAATAAGATCGCGATCCAACTCACATTGGAGAGGCAAAGCTATATGACCAGTTAATGACATCGGGTTATTATTGGCCAACTATGGAGAAGGATTCTATTGAGTTTGTATGAAAATGCAAGGCGTTCCAGCTATGTGTAAACATGATCCATGAACGTTTGGTGTACTTACACTCTTTTGCCACTCTTTACCCATTCCACGCCTAGGCGTTTCACCTGGTAGGGTAAATACACCCATCTTCGAGGGGAAAGATCTGGATACTTTTGGCGAAAGAATGTTTTACAAAGTGGGCTGAGACGATACCACTCAGAAGAGAAACTAAAGGTGTGGTGGATAACTTTTTTGAAGAGTACATTATTTACAGGTTTGGGATTCGAAAGGTTATCATCTCGGATAACGGGACCCTATTCGTCAACAAATAAGTAATGATGCTTACAGAAAAATACTCCATCGTCCATCATACCTCAACGGTGGCCTATCCTAAGGGAAATGGTCAATCCTAAGTAACTAACAAGACCTTGGTTAAAATCTTGGCCAAGATGATAGAAGAGTTCCCAAGATCGTGGGATGACAAGATTCTAGCAGTGTTATAGGCTTATCGAATGATAAAGAGGAAGCCTACAAGTTATACCCCGTTCTCATTTGTGTTTGGAGCCAGAGTAATTCTTTCGATGGAGCTGGAAGTTCCTTCGATAAGATATGCCTTGTGAAACATCATGCTCCCTCAGAACAGACATGTACAGTTGGAAGCACTGGATGAGCACAGGGACAATGCGATGCAACACTTCCAAATGTACACAATCAGCTTTCTAGGGCATATGACAACTTTATTAGGACAAGAAAATTTGTAGAAGGGGACTTAGTTTTGAAAGCAGCAGTGAAGCACATTCGGGGGCTCCAATTGCCTTAATCTTCTCTGAATCGGGAAGGACCTTTCATTGTAAAGTAGTCTCACGATTCAGGTTACTGTTTAATTTCTAAGATGGAAAAAGATAAAACTTTCAAGATTAATAACAATTGGTTGAAGTTTTATCATGTTTAAATGAGTAACCTCATTTAGAGACTTATTTTTGTTAAAGTTATGTTGTGATTCATTGTATGAGTTATTTCCTTTGTAATGATATAAAAAAGGAAGAGTTTGCTTGTAAATTGTAAGAGTTTGAACTTTGCAATAAACAGAAGCGTTGGAACAAAATAACACATAATGAAAAAATACTATATCTTTCATTGATATGACTTTTAAAGATTACAAAATTGGGAAAAACTACCCAAGAATTACATCTAGTATAAATAAAGATAAGACTATCAAATACAAAAGAAGGGACTTCTAGCCCTGAAGAAACCACCGATCGGGTTCGGAGTAGAAGTCCCCGTGCAAGCCCAAAGAACCTTCCAAGAATGTCCTCTGAACAGTAAGGAAGCCTTCAAGTCTGGTCGGCACTTGAGCTATTTCGATCAACAGAGTTTCTCGTTCCATCTTGGCCTTTAATAAATCTTCTTCGGTAGCCCTCACTCTGTCATCAGCTGCCACTAATAGAGGGGCCACATCTACCAGCATCTTCTCCTCAAAGCATTGACCATCTACCTATATCAGATAGAGTTCCCTCTAGCTTTCTAATTGATGAATCTTCAGAATATTCAGTTAGCTAATCAGCCAATTCAATTGAAAACCGTCTTTGACCATCTCTAGAAAATTATTTTAAAAATTTACTAGCATGATAAGAGTTAGTAATTATTGGGATTTTGTTGAATATTACTTAATGGATAAAGTAATATGTATAATCGAATTTACTAAAATTATCACGAGTATATAATTTGATAATTGTGGAAATTAAATCGGGATGTGCCTGTGTCGTGTCGGGATTAAATCAGTATTATTAAAAGTGAATAAATTATAAGTCACCCATATGGTCATTTTGAGTGCGCCAATGGGTCCGGAAGGGTCGAGATAGTCAAAATAATGTACCTGGGGATTTAGTTTGGGTCTCGGGGTGTTTTTAGGCCTAATTAACATCCCGGGAGGGCGTTTTGGACATTTCGTATTTTTGGGCAACTAAACCCACGAATTTCCCAAGGTTATATTAGCTTCTAGGAGTTGTCATATAGGGTTAACAAAATCAAAACCAAAGAACGGCCATTGGAGAAGAAGTGGGAAAGCTTTCTAAGGAGTTCAAGGCCAAAAACTTCACCGTTTGCACCGCCAAATTGTAGATCGCGCGACGGGGAACACAACCACACCACTTTCTTCCACAAATCAGAAACTAAATTTCTAGGCAAGTATATATCTTGCTTTAATTTTTTTATTTAATGTCTCAATTATGTTAGTCTAGGGTTATTTAGAACTTATTTCGTGAAAGAAAGTGTAGTTTGGAGACTAGAATTCACATGTCGTAGACGAAGTAACCATATTCTGGACATCTAATTCGTATGTAGAGGATACACCACGAAATTTCATGGATTTAGAAGTAGAAAATCTAGAAAATAATAGGAAGAGTTGAAATTTAAAGAAAATATTAGGGTTCTTGAAGTCTATGTAGATTTTACCCCTTTAAATTGTTATGCTTGATGAAAACTCACATATTTTACGTAGAAAATCATATATTTGGGTATATAGTGCTTGTAGTATCATTTGTTGGGAGTTTGGGAATCATATATCAAGATTTGGATGAGGTTGGAGATGGATTTTCGTAACTGGGTTAATGCAGTTTTCGCCATGACAGCTTGATCGATCGATCGACCCAAGAACATCGATCGATCGACCCCTCCTGGAAAACTGCATATTCCTCTTATTATGGTTTATTCCGATTAAAATGCGTAGTAACCCTTGAGTATTATTGTTAGAACATTTTGGGATATAAATAGGACCAGTAGGGTTTTAGTAAAGCCCAATAAGTGAGAATTTAATATAAGATGAAATTAAGGGTTAACGGGGAGTGATGTACACATATGTAATTATGCGAACGTTTAAATAAAAGATTGAGACTAGTTAGGAAGTTAGACTCGAAAGTAAGTGAGAGTACCTACTGAAATTATACTTAGGGAGATAGAATACTTCGAGAGATATGAAGAAAGTATGGAATAACCTATAAATGAAAATAAAATAGACGAGTCTGTTGTACAGGATAAACGAGTAGAATGCATTAAGAGCGGATAATTTTAATTATGGGTCGTGGGTGCACCTAATTGAGAAATGTGAATAGTGATATATATATATATATATATGACTGTGTGATTGTGCATATATTATATATGTGTAAAAATCGTACCCGAGGTACTTGCTATCATGGGGAGTTTCCGCACCGGGACAGTCTTATCTCGATTGGGCCTTTACGGGGGATAACGACTTGTACCCTAGAACATAGGATTCCTTGGTGCAGACTATCTGATTGATAGTCAGACGGTCCTAAGAGATGTGAGGATATGTGCTGACCTCTTAGTGACTTGGAACTATGCTTCGCCTCCATTTGTTTATGTTGTGTGTTAATACAGTTCGAGAGTGATTCCGAACTAGTATTTCCCTTAGTACGAGTGATACGGGGACTTGATAGCAGAGTATTCCAGCACCATAAAGATTATGTGTGGTGCCGATAGTATATATATATTATATGACTGGCTAAGATAGATATGTATACTTAAGTATGGGAACGTTCTACTGTGCATAAAGGTAGTTGAGTAATGAATAAATACTCCGATTTTATTATTAAGTGTTTGATAATTTTGTGACAACACTGGAATATTTTAAAATGGAGATAGAGGTGAGAACTTTAATTTCAAAAATTAATTATCCTAGCCATAACAATTTTCGGCATGAAACCTTATGGGAAAGTTAAGTTAAAATGCACTTTTGGGCTTAATAGTGTGGTAGGCGTGCACACTAGATGAGAGGTGAGAATTTCTGAAGAGAGTGTTGCATACTAACATGGTTGTTAGATTAGCCGGTAAGCATTTTAAATACTTATTAAACTAAATTGAAATTGTTTTACAATCGATCTCTGACCCGTTTCATGTTATCTCTTCTCTCTTGTATATATATGTATATATTACAGGTGCCCAGCCACAGGGGCGTCATGCTTAGGTTCTTTGGACTGGACATGTTGTAGCTTATGTGGGAGTTGCAGACCATTTGCTTAGACGACCTCGTTGTTGATTCCATTCTTCTTTCAGTTCTAATTTGTTGGGCATGTGTCGCCCGTTTCCTTATTCCGTTGGATTTGTCAGAGATTATGTTCATTTATCTTTAGTATTTTTGCTCTTTGGGATTTGATTACTGTCAGGATGGTTTTCCTTTGTAGTTTTAAAGTTGGTATTGGTTTGTCTGAATGGTTAAATTCATGGGTGTTGATTTCCAGTCTTAATAATTGTGTGATTCTAAAACTGTTACTTATTAAAGGTTTTTATAATTAGATTTAATAAAATGAATATAATGGTTTAAATAGTTTTGACACTTAGCTTAATTATTTAGGGTGTTTAAATTGGAAAGTTTATTTTGCGATATTGATGCTAAGAATGAACCAACCGTTCACCTTGATTATAATTTAATAAAGGACTGATCACCCGGTATTTAATTAGGCGGGGTGTTACAGGTGTTATTATAGCATCAGGTTCTAGTGTCCTGTAGGATTTGTACGTCTTATTTCGCTTCCCGCTTAGCGTTCTTGATATAGAGCCCTATTTTTAGGATTGTTGTATTCTTTTATTTACACTTACATCTTCAGCTATTCGAGATTTGATAATAACTGTAGACTAATAAACTTCCTTCTCATTTCAGATGCCTTCGAGACGTGCACCCCGAGACAGTAATTCCAAGGCCTAGCAGCTAGCAACTTTGGCTCAAGGCATGATGAACACAACCGAGGTAGCCGCTATTATTGCTCAGGCGGTGAATGCTGCATTGGCGGTAGTGCAGCAGGACCCACCCCAGATTCAGGCAGAGGCGCCAGTACCAGCACAGCTTCCATCTGCATGGGAGTGGGTTAGGGATGCCTTTCAGAAGGCGGATCCCCCGTAGTTCTCGGGTATTTTGGATATCATAGTCTCCATCCAATGGAAGAAAGATATCCAGAGGCATATGCGCATGTATGAGTGCACGAACGTACAGAGATAGCTGTTGGCTTCCTTTAAGCTAGTGGGGGCCGCTTTACAGTGGTGGGAGTTCACACCACCTTGGAGGGGAGGGACATCATCACGATTGGGTCGTTCTGGGCGCGGTTTGACCGTAAATACTTCCCATCCGCCGTGCAGACTGAGATGAGGCGGAAGTTACTGAATCTGAAACAGGAGAATATGAGTGTTGCTGAGTACGAGGAGGAGTTTACTAGACTTCTCACTATAGTGCCAGATGAGGCACCCACAAAGGGGAAGAAGATACTGTTGTTTGTGGATGAATTGGCCTGGAGGATCCGTCATCATCTCATAGGTAATCTATCACTGAGTACCTACACGGATGTACTCAATGCTGCGTTATTACACTGTCAGGATCACCGCTTCCATCTGCAGGGAAGAAAACGAGTAGGAGAGTCTAGTCAGTAGGCATGACAGGGGGCAGTAGTATTGGTGGGGCACCAGCAGCCCAAGGGCAGACTCATCACAGTGAACATTATTCCCATCAGAAGGACCCTGCCAAGCGGTTCCGATCAGGTGACTCCAGATAGGGATTTAGGCAGAGCTCGCAGGGCCAGTCTAATCAGCAGGGCCAACACTGTCAGCAGCAGGGATAGCAGTAGGGACATCAGGGCCAATAGCGTTTTTAGCAGGCCCAACTGGGCCAGTGGAAGGGTGGTAATGGCCAACAGGGTCGTGGTTAGCAGGGACAGAGGGGAGGTAACTTCAGGGGCCGATGTTTCGAATGTGGCAAGAATGGCCATAGGTGCCAGGATTGTCCAGAGGGAGATAGGGTCCCACAGTAGCAGGGTGCCCGTAATGAGCCACAGAGGCCACTCTTTCCAGCCACTCTCCCAGCGCTAGCTCAGGTACTAGCCATCTCAGCAGCTCCAGTACAGCAGGGGCAATTTCAATATGGACGTGTCTACTACGTCCACCAGGAAGTAGCTCCTCAGGCACCACACACAATTGAAGGTACATTTCCTATCCATGGCACTATGAGTCAGGCTTTATTTGATACTGGGGCGACACATTGTTTTATAGCTACTCATTTTGCAAAGGCCTTAGGATTATTAGCCACAACAGAGAGAACTGTGACATGCGTAGATTCACCACTGGTGAATGGGACGTTAATTTTCTTTATATGCTGGGGTGTGGGAGTAAAGATTGGTAGCTTGATTTTACCAGCAGACATGTTAGTCTTAGAGATGCATGAGCACGATGTTATTATTGGCATGGATTGGCTCGCCGCATACAAAGCCATAATAGATTGTTTCAGTGGGAGTATTATCTTTGCCATTCTGGGGTAGGAGATGTTTTTGGTGGCTATGCCCCACCCAGAGGGAGGCTCTTCAGCTCATTTGTATTACATAGAGGATACCTCTAAGGAGGTCATGATTCCCTTAGATTCGATCCCAATCGTTCGTGAGTATTCCGATGTATTTCAGGAGATACCGGGCCTACCCCCCAGTCGAGAGATAGATTTTGTCATAGACTTGATGATGGATACTCGACCAATAGCACGTGCTCCATACCGTATGGCTCCAGCAGAAATGAGGGAGTTACGGGATCAGATAGAGCAACTGTTAGGTCAGGGCTTCATTCGTAGAAGCACCTCACCTTGGGGCACTCCAGTTTTGTTTATGAAGAAGCGAGATGGTTCACTAGGGTTATGCATGGATTATCGGGAGCTGAACAAGGTCACGATACGGAACAAATATCCGTTGCCTCGAATTGATGACCTATTCGACCAGCTGAGAGGACCAACCTTCTTTTCGAAGATAGATTTGAGATCAGCATACCATCAGCTACGAATTAGGGAGCAGTATGTGTTGAAGACTGATTTATTGACGAGCTATGGGTCCTATGAGTTTTGAGTCATGCCGTTTGGGCTGACAAATGCTCCTGTCGTATTCATGGACTTGATGAACCGAGTGTTTAAAGAGTTCTTGGATCAGTTTGTCATCGTCTTCATAGATGACATCCTGATATATTCACATACTGAGGATGAGCATGTTGAGCACTTGAGGCAGGTTCTTTAGACTCTACGAGAGCATCAGCTGTATGCTAAGTACGAAAAGTGCGGATTCTGGTTACGGGAGGTGCAGTTTTGGGGGCATATTGTGTCAAAATTGGAGATATCGATTGACCCGAGCAAAGTGTCGGCAGTGAGGGAGTGGGGACAGCCCACGACACCGATGAAAGTGCGTAGTTTCTTGGGGTTAGCCGGGTAATACAGGAGATTCATCTGAGGTTTCTCAAATATAGCGGGTCCATTGACGAATATGACTCACAAGGGGGTACCGTATGTTTGGGACGATGATTGTCAATTGGCTTTCGATGAGCTGAAAGATAAGCTGACTTCGGCATCAGTTCTTGCTTTACCCAAGCCGGGAGTGGAGTATCTGGTTTACACTGATGCCTCATTACGGGAACTCGGGGAGTACTTCAGCAGGAGGAGAAGGATATCGCTTTTACCTCCTGCAAGCTTAAGCCACATGAAAAAAATTTCTCCACCCATGACCTAGAGCTAGCAGCGGTCATGTTTGCATTGAGGATATGGAGACATTATCTATTGGGGGAGAAGTTTTGCTTGTTCACAGATCTCAAGTCACTGCAGTACCTGTTCACTCAGCGAGAGCTGAATATGCATTAGCACAGATGGTTAGATTTTGTGAAAGACTACCAATTTGAAATTCAGTACCATTTGGGAAAGGCTAATGTGGTTGCTGATGCGTTGAGCCGTAGA
Organism: Sambucus nigra; assembly: GCA_949130495.1. NCBI lineage: Eukaryota > Viridiplantae > Streptophyta > Magnoliopsida > Dipsacales > Adoxaceae > Sambucus > Sambucus nigra. Next base: position 347,878,362 of record OX422223.1, on the reverse strand, counting down.
CCGGTAGGCGATGTATAACGAACGTCTGGAAAGTGAAATGGAAAGAGTTGGGTCATCAGGATGCGGGAACCCGTTCCTTTATATCTGTCATGACAGTCACACCCAAGATTATTACGAGGGTGATACAGGCACAGTCAATGGACTCGTTTTGTCAGGAGAAGATTATACGGCTCTTAGCTGAGGGCGCTGAGTCCTATTCAGTAAGTTCTGATGGAGGTTTGAGGTTTAATGGGATATTGGTGGTTCCAGAAGGAGAAGACTTACGTCATGCAGTGATGACACAGTCTCACGGGTCCAGATTTGTGGTACATCCCGAAGGAGATAAGATGTACCAGGATATGAGGCGGTAGTACTGGTGGAGTGGGATGAAGAAGGAATTGTTGAGTTTGTGACCAGGTGATCTACTTGCCAGATGGTAAAGGTAGACCACCAGAGATCGTTAGGGTTGCATCAGTCGTTGGAGATACCTACATGGAAGTGGAAGAGTATTTCCATGGACTTCATTACTGGGCTGCCTACATCACAGCTGGGTCACGACTCCATCTGGGTAATCGTGGACCGTTTGACCAAGGTGTCTCATTCTCTTCCAGTACGAATAGACTAAACAATGGGCCAGTATGCTCAGTTGTTCATTGCCGAGATTTTTAGGCTACATGGGATGCCCCTGGATATTGTGTCGGATAGAGATAAGATTTTCGTGTCGCGTTTCTGGGAGAGCTTTCAGGAGGCCATGGGTATAAGTTGAGATTGAGTTCAGCTTATCACCCACAAACGGATGGACAAACAGAGCATACCATTCAGATGTTGGAAGATATGCTACGCATGTGTGTCCTTGATTTTGGAGGAGGATGGGAGCCGCATCTTCTGCTGGTGGAGTTTGCCTACAATAACTCCTATCAGTTCACGATCGGCATGGCTCCATTTGAGGCATTGTATGGTAGGCCATGTCATTCTCCAACTTGTTGGCTAGAGGTGGGGGACAACAAGTTTCTCAGACCAGAGGTAATTCAAGAAACCTCAGCTAGGATTGAGCTTATCAGGAGTCGCATTCGGGTAGCCCAGGACAGGCAGAAAAGCTACGCCAATGCAAACAGGTCTTTTCAAGAATTTAATGTGGGGGACCAAGTATTACTGTGCGTGTCTCCTATAAGAGGAGTGATGAGGTTTGGGAAGAAGGGGAAGTTGGCCCCAAGGTACGTGGGACCATTTCCCATTATCGAGAGGATTGGTTCGATAGCATACAGATTGGGGATGCCAGAGCACTTGCACCGCATTCACGATGTATTCCACATTTCGTCGTTGAGACGATACCTTCGGGATAATATGGCCCACACCCACATCGCGATAAAGGATATTGACTTACAGCCCGACAGCTCTTACGAGAAGAGACTAGAGGCTATCCTAGACCATAGCGAAAGGAGATTGAAGTAGAAGGTAGTTCCACTTGTACGGGTCCAGTGGGAGCATCATAATGTAGAAGAATCCACTTGGGAGCGTGAGGCAGACATGCGCAAGAAATACGCAGAGTTATTCTTACCAGGTATGCCTTATTTTTAAAATTTCGGGACAAAATTCCGTTATTAGGGGGGAAGTATGTAATACCCCGTATTTTTATGACTTTTAAATTTGGAAATTTATTAAATTTAATTTGAGATATTAATTTAATATTATTTCGGAAATTATTTTAAATATTTACTAGCATGATAAGAGTTAGTAATTATTGGGATTTTCTTGAATATTACTTAATGGATAAAGTAATATGTATAATCGAATATACAAAAATTATCACGAGTATATAATTTGATAATTGTGGAAATTAAATCAGGACGCGCCTGTGTCGTGTGGGGATTAAATTAGTATTATTAAAAGTGAATAAATTATAAATCGCCCGTATGGTCATTTCAAGTGTACCTATGGGTCCGAAAGGGACAAGATAGTCAAAATAATGTACCCGGGGGGTTTAGTTTGGGTCGGTGTGTTTTTAGGCCTAATTAACATCCCGGGAGGGCGTTTTGGACATTTCGTATTTTTGGGAAATTAAACCCACGAATTTCCCAAGGTTATATCAGCTTCTAGGAGTTGTCATCTAGGGTTAACAAAAGCAAAACCAAAGAGCGGCCATTGGAGAAGAAGTGGGAAAGCTTTCCAAGGAGTTCAATGCCAAAAACTCCACCGTTTGCACCGCCAAATCGTAGATCGCGCGACAGGGAACACAACCACACCACTTTCTTCCACAAATCATAAACTAAATTTTCAGGCAAGTATCTATCTTGCTTTATTTGTTTTAGTTAATGTCTCAATTATTTTAGTCTAGGGTTGTTTAGAACTTGTTTCATGAAAGAAAGTGTAGTTTGGAGACTAGAATTCACATGTCGTAGAAGAAGTAACCATATTCTGGGCATCTAATTCGTATGTAGAGGATACACCACTAAATTTCATGGATTTAGAAGTAGAAAATCTGGAAAAGAATTGGAAAAATTGAAATTTAAAGAAAAGATTAGGGTTCTTGAAGTCTATGTAGATTTTACCCCTTTAAATTGTTATACTTGATGAAAACTCACATATTTTACGTAGAAAATCATATATTTGGGTATATAGTGCTTGTAGTATCATTTATTGGGAGTTTGGGAATCATATATGGAGATTTGGTTGAGGTTGGAGATGGATTTCCGTAACTGGGTTAATGCAGTTTTCGCCATGACAGCTTGATCGATCGATCGATCCAAGAACATCGATCGATCGACCCCTCCTGGAAACTGCATATTCCTCTTATTATGGTTTATTCCGATTAAAATGCATAGTAACCCTTGAGTATTATTGTTAGAACATTTTTGGGATATAAATAGGACCGGTAGGGTTTTAGTAAACCCCAATAAGTGAGAATTTAATATAAGATGAAATTAAGGGTTAACGGGGAGTGATGTACACATACGTAATTATGCGAACGTTTAAATAAAAGATTGAGACTCGTTAGGAAGTTAGATTCGAAAGTAAGTGAGAGTACCTACTGAAATTATATTTAGGGAGATAGAATACTTCGAGAGATATGAAGTAAGTATGGAATAACCTATAAATGAAAATAAAAGAGACGAGTCTGTTATACGGGATAAACGAGTAGAATGTATCAAAAGCGGATAATTTTAATTATGGGTCGTGGGTGCACCTAATTGCGAAATGTGAATAGTGATATGTATATATATATATATATATATATATATATATATATATATATATATATATATATATATATATATATATATATATATATATATATATATATGACTGTGTGATTGTGCATATATTATATATATGTGTAAAAATCATACCCGAGCTACTTGCTATCACGGGGGGTTTCCGCACCGGGACAGTCTTATCTCGATTGGGCCTTTACGGGGGATAACGAATTGTATCCTAGAACATAAGATTCCTTGGTATAGGCTCTCTGATTGATAGTCAGACAGTCCTAATAGACGTGAGTGTATGTGCTGACCTCTTAGTGACTTGGAACTATGCTTCGCCTCCATTTTTTTATGTTGTGTGTTAATACAGTTCGAGAGTGATTCCGAACTTGTATTTCCCTTAGTACGAGTGATATGGGTACTTGATAGCAGAGTATGCCAGCACCATAAAGCTTATGTGTGGTGCCGATAGAATATATATATATATATATATATATATATATAGATAGATAGATAGATAGATATATATATATATTATATGAGTGGCTAATATAGATATTTATACTTAAGTATGGGAACGTTCTACGGTGCATAAAGGTAGATAAGTAATGAATAAATACTCCGATTTTATTATTAAGTGTTTGAGAATTTTATGACAACACTGGAATTTTTAAAATGAAATGAGATAGATGTGATAACTTTAATTTCAGAAATTAATTATCCTGGCCATAGCAATTGTCGGCATGAAACCTTATGGAAAAGTTTAAGTTAAAAAGAACTTTTGGGGTTAATAGTGTGGTAGGCGTGCACACTAGATGAGAGGTGAGAATTTCTCAAGAGAGTGTCGCATACTAACATGGTTGTTACATTAGCCGATAAGAATTTTAAATACTTGCTAAACTAAATTGAAATTGTTTTACAATCGGGCTCTGACCTGTTTCCTGTTATCTCTTCTCTCTTGTATATATATGTATATATTACAGGTGCCCAGCCATAGGGGCGTCATGCTTAGGTTCTTTGGACTGGACGTGCTGCAGCTTATGTGGGAGTTGCATGCCATTTTCTTAGACGACCTCGTTGTTGATTCCACTCTTATTTTAGTTCTAATTAGTTGGGCATGTGTCCCCCGTTTCCGTATTCCGTTGGATTTGTCAGAGATTATGTTCATTTATCTTTAGTATTTTTACCCTTTGGGATTTGATTACTGTCAGGATGGTTTTCCTTTGTAGTTTTAAAGTTGGTATTGGTTTGTCTGAATGGTTAAATTCATGGGTGGTTATTTCCTGTCTTAATAATTGTGAGATTCTTAAACTGTTACTTATTAAAGGTTTTCATAATTGGATTTAATAAAATGAATATAATGTTTTAAATGGTTTTGACACTTACCTTAATTATTTAGGGTGTTTAAATTGGAAAGTTTATTTTGCGATAGTGATGTTAAGAATGAATCAACCGTTCACCTTGATTATAATTTAATAAAGGACTGATCACCCGGTATTTAATTAGGCGGGGTGTTACAGGTGGTATCAGAGCATCAGGTTCTAGTGTCCTATAGGATTTGTACGTCTTATTTTGCTTCCAGCTTAGCGTTCTTGATATAGAGCCCTATTTTTAGGATTGTTGTATTCTTTTATTTACACTTACATCTTCAACTACTCGATATTTGATAATAACTGTAGACTAATAAACTTCCTTCTCGTTTCAGATGCCTTCGAGACGTGTACCTCGAGATTGAAATTCCCAGGCCTAGCAGCCAGCATCTCTGGCTCAGGGGATGATGAACGCAACCGAGGTAACTGTTATTGTTGCTTAGGCGGTGAATGCCGCATTGGCGGTAGTGCAACAGGCTCCAACCCAGATTCAGGCAGTGGCGCCAGTACCAGCACAGCTTCTATCTGCATGGGAGTGGGTTAGGGATGCCTTTGAGAAGGCGCATCCCCCGGAGTTCTCGGGTATTTCGGATATCATAGTCACCATCCAATGGAAGAAAGATATTCAGAGGCATCTGTGCATGTATGAGTGCACGGACTTACAGAGATAGATGTTGGCTTCCTTTAAGCTAGTGGAGGACGCTTTACAGTGGTGGGAGTTCACCACCACCTTGTAAGAGAGGGACATCATCACGATTCAGTCGTTCTGGGAGCGGTTTGACCGCAAACACTTCCCATCCGCCGTGCAGACTGAGATGAGGCAGAAGTTACTGAATCTGAAATGGGAGAATATGACTATTACTGAGTACGAGGAGGAGTTTACTAGACTTCTCATTATACTGCCATATGAGGCACCCACAGAGGGGAAGAAGATAATGCTTTTTGTGGATGGATTGGCCTGGAGGATCCGCCAGCATCTCATAGGTAATCTATCACTGAGTACCTACACGGATGTACTCAACGCTGCGTTGTTACACTGTCAGGATCACCACTTCCATCTGCAGGGAAGCAAATGAGCAGGAGAGTCCAGTCAGTAGGGCAGGATAGGGGGTAGTAGTATTGGTGGGGCACCAGCAGCCCAGGGGAAGACTCGTCACAGTGAGCAGAATCCCCATCAGGGGGACCCTGCCAAGCGATTCCAATCAGGTGACTCTAAACAGGGATTTAGGCAGGGCTCGCAGGGCCAGTCTAATCAGCAGGGGCAGTAGGGCCAACACTGTCAGCAATAGGGCCATCAGGGCCAACATCATTTCTAGCAGGGCCAACTAGGCCACTAGCAGGGTGGTAACGGCCAACAGAGTCGTGGTTAGCAGGGACAGAGGGGAGGTAACTTCAGGGGCCGATATTTCGGATGTGGTAAGAATGGCCATAGGTGCCAAGATTGTCCAGAGGGAGATAGGGCCCCATAGCAACGGGGTGCCCGTAATGAGCCATAGAGGCCACTCTTTTCAGCCACCCTCCCAGCGCCAGCTCAGGTACCAGCCCTACCAGCCATCCCAGCAGCTCCAGTACAGTAGGGGCAGTTTCAGTATGGACGTGTCTACTACGTCCACCAGGCGGTAGCTCCTCAGGCACTACCCGCAATTGAGGGTATGATTCCTATCCATGGCACTATGAGTCGGACTTTATTTGATACTGGGGAGACACACTGTTTTATAGCTACTCATTTTGCAAAGGCCTTAGGATTATTAGCCACAGCAGAGAGCACTCTGACAAGCGTAGACTCACCACTGGTGAATGGGTCATTGATTTTCTTTATATGTTGGGGTGTGGGAGTAGAGATTGGTAGCTTGATTTTACCAGCAGACATGTTAGTCTTAGAGATGCATGAGCACGATGTTATTATTGACATGGATTGGCTTGCCGCATACAAAGCCATGATAGATTATTTCGGTGGGAATATTATCTTTACCATTTCGGGGCAGGAGATGTTTTTGGTGGTGATGCCTCGCCTAGAGGGAGGCTCTTCTGCTCATTTGTATTACATAGATGAGGATACCTCTAAGGAGGTCGTGATTCCCTTAGATTCGATCCCAATCGTTTGTGAGTATTCCAATGTATTTCAGGAGATACCGGGCCTACCCCCAGTCGAGAGATAGATTTTGTCATAGACTTGATGCCGAATACTCGAACAATAGCATGTGTTTCATACCGTATGGCTTCAGCGGAAATGAGGGAGTTACGGGATCAGATAGAGCAACTGTTAGGTCAGGGCTTCATTCGTAGGAGCACCTCACCTTGGGGCGCTCCAATTTTGTTTATGAAGAAGAGAGATCGTTCACTAGGGTTATGCGTGGATTATCGAGAGCTAAACAAGGTCACGATACGAAACAAATATTCGTTGCCTCGAATTGATGACCTATTCGACCAGCTAGAGGAGAAACCTTCTTTTCGAAGATAGATTTGAGATCAGGATACCATCAGCTACGGATTAGGAAGCAAGATGTGTCGAAGACTGCTTTCTTGATGAGATATGGGTCCTATGAGTTTCGAGTCATGCCGTTTGGGATGACAAATGCTCTTGTCGTATTCATGGATTTGATGAACCGAGTGTTCAGAGAGTTCTTGGATCAGTATGTCATCGTCTTCATAGATGACATCCTGATATATTCACATACTGGGGATAAGCATGTCGAGCACTTGAGGCAGGTTCTTCAGACTCTACGAGAGCATCAGATGTATGCTAAGTACGAGAAGTTCAGATTCTGGTTACGGGAGGTGCAGTTTTGGGGGCATATTGTGTCAAAATTGGAAATATCGGTTAACCCGAGCAAAGTGTCGACAGTGAGTGAGTGGGGACAGCCCACGACATCGACGAAAGTGCATAGTTTCTTGGGTTTAGCCGGGTAATACGGGAGATTCATCCGAGGTTTCTCAAAGATAGCGGGTCCATTGACGAATCTAACTCACAAGGGGGTACTGTATGCTTGGGATGATGCTTGTCAATTGGCTTTCGATGAGCTGAAAGATAATCTGACTTCGACACCAGTTCTTGCTTTACCCAAGCTGGGAGTGGAGTATCTGGTTTACACCGACGCCTCTTTACGGGGACTCGGGGTAGTACTTCAGCAGGAGGAGAAGGCTATCGCTTTTACCTCCTCCAAGCTTAAGCCACACGAAAGAAATTACCCCACCCATGACCTAGAGCTAGCAGCGGTCATTTTTGCATTGAGGATATGGAGACATTATCTATTGGGGGAGAAGTTTTGCTTGTTCACAGATCATAAGTCACTACAGTACTTGTTCACTCAGCTAGAGCTGAATATGCGTTAGCACAGATGGTTAGAGGTTGTGAAAGACTACCAATTTGAAATTCAATACCATTCGGGAAAGGCTAACATGGTTGCTGATGTGTTGAGCCGTAGACCGGTAGGCGATGTAACGGACGTTTGGAAAGTGAAGTGGAAGGATTTGGGTCATCAGGATGCGAGAGCCCGTTCCTTTATATTTGTCATAACAGTCACACCCGAGATTATTACGAGGGTGATACAGGCACAGTCAACGGACTCGTTTTGTTAGGAAAAGATTATACGGCTCTTAGCTGAGGGCGCTGAGTCCTATTCAGTAAGTTCCGATGGAGGTTTGAGGTTTAATGCGATATTGGTGGTTCCAGAAGGAGAAGACTTACGTCTTGCAGTGATGACACAGTCTCACGGGTCCATATTTACGAAACATCTCGAAGGAGATAAGATGTACCAGGATATAAGGTGGCAGTACTGGTTGAGTGGGATACAGAAGGACATTGCTGAGTTTGTGTTCAAGTGTTCTACTTGCCAAATGGTAATGGTAGACCACCAGAGACCATCAGGGTTGCTTCAGCCATTGGAGATCCTACATGGAAGTGGGAGAGTATTTCCATGGACTTCATTACTAGGCTGCCTACATCACAACGGGGTCATGACTCCATCTGGGTGATCGTGGATCGTTTGACCAAGGTGGATCATTTTCTTCCAGTACGGACAGACTATACCATAGGCCAGTATGCTCAGTTATTCATTGTCGAGATTTTTAAGTTACATGGGATTCCCCTGGATATTGTGTCGGATAGAGATAAGATTTTCGGTCCGCGTTTCTGGGAAAGCTTTCAGGAGGCCATGGGTACAAGTTGAGATTGAGTTCATCTTAACACCCACAGACGGATGGACAAACAGAGCATACCATTCAGATGTTGTAAGATATGCTACGCATGTGTGTCCTTGATTTTGGAGGAGGATGGGAGCCGCATCTTCCGCTGGTGGAGTTTGCCTACAATAACTCCTATCAGTTCACGATCGGCATGGCTCCATTTGAGGCATTATATGGCAGGCCTTATCGTTATCCAACTTGTTGGCTAGAGGTGGGGGACAACAAGTTTCTCAGACCAGAGGTAATTCAAGAAACCTCAGCTAGGATTAAGCTTATCAGGAGTCGCATTCGGGTAGCCCAGGACAGGCAGAAAATCTACGCCAATGCAAACAGGTCTTTTCAAGAATTTAATGTGGGAGACCAAGTATTACTGCGCGTGTCTCCTATGAGAGGAGTGATGAGGTTTGGGAAGAAGGGGAAGTTGGCCCCAAGGTACGTGGGACCATTTCCCATTATCGAGAGGATTGGTCCGGTAGCATACAGATTTGGGATGCCAGAGCACTTGCACCGCATTCACGATGTATTCCACATTTTGTCATTGAGATGATAGCTTCGGGATAATATGGCCCACACCCACATCGGATAGAGGAGATTGACTTACAGCCCGACAGCTCTTATGAGGAGAGACCAGTGGCTATCCTAGACCATAGCCAAAGGAGATTGAGGTCGAAGGTAGTTCCACTTGTACGGGTCTAACGGGAGCATCATAATGTAGAAGAATCCACTTGGGAGCGTGAGGCAGACATGCGCGAGAAATACCCAGAGTTATTCTTACCAGGTATGCCTTATGTTTTGAATTTCGGGATGAAATCCCGTTATTAGGGGGGGAAGTATGTAATACCCCGTATTTTTATGACTTTTAAATTTGGGGATTTATTAAATTTAATTTGAGATATTAATTTAATATTAATCCGGAAATTATTTTAAATATTTACTAGCATGATAAGAGTTAGTAATTATTAGGATTTTTTTGAATATTACTTAATGGATAAAGTAATATGTATAATCAAATTTACTAAAATTATCACGAGTATATAATTTGATAATTGTGGAAATTAAATCGGGACGCGCCTGTGTCGTGTCGGGATTAAATTAGTATTATTAAAAGTGAATAAATTATAAGTCGCCTGCATGGTCATTTTGAGTGCGCCAATGGGTCTGGAAGGGTTGAGATAGTCACAATAATGTACCCGGGGGCTTAGGTTGGGTCTCGGGATGTTTTTAGGCCTAATTAACATCTCGGGAGGGCGTTTTGGACATTTTGTATTTTTGGACAATTAATCCCACGAATTTCCCAAGGTTATATCAGCTTCTAGGAGTTGTCATCTAGGGTTAACAAAAGCAAAACCAAAGAGCGGTCATTGGAGAAGAAGTGGGAAAGCTTTCCAAGGAGTTCAAGGCCAAAAACTCCACCGTTTGCACCGCCAAATCGTAGATCGCGCGACGGAGAACACAACCACAACACTTTCTTCCACAAATAAGAAACTAAATTTCCAGCTAAGTATCTATCTTGCTTTATTTGTTTTAGTTAATGTGTCAATTATATTAATCTAGGGTAGTTTAGAACTTGTTTCATGAAAGAAAGTGTAGTTTGGAGACTAGAATTCACATGTCGTAGAAGAAGTAACCATATTTTGGACATCTAATCCGTATATAGAGGATACACCACGAAATTTCATGGATTTAGAAGTAGAAAATCTGGAAAAGAATTGGAAGAATTGAAATTTAAAGAAAAGATTAGGTTTCTTGAAGTCCATGTAGTTTTTACCCCTTTAAATTGTTATACTTGATGAAAATTCACATATTTCACATAGAAAATCATATATTTGGGTATATAATGCTTGTAGTATCATCTGATGGGAGTTTGGGAATCATATATGGAGATTTGGTTGAGGTTTGAGATGGAGATGGATTTCTGTAACTGGGTTAATGCAGTTTTCGCCATGACTGCTTGGTCGATCGATCGACCCAAGAACATCGATCGATCGACCCCTCTTGGAAAACTGCATATTCCTCTTATTATGGTTTATTCCGATTAAAAATGCGTAGTAACCCTTGAGTATTATTGTTAGAACATTTTGGGATATAAATAGGACCAGTAGGGTTTTAGTAAACCCCAATAAGTGATAATTTAATATAAGATAAAATTAAGGGTTAACGGGGAGTGATGTACACATATGTAATTTTACGAACGTTTAAATAAAAGATTGAGACTCGTTAGGAAGTTAGACTCGAAAGTAAGTGAGAGTACCTACTGAAAGTATACTTAGGGAGATAGAATACTTCGAGAGATATGAAGAAAGTATGGAATAACCTATAAATGAAAATAAAAGAGACGAGTTAGTTATACGGGATAAACGAGTAGAATGTATTAAGAGCGGATAATATTAATTATGGGTCGTGGGTGAACCTAATTGAGAAATGTGAATAGTGATATATGTATATGACTGTGTGATTTTCCATATATTATATATATGTGTAAAAATCATACCCGAGCTACTTGCTATCACGGGGGATTTCCGCACCGGGACAGTCTTATCTCGATTGGGCCTTTACGGAGAATAACGACTTGTACCCTAGAAAATAAGATTCCTTGATACAGGCTATCTGATTGATAGTCAGACGGTCCTAAGAGACGTGAGTGTATGTGCTGACCTCTTAGTGACTTGGAACTATGCTTCACCTCCATTTTTTTATGTTTTGTGTTAATACGGTTCGATAGTGATTCCGAACTTGTATTTCCCTTAGTACGAGTGATACGGGGACTTAATAGCAGAGTATGCCAGCACCATAAAGATTATGTGTGGTGCCGATAGTATATATATATATATTATATGAGTATCTAATATAGATATCTATACTTAAGTATGGGAACGTTCTACTGTGCCTAAAGGTAGTTAAGTAATGAATAAATACTCCGATTTTATTATTAAGTGTTTGAGAATTTTGTGACAACACTGGAATATTTTAAAATGAAATGAGATAGATGTGAGAACTTTAATTTCAGAAATTAATTATCCTAGCCATAGCAATTGTCGGCATGAAACCTTATGGGAAAGTTAAGTTAAAATGAACTTTTGGGGTTAATAGTCTGGTAGGCGTGCACACTAGATGAGAGGTGAGAATTTCTGAAGAGAGTGTCGCATACTAACATGGTTGTTACATTAGCCGGTAAGCATTTTAAATACTTGCTAAACTAAATTGAAATTGTTTTATAATCGGGATCTAACTCGTTTCCTGTTATCTCTTCTCTCTTGTATATATATGTATATATTACAGGTGCCCATCCAGAAGGGTGTCATGCTTAGGTTCTTTGGACTGGATGTGCTGCAACTTATGTGGGAGTCGCAGGCCGCTTGCTTAGACGACCTTGTTGTTGATTCCACTCTTATTTCAGTTCTAATTAGTTGGGCATGTGTCGCCCGTTTCCTTATTCCATTGGATTTATCGGAGATTATGTTCATTTATCTTTAGTATTTTTACTCTTTGGGATTTGATTACTGTCAGGATGGTTTTCCTTTGTAGTCTTAAAATTGGTATTGGTTTGTCTGAATGGTTAAATTCATGGGTGTTTATTTCCAGTCTTAATAATTGTGTGCTTCTTAAATTGTTTCTTATTAAAGTTTTTCATAATTGGATTTAATCAATGAAAATAATGTTTTAAATGGTTTTGACACTTAGCTTTATTATTTAGGGTGTTTAATTGGAAAGTTTATTTTGCGACAGTGATGCTAAGAATGAACCAACTGTTCACCTTGATTATAATTTAATAAAGGACTTATCACCCGATATTTAATTAGGCGGGGTGTTATAGTGTTCTCTCGCCTTAGAGAATCTCCTGAGGCCAAGAAGAGAAAAATTGACTAAAGAATAATGAACCTCTAGAAGCAAAACATTTCACTCCCCTTATATCCACTATAGAAGTGGTCCTCGTAGTTGTGAAGATGCAAGATCTATTACTTCCGCCCAAACCTATGGAGGCTTCGAAAGATAGGAGGGACAAGTCCAAGTATTGTTGGTTCCATAAGGACCATGGGCATAACATCAGTGAGTCTTTCTGCCTCAAGGAGTCAATCGAAGGAGTGATCAAGTGGGGATACCTTAAGGAATATTTGGCCAAAGATGCTACAAATGTCATCCAAACAATAAGGATAAAGATGAAATCCCTTTGATTGACATGAATACTATTTCATGAGGATTCATAGGTGGAAGCCCCTCCTCTATTGCAAGAAAGGTTCACCTTAAGAGAGTGAAGTAAGATAGAGTTCAGATCAATAGTGTATATTGACAAAACAAATCACCAGGAGGCTCCCGTGATGATCTTATCCAACGCTGACCGCGGGAGGATTCCCTTCCATATAACGATCCTCTAGTCATCACCATGATTATTGTCAATGCAAATATGAGAAGAGTGATGGTCGATACTAGGAGTTTTATGGACATTTTATTCCTAATTGCTTTCAATAGCATGGGCCTTACCATAAAGCAAATGTTACCAATCACAACTCCATTAGTAGGTTTTAATGGGGAGCAGACCTATTCCATAGGGTACACCACTCTTCCCCTAATATTTGGCTCCAAATAATGATGCTCAACCATTTGGAATAAATTCTAAGAAGTAGACATGCCTTCATCATAAAATGTCATCATGGTCAAACCATCACTCAAATTGGATGTTGTTGTGTCAACTGGATAGTGATGAGGCTCCTAACGCCGATGGGTGTGGGAGAGTTGTATGGAGACCAGAACAAGTCAAGGGAATGTTATAACACTTCTATGAAAGAAAAGAAAATATCTCTGGAGACATTGCAGATGTTACCCAAAATCCCAAAAAGATCATGTAAAAGTGATGAGGTCTTCACAAAGGCCTTGCCTCCCTATATGAACTACCAGAGCTCCCACATGAAAGATTATTCATAGAATGTGGACACTCTAGAACCACAAGATAAGGAAAAAATAATAAACAATTCAACTTTTTGAGGCCCTAGTAACCATTGGCATTTATGAAACAGACTCAACCAAAGTCATTCAGATCGAAGTTGGTCTCAGCCCATCCTTCCGAGAAGAACTCACCCAGTTTTTTAAAAAATAGAGATATGTTCACCTAGGACCATTCACACATGGTTAGAGTAGACATTTAGGTCATAGCACACCACCTTAGAGTGGATCCAAACCATAGTTGGTGAACCAAAAGAAAATGTTGTTCGACCTTGATAGAAATGGTGTCGAAACATAAGAGGTCAATAAGCTCTTAATGGTCAACTTCATCCAAGAAATGGAATATCCGGAATGAATAGACAATGTGGTGTTGGTTCCTGATTAGGCATAAATTCTTCATATTTATTCCCATAATTTAGAGGCTTTCATTACCCTGTGCGGAGTAATTTGAGTTGATTTATCTCATATCCTTGCTACTGACATATTTTATCTAGTGCATCGAGTTTCGTCTATTTCTCTTACATTTTGCAAATATTCTATGCAAGTGAATAAAACAAAAGCACAAAATCAAAAAAGAAAGAAAACGAGAAAATTCAAGGGCAAAAGACTAACTTTACATCTTAAATTCTCGGATGTGGATCCTAAAGAGAAGTCAAAGATCTTGAGTCCACAAGTGCGTAGGAAGAAATGGCATCCAAATTCGAGTCCCGATTGCAAATTTATGAAGCTTCAAAGTTGAGAAGAAATCAAAGAGAAATGGAGGGGGAAAATCTAGGCAAACTGATGCGAGGGAAACCGAGTGTTCGTGTAGGGACACTATCGTTGATTTCGGCTCCCGCTCGACATACAAAAGATAGAACCTAAACTACAGCTACACTTGACAAGCAAGTACAGCGGTAAGTCGGGTATCGTAAATCCACAGGGAGTGATTGAATTTTAGACTTTAATTGTTTTAGTTACTTCAGGAATAAAAGGGTGTAAAATAAATAAACGAAAAGGTGAAAGGGTGGTTATCGTGAATAAAGAAAAGAATAAGTTAACGCTAAATAAAGTAAAGCGAGGATCGGGATCGCATCCAACCAAACGGATCAAAACAACTACTAATTAGAATTGAGGCTCGAAAGCAATTTAATCGAGCATTTACAATTAAGCATAAACATCACGCAAGAAGGAATTTAACCCAAAGTTGCGAGATAAAACATTTAACTGAAAAATGGTCACACGCGGATTAAATTCGGATAATCGCTATAAACACTAACGTTGCATGACAAAGAAAGTTAAACGCATAATAATCCGACTTTAATACGCGCGGTTTCAATTAAATGCGATTTTACACGGAACCCTAAATTTCGAGGTCCGAACCCGAAAATGGCGGAAATGCAATCCCGAACCTATTTATCTACGGACTAAGCATGAAATTAACTAAATTAAACTAATTAACTAAGAAAGCAATAAATTAAAGCAAGAAAACCTAATTATAAAGCATGGAAATTATCTAGAAAGCAAGGAAAGAATGAAAACAAGCTATATTAAAGGAGAGGGAAGATGAATAGTCAATCTTACAACCAATTTGTGTGTCAATCCAAGAGAGATTGAAGAAGAACCAAGCAAAAACCCTCCAACCCTAACTAAAACTAACCTAAAAACGTTCTCCCATGTTTATTACAACAAAATTGGCTTATATACCAAGTGGGAATTAAATTAGAAAAGAAAAGAGAAAAGAAAAGAAATGCAAAAAAAATCTGCAGAAAACAGAGCATCGATCGATCTATGATTTGGTCGATCGATCTACCAAGGCCAAATTTCGGCAATTTAACATAGTCGATCGATCTACCAAATCGTCGATCGATCGATCAAGCAGGGGCAGCACACTGCATTGCTGTTTTGGTTTCCAAGCTTTTCTCGTCCGCCGAAATCGCCGTAACTTCTTCGTTATGAATTGGAATCGTGCACCGTTTGCGGCCACGCGAAGCTTGAGAGGAGGGATACAACTTCCATGAAGATGTTGGGCCAGGTGCCCAATCTGTAAAATGACTAAAATGACCTTGAACGTGCGGTTGCGTACAGAAATTGCGCGGAATGCGTCCGAATCCCATACTTGGTACCTAAATACCTACAAAAGCCCAATTATACCTCATATAGCATGTTAACAATATAAACCGAGGTTGTCTAGTTAACGGGCTTAAATATAGAGATTAAGGCACCCGAGGGGGCTAAAACGCGTAGGTTCGGACGATGAAATACGCAATATTTGCGTATCATCACACCCCCTAACTTACACATTGCTAGTCCCTAGCAATGAAATAGGATGCAACAAGAACTACAAGCAAACCAAAAGCAGGATAAGTACAAAAATATGATATAAATGCATAAGGCCACTTTCGCGGGCGATTCGATTGCATTTAGCGTATGCAATAAGCCGTTAAACCCTTAGGTCACCCTAGTGGACGAGTGTCGTCTCGTGAGGGTTTTCAGAGATGGTACCCACAAACATCACATGGTTTCCTCAAAATATGCCCAACCCAACATGCAACAAGCCCAACAATGGCGAAAAGGATTTCATACGCATTATTAGCAAAGTGAATGAATTCACACAAAAGTCCAAATCATTAACATTATAGAATGAACCTCATAGAATTGAAACCTTAAAATGTGGGAGGGGAGTGAGCACATGCAAAGTGTGATTTGGCAAAAACTTAAATAAACCGGATATACATTAAAGCAAGCATATATTCAATCCTCACGGGCATTACGCTCATCAAGCGAATTCGCTCAAAACAGGGAGGTAACACACGGAACATGTGGGCTTAAGAGTAAATGTAAATGGAAACTAGGCCGCACACATGTCACAGAAGAAGAACGCTATATATAAACTGAAAAACTGTAATCTCAATGAAAGGATACCGCACACTAAAAGAGGCGAAATGCATTTTCACAGATTATCAAAACTATTTAAACTTTTGAATTACATCAACCTAAGATCACATAGGACTTGTAATAGGGTTATAATGTAGGATAGGCTAGGGTACGAAATGAGGGAATGTGTGTACGGATTCAAAGTGTTCGGGATGAAAACTCGGGATAATGGAAAAATGCGGGCAATATCAAAAATTGGAAAACAAGTTCCAAAACAAGCATTAGATATATCATTTGGAGAGTAATCAAAGCTTATTGAACTATACACAACATATACAACTTTCTCTTTCTTTTCTTTTCTTCTTTTTCTCATGTTTTCTTTTGTTTTCTTTTGCTTTTTGTTTTTTTTCTTTTCTTTTTCACTACACTTTCTTCTCTTTTGCTTTCTTTACTTTTCAAACTCTCATATGCCTAAATTGCAACCGACAATACAACAACAACATTCAATCCCAAGTAACATTCCAAACAAAGGTATGTAAGGTGTATGTATGGGCTAAAACTCCAATTTAGAGTTGGTTATGGGAATGGGGTTATGAAACGAAAGGCTATATTTAGGCTCAAAGGGGTTAACGAGGGTAAACATATAAGGGTGAGGTCAACGCTAATATGGGTTATATAACAAAGATGGCCTATGATCATTTCACAAAGTTTACGCAATTCTCAAGTCAAAACAATATATGAAAATCATGATCAAGTAACACATTTCAAGTATGAACTCAATTAATGAACGGTCAAATGAAAGAATAGTGAGATTACCAACCAATTCAACGTTTTCAATGAGAAAAGAATAGTGTATAACACTCACAAACGGCGAAAGGTACGAAGCTTACTCGGTGTAAGTATATACAATGCAACAAAAGATTACCGAGTTATAAAAATCTTAAACAAAATCAATATAAACAAGGCAAAATGCCCAACAAAGGAGAAAAAAGAAAGAAAATATTTTTGAAATTTTTCAAATTTTTCACAAAAAGGCATACTTAGTAACTAAATGTGAGCAAATCCATGGACTACACATGAAATGGATAGAATATCCTACACCCCCTAACTTAAATGTTGCATTGTCCTCAATGCGCATTAAGAACACAACACAAAGAGAGGAAAAGAACGATATTACCCAAAATTGGAGAGATCTCCCTAAGCACGAGTCCAATGAAATCTACAAAACAAGTTAGTACCGAGCATAGCAAAAACAAATAACAAAAAGTTAACTAATTACACTAGACTAAATTAAAAAGGAAAGAAAAAAAATAGGAAAGAAAGAAAATTAAAAAGCTAACTATTTACAACCTACTATTTAGGCTTCACACTAACTATACACTAGAAGTCTAAATAGTTGAGGGTCCACCCAAAAAGGTATTTGACTTTGAAAGATCAACGGTGGACCCTCCAAAGAGAACATGCCTCTCGAAATATATGAATTCCGTTTGAACAACGGAAGGCATGTGGGTGGTGGAAAAAGTGAACCATCGCCAATTTGAAATTTTGGGCGGACGATAGGGGATTTGGATAACAAGGGGGAAAGGTACACTAGAGATCCAAGAAAAGTCGACTCATCTCCCAAAGGTTTTTCAAATGGAATGGGAGATAGTGCACACACGGGGATAGGTTTTATCGTAGCAAACAAAGTCGGAAAAGAGTCCTCGTCGGCAAAAAGTGTGGAAGTTTTAAAAGTTTCTACCGACTCATAGGAATCAAACGGTAATTCTAATGGTTCGAGCATGGAAAACGAATATGGTGATGAAACAAATTCAATCTCAATCGACTCATCGTCGGAAGGAGATTGAATTTCAGAGGAGAAAGATGCACACTCGATGAGAAATTCTTTGAAAAATTGAGGTGAAACACAAGTTTCCACCTCCTCGTTGTTTTGTGCAAAAGAATTCATCTCATCGCAAAGTGCACCAAGTCTCATTCCAGCATCATTTAGGCTTTCCAAACCTTGGGAGTAAAGAAGCAAAGTTTCTTCCAAAGTAGGCTTCCTTGGCTCAAGAGCCTCGGACTCCTCATTTGGTTGAAACTCATCTTCGAAAGTAATGAAATAAGAATCGTCATTGGATTCGAATAATAAATCCAACTCAAGCTCCCAATAACGATTTTCATTCCGATAAATGTTTTCAAGTCTTTCATTTTCAAGAAAATCTTGAAAATGAAAAACTTGAAAACTATCCCCAAAGTAAGAATCATTAGAATAACCGTAATAACTATAATAATAGGACATGATTACCTCGTTGTTTGTAGATGGAGAATCCGAGCAAGAAAGTGAGCAACCACGAATCAAAGTTTCTTAGCGCTCAAATATGCTATCCTGCAAAAAAGGTTAAAACAAAGAATACAAATACAAAAGGAAAAATACTACGAAATAATAAAACAATTACTATCTAAAACACACTCCCCGTCAACGGCGCCATTTTGATCGAGCGGAAAAAGTGTGTTCGTGTGAGGACACAGTCGTCGTGTGTTTCGCCGCCGCGATACAAAGAAAACCTAAGCTACTACTACACTTGACAAGCAAGCACAGCGGTAAGTCGGGTATCGTAAGAAATCCACAGGGAGTGATTAAATTTTAGATTTTAATTGTTTAATTACTTCAGGAATAAAAGTGTAAAATAAATAAAAGAAAAGGTGATAGGGTGGTTATGGTGACAAAACAAAAGAATAAGTTACGCTACACAAAAGTAAAGCGAGGATCGGGATCGCATTCTACCAAACGGATCGAAACAACTACTAATTAGAATTAAGGCTCCAAAGCATTTAATCGAGCATTTACAATTAAGCATAAACATCACACAAGAAGGAATTTAACCCAAAGTTGCGAGATTAAACATTTAACTGAAAATTGGTCACACGCGGATTAAATTCGGATAATCGCTATAAACACTAACGTTGCATGACAAAGAAAGTTAAACGCATAATAATCCGACTTTAATACGCGCGGTTTCAATTAAATGCGATTTTACACGGAACCCTAAATTTCGAGGTCCGAACCCGAAAATGGCGGAAATGCAATCCCGAACCTATTTATCTACGGACTAAGCATGAAATTAACTAAATTAAACTAATTAACTAAGAAAGCAATAAATTAAAGCAAGAAAACCTAATTATAAAGCATGGAAATTATCTAGAAAGCAAGGAAAGAATGAAAACAAGCTATATTAAAGGAGAGGGAAGATGAATAGTCAATCTTACAACCAATTTGTGTGTCAATCCAAGAGAGATTGAAGAAGAACCAAGCAAAAACCCTCCAACCCTAACTAAAACTAACCTAAAAACGTTCTCCCATGTTTATTACAACAAAATTGGCTTATATACCAAGTGGGAATTAAATTAGAAAAGAAAAGAGAAAAGAAAAGAAATGCAAAAAATATCTGCAGAAAACAGAGCATCGATCGATCTATGATTTGGTCAATCGATCTACCAAGGCCAAATTTCGGCAATTTAACATAGTCGATCGATCTACCAAATCGTTGATCGATCAATCAAGCAGGGGCAGCACACTGCATTGCTGTTTTGGTTTCCAAGCTTTTCTCGTCCGCCGAAATCGCCATAACTTCTTCGTTATGAATCGGAATCGCGCACTGTTTACGGCCACGCGAAGCTTGCGAGGAGGGCTACAACTTCCATGAAGATGTTGGGCCAGGTGCCCAATATGTAAAATGACTAAAATGCCCTTGAACGTGCGGTTGCGTACGGAAATTGCGCGGAATGCGTCCGAATCCCATACTTGGTACCTAAATACCTACAAAAGCCCAATTATACCTCATATAGCATGTTAACAATATAAACCGAGGTTGTCTGGTTAACGGGCTTAAATATAGAGATTAAGGCACCCGAGGGGGCTAAAACGCGTAGGTTCGGACGATGAAATACGCAATATTTGCGTATCATCACAAACCGAACCGGTTCGCCCAGCAAAGAAGGAAAAAAATCGAATCAATTCGGCGTGACGGATTTTAAATTTTTATTTCTTGAAAATTAGAGTTGTGCATGGTGCAAACACTTAAAAAATGTGAGAAATATAGTCTATGGTAATACCAGACTTAGGGGAGTTAGTTTTACATATTTTGGAGAGTTTCTTGAAGGCAAGAACCCTAGGACCAATATTCTTCAACAATTGATCATCTTTTACATTGAATTCAAGGTTTTTTGTTCAATACAAGTATAGTTTATTTATTGCTTTTAATTTCTCTCATCTTTTTGGTTTATGATTAATTATTTTCTAGTTAGAACTCTCTTTCAAATGTTTTACTACACTTTTTACGTAAGAATGATTTTATTCAACGTAGTTATCATGGTTAGTTGTAATTACATCATGCTAAGATAATTTTTTAGCGGGTTGGGGTACATGAACCCAACCTAGGTAACACATATGGATTTAAAAGTGAATAAAAAGTAATTCATCATTCTAAGGTTTAAACTTTATCAAGATAAAGATTGTAGGTTTTTTAATTTCGTTTGCCCTAGGTAACCAGAATGTTAAGGGTGCAATTGGCATTTGGATAATTTCTCATTCTCATCAAATATAATTTTTGATTTGATATTGTGCGGCCTAAATTCCTCATATGTGGAATGCTTAGAGATTTTTGTTGTAACTTGGAATGAATATTTTTTTAGCTTTTATGTTCTATGTAGTTACCGATGGTTCGGTGGAGTGTATCCTAACTCCATTTTCTCTCATATATTTAAGGTTTAATTTAGTTCGTCTTGCATACATAGTTTAGTTATTGATTTAATTCAAATTTCATTAGTTAATAGGTAAAGTCACAAAAACATCATCTTTTCATTTCTTTCTTTGAGTCATTCGTATGGTTAATCATTCTGCCTATTTGTCGTCACGAGTATTCGTCTTAGTCCATGTGTTTGTGTAAAATGTGACGATGTGAGATACCGATTTAAATTCACAAATTTCTAATTTGGCACACTTATTTAATTAGAGTCTATTTTTAAATCAAATTAATTCAGCCCCTAAACATGTAACTACGTATCAAACCAAATAAGATATAGCATGCGATACAAAATTTCAGGAAAAATCCCCGAAGGGAAAAACCTTTTATTTCTAAAACTCTGACAAGTTTACAAGACCATTGACTTACATACCATCTTGCTTTCGCCCACAAGAGTAACGCACGGTGTCTTCGTCAAACCTCCAAAGCAGCGGCTAGAAATCAGCAATGGTTCACACGCAGCTATACCACCAGGACGCGCAGTCCAGACACGCAGTCTAAATTCTTCACAAGGACTCCCTCCACAATAGCACGCAACTATCGGTGGCAGAGCTCTCCCCACAAAGAATGAACAAAAGTAAAATGTGCTCTTGAACACCAAAACAATTCACCAAAGCATATGGGATTTTTATGAATTGGAAACAAAAGGGATGAAAACCCTAAAAGAAGAAGTCAAAAAGAATTCTGCAGATTTGTAATTTTCTGTCTTTCAAAACGCTGGGACTTCTTAATGAAAACAAAACCATTTAATGAGTATGTATAGAAAATTGCACCACCTCGGTCGTTAGAACGAAAAGGAGATCTCGCTCGAACGAGATGCACGTGTCGTTCAAGCAACTTTGCGCGACAATGCAATGTCGTTTGAACGACAGAGCAAAGTCATTTGAATGACTGGAACGTCAGAAAATATTATTTTAATATCCTCTCCAACACTTAAAAAAAATACTCATTCTCAAATTTTGACGAAAAAAGTCCGCTCCAACACTTAGAAAATATTTTGAAAAAATATCCCAAAGCTCTAAGTGCAAAGTTAAGGTATTTAAAACATAACCTTACCAAAGCATACCTTGCGAAAGCTTTTTGATGAAGAACCTTGATATATTCGGATCCGTCTTGATGTAGATTGCTCTTGAACTTCTTCGACGGTTGTAGCGGTATATGACATAATTAATTATGACAGATATCTATATACATGAGCGACCGGCTTACACTTGAGTCGATAGAAGCACGCACTAGACACGCTTTTAAAGTCACGTCAAGTTTTTTATGTCATTGTCAGGGACTAGGTAGACTTGTAGGTTAGGTCGCTTTAATTCAAAATTTTGACTCTAATCCTTAAAAAGTCAAAAAAATCATAAAACCCAAAATTCCAAAAAAAATCAGAAAAATAAAAAGCAAAAAAAAATATAGCATCTCTCAAGTCCTTTCATGCAACATACTCAACATTCATCAATCCACTCCTACCCGCATTCATGAAAATCCTCTAGTAGAGTACGACCCCAATATCCACACACTCCTAATGCTCCGCAATTTTGGGTTCGACCTCCTACACCGCCAAATTTTATTACTAGCCACACTTCTAGGGCATCGAGTGAGGATATCGAGTCATTTGATTAGAGAGCGATGTCGGACCATGTTAGTTATGGCACGGGTGAGGGTGAGATACCGTATCATCCCATGAGAGAGCTCTTATATCCTGAGTGAACTGTCACTCTGGGATGTATTATACTTTCGTAGAATGCGGGACAATTCACTTCCAAAATGGGATGATCCAAATTCTTCCCAATTTTCACGGTATTGATTCGAATAAACCTTATCTCCACATCCATGAGTTCTAAGAGGTGTGGAATACATTTATCGATCAAGATTGTACGCAAGATGTTATTCGTCTCAAATTTTTTTTCTTTCTCCTTGAAGGATAAAGATAAGACTTAGCTATGGTCTTTAATACCAGAACTCAATTGGATCGTGGAGAGATATGCAAGCTAAGTTTATTTTGAAATTATTCCCCAACATCGAATGAACTCCATTAAATCTCAAATTCAATCGTTCAAACAACAAGAAAATGAGCCATTTGAACGATGTTGGGAGCGCTTCCATCAGTTAGTTAACAAATGCCCGCATCGTGGTTTTGAGAAATATCACCTTATCTCTTTCTTCCACCAAGGGCTAAGTATAGCTTCCGAATAACTCGTGGAGACTATATGTCATGGAGAATTTTTTGGGTTAAACGATAAAGATGCAGCGGCCCGTCTTAAGTATGTCGCCCTCAAGCATAGGCCACATTCGACCCTAACACCCAAACTCGTGCTCGACAAACGTCCATTGCTCCTTCTACGTCCGAACTCTATCAATTGGACAAGGAAGCTGAGTGGAAAATTTGAATAGGTCAACTTGAAAAACAATTGGCGGACATAGTCGAATCATGGGCAAGAGAAACAACCGGATCCACCCGAGCAATGAAAGAAAAGGTGTGCGCTATTTGTGAGGCGGGTCATTCAAGAGAGGAATGCCCAACAATACCCGCCTATAAAGTTATGCTTCAATATCAAGTGGGAGGGATAGGATATTTTAAGGATAATTTTAATGCCCCTCAGGGGAATTCTTACAATCCTTCGTGGTGGAACCATCTTGGCTTTAGTTATTGTCAACAAAATGCCGCGTTGAATCCTAATTCACACGTTGACTCCCTCCACCACCGCCTCCACACTTTCAACAAGATCCACGCGTGCAAGCACCACCTCATGCGTCGTAACATAACCCCACCAAGAAGAAATTTTGAGGATACTGTGAATCAATATGCAACCAATGCTCAAAATACTCGAATGTTTGCCGAGATAAATGTGATCATTTCAAAGTTGCAATCATCTTTAAGTATCCAAGAGAAAGGAAAGTTTTCAGCCCAAGGTCAACCTAGTGCAAGCTCTATTTCCAACGCTAATCAAGAGCAGTGTAGCACGGTAACCACTCTACGTAGTGGAAGAGTTTTTGACTTGTCACCTCCTCCACACGACAAGCAACATGACAAGGAGATTTCACTCGACACGAAAGAGGTCGAAGATGTCCCCTTGAGAAAGAGTGGTAGTGACAACACAGTTGGGCCCGAGGTGGTTATGAAACCTCCCATTACTGATTCATACCCTCAAAGGTTAGTATCCCAATACAAGGAGACCTCAGGTGACGAGCTTTTAGACGTTCTTAAGGAAGTAAAGATTAATTTACCTTTTCTCGAGACCATAAAGCAAATTCCAGCATACGCTAAGTTTTTTAAGGACTTACTCATTGTGAAACATAGGCTAAAGGTAAAGAAAAATGTATTTTTGACATAGAACGTTAGTTCTGTAATGTTAAGCGACCTTCCACCAAAATTTCAAGATCCGGGTGCACCCACCATATCGTGCATCATGGGGAAGAATCGAATTGAGAGAGAGTTGATAGATTTAGGGGCGAGTGTTAACATTCTCCCCTATTCCATCTATGAGAAATTAGACTTGGGATACCTTACGCCCACAAGAATGACTCTCCAACTCGCAGATGGGGTCTTTGAGGACGTGATTGTTCAATTTGACACTTTCTACTTCCGAGTGAATTTTGTCATTGGGGACGAGGAGCCCTCTACTTTACCGAGTAATCATGCTCCCATGATCCTTGGCCACCCATTCTTAGCTACGACTAATGCGATTATTAATACACGCATTGGGCAAATGAAACTCACGTTGGGGAACATGACTCTCGAAACAAATATATTCAACATCACCAAGCCCGAGGATGATGAGGGCGAGTTTTGAGAGACGAATCTTATGGATGAGACAATACACGAGCACGAGAGGAATCACATGAGAGAGCCAGTAGGGGTATGTCTTATTACATCAAGTGAGAGAGATACTCCTAACATTGATCGAGAGGTAGGGGAGGCATGTTTAGTGATCGCTATTGCAAGCGAGAGAGAGAGAGTTAGGAGATATGAGCCTAGAGGAATTTAAGAAAGAATTTGGGCCGGTGGATGAGAGCATCACTGTTGAGGTCCAATCTCTATTGGACTCCTTTAGTCACTTAAAAGAGAGCGAATGGAAAGATAGGATAGATGAATTCCTTCTTTTTGACCATCCACCCATGCCACTTGAGTCCTCAAATGCGATTGAGGGAAGGACTCAAGTTTCGTCAGATTTAGAGCCCGACCCATGCATTACAAAAGTTAAGAGAGATCTAGGTTTAGCATGTCCTTCCAATTTTCACCGATGTGTTCTCTCCAACTCGAGACAAGTATGATGTGGTTCGATAGGGCACCACGAGGATCTCACTCGCTTCAGCCATCACAAGCCTCAAGGTGTTCCCCTTATCTATGGGGTTGGTCCCAACTTGTTCCGACTATAGGTTAACGATGTGAGGATGGGGGAGACGAGGAGATAATCGAACCCCATACCAGGGGTCGAATGAGTCTCTAGGGGGGAGAGAGAGAGGTCATCGCACCCTCGACGCATATGGGGTGATTTTTCTTGTATTTTTGAGTCGTGTGTTGGAGTTATATAGTGTCTTATTGCATTTTAATATTTGTTCATTTTATTTCGCACTTATTATTTTTCTTCTTTAGATTTTAGTCCTTTTGATTGAGGACGGTCAAAGTTAGGGGGTGACAAGTGCGTCGTTTAAAAACTTTACAAAATTTCAAAATGCCCAAAAAAAATAGAAATTTCCAAAAATTTCCAAAAAAAATTGAAAAAGTCAAAAATATTTTTCTTCAAAATAAATAAAAATTGGAATTTAAAGTTTTCAAAAATATCACTAAAATTTTGTTTAAAGTCTCAAATTGTAAAAATCAAATGCACAAAGTCGAAATTGACCAAAGATGAAAATTGAGCAAAAATTGACGACTTTACGAATAAATGTGGAGATTAATTAACCCAGTGAGATTTTGAGCGTATCGACTTTTGAGAGTATTTAAATCAATCCGAGTTTATGGATTAACTCAAAGTTAGATTTAGCTCCAAAGAAGTCGTTGAGGATCTCAACTCCTTTATTTTGATCGGTTACGAAAAACGTGTGAGATGTTGTGTAATACCCCGACCCGTAAAAATTAAAAATTAAATTAAATTATGTACGAATTCTATATGAGGACGAATTAACTATAAGTATAGGAATTGGTGGGTAACAAATTAAATTAAATAAAGTGTATTAGTGGGTGTTGGACTATTAAGAAAAATATTAAATTAAGGATTTTAGGAACAAATCACCTACGCCTTAGTAAAAATTTGAAACTGTTGGGGCAAATGTGTTATATAGAATTATTGACTTAGGGTGTAGGCGCGCGTGTGTGTGTGTGTGTATAAAGGAATACAACTGGGACGAAATGGCACATGGCAGGGATGGATGCGAGGAACCAATGAAGAAGGTGATGGAATTTAAGCAGGTCGCTCAAACGACCACCACTATCGTTAGAGCGACACCTCACATAGTTTGAGCGAAACTCAAATTGCTCGAGCGACAGCCCAAGCAGGCTAGACTGGCAAGAAGTTGTCGAACTCTTATTGGTGGGCTTAAATCTAAAGCAGTATGGCAGTGAACCTTGGGACGTCGTGAGATTTGCCTTGGGTTAATACAATATTAGAGAGAGGTGAGCCGTGAATCACAACCGTACGTTTGATGTTCTGTCAACTTAGGACTTATTCAATACATGATATGGGAAAACTTTTGTGAAATAAGGGTTCCTCCTTCATAAACAATCCATTATTGGGTTATATAAACAAAAGTGTATGGCTTGAGAGGGTGGGGACTCCAGCATATTCTCAATATCTCTCTCCCTCACTAGGAACACAACCCTTTCTCAAATGATGCTCTGCCTCCCATCGGTTTAAATCTCAATCATATACTCAAGACCTAGAATGAATACAGAATCCTCCACTATTAAGTTGAAGAAAAATAGGCCACGAAATATAAATGTAGTTGCTGGAATGTTTGCGATATGTATATGTTATTGTTGGGGCTTCTTGATGAGTGGTTGAAGAGATATTATTAGAAGGAGAAGAATACACTATTGGGGATATTTTGTAGAGGGTTTTAATGGAGGTTTCTTGGAGATATATCTGATGGTGCTAGACAACCCCTTTAAGTCCACCTTGGGAGGTGGGGGTTGTGATCTTCATTAATTATTCCATGCCTTCCACTGATTTGGACTTCATTTGAGGTGGGAACATTAACTTGATTCAAGTTTAGGGAATAGTATATTTCAGCATGTTATTTATACATATATGGCATTTGTATGTAATGAGTAGCAAAAGATGAATTAAAATGGGTCGTCAAAAAAGAATGAAAGTTTAGAATAATAAGTAGACATTTTTATGGGATAAAAATGGTAGAAAATATTATTGTAGATGTTTCCAAGTAAAATCTGAAAATGGACATTTTTATGGAAATAAAAATGTAGGAAAATATTGTTTGTGTATATTTTAGTAAAACTTAAAATGGGCATTTTACGGAATAAAAATGCAAGAAATGTTATTTTGGCACATTTCTAGTAAAAAGAAATAATATACATTTTTATGGAATAAAAATGTAAGGAATGTCATCTTGGTGTATTTCTAGTGAAAAAGAAATAATGAAGATTTTTATGAAATAAAAATGTGGAATGATGTTAATGTTGTCAAAATAATTATGAAATAAATATTTTTAGGTTCCTCTCAAAACGAAAAATTTGGGAGCTTAAAATGTAAAAGGGTGTTATTTTATGTGTTAAAGGTGTTAAAGTGACGTGTGTGATATTAAACAAGTCTTAAAGTGGCTAAAGTGTTTTAAGTGTTAAGTTGAAAACTTAATAATCAATTTGAGAAAAATACACTTGTAAAGGACTAAATTGCAAATTTGGCATAAAAAAGGGTAAATTAGTAATTCACTTAAAGCGAAACATTTTATGGAATAAAAATGTTAAGGTATGTCCATACACTAATATGTGTGAAAATGAATTAAGTCCTAAAGCGTGAATGAATTTAGTATAAGTCACATGTGTGTGGATAAGGGACTTAAAGAAGAAAATAAATAATTTTCCAATTCTTAATGGAAAAATAGACGATTAAGTTCAGGTTTTAGTTTTGGTCGGTTAAAGGTAAAGAAGGGGAATAGTGTGGATATGTGTAAAATGTTAAATACAATAATAAGGACTCAAATGCAACCGAAAATAAGCAAGAAGGGCTCCGAGCCGTTGGGTCAAAAGCCCTAAATCACTGGCCAGAGCGTATGGTGTACATAGCCGGTGGTGTGGAGCCCGTTAAAGTATGTGGTTATTGTGATTGATTCCGAGGAAAGATAAAAGAAATATGGAATATGTCAAGAAATTGGTTGTGTGATAAAATGAGTTAATACAACTTAACTTTAATGAATGAAATAAATGTTCCGATAAAAGTGAAATGGACAAGTAAATGTGTAAATCTATTAATGTCCATAACGAAAAGGTAAAGTGGGTAAACGGGTGGTTATGTAACCTAAGTTATTAAAACCATAATTTTCATAAGTATGAAATGACCAGGTTTTCAAAGGACAACAAGTATTTTCTAACACGGTGAATGCATGTGTTAAAATGATAATTTTCAATAAAAATACTAAAGGGTTTACAAACGAGTTAAAGGAGTGATTCCGGTAGAGGAATATATTTGAGTAAGTAAAATATTATGATTTCAAGTGTTGAACCGGATGTGCTAAATAGCATGCAAATTGCTAAATATTTTGAAAGTAAAATGGTTAATGCAATGAATATGTATTTTCAAAGGTATATATATGTAGATACATATATATATTTTCGCATGCATGTGTTGTAGCGTTTGATTATTTCTTTTTGTCGTTCGTTTCTATACTGCTTTGCATATTCCCACTGGGCAAAGGCTCACACCCTCACTTTGTTACGACTGGTAGGGTGCGGGTTCGTATTTAGAGGGCGTTATACAGGTAAGTGTACTTTATTTATTTTACATTAGTAGCTCTGTTTACTTGGATTCGGGGTTCTTCCCATGGGTCCTACACGCAGTTTATCCAGAAATTGGACTCGCATGCTAAACAAGAGGAACGTTAATTTAAAATAAAACTGGACTAGTAACATTAGCTAGGTTGAGTCATGGGTAACCCATAAATCTGGGTTGGGTCGTTACATGTTGTCTTGAAAAATGTGCTAAAATATCTCTAAACAAAATTATTCTCGAGTCGCATATGATAAAATAATTAATAATTCGAACAATAAAGTTAGGTCATCGTTTGTTTACTCAAAAATATTATCCATAAAAAGTCGTTGTAAGGACATAAGTCTCCGATTGAGTCTTAATGTTGTATTGGCTCAATTCTGGATAAAAATATTTGAGTCATAGGATAGTGTTCAAGTGTATCCATCCAAGCCTACTACGTGTTAGTTGAAAACGTAGCGGCCAAGTTTATAAAGCTTCATCATATGCTGAGTTTAGTGTGCCTCGTTTCTACGTCATCAACAACATTGTTCCAATGCTCCTAAGGTATGAATGCAATTTATATATATAGGAGCTTGGAAATTTATTAGGTGTATTTTATAAAGTTTTTATAAAATAGTTTTAACGACTTTGTTTTACTCAGAAAATATTTTTTAGAAATTTTCATAAAAAGTTTTGGGCTTAAAAATAATATTTATTTTTCTGACACGTCGTTCGAACCATATGGAATCTCGTTCGAACGAGATTGCCATGATGTTCGAATGAACTGGCATCTCATTCGAACAAGATTGCCAGGTCATTCGAACATGACTTCTAACGAATTTCCTATTTCCCTTCTGGAACCTCGTTAACGACTTTGGCGGGGACAGTTTTTTGGCCATTTTTTGCAGTTTTCTCCATGTTCCCACTACCTTTTCCCCACTACTTTTTGACAGAATTATCAAGTGCGGGAACCAACCTTTTCCAAGTAACCTTTTTGCATTCCTCCATCTCCTAGAGTGAGTTTTAGAGAGTTTCAATTCGAAATGAAGAAGTTCAAGTTTGAGTTTGAGTGTTTGTTTTTTAAGAAAAATCCTTAAACACTTTTGTTTACACCCAATTGTTTAGTTTATCCAAGTTCCTTAATATACATACTTTGCATGGAGTTTTGGCACCGATTTATCTCTACCATTGGAAGAGTGTTTGGGTTTACTTCTATATCCCACAAAAAATAAGTTCGTTTGCTCTGACATACCCACTTGGAGAAAGGCTCCTTTCGGGTGGTGGTGACGAAGAAAAGTCCGATCGGTTGATTCCGAGACCGCGATGGACCTCTGTGGTTATTCTCTAGGCAGAGGTGTGTACAAGAAAGAGCGTCGGGGCTTGGATGGAGTCAAGTCGAGTGTTGTAAGTCTTATTTCCTTGTACTTGTAAAATCGTACTTAGTGGATTTGAGGCTAGGATCGTCTGAGGTTTTTTCCCATTGTGGGTTTTTCCTCGTACATCGCGACGTAGTGGTTATTTCTTTATTTTATCTTTTGAAAAACTCACATTAGATGCATGCTTAGGTAAAAAGATAAAATTAGTTTAAATCACTACTCTTGTTTAATTTGGTGTTAAATAATATTTTGGATAAAATTGATATTAATTTAATTCAAGTCATCATTTAATTTGTTGAAATTGGTTTGGCCTAACTTGGTAATATTGAAAATATGGTTTAGGAAAATTCTAGGACTTGAGTTGAATTAATTAGGTTTAAGTGAAAATTTCGTGTTGTCTAATTTATAATTCACTTTGTGTTTTGTTTATTTTAATTTGATAGAAATTAAAATTTGTTGGTTGTGTATGTTGTATTGAGCCATCCTTATTCCGCATCTATAAAAGGAAATTATATTTTTAAAGAGGAATTTTTTAAAATTTGGGGGTCATCATTCCCAACAAGTGGCATCAGGGCGGGATCGCTAATTTATTGCGTTTAAGATCCTTTTAAATATTTTTGACAAAAATGGAATTTTCCCCATTTTCAAAATTTCCTATTTTCGATGGTTCTAATTACGCATATTGGAAAGCACGTATGCGCTCGGCACTTAGGTCTCTAGATGAGAGGGTTTGGTTGTCTTTCCTTAATGGGCGGTCCCCACATACATATTTAGTTGAAAATCAACGTGTTCCCAAACCCACTGATAGATGGAGTGGGAATGAATTTAAACTTGGAAACTTTAATTCCCGTGGTTTAAATGCCTTGTTTAGCGCGGTCACACCGGATGAATTCTGACGCGTTATGACGTGTGAAACCGCTAAAAAAGCTTGGGATATTTTACAACTCACTCATGAAGAAACTAGTGTCATTAAGGCTTCGAAACTCCAAAACCTCACCACTCAATTTGAAACTATCAAAATGAATGAAAAATAAACTTTTGATGAATTTTATGCTAGAATTTACGATATAGTTAATTCATCTTTTAATTTGGGAGAGAAAATACCCGACAACCAGGTAGTAAAGAAAATTTTAAGGTCCATACCCGATAGATTTATTTCTAAGGTGACTGTGTTAAATTATTTACCAACTTTAGCCTCTACGAAATTAGAAGAGCTCGTAGGTGATTTACAAACCTATGAACTAGACATGTTTCCCTCTAAAACTGAAAAGAAAATAGATAAGGGCGTTGCTTTGAAAGCCCGAAAAGAGAAAAAACAAGTAGCAGTTAGTGAAAGTGAGAGTGACTCGGAAGATATGGCGATGTTTTCTAGGAAGTTTTGAAAATTTGTAAATTTAACAAAGATAAATTTAAAAATGATTTTAAGAAATTTGAAAAACCTAAGCATGACAAAGTCGAGAAGATCCCTAAAACTTTTAATGAAAATTTAAATAGGGACGAGTCAAATAGGTGTTATGGTTGTGAAGGGTATGGACATAGGGCAAAAGAGTGCCCCACTAAACTAAGGAGAGAGGGTAAGCAACCAATTTCTTTTAATGCAACCCTTAGTGATAGTGATAATGAAGAGGGACCCGATTCCCCCACTAAGCCCAACTTTGTGGATTTTATGGCTAGTCGTGTGAGTGATAGTGAGCACTCTTCTATTGATGAAATTTTAACACATGACACTTCTAAGGTCAAAGTTTATGATTCCATTATTTTTTATGGTAGTGAGAGTGGAGAAGAAAGAGAGAGTGAAAGTGAAAATGAGGTTGATGTGAGTGAACTTCAAATTACGTTTCAAGAATTATTTGAAGAATCTATTAAATTAAAAATAACAAATTTAAAGTTAGAAGCTTGTTTAAGAGAGCGTGTCAAGGTCATTGATGAGAGTGCATTAGTGGAAGACCTTAGGACACGTGAGAGAGCTCTTCGCGAGAAGCTTGAATATGTAGAAGGCGAGAAAGATAGCCTTAAAGGTTTAATGGAATCCTTGAAAATGAGCTTCTTGCGTTTGAAGAGCGCAATGTTTTATTAGATTCTAACATTTTAGAATTAGAAAATAAATTAAAAGACTCTAGTAAAGTCAAATTTAATTTGGAGTGTCGTTCGGAGAAATTAGATAAAATATTAGGAACGGTTCAAATCAAAAATGACACTTGTGGTTTAGGCTTCGATACTTGTAAAGAGTCAACGCTTAAAGCCAAAACCAATCTTTTAGTAGAATCCTCTAGGAACAATGTCATAGATCATTCCTTAGGAAAGTCCCTTCGCCGAGTCTTTAAGTGCTCACTTTGTGATCGAAAAGGTCATCTTAGAAAGTTTTGCTTTGATCCTAAACGAGGTCCTAGAAAATCCCAATGTAAGGCAACCTAGGTAGCCAATATTCCTACACCCCGTGATATTCATTCTTCGTTAGTTTGGGTTAGGAGATCCGACTTGGTAGCTTTACAAGATAGGATTTTTTATCCTCATTTACTTTCACATGCTTCTTCCCTTGCTAAATCTAAAGGTTGAATGTGTTATTTGTTTGCATACTTTAGCTTTTGTGCTTCATGCTATATCATCATGCTAATTTTATGTGTGTTTTAATCATTGTTTTAGTATATACTTCATGCTTTATCACATGCAAGATTATGATTGTCTTTTATCTTTTGTATTATAGTTCTTTCATTTTAGTTTGCACTAAATGAAAAATACAAAAAGATTTTTGTTTATCATTCGTGTTTTACCCGTTTAGTAATTTAAGATTAATGAAAAATACAAATGATTTTTGTTTGTATTTTGAGCACATATTTTTATTTTGGGTTAAAAATTGTCAAAAAATCAAAAAGAATTTTTTTTTATGTGTGTATTTTAGTTTGACACACTCTATGTGGCATACACTTGTGTTAGAATCCCTTCTTTTTCGCTTCCAAGTTGCTAGAACTTTTGGTTTAGATTGTCAATCCTTATTATGTTCTTTACCATGCTTACATGGAGTAATTGGATTTTTTGTTGATATAATGGATTCTATTTTTTATATGCCTCAATTCACACATGCACGAGCTCACTTGAAATTATAACTTCATATGTATATTTGAGCTTTGTGAGGTGTTCTCCTACCAATCATGTCATCTATATGTTATGTGACCTAGGAGGACTAGTGCATGTTAAAATCCGTTGTACGTGAGATTTGTGTGAGATATAAAAGATTATATATATAAATGTGCATGGGGAAGGGCTCCGAAAGGAAATATCAAAATTTGCAAGCAAGCCACCGTTTGCTTGGACCTAAAAGAAATACGTGGTCCAAAAGTCTAAAATAATAATGGAATTAAAAGAAAATATTTGCCAAGGCCTATTTTATTTAGTTGATTTATTCATTCAAAAGATAAAAATGATATGCTTAAATATAGGGAGTTTGTATGGTATATCAACGGTTTGCACAATGTCCGTTTATCCTAGTTGAACTTTCAATGTCATGACTCTATTGGTTTGTAAAATCATCAAAATTGTAGGCTTGTATGCATTGTATATGTTTGTTCATTGAGTTCAATTTATATTGTCACATGAGGTTATATTCAAATGTGATGAAGTTTGCAATCAATTGAGAACTCCGTGAACATGTTTTAAGTGATTGGGTCTAAATTTAATTGTTATTAGTTCACACCCCTACACTTTCGTTTCCATATGACACATTTTTGCCAGACGAGTGTAAAAAGCTTATTGTATTTTGTGTCATGTGTGGTGTCTATACCTATATATATGTGCGTGTGCGATAGTGATATTAATTTTTTCTACATATATATGGTATTTTTTCTTTGCCTCGCTTTCTAGTCCATCTATGCTTCTAATTCATAATTGGTATTTATCTTGGCGCATATTTTGTTGATATCACATGCTTAGTATCTTATGTATCTCATTGGTATTCTTTTTTTGTATCTTCGTTGGTATCCGTTATTATTTTTATGCATTAGTTTCGATTTTGTTGCCCATATTCTTTCATGTTCTTATCACTCTATGCTTCATCATGTTTAAATTAGTTTTATCCTTCGCCTATTCCTGAACAAAAAGGGGGAGAATGATAGGGGATAAATGGTATCTAATCCTATTATAATCGTCTTTCTAAGTAGGTCATTTGTTTGATAAAGGGGAGAATTAATTTAGGGGGAGTATTTATCTTAATTGCATTTAATATTCTTGATATTCCCTATGCGTTTGATAGTTCGCTTAAGTGTGCAGGAATTCTTCTAAATGGAAACTTTTATCGACAAAGATATTGATCCTTGGGTTTTTGAGTCAAGCTATGTAGTTTTTTATTTTGGGTGGGTTATTTTTTAAGTCTAGTAGAGCTTGACGGCCCTTTAGGATTTTTGTTTGGTTTTTGTCCCGGAATAGCAAAAAGGGGAGATTTGTAAGGACACAAGTCTCCGATTGAGTCTTAATGTTGTGTTGGCTCAATTCCGGAAAAAAACAATTGAGTCATAGGATAGTGTTCAAATGTATCCATACAAGCCTATAACGTGTTAGTTGAAGACGTAGCGGCCAAGTTTATAAAGCTTCATCATATGCCGTGTTTAGTGTGCCTCGTTTCTACGTCATCAACAACATTGTTCCAATGCTCCTAAGGTATGAATGCAATTTATATATATAGGATCTTGGACATTTATTGGGTTTATTTTATAAAGTTTTTATAAAATAGTTTTAACGACTTTGTTTTACTCAGAAAATATTTTTTAGAACTTTTCATAAAAAGTTTTGGGCTTAAAAATAATATTTTATTTTTCTAACACGTCGTTCGAACCATATGGCATCTCGTTCGAACGAGATTTCCATGTCGTTCGAACGAACTGGCATCTCGTTCGAACGAGATTGCCAGGTCGTTCGAACAAGAATTCTAACGAATTTCCTTTTTCCCTTATGGAACCTCGATAGTAAAGTCATTTGAACGAAAATTCGTTCGAACGAAAAAGTCATTCGAACGACTTTGGCGGGAACAGTTTTTTGGCGATTTTTTACAGTTTTCTCCATGTTCCCACTACCTTTTCCCCACTACTTTTTGACAGAATTATCAAGTGCGGGAACCAACCTTTTCCAAGTAACTTTTTCACATTCATCCATCTCCTAGAGTGAGTTTTAGAGAGTTTCAATTCCAAATGAAAAAGTTCAAGTTTGAGTGTTTGTTTTTAAGAAAAATCCTTAAACACTTTTGTTTACACCCAATTGCTTTGTTTATCCAAGTTCCTTAATATACATACTTTGCTTGGAATTTTGGCACCGGTTAATCTATAACATTGGAAGAGTGTTTGGGTTTACTTCAATATCCCACAAAGAAGAAGTTCGTTTGCTTTGACATACCCACTTGGAGAAAGGCTCCTTGTTCGGGTGGCGGTGATCGAGAAAAGTCTGATCGGTGGATTTCGAGACCGCGGTGGACCTCCATGGTTATTCGCTAGGCAGAGGTGTGTACAATAAGGAGCGTCGGGGCTTGGACGGAGTCAAGTCGAGTGTTGTAAGTCTTACTGTCTTGTACTTGTAAAACCGTACTTAGTAGATTTGAGGCTAGGGTCGTCCGAGTTTTTTTTTCGTTGTGAGTTTTTCCTCGTACATCGCGACGTAGTGGTTATTTCTTTATTTTATCTTTTGCAAAACTCACATTATATGCATGCTTAAGTAAAAAGATAAAATTGGTTTAAATCACTACTCTTGTTTAATTTGGTGCTAAATAATATTTTGGATAAAATTGCTATTAATTTAATTCAAGTCATCATTTAATTTGTTGAAATTGGTTTGGCCTAACTTGGTAATATTGAAAATATGGTTTAGGTGAATTCTAGGACTTGAGTTGAATTAATTAGGTTTAAGTGAAAATTTCGTGTTTTCTAATTTAAAATTCACTTTGTGTTTTGTTTATTTTAATTTGATAGAAATTAAAATTTGTTGGTTGTGTATGTTGTGTTGAGCCATCCTTATTTCGCATCTATACAAGGAAATTATATTTTTAAAGTGAAAGTTTTTAAAATTTGGGGGTCATCATTTCCAACAGTCGTGAAAAAATTTGGGGGTCATCATTCCCAACAGTCGTGAAAAAGTTTTTAAAAAGTTTTTAAAGTGAAAGTTCAAGGTGACCAAACATTGGCACGAGAATGCTACTTTAACTCAGCAAAGGAGAGAGAATCACACAAGAAAGCAACCACTACATACAACATTGACACCCTTGATCCGAGAGACGAGATAAAACTTAAGAAAGCGGAGGCCGCGGAAGAGGTAGATTCCATCGTCCTCAATGAAGACGAGCCGAAAAGAACCATCAAAGTTTGCAAAGCCCTAAAACAGGAGATCAAGGATGAGCTGATTGAATTTATGAGGAAGAGACAAAGCACCTTCGCATGGAGTCACGATGACATGCCTAGGATTGACCCAAAAGTAATGTCTCACAAGTTGAACGTTATTGATGGTGCCAAGTCGATAAAATAGACAAGGAAAATCTACTCGAGGGAGAAGTACGAGGTTATTATAGACGAGGTTAAAAAGCTGAAGAAGGATGAGTTCATTAGAGAGGTGATATACCCTGAATGGCTTTCAAATGTTGTCATAGTACCTAAAACCAACGACAAATAGAGAATGTGCGTGGACTTCACTGATTTGAACAAGTATTGTCCTAAAGATAGCTTCCCTCTCCCTCAAATTGATCAGATGGTAGATGCTACGACAGGGCATGAATTGATGAGCTTCATGGATGCATACTCTGATTACAACTAAATTTTTATGGACCCAGTCGACTCAAAGAAGACAGCCTTCATTATCGACAAGGGGACCTATTATTATAAGGTTATGCCCTTTGGCTTGATGAACGTTGGGGCTACATATCAGCGGTTGGTAAATAAGATGTTTGAAGGCCAGATTAGAAAGTCTATGGAAGTTTATGTTGACCATATTTTGACCAAGAGTCTGAAGGCCGACACTCATGTGGTCAGCCTTGAAAAAACTTTCAGCACCATGGGCGAGTACAAGATGAAGCTCAATCCAACCAAGAGTGTCTTCGGCGTCGAAGCGAGCAAGTTCTTGGGTTTCATTGTCAATCAGATGGGCATAGAAGCCAACCCAGAGAAGATAAATACCTATTAGAGATGAAGACACTGAGGAACATCAAGGAAGTCCAAAGGCTGACCGGATGAGTAGTCGTATTAAAAATGTTTATCTCAAGAGCCACTGATAAATGTCTTCCATTTTTTAAGATTCTTATAAAAGCTTTTGAGTGGGGCGAGGAATGCGATAGAGCTTTTATAGAGATGAAGTCTTATCATGTCTCTCCACTGTTACTGTCTCATCCTGTCCAAGGAGAGAAACTATACATATACTTAGACGTATCTGAATCGGCTATCAGCGCGGCGATAGTACGAGATGATGAGGGTGTACAAAGACCAGTGTATTTCAACAGCAAGGCCCTCTATAGGGCTGAACAGAGGCATCCTAAGATGGAAAAATTAGCCTATTCCCTCATCTACGCTTCAACAAAAGATGAAGCCTTATTTCCATGCTCATACAATGGTTGTCTTGATGGACTATCCCCTCGAGCAAGTCATCCATAAACCTGAGAAATAAGGTAGGTTGATGGTCTGGGCTATTGAGCTGGGAGAATACGATATAGTATATCATCCAAGGGTGGCAATCAAGGGGCAGGCCTTAGCAGACTTTGTGGAAGAGTTCACCTGGGCCGAGGCCGATAGTGAAGAGGTAAATAATCTTGAAAGGTCCGTCGAAATCAGTACCGAACCGATAGAGGCCGAGATAAGCATGGTGAGACCTCCAAAGGTCGAGACTGACAAGTTTTTGCTCAAAATTGGAGTTATTAAAGAAGGGTCATTTTCAGAAGGGGCGGTGTGGAACCTATTTTTTTATGGTTCTTCCTGTGAAAATGGGAGTGGAGCTGGCCTGATCGTGTCGACCCCGGATGGAATAGATATAGAGTACGCGTTGAGGTTCAGTTTTAAGGCTTCCAATAATGAGTCAGAGTATGAGGTCCTCATAGCTGGAATCTCCCTCGCCAAAGCCCTCAATGTCGATTAACTCTTAGTCCATAGCGACTCTCAGCTTGTAGTTAATTAGGTCCTGGGGATTTATGAAACCAAAGATAACAGAATGGCAAGGTACTTAGCAAAGGTAAGGAATATGATGAAGGACTTTAGGGAGATCAAAGTCAAAAGGGTGCCTCAGATGGATAATAACCGAGTCAATGCTTGGGCAAGGCTAGCCTCGACCACACGGACAGAGACTAAGAGATCGATGCCAATAGAAATCCTTTCTCGGCCGACCATAGAGGAGGAGGACACGAAGCTGAATCTTTGCTTCAATTTAAACCTGGGACCATCTTGGATGGACCCCCTTATTCAGTATATCAGAGAGGGTAGTTTGCCGGAGTCTAAGGTCGTTGAGATACAAAACCGTTAAGTTCTCTATCCTAGGGGATGTGTTATATGATAAGCACCCAAAAGTGTACATTTTATACTCCGAATGGACGATTTTTAGTTGTTAATTCTCGACAAATTGGGTCTTATGCGCGTAATTGTTTAATGTGCAGGCTTGATCGCCGTTTGCGGAAGTTCGACGCATATTTCAAGGCAAATGGGCGATTTATGGAGCTAATTCCCCAATCCCATATCTTACCTAAGCCTAACCTAGCCCAAACCGTCACCCGAACCCCGTGTGTGTGTTGTGTTTGTACTTTTATTTTTTTTAGATTTTTATTTGATTCATTTTTATTTTTAGATTTATTTAGAATTTTCTATGATTTATTTTCTACTTTTATATTTCTTTATTTCGATTTTGATTTTTCTTAGTTTTCAATTTTTATCTTTATTTATTTTATTTTATTTTATTTTATTTTTATTAGGATTAATTTTTAGGAATTTATTTTCTAGTTTTATTAGATTTTGTCTTTCTTTAGTTTTATTATATTAGGATTATATTTTTGGTTTTAATAGATTTTTATTTTTATTTTTATTTTGTGTCTTTTATACTTTTTATTTAGGATTTTAGTTTTTTTAGTTTTATTAGATTTTTAATGTTTATTTTTATTTCTTTTTATTTTTAGGATTAATCTTTAGTAGTTTACTAGATTTTTATTTTTAGTTTAGTTTAGTTTTTATTTTTATTTTACTTGTTTTTATTAGGTTTATTTTTATTACTTATTATTTTCTTTTTCTTTTTTAGTTAGGTACTAACTAATACACACACGCACACTTACCTACACCTTACTCACACCCAAACAACTCACTCACACACACCATCCTACACTACACCTTACTCACACCCAAACAAAACCCTCACAGTTACACCACTCCCATACACCCTACCACACATACACATCCCTCCTTCATCTTTATCCTCAAACACTTTCTCTCTCATCCACCAAAACCACCATGACCATTCCACATCTGCTCCAAATCTGGAACACGATTTAGCATCCCCAAACCAAAATTTGGTACCCTTAGAGCAACCCTTATGTGTAATGCAAACGGGTATATTTGACGTTTTTAGGTTTGAAAAACTGCAAATTTAGACTCCGGTAAGCTAAAAAATAACAAATTTACTAGTTGGTTTTGTGTGGGACCCACTGCCTAAACGGAACATCATGTTCCGCGCAAGAAATAAAAAAAAAAAAAAAAAAAGGTAACGCGGAAGATCATGTTCCGCGGAAGCCCTTTATCTATTTTCCCTATTTCAACTTTCCCCCCCAATTATTCCAACAGCTCTATTTTTTCAATGGCTCTTTTTTTTTTTTTTTTTTATAAATAGCAAGTTTAAACCGTGTCTATTATCTTCATTTTAATTATTATCTTCATTTAAAATTTATTCCAAGCAGTGTCTACTCTCTAATATCTTCATTTAAATTATTATCAAATATTTTTTTTATAACTGCATTAATATATTTGCATTAATATATTTGCATTAATATATTTCCAAACAGTGTCTACTCTCTAATATTTGCATTAATTTTTTTTATAACTGCATTAATTTTATTCCCCCCCCAATTTTTTTACCAAAAAATATTATAAAATTTATATATTTGCATTAATATATTTGTGATTATTTTACAATGGTTCGAGGTCAAAATATGTCTCAACACGACGATGAAGTATTATGCACCGCATATGTAAATCAAACAAATGATGGTTTACGAGGAACTAATCGACCTAGCACATTATTTTGGGATGCGGTCGCCGAAGAATATAACACAACGACAGGTATCACGGAACGTCGGACGGGCGCCAGCCTACAAACCCGGTACAGTAAAATTTCGAGGCACGTAATGTTATATGTTTCGAAATTGAAAGATGCATCGATGACAAATCGTGCTAGTGGGACTGTTAACACAGATTGGGTAAAATAATTTTTACCTTTTGTAATTTATTTTAAATATTATTTCTTATAAATCAGTTGCTTGTGGAGTTAATAAAAATACCGCCTCTAGTATAATTGTCGGTGACTTTTTATGTCCAGTATATTGCCCATGCCATTCCGTTGGACAATTTTTCCACTCCCAATGCATGCAGTCTATGCTCCCCAGCATTCCGGGGAATCCACGCGCCGCATTTTGTTCGGTAAGCCTTTGCACATCGAGAGCGGTAGGCTTTCTGTTATACTCCGGGCCAAATATCCCCACAATGGCAAGGGATAATCGCACCAATGCCTTCTGGGTTGTCGATTCTCCGATACGCAGGTACTCTCCATTTATATCAGCAGAAGACCCATATGCTAACATTCGCAGAGCAGAAACGATTTTTTGATGCGAGGACAGGCCAAGACGACCAAGTGCATCTGGTTTTTGTATGAACCAGGAGTCGTAACTACATACAGCATCATGAATACGTACATATAGGGCTCGATTCATTCTAAAGCGTCGCCGGAAATGGTAGTCTTTGTATACCGATGCTTCACCAAAGTAGTCGGCGATTAGTCTATCATGGCCCACCTCTCTGGTCCGACATATCGTTCTCCTCGTTTGATCCTCATGGGAATCACAAACTATGTTATGAAGGGCCATATTTTGAATTTGTTGCATATGGCCCATAGCTATTTTCTTTTTCTTTTTGGCTATTTTTGACTGGGCGATTTGCATGGCTTGTAATTCTTCGTAGTGTTCCATCTCACTGTGGTGCTCTTCTATTAATAATATGTTGCAATATGTTGATGAACTTAAAGTATAATAGGTTGTAATATTTATAATAGGAGGACGATGTAGGACGGAATATCTAGAGCGGAAGATGTAGATCGGATCACATTAGGCGGATAATCTTCGCCGGAATATCTAGAGCGGAAGATGTAGCTCGGAAGACATTTGGCGGATAATCTAGGGCGGAAGATGTAGCTCGGATCATACTAAGCGGAAGTACAAGGGCGGAATAGCTAGGATGGTTTATGTGGTTAATTATACTGCTATAAATGTGAATGGCCAGATTGATTGTTAATGAGCACAATGGTATCGTACGAAGATGTGATTGATGAGTTCTTGGCTGAAGCCTTGATAGATTCATTTCCACGCGGTCTTTTTGGTTGTGAGATTAGCCAAGTTAATGATCTACGAACCCCTTGGGAAATAATTGCCGACAAATATCATGAGTTGCTACCTAGGCATGATTATCAGAGCCCGCGAAACTTGATGGATCGATGGTTGGAAATTAAAGACGACATCGAGGAATTTGATAACATTTTCAATAGGGTGGAACAAGATATGCAACCATTGGATGAGGAAGACGATCCATATGAGGAGGCGGTGAATTCATACATTCGCACGTTCGGTGAGAATTTTGAAGGCCTAATGACATGGTGTGCGTTGAGGAGAAATGCTTATTGGAAGGAGTTTTACTAGTTTTTCTTTCATCTCCTTTACTATTCATGTTAATTTGAATCATTGCATGTTTATTAATATCTTGTTTATTGTTAAATTAAATGTAACGGAATTAAAGGAATTCACTATCTTCATTTTCAATTATATTTTTATTCTGAATTTATATTTATATTCTGAACACTATCTTCATATTGTGAAATGAATTTGCGTCAATCTCAACAATATAACATTAATAATAAAGATAACAACATTACAAAACATATTAATATTCATTATCGAAATCCCATTCTACGTCATCCAAATTTACAGCATCAGACATGTCATAATTTTGCGTTGATGGACCAGGTTGGCTAGTATCTTCTTGGGCACCAATATCATCCATCTGGGGTCGATATACTGTGGTCGGAGGCCGGGGATCTTCTGTGGGGTTGTAAAAGGCCGAGGTTGTACCACTAAAGAAATTAGGCGGGGGAACAGTTCGCTCGTGAGATACACCCAACTCTTGGAGCTTCCTTGTAGCTATATCCAACTCATGACTCCAATAGTTATTAAGATGCATGGCTGCACCTAGATCGGTGGCTCTCGATGATTGCTAATAATCTGAGAATTCCCGACTAGTAAATAAGAGGTCATCGTATGTGGGCAATTCTTCATCGACCGCAATCCTGTTTGGCCGTGGAACCGGAATCAATATGGGTACACCTGCAGGACTGCAAAACGGTAGATCCCAAGTCATTTGGGGTAGAGTGGGATGTACCCGACCTATGGGAGTCTCATAAGCACCAGGTGCCTGTGAAGGGACAGTCGGTATTTGTATGTGGTATGGAAGTGCGCTGGGACTTATGACATCCGTGTTGACTGCTCGATATAGGGGTGGCATTACAAGGCCTAGGGACACTTGCTTCCAGTAACGGTCATACATGGGTTGGGAAACAACAAATACGCTGGGGTCCATCTCGTCAATAATAATTCCATGCCCATCATGGTGAAAGGGTATCCTCATCATTTGCGACGGAGGGTCATTTGGTATGCAAATTTCACCGGTGATCTGTCGCCGGCATCGATCACCCAAGTAATATACCCCACCATATTGAGGATCCATAAGAACGCATCGTTTTAGCGATATGTACTTCGCATGTTGAACGTAGGCATGCATCTCCACAGTAGACCCCGAGTAAGTTAGCCAATTGATTGAACCTGGCAATCGCATTTCAATCTGACTCTGGGCTGTGGGAAAATTATATTGGATTGACCCCTTTGTCTCCTTACGATTTAACCAATTTTCTTTCTTCCATCGATTAATCCTAGGCCAGCAGTCACCTGTATCTTCCCTCAATAAGGGACACGCCCGCTGTATATATTCGAACCCGAAAAACTGCAATACAAAAATGATTATTATTAAACCATAAATTTTTTATTTAAAACATATAATATCAATTTTTTACACTTACCAATATGAGTTGCCAAAAACAATTCATAGAGTCTACGCGACATCTTGACAAGAGATGGAGAGAGTAGTATATGCGAGCTAGAATTGCCGAACCCCAATCATATGATCCCACAATCTCCAAATCCTCCAAAGCAGCCAACCAACCAATAGGAACGCTGTCTCTTGCGGTCGGGAAAAAAATATGTCCCACACAAAAAAATAAAAAAACCCTAGCAATGTCTTCAGGCCCAACAATCACAGTATTTAACTTTATGGCCTCGAACCACTTATTTAAGCTCGACACTTTCACGCCACATGAATCACTGCAATTTGGTTCGATGCCGGGAAAGTATCTATGTATAATGTCAACCCGTATTTGAGTTTTTCCGTCAATTACAATCAAGTATTTTTTGTCACTCATCGGTACCATAGGACCGCTTCCGATAGGAATACCTGCAAGATGGGAAGGATAACAATCAGTTGTAAATTTAATTAATGTACTAATCAATGTTAATATTGAATTTATTTTTTATATGCAGAAACTAACCAGTCAAAATCGTAAAATCATAAGGAGTAATGGTGAGCTCCCCGGTTGGTAGTTGGAACGTGTTGGTTATGTCCCACCAACGTTCACCGAGCGCTTGTACCAATCCCCAACTTGTCTTTGGAATTTGAGCATCCAACAAATCTCCCCAACCGCTACGGTGTATAAACTGTATAACCTCAGGATATGTTTTTAAATATTTGTATGTGGCCCTAAGACTATGCCAATTGCCACGCATCTTTATTGAGTTGCCGTTTGTGGCCGTGTCCGGAGAAGGTTTAATGTGATCTCCGTCGTCCACTATACGCCTATAGT
Organism: Sambucus nigra; assembly: GCA_949130495.1. Classification (NCBI taxonomy): domain Eukaryota; kingdom Viridiplantae; phylum Streptophyta; class Magnoliopsida; order Dipsacales; family Adoxaceae; genus Sambucus; species Sambucus nigra. Next base: position 347,833,592 of record OX422223.1, on the reverse strand, counting down.
TCTCAAAAACTATAGGTCGGTCGGCAGTAGTAGTTTCGGCCTGTCGACTACCTTCTCCCATTTTTCGAGACTTTCTAGCCCCAACAGCCCGTCTAAATTTCTTTCCAATTTGTTCCATTATCAACACTTCAATTTAAGAAATCTTTACAAATATAGAACATATTATTATTTAAATAAAATAACAACACAGATAATTTATTAAAAAACATAACGAATCGATAATTTATTAAATAATTTTTTATACACATTCACTATTTTTTTTATAAACATCCACTTAAATAGTTTCTTAAAAACATAAACATAAAATAAACATAACCGAACCGTTTAATATTTACTAAATTTACACATCTGCTAATTACTAAATTTTTTATACACATCAGCTAATTACTAAATTTACATGATAATTACTAAATACGTAATAAAAATGACAGTTACAAATACACAACTAGATATTATTTAAAAAACATAAAAAGAAGATATTATTTAAAAAATATAAAAACATATTATTTTTGTAAATTCACTTAAATAATTTGTTAAATATAGGACCGTAAAAAAACCTAACATTGAATTAAACATTTACTAATTTATTTACTATAACAAATATAGCAGACAAATATATCACAAATAATTTCATATTTCATATATCACAAAAAACCTAACATATTTCACTTATATTAAATTATTTCACAAATATTATTTATAAATAATATTTATAAATAATTACTGATATTCTTTATAAATAATTTACAAAAAAATAATTTACAAAAAATAATTTACAACTAAATAATTTACAAAAAAAAACAAACAGAGGATTTACCTTGTATTGGCCGGATTACTTGTTGTTGTTATTTTTTTTGAAGTGATAAAGATTATTTACGGTGGTTGGATTTAAATAGACTCTTGGATTTAATTTGAGTAGTTGAAATGTAGGTGGCAGTTGAGGATATTAATTCGGGGGTCGAAGATTAAAGGGTTAAGAGATTTGGGGGTGAAAATTGAATTTGGGATAACCTTACGCGGAACATGATGTTCCGCGCAAGGTTTGTATTTTCAATCACCAAAACGACGTCGTTTTGGCATAATCCGGCGTCGTTTTGGCTTATTTCTGTTTTTTTTTTTTTTTTACCCTTTTCAAATGATCGCGCGTAGCAGTTTCGTTCCTTATTGTACTGCAAATTTAGACTACTCATTTCCAAATTTGAGGTACCCATAAGGGTTGCTCTTATAACACCAACCAATGTCAACAACCCGGAGCTTCGACCACCTACATGAACCTATAGCCAACGTAACCCCCTTCGACCCAATATAACTTGAAACAAATCGGATCCATACCTGCCATAAACCCAAAATTCATTCAAACCCGAGCTCCAAAGTCGGCGACCCAAAACAACCCCATACCGGGCCCGTACTCAAAACCTCCCAAACCCGGCTGGACACATCTGAACTTATCGATCCACCTGCTGAACCTCAACCCCGAATTCTAGCAAAACCCAACTGAACTCGCCGCCGTCCCATATCCGGTGACCAATCCATACCCACATCACAAACCCGATCCACACCTTCCCCGAACCCAGCTGCTGAACCTCCGAACCAAAGCCCCTTAACCCGAATCCAAACCCATATCCAAACTCAGTTCAATCCGGTTTCAATTTCCCAACCCAAAATCACTTCGACCCAAAAGAAAACCCATTTCTCCAATCACCTAACTTCCAACCAAAAGAAATACCAAACCGAGCTGCCAACAAAAGACCCACGAGCCTTCAATGCCAAAAATCTTGCCTTGGACAAGATAAAAATCAAACCCCACCAATATCTCATCTTCCAACCCAATTCGTGGATTAAAAAAAGGGGGAATCTGCTCTCATTTAAAGAGGAGGCGATAGACTCTCACGAAGATATCACATAGGAGACTGAAAATAGAGAGAGAGAGAGAGAGAGAGAGACTGTGTATATTATGTATACAGTAGGTACATAAAAAAATTCTAAAAAAATACAAAAAAAAATAATTTAGTGTTAGAATAAATTTTAGGTTTATTTTTTATTATTATTTTTGTAATCAAGTGCTGAAAATTGTGAAGAAGTTGAACGTGTATCAAAGCGCATTTCAAGACATATTTGCGGAAAAAACTGCGTATCGTATTTCTTTCTTCTCTTTTTAATTTATATCCTTCTTGACATATTATTGATTGTTGTTTATGCACACATGAGAATGTTTGGCTAAACACCATTTTCAAGGGGTGGGATGCACTGCGTAGGATATTAATTTAAGATGGTTTTGGAAAAAGGTCCTTATAATGTTTAAAGTGTATAAAAATAGGACACTCCATATAATTTTATAAATTTAGTCCCTGTACTAAAAACACAATGAAAAATGGTGCCGCTGGCGCGAACCAAAAAAATAAAGGCAATTGTACCACAGGAACTAGATTTATAAATGCTATTGTACCACAGGGACTAGATTTATAAACTTGAAAAGCATTGTCCTAAAAACCAAATATAGGAAGGAATATGACATTTATCTTAATTCTCTATTAATTTAATTAATTGGTTTCATTAATTTTATATTTCTAACAAATTATTTTATGTAATGAGAGATAGTAAATTAATCTTACAAATTAATGTTTGATTTTAGAAATCGAACTAGAGATAGGTTTTTCCTATATCTAAATATTAATTCGGTGTTGAAATTTGAGGATTGATACTATTTTTATTAAATTGATCCTAGAGGGTAATTTTCTTGAAAATAATATAGTTCTTAATTTTTCATCGTGTGACTTTTTAAATTAGTTTTTTGAAAAAGATACTATTAAATTTATAATTATAACGAGAGTTAGATTATCAATTTAATATTATCTCGAAATATTTCAAATTAATAATTTAAGAAATTAAAATAATTGATAATGCAGTGTAATCCCATCTCTTGACTTTCTCACATTTATCACACTCGGTTGCACATTATTTTTCGTTATTTAGTCATATCTTAGTTTTAGCATTTAGTAGTTAATTTTTTCCTTGAAATTGTTTTAAAAAAAAATTAATAATAAAAATTGAATTGCAAGTTTTCGCAATAATTATTTCACCTTGGAAGTTGGATTGATACCCATACTTACCGCAATACTATTTCTTTTAGACAAGTTTTGTAGGTAATTCAAGGGATTTTGAGATTGGGTTTTGAAGACAACGACCATACATAAAAAGCCACTTATCAAATGGCGCCGTTGTCGCTTTCTTGACGTGGAGACAAAGTTGAAGAGTTGTAATTTTTGTTTTCTTCTATTTTTTTATTTTTAGCTGTAGGTATTCTTCTCCCTCCTCCTTAGACTGGTTGTATTGTATTTTTGAAGCTTTGTATTTATTTGGGTGCATTTTGACACCAATTTTTTGTAATAATTATTCATAAAAATCAAAAAGCAAAAAGGGAAATCGGATAAGGTAGAGAGAGGGCGTCCAACGGCGAGAATTTTTGAAGCCTCTCTACTTTGGGTCTGTAAGACTCCCGAGGACGACTGAGATAGGCTAGATCTCCCCCCGGTCGACTCAACTCGGTCTTCACCCCACGTGTGAAAAATCGTGGGAGGTACATTTTTTTATCCCTCGTGAATCTCCTGCAAGGGAGTTCTATTTTTGTGTGCTTAATTGCTCCTGTGTGCATTTAATTTCTACATTGCACTTAAATTGAATGGTTTGATGAATTAATTTACCTAAGACCTGGACCCGATCATTGAAACGAGAAGGGATTTCATCACCCAACTCACTCGCTTATCCATTGCGTGCCACCCTAGTTATCATTAACTTTAAAATCAATCAACTAGTTATCCCAGTACAACCACATTTTTGCAACAGGCGATCACAAAGATAAATTCTGTGATTTTTTCGCCAGCAGACTAAATTAAAATTTAACTACCCCTTTCACTATTTTTGAAGATAATAATTGGCTACGTGCTCGTTAGGATTTTTTTTAAGACCCATGTGTGTCCAATTCAATTCTTTTGGTAGTCGATTTTAATTGGTTCGTCCAACTCAAGAGTCCATTTTCTCCCCTTTTTCGAAAAATCCCAAAAAGATTTTCTTTTTTAAAATTCCAAAAAGATTTTCCTTTTCTTATTTTCAAAAAATCACAAAATGATTTTCTTTTCTTTTGCAAAATATTTTAAAATCCAAAAAAATATTCCTCTCGTCATGGCCGAAGAACGTCCTTTACGGGAATACTTTAGCCATTTTCCATTCTCTCAAAGTTTGTTTGATGTTAAGCCCGAATCTAACCTCCATTCATTAATTCATGGCTTTAACTCTCACGCGCCCACCGTTGATACTCGTGTGTCGTCCACGCCCACATCTCCTACTCCACCGCCTCCGGTGCTGCGTATCAACACATCCCATGCTTCACCGTGCCCACACTACTTTCTTGTCAATCAGTTGTCCCATGAGTGTCCATTTATTTTCTCTCTACTTGAACCTACAACGGAACATGTGTATCCTTATGACATTGTTTCGGACCCATCCTCAACGTATTTTCACGACATATCTAATGTCGAGGGGTATGCATACCTCAGCTATTCATGGCGGCCTGATCACCCTTCCATGCACTATGACTCCCAACACCATGTTATGGATCCTTACGATTTCCAACAGTCGTCATTTCCGCCTCATGCACCTCATACCTATACGTCCCCTTACTATGATCCTCATGTTGATCAACATTTTGCCTCTCACGGAGATGTTTCTCTCATGTATGCACAACTTGATCCCATTCCCCACACTTCATATGAGCATTATCCTCATCCTAGTGTCTATAGTGAGTTGTGTCCACCTCAACCACCACTGCCACTCACTTCTACTCCATCACCACCTTGCACATACGCTCTCGAACGCCTCTTGCAAAAGTTCGTGCACACTCTTAATTCTCAACATGAATCCCTTCAAAGGCTTGAACAATGATTAAATTATTTTGAGTGTGCGAATGAGTCAAACTTCACCCCAAGTCAACCCATTATCGCCCCGGTGTAGGACGATGATGTTTCGTCTTGTGCCACTGATTTTGAGTTTGACCAACCCTCTCGTGCTGAGAATCTTGAAGTTGAGACCACTCTGTGGTTCGGCCCCGAGTTAACAATTGTGTTGACATATCCATTGACTGTGAGACTGATCCCACACCGCCCTACCCTCTCGAACCCACCATTGAGGTTATCCTTTCCCCTTACACAGAATCCTTAATTATACCTGAGTCTACACCTTTTGATCATTTCCTATGTGTTCCCGAGGAACCAATTCTTTATAGGTAATCTCTGGTTGCGAGTGCTACCCACTGTCCTGATATTGAATCCACGCTGGTTCCTACCTCTCTAGATATGGATCCTATCCTACCATATTTGGCTTTAGTTGAGTCAGATATTAATGTTGATTCATCTATCTCAGATTTGGATGCCTCGTTAGATTTTTCAACCACTTCGGATGGTGTCGTTCGGGTGGATAAGTTGATCACTCCATGAATTACTTTCACACCTCCTCTTACATGTTCCCTTAAGGATCATTTCGAGCCTCGTGCGGAGTGTGTTTATCTTACTCGTGCATTAGATCATCTTCCCCGACCCTTTGTCCCACCCGACCCACACACTGTCCATACCGTCTCACCACTTGATTCGGACCTTGTTATTCTACTTTCCCTGTTCACATCTAAGCATTTAGGTGCTCACCTACACCCACCCTCCACCCTAGTGCTCCACGATCCCACTCTTGCATTTTTCTTCCACCCCGATATCTATGAGAGTATTTGTGCTACTATCCCCATACGTGACACCGAACTTGTTACTCTATGCACATCACTTCCTTGTGGTGTTGGTTTTTTCCATCTACCACTCCCTGGCGTGTCACGGGGCGACCATTATCATCGTCCATTTATAGAATGGTCCTGCACTTTCTCTGAGGCCCACACCATCACTATTGCTACACCATTTTTCCTCCCCCATCCAATTGGATCACCATTCTCACCATTCGGCACAATAAGGCCCGTGACCAGTGCCTTCTCACCCTCACCCTAGCCCATCTTCGCCTTACCCTAATACCCACCCGCCCATGGTCCACCGATGTTTTGCATCATGTGCTGCACTTTGCCATACAAGTGCATTGACCTTTAGCCTTTTTCCAAACAAGACTGACGCTTCAGTCTTATTTGGGGGTGATTCTCATCACCTAATTTTTCTGTCGCCCCATGCTTTCATAGTTCTTATCCTTAGGGTGAGTTTCGATCGGTCTGGCTGAAGACGTTATACTTAGCGCTACCAGAAGGCAGCCCGTTGTATCTTGTTTCTGAGTATGAGTCTTCACCTGCTTTATAGACTTATACGTATTTGTGTCGCATTTGTTCTTCAGGTTTCATCTCTGCACCATCATGCGGTACATTTTCTTTAGTGATTCATTATGGCAATATCTTTCCTCCCTTGTGATTTTTTATTTTTATATATAGTTTTAAACATCGAGTACGATGTTCTCTTTTATTTGGGGGTGGGAAATTTATCAAAATCGTACCTCTTTTAAAAAAATTTGAAAACAAATCATTTTAAACTTTTTGTGTAGATAAAAATAAATTTTATGAATTGTCTATCATCCCTCTTTTAGAAATCTCGGAATACCCGTGATCGACCCTAAAATTACGCTTTTTAACATATAATTAATTAATACCTCTTAAAGCGTCCTTGCACTATGAATTTCTAAACTCAACAATTTGCACTATCACGTTATAATCAAAAATTGAAGAGTAACAACATTCTCAAGAGAGCTTTAAAAGATCACTAGTGGCGACTTAAACCCGTGAGATTTGAGCTTTTCACCTTTTTTAGGATTTTTACGTATCTCCAAGTCACGAGTTGACTCAACTTTCTTTGGGTACTGCATTTAATCATTGCATGGTCTCATTATTTTTCAAAATTTGGTTAAGTCACTGAGAATGACATTACTTTCGAGTTATAAGAAACATGTATCTTGTAGTTTGTCTCGAGCACAAAATCAATTTTGCCATACACTTACCATTTTTCCTTATCACACTACCATTCACCCATTATCCTTTTCCATATTATCCTTATCCATATGTCCATTCTATATACCATCCATATATCATTTTCTCATCACTACCATCATTTTTGAGAAAAAGAGTGTTTGAAATTATCAATGTAAATTGTCTTCATTTTTGTTGTGAAAAGAAAAAATGCATCGCAATAAAAAAAGAGAAAAAAAAGTAGAAAAAAGAAGCAAAGAATGAAAGAAAAAAAAAGAAAATAAGAAAGTGAAAGCATGAGATCAAAATTTCAAAAAATGAAGACATTAGTTATTCAAAGTTGTGTCACACTCTTCTCAAAACACTTTCATCGTATCATCCATCTTCTTCATTTTCCCCTCATACCTTATATAAACCCCATTTTCACCCTTGGTAAAGTGTTCGGACAAACGAGAAGTTTGTATGGTGAATAACTCGACATTCTCGACATAGTGATTAGCATTCCTTCATGAGATCAATTTTTTTTCATGTATCCGTCATTTTCTATAAAGTGTGTGAGACGTTTAAACTTGCTTACATTTACTCACCTCCTCACACACTAGAGAGATACACTTACCAAATTCTTAGAGAGTTTGATTCATAGAGATATATCCAGTGAGAATTAAAGTCAAAGCGTTGATCCGATAGAGGCGATTTAAGAATGACTCTAATGATACTTAAGATTATTTTACTCTAACACGTGCTGAGTTTTAGGAAGGAATATGCTTTTGGTATTAAGTAATTTTATATCTTATTTTGATAGTTGAATACGGTGTTCCTTGACGTCCTTTTTAGTTGGGTTGTATAGCGTTTCATCATCAAATCTGAGACTGCATTACAATAGAATTTTGAATTTTGTGGGTATATTCACTGCAAACCCTCACGAGACACCACTCGTCCTGTAGGGCAACCTATAGGTCTAACGGCTTATTGACCAAGCTAAGTGCAATCTCCAGCGCCTGCGAAAGTGGCACACTTTTGGTTACTTATTTCTATTTTCTCTCTATTATTGCTCGAGGATTAGCAACGCTTTGTTTGGGGGGGGTGATAATCACCCAAAAGTGTACATTTTATACCCCGATAGACGATTTTTATTTGCTAGTTCTCGGCAAATTGGGTCTTATGCGCGTAAATGTTTAATGTGCAGGCTTGATCGCCGTTTACGGAAGTTCGACGCTTATTTCAAAGCAAATGCGTGATTTATGGAGCTAATTCCCCAGTCCCGTATCTTACTCAAGCCTAACCTAGCCCAAACCGTCACCCGAACCCCGTGTATGTGTTGTGTTTGTACTTTTATTTTTTTAGATTTTTATTTGATTCGTTTTTATTCTTAGATTTATTATAATTTTCTAGGATTTATTTTCTATTTTTTTATTTCTTTATTTCGATTTTGATTTTTATTAGTTTTAATTTTTATCTTTATTTTATTTCATTTTATTTTTATTAGGATTAGTTTTTAGGAATTTATTTTCTAATTTTATTAGATTTTATCTTTCTTTACTTTTATTATATTAGGATTATATTTTTAGTTTTAATAGATTTTTATTTTTATTTTTATTTTGTGTCTTTTATATTTTTTATTTAGGATTTTACTTTTTTTAGTTTTATTAGATTTTTAATGTTTATTTTTATTTCTTTTTATTTTTAGGATTAATCTTTAGTAGTTTACTAGATTTTTATTTTTAGTTTAGTTTAGTTTTTATTTTTATTTTACTTGTTTTTGTTAGGTTTATTAATACTATTTATCATTTTCTTATTTTATTTTTTTTAGTTGGGTACAAACTAATACACACACACACACTTACCTACACCTTACTCACACCAAACAACTCACTCACACACACCATCCTACCCTACACCTTACTCACACCCAAACAAAACTCTCACACCACTCCCATACACCCTACCACACATACACATCCCTCCATCATCTTCATCCTCAAACACTTTCTCTCTCATCCACCATAACCACCATGACCATCCCACATCTACTCCAAATCTGGAACACGATTGAGCATCCCCCAACCAAAATTTGGTACCCTCATAACACCAACCAATGTCAATAAACCCGGAGCTTCGACCACCTACACGAACCCATAGCCACTGCAACCCCCTTCGACCCAATCTAACCTGAAACAAACCCGATCCACACCTGCCATAAACCCAAAACTCATTCAAACCCGAGCTCCAATGCCGGCGACCCAAAACAACCCCACATCGGGCCCGTACCCGAAACCTCCCAAACCTGACTGCCCATATCCGAACTTATCGACCCACCTGTTGAACCTCAACCCCGGATTCCAACAAAACCCAACTGAACCCATCGTCGTCCCATATCCGGCGACCAATCCGTACCCACATCACAAACCCGATCCAGACCTGCCCCGAACCCGACTGCTGAAATTCCAAACCAAAGCCCCTTAACCCATATCCAAACTCAGTTCAATCCGGTTTCAACCCAACCCGAAATCACTTCGACCCAAAAAAAAACATTTCTCCAATCACCTAACTTCCAACCAAAAGAAATACCAAACCAAGCTGCCAACAAAAGACCCACGTGCCTTCAATGCCAAAAATCTTGACTTGGCCAAGATAAAAATCAAATCCCACCAATATCTCATATTCCAACCCAATTCTTGAATTAAAAAAAAGGGCATTTTCTCTCATTTAAAGAGGAGGAGATAGACTCTCATGAAGATATCACATAGGAGACAGAAAATAGAGAGAGACACTGAGTATATTATGTACAGAGTAGGTACATAAAAAAATACAAAAAAATATTTTAAAAAATTGTTTAGTGTTAGAATAAATTTTAGGTTTAATTTTTATTTTTATTTTTGTAATCAAGTGCTGAAAATTGTGAAGAAGTTGGACACATGTCAATGCGCATTTCAAGACATATTTGTGGAAAAAGTTGCGTATCGTATTTCTTCCTTCTCTTTTCAATTTATATCCTTCTCGACATAGTATTGATTTTTGTTTATACACACATAAGAATGTTTGGCTAAACACCATGTTCAAGGGGTGGGATGCACTGCGTAGGATATTAATTTAATTAATTGGTTTCATTAATTTTATATTTCTAGGTTCATCAATTTAGACTTATCACAAATTAATTTATGTATCGAGAGACAGTAAATTAATCTTATAACTTAATGTTTGGTTTTAGAAATCGAACTAGATATAGGTTTTCCTAAATCTAAATATTAACTCGGTGTTGAAATTTGAGGATTGATCCTATATTTATTAAATTGATCCTAGCGGGTAATTTTCTTGAAAATAATATAGTTCTTAATTTTTCATCGTGTGACATTTTTAAATTAGTTTTCTGAAAAAATATCTTAAAATTTATAATTGTAACGAGAGTTAGATTATCGATTTAATATTATCTCGAAATATTTCAAATTAATAAATTGAGAAATTAAAATAATTGATAATGTAGTGTAATCCCATCTCTTGACTTTCTCACATTTATCACACTCGGTTGCACATTATTTTTCGTTATTTAGTCATATCTTAGTTTTAGCATTTAGTAGTTAATTTTTCCCTTGAAATTGTTTTTAAAAAAAAAGAAAAAAAATAATAATTAAAATTGAATTTCAAGTTTTCGCAATAATTTTTTCACCTTGGAAGTTGGATTAATACCCATACTTACTGTAATTCGAGTTGTTTTAGACAAGTTTTGTAGGTAATTCAAGGGATTTTGAGATTGGTTTTTGAAGACAACGACCATACATAAAAAGCCACTTATCACTATACAAGAAGGGGTTTCTTTTACCTTTGCTCAGATGTGTCCACCCAACCGAGGTAGATTATATTTTGAAGGATGTTCACGAAAGTTCTTGCTCAAGCCATATTGGGAGAATATCATTGGCAAAGAGGATCGTCACTCAAGGATATTGGTGGTTGACCCTGGTCAATGACTCGGCCGAATACGTAAATAAGTGCGACAAGTGCCAGCGGTTTGCCACCATCCCTCATCAACCCCATCAACCTATGACGTCTATCACTTCATTATGTCCATTTGTAGTGTGGGGGATTGATTTGGTTGGACCTCTGCCAAGGGCCATGGGCAACTACAAATATTTTATTGTGGCAATAGACTACTTTTTAAAGTGGGTAGAGGCCAAGGATATGATCAAGATCACGGAAAAGAAGACATTTCAGTTCATGTCGAAGAACATCATTTGCAGATACAGCTTGCCTAATACACTCATCTCAGACAATGGTACCCAGTTAAAAAACATCTCCCTATAAAAATATTGTAAAATGGTCGGCATCAAGCAATTCTTCTCAACATCAGGTCGTCCTCAGGACAATGGTCAGACTGAAGTCACCAATAGAAATATTCTTGATGGAATAAAGAAAAGGTTAGAATATGCTAAGGGTAAATGGACTGAAGAGGTACATGTTGTACTATGGGATTAACGGACGACAGTGAAAACACCGACAAGGGAAACCCCCTTCATGTTAGCTTCTGGATCAGAAGTCGTGGTGCCAACAGAGGTTGGTCTCCCCACTCACAGAGTTTAGACGTATGCCTTGAGGGAAATATGGCAGAGAAAATACTTGACCTTGACTTGATCGAAGAGATAAGGGAAGATGCAGAGGTCAGAGTAGCAACCTATCAGCAGAGGATTACCAAGTTTTACAATAAGACGATAAAATCGAGGCCGGTAGCAGTGGGAGACCTAGTTCTGAAGAAGACTTGGCAGAAACCAAACAAGCTTTATGCCAACTGGCATGGTCCTTATAGGGTTACAGATGAGGTAGTCCCAGGAACCTATCGGCTGGAGAACCTAGAGGGAAACCATTCTCCAATCCTTGGAACGCCGACCACTTAAAAAGGTACTACCAATAGATGATTGTATAGGAGCTTTTCGTTATGAATCTGTAGGAGGTTAGTGAGACTGGGGTCTATGAATAACTGGAAATGGTGAGGCGTGACCCACTCCAATGGACGTTGTCTGCAAGTCTTCAAGGTCTCCTGGTGCAACTTCTGAAGAAAACTTCTCCTTCTGGTAACAATGGAACTCAAGCTTCAACTCACTCCCTACAAGAAGATGAACTTTCACAGCAAAAATAGCAATTTTCTCAAGGGAAACACCTGAGAGTGATGGCTGTCAGTGGGGAGTGAAGGAACAAGGCACTCAGCACTAAGAGAATGAGCGGGGAGAGAATACTAGGTAGGTCTGGTGATATTTTAGCAGAGTAACAGTGCAATTTTCTATATCTCTCTTTTGACCTTGCCCAGAGGTCTATTTATACATGGGCGTTAGGGGTGAGCTGGCGATTTTGGGCGCCAAAATTGAGAGAGTTGGTGGGGAACAATGTCTGAAGTGTACCATTTGTCCCTACCTGTAGGCAGCCTGCCTGTCCCCTCCGCAGGCGCCACCTGGCACCGACCAAAACTCAAAAAGCACATATGTCCCCTAATGGAGACAAAATAGCAGATTTTAGTAGTTATCTTTTGAAACGGTAACTTGTGGTGCAATTTTGCAAATCTTTGAGAGAGGAGACCTTAAGGCCTCCTCCCCTCTAAAAGTGTTGTTTTTCTTGAGAGGGACCTCGAGGACCCCCTCTTCTGGAAAAGTCATTTTCTAGTAAAGAGTTTATTTTTATTGTGAGTAGCCAGCTCTTTGGCTGCTCACTTCACTTGTGACCAAGTGTGCAGTGTGCGTAGTCTCGAGTGACTTCTGGGTCTTCCTACTAGTATTCTCTCAATCCTATAGTGCTAAGTGGTTGAGCTTTCTCAACATACCTTGTCCCTCAGCCGCCAAGCCAAAACTCCCAGGAGGTCCCAACGCGCCTGTTCGAGCCCTGCTTGCTCGACTAGGCTACCTGTACAAGAAAGTAAAGTGTTAGTGCTGCTGTTCATTTAGAGACTGTTGTTTCATGATGAAAACTCCTGTAGCAGCACTTCTCGAATAACATTTCTGCAGTGACCCTTGCAGTGGCGCTGACTCTTGAAACAGCGTCGACCTTTGCGGCGGCGCGGACCCTTGCATCGGCGCTGGTATTTGAAGTGGCGCCGACACTTGCAGTGGCGTCGACACGTGACGCGGTTCCGATGCTTGCAGCGGCGTCGACACTTGAAGTGGCGTTGACGTTCGAAGCAGCGCTGATACCTGAGGTAGCGCTGACGCTTGAAGTGGCCGCTGATGCTTGAATTGGCGTTGTCATGTGAGGCGGCGCCGACCCTCGTCGTGGCACCGACGCTCGAAGTGGCGCCGACGCTCGAAGTGGCGCCGACGCTCGAGGTAGCGCTGATGCTTGAATCGGCGCTGACATGTGAGGCGGCGCCGACGCTCGAAGTGGCGCCGACCTTTGTCGTGGCGCCGACGCTCGAAGTGGCGCTGACGCCTGAGGTAGCGCTGATGCTTGAATTGGCGCTGACATGTGAGGCGGCGCCGACCCTTGTCGCGGCGCCGACGCTCGAAGTGGCGCTGTTGCTTGAATCCGCGCCGACCCTTGTCGCGGCGCCGACGCTTGAAGTGGCACTGACGCCTGAGGTAGCGCTGATGCTTGAATCGGCGCTGACATGTGAGGCGGCGCAGACCTGTGTCGTGGCGCCGTCGCTCGAAGTGGCGCCGACCTTTGTCGTGGCGCTGACGCCTGAGGTAGCGCTGATGCTTGAATCGGCGCTGACATGTGAGGCGGCGCCGAACTTTGTCTTGGCGCCGACGCTCGAAGTGGCGCCGACCTTTGTCGTGGTGCCGACGCTCGAAGTGGTGCTGACGCTTGAAGTGGCGCTGATGCCTGAGGTAGCGTTGATGCTTGAATCGGCGCTGACATGTGAGGCGGAGCCGACCCTTGTCGCGGCGCCGACGCTCGAATTGGTGCCGACCCTTGTCGTGGCGCCGACACTCGGAGTGCCGCTGACGCTTGAAGTGGCGCTGATGCCTAAGGTAGCGCTGATACTTCACAATGGCTTTTGGGCTTCTTGGTGACCCTCGCGGGTACCTCTCGGGTGTCATTAATAAGAGAAAGTATTTTTTATTTCGTTTGCTTCTTTCTGTTGATAACACCCTTCTACATTAGCCCCTCGTGCAAAGATTTTTTGGTTGGGTAGACTAAAAAAACTTTGTACGCTATAAATCTGGTTTCAACAATTATATATATATATATATATATATATTGAGGGATCCTAGGATCATTAACTTCTGTGTTCTTTAATCCGAGATTTTCAAAAAAAAAAATTTGAGAACCCACGCGTCAGTGTGGGAACTGTCATCTCATCATTTGGGAAAAAAAGGTCATCGCCTTTTTGCCTTCCTGCACGTTTTCCCATTTTAGTGCAAAAAACATAAGCCCCTTATCTTGGGGTCCTTCATCTTCTTCAATAAAAAACATAAGCATCTTTGGGTTTGTAGTGAGAGAAAGTGAGGAAGGGATTTTTTAAGACACCATAGCCACCCATCTCCTTATTTTTGCTCTAACTTTTCCAACCCCCGTAGCTTCTCATTCATGGATCCTAATCCAAGCCATACTTCCTCAAATGTAAACCCCTCCAAAACCTACATGGTTTTAAGTTCTATACCTTTTTCCTTGCCCATTTCAACATTTCCGGCCGTCCCTGTTACCGCCATGGGCGCCTCCGTGCTACCCGCCCTCTTTCCGTCGGTCGGAGGTTCGAGAACCCTCATGGGTTCCTCGCAATTTCTTTCCGTGGACCATAGTCAGATCTCGGGTATTAGATCTAAATAAAGAGGATAAGGTTCAAATACTTCATATGCAAAATTATATTAATTACCAGGCTCTTATCCTTGGTGGTCCTAAGAGCTCTAATGTCTCAAGACCCATCAAGATTTGCAAGGCATTCATCCTTAGAAATAAACAGTCGAAGGTCTAAGGACCCTAGATATATCAAGGGAATTGCCAATGCTTCCATCCTTGATTCCACATAAAATGACTACGGTCTTAGGACCAAAGATAGTTATTTTATATTTTAGAGGACTTTTCACATAAAAAAAATTATGTCAAAAGTTATGAAAAGTTCTTCAAAAAAAATTCCAACATTTCTGGCCCTTAGAAGTGTCAAGTACAAAAGCAAAAAAAAATCCATTAAACCCATGGCTGAAAAAGGAAAGATTTTAAAACCTTCTACTCTCAAAAATTTTAGGGGGATCGTAGTTTGCACAAATAATTCTCAAAATTTTGATTTTAAAAACAAAATACCAAGCATGTCCTAAATTGGTAAGGCTTTCATCCTTGTTTAATTATAGTTCAAGGGTCTTATGACCCTTGATATAATTTATATCTAAGATTCTAAGGCTTTCATCCTTCGTTAATTATGGTTCTAAGGTCTTATGACCCATGATGAGACTTTGAGTTAAACTCCTAAGACTTTCATCCTTAGTTGATCGTAGTTATGAGGTCTTATGACCCTTGGTGGAACTTAATTTTAAACACACAAGGCTTTTATCCTTAGTTGATTATAGTTCTGAAATATTATGTCCCTTTTCAAAACACTTGTATAGTTACCTAAGGCTTCTATCCTTAGTTAATTTCATACATGAAACATCTAGACCCTTATAAGTGCTTGACCTATCATTAAAACCTTTTCTCGTTTCTTTACCAAGAAAACCTGGGGGCTAGGGGGAATTCCCCATAGGCCTCAAACATTACAAAAAGAAAAAAAAAACATTTTTCATAGCAAAGCTAACAGCACATAGCAAACATAAATTTCAAATAAGAAAATAAGTTTCATTCATATTAAACCTCCAAGTCCATTACAAAAAGGCAACATGGCCAAAAACATCAAAAATACATTTTCTTCAAATGCCTCTCAAGGCTTAGGGTTCTCAAGGTTCTCTAGATCTTGATCTCTCACAGAAGGGATTGACTTAGGTTTGGTATTTACGGTTGAGAGATCAAGGGACTCAACTTTGGATTCAGATCTAGCAGCTTCAGTAGTTCCACCTTCACTACTATTCTTACTCTCAGAATCTTCTCCTTTAAAGGTTGAATCCTCAATATTTAGTCTAGAAACATCAGCGTTATCTAAGAGTGATTGGGACTTGGCTTTAGAGGCCTCAAATCCTTAGGAATATCGCTATAAAATGAACCTTGGATAAGCATCAGAACCCGTAGGGGTGGATAAAAAAAAAACCGACCCGATTGGACCGAATCGGACCGAACCCACGTTTATAGGCTTTTTGTTAATTCGATCTTAATTCGGTCCTCAATTAAGAGACCCAAATATATTCGGGTCGGTCCAAAATATCCTTTTTAAATTCGATCTTAGGACCAGACCGAACTTCTTATTTTAATATTAATTTTATAATATATATTAATTTTATATAAATATATTATATATTATGTCATATACATTTAGAGTAAATAACTAAACCCAAATGACAGCGGTCGAACCTCACTTTTCCACTTCCCTCTCTCTCCCATTTACACAAAGAAAGTAAAAAATTACAAAGATCCGGCGATCGAACCTTGGACATCGACACAGCCTCAACAAATGTTCGGACATCAGATCCGAATCACCTCAACTCCCTAGAAACTAAACCAATGCCAGTGACTAAAGATTCAACAGTATAGTTTACTTAAACTATTTTTTGTTGTTTTTCTTGATTTTTATTTTGATTTCTTGATTGAACTTGCTGTTCACCAAAGAAAATCTTGAACATTTCATGCGGTGCGCCGAATCTAATCTATTGTGTGATTTCTTGACTGACTGAACTCGTTGACTGAACTGAACTTACTTTACTTAATCTATTATGATTTCTTGACTGAATTAGAAATAAATTTTACTCGTTGATAACACAGAAGTACAAATATGATAATATCCCACTGAATGTTATAAAACCTTTAAAAACCCATTATCTTAGTTTTATTGGTTGCTGAAACTTATGTTCACCAAATAAATAGTTTGAAATAAGTGATATATTATAACTTTTATATTTTTCTATTTGGTTTGAAATAACTGATATAACTGATATATTATAACAACACCTTAGATGGTGCAAAACAACCTCTTAAAGGGTTCAAAACAACCTCTAAATAGTACAAACAGCAGAAAAAATCACACGTTTTATTGATAAAAAGTAAATAAATGTAAATGTAGACTGATTATTAACTGAACTGGACCGAAAATAGCCTAGACCGAAAAAATAGGCTAAACCAAATAAATAGGCTAAACCGATTCAATCGGTCCGAATTCGATCTTCTCAAATATAGGACCGGATGATTCGGTCCGACATTTAAAATGGTCAAAAATCGTATCGAACCGGACCGCGCCCACCCTTAAGAACCTAGATAAGTGACAATCTGATGTTTCACCACAAAGTCTACCTTCCCTACGAGCCTTGAATAATTGACTTGAAGCCCAAACAATTCCGCTTACAACTTCAATCTCTCATCCATCAAGCGGTCCCTTTCCTCACCACAATCATAGACTTATTTTTTTACAAAGTCAATGTCCTCAACCTTGTGTATGTCCTTCTCACTCTAGATCTTAATCATTTTATCTTGGAGGGCCTCCATAGTCTCTATATAGGTTCTCTACCTCATATAAGGACTTTCGAGTAGTAGATAGATGGTCTTTACTTTCACGAATGGCTTTCATAGAGGAAACGGTTTTGATCTAAAGAAGAAATTTGAGCTTTGAATCTCTCCCTTTCATCCTCCATGGCTTCCACTTCAATCTGTAGAAAGTGAACAAATTTATAAAGCTCCATCTTCATTAGGTCCCATTCCTCTGCCATAGCCAAGGATTTCTTTCATTCCATATACCCTCAATGGCATCATTCATGAGAGACTCACTAAGATATTGTGACTAACACAAGAAGAATGACGTTAATCGAAAGAAAAATAAGAAAAAAGAATAATTTCAAGAGAGCCGGAAGTGTAGATTTACCTTACCAATGATATAAACCAGTTCCTCAAAGTTATTTAAGGTCCCCTTACCCCTTAGTGTTGACACTATTTCAGAATAATTTGTTCTTTTTGACATTATTAGGGCCTCAAAGGCTGAGGCATACAAGTTCCTCTCTTTAAAATAGGTGGGCCTAGAGTATTTATCCTCCTCGAAGAACCTCGTATTTGTTCATTCCTCTCTCTCAACATGCCCCACGACTCGGTTAGAAGTCTCAATCCAATCAGATAATTTTGGGGAGAACCCATAGATGCTTCTCTCCTTCACAAGCGACCTATCATACAAGTTCATAGGAGTACCCACAGCTTACATCCCCTTTGAGAGGGAAACACCAGACTTATCCACGGAATATGATAAAACCAAGGGTTACTAGTTCCCTAGGGTAGAAGGTTAGATTTGGGTTTCTTCGGAGGAAGTTGGGCTAAGATTATGGTGATAATCTCTAATATCATCTATTCCTTTCGTTAGGATGTTTGAGCAGGCTCAGCCACCAGCTTCATAATCAGAATAAGTATCTCCACAGGAGAATTGAACTTTATGCAATGATGGACTTGGATATTTTTCCTTTTACCATAGCTAGAGAGATAGAGTTGTGCTTAGCCTGATGCCTGGCCATCTTTATATGCTCACGTTCATCTACTTAGACCAAAACAACAAAGAGTTGGAGAAAGAAGCTCAGTAAGGAAAAATAAAAAATGAAGAAGAGTTTAGCAAACTTATTGGTGAACAATCATAATCAAGAATGACCAAGCACTCCACAGTGGGAAATACCTCATCAATGCTTAGAAGAATCTCAATTCCCTTCTTGGCTTTCTCGTCCTCATCGTCATTAGCATATAACACCTCAGAGGTATCAACTGGACACTCAAAAGCATCAATAGTTTCTGCCTTCGCTTCTTGCGTATCAAGTCAAATGTGCCTCTTCCACCTCCCCCACATTAATTTTTGGGCCCACAGACACCCCTCTATAGGGGGCTTCCAGAGGATGAGTTACAAGACCATTTTTGAACAGTCGATTATGGGTGACCAAGATCACGAATTGAGTAGGAGATAACTTCAATTTTTCTTCAACCTCTCAGTTCCCTCGTGGTTAGGGGTAAGAGATTATGCAAAGAACAAATAATAAATGTGGTTAGACTAACCTTAGATAAGTAGAACAAGAGAAGGAAATCATAAAATAAACTTACCAATGGCTGTGGGAGTGCACTAAAAAGTAGGGCGACCAAGATTTTCCATAGGTTTTGGGGTGGCCAAGGACCCATTAGATAAGAATAATCTCTCATTCCATTATGTTAGGGCATGATGATTTTCTCTCATGAAGACCACCGAAGCCCTATGGGAAAAGTACTTTAAGCCCTTATCTTTGGGCTTTATCTTTTCCTGAACTTGATAGAGGCTAAAAAATGGGGATGGAGAGACATCGAACTTGCCTCCTTTGGACTCCCTATAAGACACATTAGTGGTCGTCAGGCATTAACTACTATTTAACTAAGGTCTACCCCAATGAATTTTAAAATTTCCACTACCATAAGAGGCAGTGAAAACTTATCCCCATAGGCTAAGAAGCATTCATTGAAGCATATGTGTTTGGGGACCATAGAGGCCCTCTCATCAGTCTTCGAAACCCATGTCACATTATCAGGTATTTGGTATCTCAGACGAATATCTTATAAGTCCTTCTTAATGATTATTTAAGACATCTGTTAGGCCTCATGCACATTATCACTTGGGTCCCTTAGGAAATCCCCAAATAGGGGACGTGGCAGGAGTCCCTTTCTCCGAATACACGGTTAAAGGTAAGGGAACAAAGGATATCAATGTTGAGAGAGGATTGGGGTAAAAAACTTTGTAAATGGGAGATATTTTCAGAAGATGTGGTTCGAGAAAAAGATAAGCAAAAGATCGACTGGTTGTAATAGGAAGCTCGAACAAGTGGGATCTCAAAAATTTAAGAAGTCGATGGTGAGGATTCCAATCAATCCAAGGGGTTTTTTATAGCCACCCAAGGCCTAACAGACCACGGTTCTCCACTTTCTACAATCAATGTGTTCCTTCTCAACGCAATATCAAAATAACCCAAATCTCCCTACTAGTTAAGTCGCTACCTTTTCATTTAAATGGTTAAGTATTTCACCTTCCAATTCTTCCAAGAAGAAATAGGGGGCTCTTGATGATACCACATTTAAATCCTCAAATATTCCAAGGGTTTGAAATTTTCTGCTCTCCCTCACATAGAAGATGAGGTCCAAAAGCCTAACAGAGACCTCTGATAAATAGTTTCCATTCCTTAATGACCATGGTTGCCCCAATGAAGGACACCCAAGTGGATTAAAAGTTATTCCAATTGTACCACATTCAGAATTTGGAAACCAAGCTGAGAGACCTTAAAATAGACAACATTAGGACTCATATGAGTCTAACGAACCTTAACCTAATAAAGGCTCGCCTCTACCTAGTTATAATATTCCTCTTTAAGGATATAATCCCTCTTTTGGTAAATAAATAACTCGTACTTTCCCAAAATCACCATAACAACCTCAGGACACCTTAAACGTTCGATAAAGCTCTCACAACTTCTCTAACAAATGGGTGAAAGGTACAACCAGTGTTTTACCTACCGCCACCACTACACCAAAAAGGCTAAAATGCCACCCTTCAGTGGGAAACCCTTGTCATCATCAAAGATCGTGACAAAAAAATACACATTTTTTATCATGATCATTGGCGGTGATAAGTCCGTGATAAGTACAGTTATCACGGACTTGTCATGATTAATGACCATGACAACTGTATTAAGTTATCACGGTCAAAGACCGTGAGACTTTAGTGACAAGTCTTTTAACTAAAAACCCTAGGCGTTCTTTTTTTCCCACCGTTTCATTTCCCTCTATTTTTCTCCCTCTCTCAGCGTCTGTTCTCTCCCTCTCTCAACGTCTCAGGCATGTTTTTTTCTCTCACTCTGTTTTCTTTGCGAAATGAAACATAACTATGTAAAAATCTAATATAAATAAGACATAATTAAATGAAACATACTATAACTTTTATACAAAAAGTAATAAGTAATCATGCATTAACATGAGAATGCATGAATGCATGTAGCCCGCAAAGCAAGTGTTATGTAACAAGTAACAACGATAAAAGGTAATAACAGTAACCGCAATATATATCCCATGTGTAAATTTACATTAAGTCAACTTCCTATATAACACTTGCTTCAAGGGGTGCATTCCTGCATGTATTCTCATTTAAATGGATGACATAACGGTTCTGTAACATTTATAGTGTGCATAGATACTAGCCTTATAGTTCTTATGCATACGCATTAAATAGCCCTTAGAACCGTTAGAGAGTCATTACCCCTGTAATGAGATCTCTCGAATTGTCCCATTTGGACGGTTTGGGAGTGCAGAGTTTCTTTATAATAATACTCTTACTGGATTAAACTTGTTACTTTGGGGGGAAGTTATATTGTCGTATCTTAATGTTCTCTGGGTATATACTAGATGATGCGATGTTAAGTATTATTTCATTTGACAAATTGAAATAACACTTACACTTGCGAATCTATGTCGTGTACCTAGAGAACTATGGGGATATGCTGCCAAATTTTTCTCAAATTGGAACAATGTGCATGAGTTGTTAAGTATATTACAGAAATATGCGATCTTGAATGGGATAGGACCACTCACCCTTTAGAGCTTATAGAAGAAATAAGAATTATATTGTTTTTATAATATAACACCGAAAGATGAGATGTCAATCTTATAGTACATTATTTGATGGGAATTAAATATTCACACTTTTATTTATACTAATCCATGAAGATACGCTTCTTACCTAAAATAGGTGATTGTTTGTAGTAGCTATGATGGGATATACTAAATACAAAGAGTGGATGGGTAAGACAAATAGATTAGGGGATGTGTTTTGCTAATGAGTTTATGAAATACGCAAAGAGATGTCGTAATGATAAAGAGTTTCCACGTCCGTGTGCTAAGTGTAAGAATGGTAAGGTGTTTTAGTGGAAAATGACTGAACTACATTTGTTAAGATGGGGTATGCAAGATAGTTATCGATTTTGGAATTTTCACAGGGAATTGAAAGTTCTTTTTATCCTCGAGCAACCTTTATAACAACCTTCAACAAGTAATATAGATGTAAAAGGGGAGGACAATGTAGATCATAATATGCTAGAGGATTTAGTTGATGACGCATATAGAGTTCATGAAGAGGAAGAAAATGAGGTCACGGACAATGTACAAGGTTCAGGTGCTTATGAAAATACCGGGATAAACCTTGATGATGATTACCAAAGTTTAAAATTAAAGGCGACCCAGTCGTTGTACTCTGGTTGTGAGAAAGATCAAATAACTTTACATGCCATGGTTGGTTTTCATAGTTTGAAGACCTAATATGGTTTGTCTGGTAATAGCATGACAGGAATTTTGAATTGGGTGAAGGGCTTGCTACCCAAGCAGAATATGCTTCCAAATAACTATCCATCTATGAATAACAGTTTGAAAGGTTTGGGAATGAAGTATAAATCAATTATACTTGTGTGTATAACTGCATAATATATCGAAAGGAGTATGAAAATCTCAATCAGTGTCCGGTATGTGATGAACCTATACATGCCCAATCTACTGATAAGGAAGGCACAAGCTCAAAAGTGCCTCAAAAAGTGTTAAAATATTTTCTCATTGGGCCTAAATTAAAGTGGTTTTTCACAGTCCCAATGGATAGCGGAGGCAGTGACTTGGAATGTTAGGGCAGAAGTAGGGGATAATCTCATGCGACATCCTATTGATTCTACAACTTGGAAGAGGATGAGTTATGAGTATCCCGTTTTTGCTCGAGAAAAGCATATCATTCGTTTGGCAATATCAACAAATGGTTTCAATCGATTTAGAAATCTAAGTGCCAATCAGAGTTTATGGCCAATGATCCTAGCCCCACTCAACCTTTCTCCTTCACAGTGTATGAGACCTGAATTTTTAATGTTGTCTTTGTTGATACCTAGACCAAAGTCACCAAGTGAGGACAGTATAAGAATTAAATGAGTTGTGGGAAGAGGGTGTGCAAGCATTTGACTCTTTTAAAAAATAAGAGTTTACGCTAAAGCTATGTTGATGTGGGAAATTCATGATTTTCCAACTTATGTGACATTATCCGGTTGTGTAGTACATGGTTATTTGAGGTGTCCTTTTTGTGGAGAGGAGATTGAATCTCTTCGTCTCCCCGCTAGCTTAAAAATGTATACCATTTCCATATGAGGTTTTTGTCCCCCATACATAGTTTTAGATTTGAGAAAGGTTCCAATAAGTCGGCATTATTGGCTAGATCCCTGGAATTGCTGAAGGCGATCGTTGGCCCAGGGTACACTGATTGGAGGGCCATGCCAAATGAGCTCAAGATGGGCATATGGGTGGTTACTACAGGTAGTGTACTTATATTTATATTTATATTTATAAGCAACTAACACTTAATTTCTTTTTGGTTTGTATTCGTTTGACAGGATTAATTCGGACTGCCCCCACATATCCATGACTCCACGTTGGAACAGTTGAGGGATCAATATAAGATCTGAAAGAAAAATATGTTGGCACAGTACTTTAGGAAGACCCGGGAGTCCATTTTGAGAGTGCGTGACACCTTTTCCTCGAAGGAGCCGATCCCATTGGCATAGTGGCAGCAGTTTGTCGACAATGAAATTAATGAGCGAAAATTGGCATCTTGTCAATCGGAGAGGGAAAACTGGGCAAAAAAGGCAGACGTGCACTACTCCGAGTATATGTCTTACGCGAAGGTGGAGCACAAGATGGTAAATTTTTATTTTTCTTTAATTTTAGTTTTATGTTATTCTAATTTAGCATTACTTTGCATTACTTACTAATTATGCATTATTTTATATCAGGAGACGGGGAGTGGCCCTGGGGGTAGGCCACATAGGCTCGATCCCTATGTGTAAATTCGAACGGAGAAGGGCAAAGATAAGGAGGTGTCCTCGAGCGTCGCAGCCATGATTGTAAGTTATAAATGTTTAATTTTTTTAATTACTTCATAATTTTTTAATTCACTTAATTAACTAATCATTTACTTTTTATCATTTCAGGCAAAGCTTAAGGAAGTGCATGAGTCGCAGTATGATGTTGACAAAGCATCTTCAACTGTAGACGCACTCAGCCAAGTTCTCGGAAAGATCGCAAGGGGAGGACTAGGGGGTGAGCTCATGGGTGGGGAAGTCGAGGATCATCGGAATGGAGACGAGCAACGCCGGGTTGGCTCATAAGGTGGATACCCATGACGATAAGCTATCAAGGTTGGAGGCGATGGTCTTATATATGTATACCTTCATCAAGCGTCAGTGGGGTTCAACCTCCAATGAGAGCAAGGGCAAGGGGAAGGGGAAGGGGAAGGGGAAAGAGAAGGAGGTAGATGAGGACGTCACTGCTTCATCGCCAATACGCATGGATTTGTTGCCCTTAGATCCATTTCCATATATCCCCTGTCGAACTGCCTATGTCAACAATCAGTTGGCCTATCGTGTTTTTAATCGACATATTTAGTGGGGATCCGATAGGGAGGGGGTTGAGGGACTCGGGCACCCACCCGAGTATGGTGGTTCATGAACGTCCCCTACAAGACATTGAGGCAAAGGTGCTCGTCATGCATGTTTTGGTCGGAAAGGATAACTCACATTTGTGGTTGCACGAACAATGCGGCGTTCTACGAATTGATGGGTATGTCAATGCATATATCGTGTGGCCTTCCTTCCTCCTCCAACCTGTTCAAGATTCTATGCCATGACATTATTTCTATTTATTTTATTTTGATATTGGATTATATTTGTATTTTTTTTTATTTGCTACATGTTGGTTTGGATATGAATATTTGTATTTGGTTATTGATATTTACATGTTGGTTAAGGATATTTATATTTTGGTTTGGTTGTTCTATATTTATGTTGTTTAGACACGTACAATTTTGCTACAACGGGTACAAATTGTAACACCCCGTATTTTTGTACATTTTATATTTAATTAATTTGGGAATTTTAAATTACTTGTGTGTTGTAATTTTAATTGAATTAATTATGGCAATATATATATTTAAATATTAATCGGGGAGTGAATGGTTAATGTTTAGGGAAATTTATTTACTAAGTGAATAGTAATAATTTAATCGCGTCATTCCGGGTATTAATGACGGGGTATGCACTTATCCCAGCCAGGAGTCGGTATAGACTAAATTGGGTGTGAGATAAGAATTTTTATAAATTAATTGGAATGCCAATTCTGAGTGCGCGGTTGTGTCCGGATGGGTCGAGATAGTCAGAAAAGAGTACCCGGGGGTAGTAATTGGGTCTCGGGGCATTTTTTAGCATAGTCGGGCCCACACGAGGTGATTTGGGCTATTTTAATTAGGTCCATTAGGTGAAAAACGGGATGGGGGTTTTAACCTAAGTGAGGGATTAGGAAATCAGCAGCCAACACAATTCTAAGCCTAGGGCTTGAGAGGAAAATTGAGGGAAAGCTTAGTAAAAGCCAATTTGGGGATTTTGGAGCCAAATTGAGGGACTACGCTAACGGATCAGACACTACGAACACTTACAGGCAAGTGGTTAACTGTTGCGATCTCTAAATTGATGATAATCAATTCATATCATAGTGATGTGTAAACCAAAATTCATTTTGGGGATAAATGCGTATAAAAATGGGGGTTTTGTTCATGTAGCTATTGAATGAGATTCAAAGTAAGAAATAGGTGTATTATATATCCCTAAGTAAAGATAAAATGAAATTTGAATATAATTGATGATTAATATGGAATCTTTATGAGTTCTTGGATGAAGAACATGAATCTTGAATGACTTAGGGTTTAATTGATGAACACAAGATGTCAACCTGCCAGAATTTTTTACACAAATTTAAACGTATGCCATTTGAGTTGTACTTCGAATTAGAGTGTGAACCATACATGCCTGGAAATTTATTTCTCTTATCTATCCAATGAACTTGGAATCAGATCAATCGGAGTTATGTAGAGGGGGTAATCGACATTTTACTACAGGGTGTTTGATCTGTCAACATAGTAATCTGCCAGAATTTTGACGTGACTTTAAACGTGTGCGATTTGAATTATACTTCGAATTAGAGTGTGAACCATACATTACTGAAAAGATATTTCTCTTATCTATCCAATGAACTTGGAATCAGATCAATCGGAGTAATGTAGAGGGAGAAATCGAAATTTTACTAGAGGGTGTTTAATCTGCCAGAAAATTTGAGATTTTTCTTTTTAAGCCTCAAATGTCTAAAATTTTATCGGGGAAGTGTTTGGGACCTTGATGAAATATATTGATGGAATAATTATATGGAAGTAGTTATATGATTGAGTGTTGAACTTTAATTTTGTGAGAGAGTTAAGGTGGAGATTCATAGGCTTGATTGTGACGTACTCTAATTCGAGATGATAAGAATATAATTACGGAAAAGCGTGAGCGAGCTTAAATTCGTTAGGTCAGTGGGTTAACAAGGGTAACTACTGAATTGATATAACAAGGGGTAACTAGGACCCTTAGAGTTGTGTGAATAATTGAATTAATACGAAAGTGAAATAAATTCGTAAAGCAAACAAGTACGTTGAATATTAGAGAGAAATATATTACGTACAAGTATGAAGAATTGGGTTGTGTAAATACCTACTGCTTTATAGGATTGCTTGGGTTGTGAATGCCTATTGTGTGTTCCCTTGTGATAGGAATAAAGACTCGAGAAATATTAAGTTACGGGCTAAGTAAGTGAGTCCGGAAATAATGGTTGGGTGACACCAAGTTATTAAATTAATGGATGTGATAATTAATGAAGGTAGAGTCGGAGGGTAGACTCGGAAAAGTATTAAATTAATTGATGTTGTAATTAATTAGTTTAGGATCGGATTGTAGACCCGGAGTTTGGTATAAATTAATTATTGTGTAAATTAATTATATTAGAGTCGGACCACAGACTCGGATTTGTGTTGATTAATTAACATGTAAATTAATTAAATAAGAGTCGGATTGTAGACTCGGGTGGGTATTAAATTAATGGATGTGTTAATTAATTTAATTAGAGTCGTATTGTAGACTCGAGGAGGTATTAAATTAATGGGTGTCTTAATTAACTTAATTAGAGTCGGACCACAGACTCGGGGAAAGTATTATATTAATTGAGGCGTGAATTAATTATATTAGAGTCGGACATAGACTCGGGAGGATCATAAATTATTAAGTGAGAAAATTAATTACGTTGAGTCGGGCCACAGACTCAGGAAATTACAAGCAGTGTACGGGATTTTGAGCGCACGGTAAAGCCGGAGTTTATATTATATATATACGGTGTAGTGATAGTATATATATACGTGTTCATATATTGTGTGTGATATTAAATTACAGGCAGTGTACGGGATTTTGAGTACACGGTAAAGTCGGGGTTTATATTATATATATACGGTGTAGTGATTGTATATATATATATATATATATATATATATATATACGTGTACATATTGTGTGTGATATTAAATATCAGTGACTAGATATTTATTCAATTTATATACTCTAATGCTATCAAGGGAGGTTGCGCGATGTGGGTGAATCCCCTAGCTTGAGGAGTAGGGCGAGTATATCCCCAGGTCATAGCGTCCGGTATATATGGGTGAGGGATGTATCTCACTTTCAGGGAAGGAATATGACCGCCTCCACTACGTTTATATTTTGGGCCAAGTTGGTGAGCGATTCCAACTTGGATAACTAGGTTTTGTGAGCACACCTAGTGAAATAGCATTTTAGAGGGAATCATCCGGCGAGGGTATACTCGAAGGGATGGATGTACGTATATTATATGTGTGGATATTGTGGTAAAGGTACATATATAATGGTAGTAAATATTATATACGGGTAATAATACAGTGTGTGATGTATTTACTTTATATGACTAGTGACACGGTTATATGCTAATATTTAAGAGAAATTAAGTAAGTTAATTGTGAGATAACTTATAATTCAAGAATCATTATACTCGGGTTAGAGTAGTATGGCAAGGGATGGTTATACCAGGACTAGTTGAACGGGGTAGTACAACTAGGTGGGGTTAGGGTAACCGGTAGGTGTGCACAATAGTGGAGGGGTGAGAATGTCCACAAGGGAGTGCGACACTAACTTAAATATGAAGCGCATTCATGCATTTTAAATTACTGCAGTTAATTCACTTGCTAAATATTTTCATAATGTTTTGGGTTCTAACCCTTGCTATAAAACTATTTTCAAAACCTTTTAGGTGTCCAGCCACATGGACGCCAGGATTGATATTTTATTCCAGGGACACGGAGCTGCAGTATATGTGGATGCTAGCAGGATTTTGGATTAGACGCATCGTTCATTCATTCCTAGAGTAGGAATCATTTCTCAATTCAGTTTTATTTAGGGCTTGTCGCCCAGACTTCTCAGTACAGTTTTCATATGTAATCCTTCAGGTGTTTGATGTTTGTATTGGATTATTTTACTTTGGTGGCCGATGGTTTATTCGGCAAGTTATTTAAATTAATTATTCAGTTGATTTATTCAGTTGTGTGAATGGTTTATATTTAATTCCGCATGTACTATTTTGTTAAATTAAAAAGTTAAAATTTGGCACCAGTTTTTGGAATACTAGGTGGTTAGTATGTTTTAAAAAGTTTTCGACAGTGATGCTAAGGATGATCCAACTGGGATTCCTGTTTTAATTCGGTATAGGACTGATCACCTGGTATTTTATTAGGCGGGGTGTCACACAAATATACTCCTGGACAGTGGCAGTGGTCATATTACCCAGTAGTTTTTTTTTTTTTAAATTGCCCAGAATTGTCACGGTGTTTGATCGTGACAAAGAAACGTGACACGAACTTGTCACAGTCACAGTCCATGATAATTTTTTATTTGTCACGGACTTGTCACGGTCCAAATCTGTGGCAAGTTTAATTTTTTATCATGGGCTTATCATGGTCAAAGATCGTGACAAAATTGTCAAGGCCAAAGACCGTGATAAGTTCGTGACAACTCTAACAAACTTGTCATGGTCTTTGATCATGACAAATTCATTTATCACCCTCAAACTTCTCATTGTCAAAGATCATGATAAGTTTAACTTTTCAAGTTTTTTACCGTGACAAGTTGACAGTTTTGGTGTAGTGAACCACTTTCTCACACTAGCACTGAATGATTTAATCTTCATTTAATGTTCATATCAACTACCTCACACCACATGCAAGACTTTCACCAACATTATACCATGTTGCTGTAGGCATCGAACCTTAGGGCATCTCCGTCCACACCGTTGTGGTCCACTCACACCCTCTCGAAGGGAGTACCTATATATTGAAGGCTTTTGAGAAAGTGAAGATCATCCAGAAATCATCGTGAAACTACCAGAGCAACTAAAGAACCTTTGTATCCTAGTTATTCATCATTTAGTAATTGTTAACCCACTGTTAGTTATACGCTTAAGAAAGGTTGGACCCTTCCATCCTCTTACACTTGTACCTTCTATAGAGGCCTAAAATAGGCTAAGAAACCTCTTGAAGAGTTCATTAGTTACTCCCAAATGGATCTTTGGATAGTGACAAAGACCTCAGAAACTTCAGATACCCTTAGCTATGAGGTTATGAGATTATAGTGCTCTCACTTACAATATAATATATAATGCAACACTTTTCATAGTGGATATAGGATCCTCGGTAGAGGTTCCAAACTCTATATCATTATCTCGCATTTCAACACACCTCCTCATTACCTAGTTTAAGGTCTGGTGTGGAGCATCTATTGGAGTTGAGGTATCTCAGGAGATTTCAAGCACCACCAAAACTTATAAATAATGATGAGAATACGTTCAGAGGATATCATAAGACTCAAGGAACTAAACACCCTATATCTAAATGAGTATTAGATTACTTATTTAATCGATGCGAGACTCAAAAATTTTGACAAGGAATTTAACCAACCTATATAATTACAAAATTTTATATTTTTGAAGTTTTTAGTGCTTTGTAAAATCATACATATCTTTAATAAAACACTACACACCAATGTAGTATAAAGAACAAAGTATATACTCCATTGTGCATTCCTAATTTTAATTGTTTGTAAATCTAACTAATAGATCATGTTGACACCTCATACAGCAACGTCGATATACAATCATATGATTTTTTAAGTCTGTAATATTTTTCTACATACATGAGTTTCTAATTTGTATAGGTAGCAAGAGAGACATAAAAGAGTCATGGAAAGCTAATAAACTTATTTTAAAAAATCTTGAAATGGAGGAAGTCTCGTGACTAGGTACCATTTCACTAACTATTCATGGGCTAAGGTCAGGTGTGACGACACCACCTAAAATGTAAGGAACGTGACCCAACCAAAAAAGAAAGGGTAGTGAAATGTGAAAGTGCATTGAAGATAATAATATAAAGCAAAGAACCACTATTAAAGATGGATAAATTTCCACTGTGTTATCATAAATACACACAAAATGATCAAGCTCGATAAGATGGACTTATTGGGGTTTTATTCTTAATACCATGTATGACACTTATTTATTAATAAAGGTGTTTTGGGTTCAATTGAAATGAGAATCATCTTTATGAGAATTTCTTATATTTTTTTTAAATATATTGTATTAATGTAGATCAATTGAACTTATTAAGAGTTCTAGTGAGTTGGGTTCGGCCTAATCACCGAATATCAGAATTACAAATCTAGTTC
Source organism: Sambucus nigra (assembly GCA_949130495.1). Taxonomy (NCBI): domain Eukaryota; kingdom Viridiplantae; phylum Streptophyta; class Magnoliopsida; order Dipsacales; family Adoxaceae; genus Sambucus; species Sambucus nigra. The sequence goes on along the minus strand of OX422223.1, from coordinate 347,802,896 downwards.
AATTGAACAATTCACAACTTGTATGGTGAGTCGACATCCCATTGGTAAATCTTCGAGTACGATCATAGTAGTTTATCTTGACCACGAATACATATGTGACGGTTAGGGAACTTTTATGATAATTCAAAGTTTGTAAAGTATGCTAACGGCCTTAAATTAAAAGCGAGTTGACACGTCGATTCCTTCCTCGTGACTTTCTTGTGTTCATTTTTGCTTCCTAGAAATCCTAATGACTTTTCTCGAGTCCTTCTTATTCGTTTTCTCGTTCTTTAATTTAGGATCGAATTTATCTCCCTCACTACTCTTACCTTAGGCATTTTATATACATGGTTAAATTAAATGCATTTTAGAAAGAGCGTCCATCTAGAATGTATGATGTACTGAATGATGTCAACAATGTCCTACTTATAGGGTTTATTTTTTATATAATTCAAAACTATTCCCTTGAGCCCATTTGAGTGCCCAACAGATATCCCCGCATCTACAAGATGACCCCTCATAATTTTTCTTTAGTCTTTATTTGAGGGGTCAAAGTAATTGTTTTACTAGTAACTTTTTTACAACGACGCCTCAATTCTAGTCACCTCATACGTATGTTGAAGCCTTAAAAGGCTATCCTTTCACCACCGTGGTGTCTATCATATTTTACTTATATGATGTCTTCTCTTTATGAGTTTGGACAAGTAATTGAGTATTATCATCCCCGGAGGGTTGGAAGGAAATTTGGAGACGACGCATATGCCCTTTTGAATGGTTTATATATGTTCAATAATTTTGAAATGCCTTGTGAGACACTGGATGCCGACTTTATCAAAGTAGATATTTTGTAGAGATTTACCTTACTCAAGGATTTTTCCATTATCGAGAAGGATCCTTTCCTTAAAATTATCCCTTATTGGTTTCTCCATTAGCAAAGGCCAATAGATTATATAAAGACTAACCATACTCATTCACTCAAGGTACGGTTTGTTAGGACCCCTTTGCCTAATAAATCACCTTGTAGAAGGTTAAAAAATGAAGGTTGGGTTAAGAGTAAGAATGAAAGACATGACTTAGCCTTTGTTATGCACAATGTTGTTAAACCATTACATGAAGTAACTACTAGCTACAAGTAACCACTAAAAGAGAAAAGAGTCATAATAGGCAAAGGAAAAATGAAGGTTCGTCCACATGAATATTTCTCTAGTTTTTAAGAAGGTGAAAATGTTCAAACAGTCTTAGTTCACACATCTCCATAAGGAGTTCAAATTAGAGCAGGTTGAATGAAAAGGAGGATTGTGATGCCTACACCTCAAACAAAGTTGAGGAATGAGGAGAACAATGAGAAGACTGACCCAGCCAATATTGAGGAGATATATAATATTATTCACGATAGGGATTATGAATTTTTTGAAGTTGACTCCTCCCATGTTTCTCGTTTTGACTTACCATTGGTCTCTTTTCCTCAAATGTTTAAAGGTACACCCACTATTTTCTTTTATTTTATCTTAAAATATAAAGTATGTTGTTAAAATAATTTTTCATTCCACCAAAGGTTCCTTCAAGGATGAACTTTTTGATTATGGGAGCGTCCTAATTATATTCATTGCAGATTTTCCTCGAACAATCTATTATTTGTATTTTATGATGGATAACTTGACTTAATTATTCCTTTACCCAAGGACGTGTAGTACTACTATCATCCTTTTATGGTTCCTTACCCAAGGACGTTTAGTAATACTATCGCCCTTCTATTTTTTCTCAAGTTCTCCCATCAACCCATATAAGCATTACACTTGATTATTTATTTATTTATTAAAGGAAGTGTCAAATTATTATTTAACTTATCATGACGCCTATTTTTGTTTTATACTTGATGTTTCTCGAGTGTATGGATGGCAACGGGGTGGGTATGGGGCGGGCTTGCCAAAACTCTAACCCACACCAGGACTCGCGACGAATTTAGTTTTTAAACCCCTAACCTGTGTATATATAAAACTCCTAAACCCAAATATGTACTTTGACCTGACGACTTACCGTTTTTAGCTTCTGATGGGAATTCCAAGTCGTATTGTCCATCGAAAACATTAATCATAAGATTAGCCAGTCAGAATTGACGTCTTTGAAAGCGAATTTTTCATTTTTAGGTAGACTTCGATTTTCAGAGCTTTTCCAAGCTCACACTATGTTGGGGTGTCATGAAGATATAAAACGATAGTTATCGCCCTCCGAAAGAAGTCAATCCATAGTAACCAGAGAAAGGGCAGCACGTTCGGTCATTAACTCCTCGCGTCACTGCCGCTGTTTCTAGGGTCGACCGATGCCTCACCTACACAAGTACCTACGTAGTGTCGATCACACATTCAACATAGCGTTCGGACTCATGTGCCTTCTAGAAATTAAAGTTTAATGTTGCTATGTCCTATGGAAAACGAGATCTAGGATCACTGGATTCACACTTTGACTTTCAGTATAAGAAGGCCTTTCCTCAATCCGAGCTAAGATCTTATATATCCATCATTGGGATCTGTCATTTCTTTGTGGTCGTAACAATCACTTCAAGCAGTGGAAACAACAAAAGATGCGCTCCAAGTCTTTGGGTTATTGAACGAAATCCAACCACACCGGAATGTAAGTGAAGGGAAAGAAAGGTCTTTAGTTATGGATTTGTCTAGGGGATGTAAAAGAGTGTTTTCTCCTCTAAAGGCATGAGTGAGCTTTATCACTATACACTGACCACTACGAACGAAGGACCAACGACGATGAAGGAGGAGAAGGAGTAGGCATAAATTCACTTATTTCATATAATTCTTCTGGTCGTGCCTTTTCCTCTTTACTTTCTATATTCCCATATACAATGATGGAGATGGAGTACTTGGGAACCCCGCCCTGTTAACATTACACGGGTCAAAACCCCGCTCGGGAAGGGTTAAAACCAGCATTTTGTAAATTTCAATAACAACAAAATGAAATGAAACTTCTGATTGTAAATTTGAATCCAAACAACCTTTCATCCCCTGATAAAATAATATGAAATACAACTCGTGTACATGGGTAGGATTATGAGATCGAAGCAAGCCATTTACAAAACCCAAAAGAAACTACAAGAAATTTTACTAAACCAACAAAATCAACCATTTCGTTCATCGAATTTCTACGAAACCAGATTATATATATAATAACAAAGAACATAAAACTTACAGTAAAAAATAAGTAAGATTTACAGGAGAAATTAAAGATAAAATAAGAAAATTGATTTCAGAAACATTCCTTCCCTAGTGCGAGTGAGATCGATGGGAGAATAGGGAAGTAACTGTAAGAGAGGGATGTTGACGGGAGGAGAGGAGGGAGGTTGGCATCGGGGTGAGCAGATCTGTGAGAAAGGGAGGGAGGAGGGAGGGTGTGAGATTAAGATAGAGAGAGGAGGTTTGTGTAAATGTTGCTTATTTAGGGTTTTGTTTTGTAACTTGTATGTATATATATATATATATATATATATATATATATATATATATATATATGAAAACTTGAAGTTGCCCGTTTAATTAACGGATTTTTTAACCCATACCCGCCTCTATTATTTTAAATGGGTTTTTAACCCGCTCCATTAGGGGCGGAAACTCGACGGCAGTCTAAATTTCCATCCCTAATCGATTGGGCGGTATCCAACGGATTAGCACATCCCCACTATTTTCTAACATGCCCCCGCTTTCATGTGCAAAGACTTCATTCCAAACTGAAGGTAACTCCATGCTTATCAAAATCTGATCACTTTATTTCGTATCATGTTTGGTTTATACAACTTATAAGTAGAACTAGGGTATCGGCATCTTGTACCTCAAACTCGGTTCCCGAAAGTACAACTTACCGAATATCTCGAGTAAGTAATTTTTTATTTTCCAATTGGGCAAGGGAAGTATGGTAAAAATAAATAATTATGTCTTTGTTGAACTCATGTAGAATCAGATTTCTTTGTCGTTGGCACCACCTGCGTCCCCTGACCAGTATTGGACATTTGAGTGAACTACTTTGTTGAACTTGTTGACCTTTCAACCATATATTCTTTTATTTATGTGCGGTTTTTTCAAATACATGTTGAATATGAAAATTGGTACGAGTTTCATTATTTTAATTGTTCTATTTACTTTTGTTCTTTAAGGAAGGATTTGCCCATTTTTTAGCTGACCTCCTCCAATCCTTCCATCTTGCTTTCATCTTCCTTGACCATGGTTAAAATACCTCAAGTTAATTTTGTTGCTTCCAGTCCTGTGTTCACTATTTCTTCAATGAGTATCCAAGGGATTCCAACTGTAAATACATCATTATTGCTTGCTTGCTTTTGTTGATAGTTCTACAATTTTAAATTCTCATATATGACCATTTATTTCCATCTATCTTGGATCTAGAGGGCACTCTTGCAACAGCTGGTGAAACTGCCCAACTAATCCAAGTGAAAGTATGCATCTTTAATTTTCATGATGATACCCTCTCATTTTTTAACAGCTTCATTTACGTCTCAATTTTTCTTATTCCTACTTACCATGTAGAAAAGATAATTGAGGAGGCTAGCAGCATCTCCCAATCTGCTTGAGCCGCTTATAAACTATTTATTCAATATATAAAATACAACCCTCATTTGCTTTTTAATGCTACGTAGGGCAACAAGGAGACTAGTGTCGATGCTCAAATTCCTAGAGAGACTAGTGTGTCAAACTGGGCTATTGTAAATTTTTTAAACTTATCATGTACTCCATCTTCTCGTATCCTTACGTATGTACCCTTTTTTCAGGCAGAGAAGAGTAACGTGGAAACTGTTAGGGATGGGTGAACAAATTTTTAACAAGAAGGTTCCGGATTTTGTTATAAGTGTTTTTTGAGCCCATTTGTGTCGATTAAAAGTCCATATCTTCTTTTTGTATAGATTAAGGATCCATACAATCAGTGGGCTAATTTGACCCGTTTGTTATATCCAAAAAAAGAAAGTAAACTATTAATTTGAAACAACCCAAAAACGAATTGCGAACTCTTAATTCCGAAATGAGGAAGCATACATTTTGTTATAAATTTTTGCATTGTCTTGCAAGGAGTAATATCCTCAACTGATTCCACTAATTTCTTTATCTTCAGGTTGAGGAGGAGGTCGGGGACAACACTCCTATTTGCATGTCTCCTTTCATCAAGGAGGCTGTGCATACGAGGGTGATGAGGAGGATTAGAACCTTGAAAATGATGGTCACAAGGGGATCAATATGAGGACACCATCCGTCGATAATGGTCGTTTACTTCTAAAGTTGCTCCTAAATAAAGTGTTTCATGAGTTGTGGTAAACACAGAAACCAGCAAACCACTCACGATTACGAAGCAAACCATCACCCACTTTTGTAACAAAGTACCACAGACCAATAATAACAAAAAAAAACTATAATAATCTCTATTAGAATTGCGGGGTCACATTTATGACCCCGCAAGAGAAAAAACTAAATTAACAAAACAAAAATTACAAGGAAAAAAAAACTAATGAAATATAAAACAACCAAGTTCTTTATCTCAAAAAGTAACTATGGCACATGATTAGCCAAAACTTCCTCGTACCAAAATACAACCAAATTTTTATGAGACAAAAAACTAATAAACCCTCAGAGCAAAATATACAGCTCTCAGAATCACCTGTTCTTCCCATCACATACCAATTTGTTGTTGTGCCTGTGGAGAAGAACGAAAAATGAGCGCATTTCATTATGAGGTTACCGAAATTGAAGATATAACTGTGCAAGGGCTTGCTAGAATAGGCTCTCGCATTCCTCAACATCAGCTGACTGCAAATCCAACACTGATTTCCCCGAAGGACTTGAACTAACAGTCCTCATCGCAGCAGAAAAAATGGCCTTTCGAAACATGTCATCCTCCATCTTCTTCAGAACCTCAGCCACCACCTTGAAATCCAACCCACCAGCCAAAACCAAACTCCCCATAATCTCCCCAAAATTATTGGGTGCTTTTGGTAAATCAATGCCAATATCGTCCATATTTGAAGCATAGAGCAAGCACCCGGTTTTTATGTCCTGGCCTGTGAGAACCTTGTTAGTAAACAAGTACTCGAGTAGTTTAGCAACTGGTTCAACACAGGGCGGACTTTTCTCCAAAGCAAGAGAAATCGCTTCCTTTACAAACTCGGGGTGGTAATCCGGTGACTTGAGCTCCTCGACGCACTGTAAAACCTCATCTAGAATACGCACGCTAAAATATTCCTCCAGGAGAGAGACTGTTTTTCTCTTGAGTACATCTGGATTCAACTTGGCAGCAACTGGGACAACAGATGCAGGTGAAACTGGTCGGGCAGTGGTAAGGGCAGGGGTGGGGGCGGGGGCAAGGAATGCGGGGGTCACACCAAAGTTGGGTTGGCGGGCAGAGGGGGCAGCGCTGCCCTGCAATAGGGCACTGGACCTACCACTTATGAGACCACCACTGCCCTGAGGTAGAAATCTAGGGTTTATTGATGGTGCTTTGCCGACTAACGGTGGTTGAACACGTCCAATTGGTTGATTAGTGAGACCATGATCGCCCCTCGGCATTGATCGAGACCGAGGGACCTCCCAGTTGTCGTTGTCGATCCCGGGCATCCCAGGCATCTTACGGTTTCCAGGCATTCCAGGCATCATACCCCCAGTTCCGGGACGGTTGATGGGGAAGCCACCAGGACCAATATCCCCTTGAGCCCCAGCAGCAATCGCGCGATTGTTTCTAATGCTTGCAGTAGCACCTGGACGCAATCCCAAATTTTTTTCTGCTTCCGTGTGAATTTCACTAATTGTTTTGGCTTTCACCTACAAAGCACAAGGTACAAGATGCTTAAATTTTAAACCAATGACACAATCAAATATATGATGCTCTAATAATTATTATTTTAACAATGTTTTGTGGACCCAGCTTCATCATGCAATGAATAAATAATATTTCTATTATTTATTCATTTATTAAAAAAAATTAAAAACATTTGTTATATTATTAATTATTAGGAGAAAATTTTACAAAAGTTATACCTTGAGCTAAAAAGGGTTTTGATATATAGAGCATCAATTAAAAGAAATAAATTATGAACATTTATCCACAAAAAAGATAGTACATTGTGTTTTCCTTTTCTTGAAGAAACTGCAAAGAAAATTAAGGCATCAAAAAAGCTCCAGAGAATTTAATTCAGAATGAATGATACAAGATTTTTTCACATCTTGACATTCATTTTACAGTGGATATTTTCTGTAATAAAAAAGGTCATACCCTGTGCTTAACTGGGAGAAGCGGATGTCGGCTGGCCTTACCCCCATACAGTGTTCTAAAAGGCCGCCTAGGCTTGAGGTTTGGGAGAAATGCCCCGCCTTAGCCTTTTACGCCTTATAAAAGGCTTAAGGTGCACCTTTTTTCAAAACAAAAACGCTTTAGTGGAACGATATCGCCTTTTAAAGGCTTTTTTTTAAAAAACGGACCAATATCTCATTCAAAACAATCAAAAGACAAATGGTATCCCAAACCTCTCTACCTCTCGTCCAAAAAAACGTGCGTTTTTTCTTTTCTTTTTTGTTTTTTTCTTAGTATTAAAAAAATAGTATTTTAGTTTACATATATTCAAGCATATTTTAAGGTATGTACCATTTTAGTATTATTAATAGCCTTGTTATAGTTAAAAATGTTAAAATATATTCAAAAAAGGCCTAAACGCCTTTTTACCCCTAGGGTTCTAAGGCTTAAGGCTTCGCCTCCACGCCTTTTAGAACCTTGCCCCCATATATGAAGACGTTGTTCCAATGTCTCAAACCCAAGAACAACTTGGGCGAGGGCACTTGTCATCGCACCAAGGTACGACCTCTAGATAATTTTTGTAATATGCTTGGAAATGTTGGCTGGGATTTTGTGCTAAAAGATATATATAAAGGAGATAATATTGTCATAAATGGACTGTTATTAATAAACATAAAATTCTAATTAATAATTTAAATTCTCCGAATTTTATTTTTTATTTGAATGTAGAGTAGTGAGAGTTCATGAGCAACAAAGGATCACCTCTTCCCGCCTGGGAATCCACTTATTTGAACGCAGATCGATAACATTACGGACCATAAACCTCATTCGCGGGGCCAACTGCGGGTTAGACGACAGTTCCTTCAGCCGGATGAAGTAAACATCATTGATACGCTTTGATTTTGGGCTCTCATCGAGCTGCTTTCCGATGGTGTTGAAGAAATGGCATATGGCTTCAACATTTTCCTCCTCGGGACAAGTTTTATTATCTGGCCCCAAAAGCTCCTGTTTATATGAAACATTATGGTCAGCCGTGTGTGAGATAATCAGTACAGTTTCCAGGTGAAAAAAGTGAACTATGCAGATCTTGCAAAAAAGCCTAAACTATATCCAATGCAAGAAACGCCCCTGGGCAATGAATTTTGTTGCAAAGACCCCCCGTTTTGTTAAACATGCATTGTTATGTCCCCAGAAGGTTATTTGAACATACAAAGTGTTATTTTCAAAAACTCGAAAGCCAAGGTGTGTGTATGTGTGTGTGTGGTGGTGTGGGGGTGGGGTGGGGGGGGTGGGGGGGTTGCACTCTCCCTAGTTCTAAATATGTTGTCCCTGTGTGCGCGCGAGGGTGGGGTTGGGGGGATGTTGAAGAGAGAGATCCAACAAATACCTGAACAATGTGATGAACAATCTTCTCTGGAACCATCTTCTGCTTCAAAAGCTCACCAATAAGCCGAATGTTTCCAAGAGTACGGAGCTTGATCATTCTTTCTTTATCGCTCCGCTCAGACTCTTGCTCAGGGGCACTCATCTGCCTTATTTCTTCCCTTAGTTTGTCAGCCCCTTCAAATGCCTCCTGACAGTTATTCAATAGAACTCGCTTAAAAGTGATCAATTTTCCACCAGGTTCGTCAGATGGGAACGGGGGGAGCTTCTCATTGAGATCAGAACACAGTTGCGCGTACATAGGGCAAAAGGTAGGCTCAAGGACAGCCTTGTCAAATATCAAGGTGATGACTCCCTGCATTGAGAGCAAAAACTACATTAGCCTCAAGTCACGATAAACTTAATTACCAAAAATAATCTTTCTTCTTTTGTTAGTATTTCGTTGTTGTTGCTGCTGCTGCTGGTGTGTGTGTGGGTGGGGGGGGGGGGGGGGGGGGGGGGGAGGGGGGGGCAGGGGAAGTGTTCCATATTAAGGTGTAATGGAAAGAGAAGGAACCTTTAGAATATCGGCTGTTGTGATCCCAGAGTCAATAAGTTGACTTTTCAGAAGATCAAATTTCTCTGGAGTCAGCTTGTTCAGGATACTGTAAAATAACCATAGTAATAATCAGCATCCATTATTGAAAACACATGTTCATCGAGTAATGTAATCCAATCACCATTTACCTACTGTGATATGCTCCTATTAACAAGTACAAATAACATGCTATTGCGTGTTTTCAAAGCCAATGAATAGGTTTACGTATATCCAATTGGCAGAGAATGCAGTGTCCACATGTGAAATTGGTAGGATACAAGTAAATCACGATCGCTAGTATAGATAAATTCTAGTGGAGAGAGATAAAGGGATGTGAGAATTTTACATAGATTTTCTTAAAGGAGAATTTGTTTAGAAAGAAAAAAAATCAAGAAACAAGGAATTAAAATTTTAGAAGCTTTTTTTTATGAACTTCATTTATACAAAAATCTTTTAAGCAAGATAAACCTTAGGAGATGTTTTCTTTTAGGGGGGCATTATGAGCCCCAAAAAATCCCCCAAATCATCCACCAAATAATGTGGCATAGCAATAAAGTGTTGTACTATGTCATCATTACAATGTCATCATTACAGTACAATGTGCAACATTTTATGCAATACCACATCATTTGGGAATGATATATTTGGGACTCATATCAATATTTTTTTTTTACGGAAAATATGACTCTTAATTTGGAAGAGGAAGTAATTGAGGGTAAATTTGGAAAATAAAATGTTCCCGTTAAAGTTTAATTTTCAAACAGTGAATCTTAATTCGGAATGAACTTCTAACCTCCTCATAAAATAATTTACACCTCACACTGAAACATTCATGAATAATTTCCTGGTGTATATTCAAGATTCTGTACGCTTAGTAAACCAGGGGTTTCAACATCTTCTAGATCTGAAAAATATTATGCCATGACCAGTTGAGAAATTTGTAAAGGTACAAAAATATTCTGGCTCCCTCATGGAACTCGGTGACAATAGCAAAATATTCAGCTAATTGAAGAAATATCATAGGGGATTTTGGATATTAGAAAAATTCAATAATTGCAAAGAATCGATATAGACAATTATATCAACTATAATATCAGATAATAAATGGAATGTCAAGCTTTTATGAATAAACAATACATAAATGAGACTAAGTCCAGGTTTGAGTTTTTATACTTCCATATCGGTGAGTCTCACAACAACTTAAACCAAACAAGCACAAAAAAGGTTTCAAAATATATTACCCTTTTACGGTTTTCCAGACACGTTCCTCTTCAGTAAGATTTCCTCTTCGAACTGACCACGGGACCTCAGCCTTGATTAGACCCGGAGCAGGGCCTCCTTGATTCTATAATAATACAATTGGAAAAAAAAAAAAGAGAATTAGTAAATAGCAATGCCAAAGAGGATCCAGACATCAAGCCACAAGAAATAAATTTTTCACAGTAGAAAGACCATTAAATAACAAACAAGACACGTTACTTTCAATATAACTGAGAAGTTTCTTCAAAATTTTCGGTTAAAATTTAATAACTGAAGTGCTCTCTCTCTAACACACACACACACACACACACCATATACAATAGAATTGAATAGACTACCACGTAGACACTCATTTTTTGAAAAGATGAAATTATAATCATGCCAAATACGCAAGAGCCACAAGGAGTAATAACATGTAAAGGGGAGTGGAAAGAGTAAGAAGATAGAAACAGAAGAACTATGGTAAGCCTAGCCAAACCACTAGACCGTCTATATCGGGCATTATCTTTTTAATCACAACAACACTAGTAAGCAAATGTGCAGAAATCACTTCTTTCAAAGCCCTTTTTAGATCTATAAACGTGTACATGTTCCAACTTGTTTAGATTTAATTTAATTTAACTATTCTGAGTCCCTTGCAATAGAGAGATCTGCATGAAATCTTACCTTACATCATGGTTCACATACATTCTAGTCACCAACATATTTACACGAACAATTTAATCACGCATCTTCAGTAATAAAAGTAAAAAATATCCGAAACCTCGACAACACTTACGTCATGAGGAAAGTTTAGTTCATTCAATTTTAAAGATAGCATAAAATCGTGTTCAATATTTGTTCTCAACTACCCTAGCAAATTCATTAACCTTCCAAACATCCAACTGATATTGGAAACCCACTCATTTATTTACATTAGATTCAATGCTAAATGCATTTCAAATCAGTAATAAAGAAGATACCCCATCTTGTGAAAATAAAGAAAACAAATCATAGGTGCAAGCATAAAGATTGTATCATCAATATGGAGGAATAATCAGAAGGAAAGAATAAACGATGATATCAATATAATTATTTACCCCTTGCACCCCTTTAAACTGTGAGTCTTGGCGATTATATTGATTTGTTTCCTGGTGTCTAGAGTCAAATCGCCCACCAAAGTCTCGATTCTCCTTAGTAGATTCCCAGGATCCCTCGTCTGCTGAGGCTGGTAATTGAGCGGAACGACCACGCCAGTCCCGGCTGTCCGGTTCAGAATAACGACTCTGAGACTGATTCTGCAGCTACAGAACAATACATTTTCAATTGAAATGAACTAAAACATAAACAAAGTTAAATAAACAAAAAATGTTGTTCACCAACTATATAGTTGCGAAGTAGGGCATAAAATTACATTATTTTCTCCACGGACCCAGTTTTGATCTTCACCAAAAAATTCAGTTTCAACGTCTTGTTTGATTTTTAGAATAGCCTCGGGAATGTCAGCAACCTATATACACAAAAACAGCAGTCAGACACGTAAGTAAAAATCGTGGCAAATAAATTTATATGATATAATCTGCTGAACTAGAAACATTTACAGCATGCAGGCCGATCTCAAAGTAAACTAGAAGTACCAAGAAGTAATTGTTCAAACGGGTGTAAGAAAATACAACAAAAACAAAAAAAAAATGTGTCATATCTCTGCTTCAAGGTGCACCATGAAGAGGATAGAGGAACAGAAAAAATCAACAAGTTCGGTCATTTGCTCATATAGGCCATACCCAGGCTTGTTGTCATCTTGAAAGTTCGCTAATTTTAATATCGAAGGTTCCATCGCTAATTTGTTCATAAAGGCTATACCCAGGCGTAACTGCATATTTCTATACTGAAAGTTTGCTATTAGTTAGAACTTTGCTTAGAACTTAATCTAAACTCCTCGTGATGGAATGGAGTTTTACGGAAAATGAGAAGGAACCTGGTTCGAAGTCTCGGTAAAGGTCCCCGTATCGGACATCCGATTTTCAACTCTGCCGCGGTATCGGGTGATACGCAAAGATACGATATTTAAAGAATGCAAAAAAAATCCGAAAAAAAATATAGAAAACTTCTAAAAAAAAATAAGATTAACAATGTGGACCAATCATATACATTCAAAAACATCATTTAATGAGCATTGCATTGTACAATTGGTAATATTAAAGCACGACAGACTTGTCAGATTCAATATTTATTATCAATTTGCTAATATTTAACAATATTCTACATTTTCAGGAAATTGTAGAAACCCTAAACATTTTTTTTAAGAATTCTAAACATTATTTGTACAAAACATTATTTTTAGGAATTTTTTGAAATTCTAAACATTTATTTAAGAATTCTAAACATTATTTGTACAAAACATTATCTTTAGGATTTTTAAAAAATACTAAACATTTTTTGTAGAAGACATTCTTTTCAGAAATTATTAGAAATACTCATTATTTTTAGAATTATTAAACATTATTTGGACAAAACACATACAAAACTTTATTTGAACATTTGTTTTTCAAAAAAAAAACTTAGTTGAACATAACATGTAAAACAAAAGGGGTGTGGGTTAGTTGTTGAAAAAAAGGCAGCGTGAACAGAGAGAGAAAAAAAAGCCTCGTGCTTCAAACAAAAATAACAAAAAGGGTTTGGTATTAGTTAACACATACCAACTGAAAAGGAGAGAGAGAAGACAGTAGCTGTGGACTGAAAACAGAGAGAGAGAAGAAGGGAATCTGGCTGGTGTTTACAAAGAGTGAGAGAGGAGATGGTTTTTGATTCTCCGATGGAAATCAACTGATCAACGTCCCCTTTTTATGGTTCTTCAACTAAAATCAACTGATAAAAGCTTTTTTTGCATTGATTCTTTTTTTTCTCTATTTCAGCCAAACGCACCACCCCCCCCCCCCCCCCCTTTTTAAAAACAAGAAAAAAACTCATCTCAGCGAGATATCTCTGACTCGACCGAGATATCAGTGAATTATCTCGGGAACAGCGAGATAAAGGCAAGAATTAACAATATAATACAATATTTTATGTTTTTGAATCGTCTCTCGGTATCGGTTCGGTGGCCTGCTTTGAACCATGAGAAGGAACCAATTTTTAGATAGAAATGTATTGTGTTAACTCTGGCACTGAATATATGAGACTGAGAAAAGGTTACGGCCATTGCTTCTCTATAGAAATTACATCAAAAGCGTGCATAAATGTTGATGTGTTGTACTCCCGAATAGGATGAAGTAATTTTTGTTTATGTTTTCCTTCAACCTTTTAGATCTCTGTTTTCTTCAACAAGATGACGTTTACATGAACTCTTGGTCCACCAACGCTTGTTATTTCTTTACCCCTTTTTAGTAAAATCTTGTCATTTCTAATCAAATAAATAAAATTAAAAATAAATATAAATTATTTTATAAGACAGTAACTAAAGGCTTATGTTAGGATAAGCTTTGCAAGTAGCTACTTCTAACTGATAGCTACGAAGCACGTACACTTCTAAGGTGGCAATGTGTTCGTGGAAGACATGTGTCAGACGTTGAAACTCTCAGACACGAGTCTGCAACACCTTTCCATGTGTTCATAATTCAAAATAAATTAACGACACTTATTTTCACGAGTCCAACATTTGTTTTCATGTGTCCGATACTTATTTGCACATGTCTATACTTAATGCATAGGTACATAACAACATAAAGTTGGATGCCCTGAATTTTGGGCCTCGCCCATTAAAGAATACACCTTAATAGCACTCGAGTGGGACTAGTGGCCTCTAGAAAGGTTCTCCACGAAAGATACTATATTTAAGGTTTTGGGCGGGAGGGGCGTACAACTAGTATCACTTTCTGGGTTCTGTTGACACGACCAAAACATTCATTTCCATGTTTTGCTTAAATAAATTGATTTTTTTAATAAGTATTCAAACATGTTTTTTTCCATGTTCTTGTTTAATCTTCTCATAATGTTTTAAAAAAATCTTCTTATATATCGTTGTGTCCCCGTACCCTAAGCCTTTTAGATTTGCCATGTGTGTGTCAAACACGCACTCAGATGCATGTCTGTGCTTCTTAGACAGAATAGCAAATAAAGCATCCGTAACAGCATAAGAAAGAATGGATCCATAAGCTAATTATAAAATATTCTACCAAGTCCTCTAATGCAACAACATCGCCAAACTAGTAATGCAAATAACCATAAAGATCACTGATTAAAAGCATTATTACCTCCCTAAGTTGTAGCAGTTGGTCCCTGGTATAACGAACACGCTCGCGGCCTTCAAATCGGGAATCTCCAGTCTATAACAAAAAAAAAAGAGTTTAAACATCTCGCTGGAACACATAGTTACGTGGAATAAACATCTTAAGTGAATCAAATATAAGTATCAAGTTGCAATCATGCACAAACATGACTTCCATTATGTATGTTTATATTCCCAAATATATAGCTCAACTCAAAAAAGAAGCCCAGATGTAGGAAGTCAACGGATTTCAATTGGAATGTAAGTGCTGTACTTGGAATCTGACAATATACAGGAGTCCCAAAATATATGCATAAAGAATCTCTCACGCCAGCAACTTCCCAGGATCAGGTAAATTATATTGTGGAAGTTGGATCAAGAGCATGGACCGTTGTTCTTTCATTGAAAGAAGAAAAAACAACTTGCCACGAAAGTTTTTATATGCGTAGATTCCTTTATGGTCAATCAAACACTCCTCCATTATGCATGTTTATATTCCAAATATATAGCTCAACTCAAAAAAGAAGCCCGAAACGGCCTGTAGGAAACGGATTTCAATTGGCGTGCAAGTGCAGTACTTGGAATCTAACAATAAACAGGAGTCTCAAAATATATGCAAAAGAATCTCTCATGCCAGCAACTTCCCATGATTAGGTAAATTATATTGTAGAAGTTGCATCAAAAGCATAAAACTCTGTTCCTTAATTGAAAGGAGAAAAAATAACTAGCCACAAAAGATTTATATGCGTAGATTCCTTTATGGGCAATCAAACACTCCCAGAATGCCCACCTAAAGCCTACGAATCACTTTACGTCCATATTTACAGCAGAAAACAACTTAAGCAGCCTGCCAAGAATTAGGACATCTACACTTACAGAGGGGGGAGGAATGAAAGAAAATAACTGGGATACTTACATAAACACTAGCATCTCTCTTAAAAATAGAAGAGATAATAAGGACATTTACATCAACACTAGCATCTCTCTATCCCGATCCCAATTACATGCATGAGTCATGACAAAATACACAAGAAAGTCAGTGCTACAATAAGAAGTTGTTCCCCTGCCCCTCTCTTCTTTTGCCACTGGCAAACTCACGAACAAAAAGGAAGCCTGAAAACCTTCCCATTTTCAAATAGCAGTTCGGGGACTGTGACAGATTAATAAAAGGTATGTCACAATTTCATGGATAAAGAACCTCCCAAACAAGCCAATTCCAATGATCAGGTAGTATAAGGCGTGGAAGTTGACTCAAAAAACAAAGACCCCCATTCTGCCATCGATTTTTTTTAAGCAAGGAGGGTATCTACATTAGATTCCATGTGTAGGCTATTATATGGTCAATGAAATACTCCTTACATTCCCACATTAAGCCTGCAGATCCCTTTTTGTCCATATTAACAGCAGAAAACAAATTAGGCACGCTGCCAAGAATTAGGACATTTACACTTGCCAAAAAGAAATCAAAGAAATAAAACAATTAGGATATTGACATCAGTAGCATCTCTTCAACCCTTTCCTCGCCATACTCGTAACAAAATCTCTCACAAAATCCATACTAAATTAAGAAGCTATGCCCATAGTCTTAAATATTGATTTAGGATTATGCATCAGAATGCAAGGGTAAACAAGTGCCGTTTTTTGACTTATCTATAAAACTGTATCCGCATAACGGATCTCCAACACATAACGGTATCCCGCAACAGCTCTTTTCCCACCAGCAAACTAGTAACAAAATCTTGATAAAATTAACCTGCCTCAATTTAACTCCCATATTTAAAAGCCACGACTTACTAAGAAAACTAATCAAGATCAAAATTTAATTAACTATCTTACTATTTAGCACATCACTCTTAATTTAAAACATACAAAAGGGTACTAAAAAAATAAACTTTTTATAAAACCAATCATTACCATGTAAGCTTTAACTACTTTGTCTTGCCGTCAATTTTTCCACCAAAAAATTAAACCAAACACCACTTAAATAAATAACTTCCATCTAAAACAAACCCAAACTAACCAAAACCCATTATAACTCATACCCAATGGCATCAAAATCCAACACATCCAAATCACATACACAATTTTACCAACCACAAACATATAAAAGTGACTCTTGATTTAAGACATGCAAGGGCTACATAAGCTCTATCTATGTTAAGTTGCCTCAATTTTCCCATCAAAAATAAGTATCTAAAACCCATTATAACACATGCCCAATGGCATCAAAATCCAACACATCCAAATCACATAAACAATTTTACCAACCACAAACATATAAAAGTGAGTAAAAAGTGATTGTGTTTCATTTATATTCACATAAGCTCTATCTATATTGGGTTGCTCTCAATCTTTCCATCAAGGTACAAATGAAACACCACTCAAACAAACAACTATCCAAAACCCATTATAACAAACACATACCCAATGGAACCAAAATTCAACATCAAATGACAAACACACAAAAACTCATAACAAGTCATTAAAAGCGTAGATCCACAAGAATAAAGAGAAAAAAAAGTAACAACCTTGATAGAAAAAGAAGTGGGTACACCGCCATGAGGACGAAGAAGAGGAAGATCAGATGAAGAATCAAATCTAGGTCCTAGGATTCTACTTCCTCGGCCGCCACCACCTGGTCTTAAACTCAACAACGTTTGATCAGCCTGCATACCTTGAATTCAATCTATCAGTGTTGGGAGAGCTTTTTTGTGTTTCTCTCTCTCTCTCTCTCCTCTGTTCAACAAGGGAGAGGGTTGTGTTGTGAGGCAAAGAAAGAAAACCCTTTTATTTGTTTTGCGTTTGGGCGACTAGTGTGGTGTATTTATAATTGGGTTTTTTTTCTCATTTTTAATCCGAGTTTGAGTAGGATTGTAGTTCTATTGAAATATTGCGTCACTTTCCAGGTTGGTTCAGGCGTGTTGATATTGGTTTCAGTGTTGACGGTTTTGCCCTTGAAATTTGCGTGTGCCGCTCAATTTCAACATGTCTTTTCGGTTCTCAAATGTTGTCTTTTAATTTCAATTTTTTGAAAAAAAATTATTATTTTGCAATAAGCTGATAATACTAATATTTATAATTTTGCGTATACATTACTTAAAATATACTACGGGCAATTATAATTTAGGTTTTTACGGTCTAGTCCTTCGACTAATAATTTTGGACAAAAAAATCGGTGAACCAAATTTTAAACGATTAGGTCCAACATATAAATACCCCAATTTAAGAAAATCATAAACCTAATCGGCTATTGGAGTTTTCTCTGCAACTAACGACTATCCTCCGAAATCGAAAATAACATCAATCTTATGCTTTGATCGTCTGTCCTATAATCGATTACAGTGTTCTTAATCGATTCTACCTGTATCACTTGGCGCTATCATTTGTAAGTTTATCTTTATCAGCAGTTGATTTTTCTATTTTCGATCGATTACAATAAGTATATGTCCTTTGTTTTAATTCAAGAGACTCATTGTAATATTCATTCATGTGATTGAATAGCTTTTTATACGTTATATATGTATCTGTTAACGCAAAAATTCTCCAAACCAATCAGAAAATGACACATGTCATCCTACGTGGTAATATTCGACATCCGAGGAGAGTTGGTCGGCACCCGAGGAGAGTTGGTCGGCACCCGAGGAGTGTTAGTCGCCACCCGAGGAGAGTTAGTCGGCACCCGAGGAGAGTTGGTCGACATACCAACAGGGAAGATCAAAGGATAACTACGCATTTAATGATCATTAATGTACATTTATACTGTATTAATAGATGACAACACATAGCATACCAAGCAATTCAATAATTAGATTCGTTGAATATAGACATAATGTATAAATGTATACATTCAATGAATCTCTGTATCTCTCATCACTATAAATACATGTATTCCCTTAGCAAAAAGAAGAGATCCGGGAGAACCTAGAAACACCATACACAAGATACACATCATTTCTCTCTCTACACCTTATGGTGCTATTGTAAACCCCTGGGAATAAAATAACAGTGGACGTAGGCTTTATTCATAGCCGAACCACTTTAAAAATCTTTGTCTCTTATGTGCTTGATTGGATTGCTTTCATCTATTTATCTGTGATCATAAAAATGGGATTCGGTCCAGTTTTTTGCATCAACAGATTGGCGCCGTCTGTGGGAACGTGTTACAAGCATTGTCCTCCATCAAAAGCTAAGTTTTTATTTTCTCTACGTATAATCAATTATATATTATACATATATCTTTTGATTCAATCATGATTTTTATGTTTATATACATAAATTAATTGTTTAATTTTTATCTGCAAAATGTTGCATATCATGATTTTAAAATCATAACTATTAGATTAATTCTTATTTAGAAATCTGAAAAATAGTGGATTTCATAAATCATAAATTTTTGCTTGATTCTCCAGTTTCAATTTTGTATAAATGATTACATATACCAATATATACGACGATGATAAGATTTGATAATTTTCATTGATAATTTTCATTATAAATTTTGTAAGATCTTTGATGCCTATTCAAATTCCCATCATATTTTTAATAAAAGAATGGGAAAAGGTTAAAGACAATGAAAAGTTTCCTCATGGAAATCATGACCCATATCTACTTTCTCTCTCTTCAAGTTTGAGTCTCTTTGCATTCATTTTTATGAACTATATACTTAATTTGGTTCATCTTCCATCTATGTTAATAAAGTCTCATTGATTGATTTTTGATATAAATTTGGTAATAACTTCAATCATTCAGTATATTTTTATCTCTCCAAATAGGGAATAGGAAGGGATCAATATAAAAAATAATTTTCTCTCACCTGAAAAATCATTACTCACCTCTTGTAAAAGAGGATCAGTAAAACAATCATGACCATATCAATGGGCACAAATTTGATATGTTGGCCCCTCCTTCATCACATAACAAGGTTTCTTTGTAGAAATCACACGATCTAGTGGATTATATAATTATTCATTTAATTAACATTCTTAAGGCTTAAATTTTACATCGAATGTTATTTTTTGATCTAAAGATTCGAGATATTCTGGTCATCCAACCATATATTCTATAATTTGAGATATCCTTAAATGTTGGTCGACAACATCCATGTTGTTTGTCGGCAGCAGTAGAATCTTGGGGTATTAAAAAATGCGAAGCACCCTAGATATTTCTTTAAACACGAGTTCAGCTTGGGGACAAGCAGGGGGCTTAAGTCTTTTTTAACTTGTGATCACCCCAACAATATTTTTAAAACCAAGTGATAAATAATTTTCAAACAGCAACTTATACCTGATTAGTTGTTAGAGATTAAATAACTCTACATCTTATTTATGATGCATATCTGATAAAAATTTGTCCATCTCACACACATTTGGCACCAAAATATTATTTCATATTTTGAAATTTTTATTATTTTATGCTGATACACATCACATATTGTTTGGCTGAATAATTATTCTCATGATAATAATTATTTTCCCTAGTCTCGACAGGTGCTCGGGCAGCCTATTCAAATTTCATAGCAACCTATCAGCGGCTGATGAACAAGGTCTTTGCAGAGCAAATCAGTTGCAATATGGAAGTCTATGTTGACGATATGCTGACAAAGAGCAAGAAAGTTGTCGATCTTCTAGTCGACTTAGGCCAGACCTATGATCAACTGGATAAATATCAAATGAAGCTGAACCCGACGAAGTGCATATTTGGAGTACGAGAAGGCATGTTTCTCGGTTACATTGTCAATCAACGAGGCATAGAAGCAAATACTAAAAAGATCAAAGCTTTATTAGGGCTGCGATCTCCAACGATGAAGAAAGAAGTGCAAAGCCTTACAGGACGAGTTGCAGCGCTCAACAGATTTGTATCCCGAGCAACTGATAGATGTCTACCGTTCTTTAAAAAACTCCGAACAACTTTTGAGTGGAATGATGAATGTGAGAAGGCCTTTCAAGATTTGAAGAAGTATCTAGAAGCACCTCCGCTTTTATCCAGGCCAGTGATGGGAGAAAAAATATACTTGTATCTAGCAGTATCAGAAAATGCCGTTAGCTCGGAATTGATCAGAATGGAGAATGGAGTCCAGAAGCCAATTTATTACACAAGTAAGGCTTTCCGAGGTGCAGAGATCAGGTACCCAAAGTTAGAAAAATTGGCATTAGCATTAATTGAGGCAAGTAGAAGAATGAGGCCATATTTCTAGGCCCATACCATCATCGTGTATACCGACATGCCATTAAGACAAGCCCTTCATAAGCCAGAAAAGTCAGGGAGACTGATGTACTGGGCAATAGAGCTCGATGAATATGATATTGTGTATGAGCCCAGATCATCCTTAAAAGGGCAAGTTGTAGCAGACTTTATAGCAGAGTTTACATATCCTGATACCCCCGAGGAACAAAAGTTGCTCGCTGACCAACCTGTGGATATTACAGGATCAACAGACATAAGTCCAGACCAACTCTAGTTGGTAAAAGGGCTTGTGGATGTAGAAAGATCATCAAATTCAAACCCAGACCAACTCCGGTTGGTAAAAGGGCGAGAAGAGATGGTCGACGATGAGCGAAAAATACCAAGGGAGGATGAAACAAAACAGCAAATATTTCACCAAGGAACGCTGTCAAATAAGAATTTTGAAGACGAGTTACCTACGTGGAGATTGTATGTAGATGGGTCATCTTGTACAACAGGTTGTGGAGCAGGGATTGTTTTGAACACCCAGACGAGATTGACATGGAATATGCTCTGCGATTCCAATTCAAAGCCTCCAATAATGTGGCTGATTATGAGGCCATGATAGCAGGTCTTAATTTAGCAGAGATTATGGAGGCGCAACAAGTGATGGTATTTAGTGATTATCAATTAATTGTGAATCAAACGATGGGAACATATGCAGTGAAAGGAGAAACAATGGTCAAGCATCATGCAAAGGTAATGGAGTTGTTGGCAGAATTTGATGCCATTCAGTTGATCAGAATACCAAGAATGGAGAATGCACAAGCAGACGCACTGGCCCGATTAGCATCAGCTACTCGTACCGAGCTGCGAAGAACGATACCAATTGAAGTATTAAAAAGTCGGAGCATAGATGAAGACCTGACGATGAATATTATTACCCTTGATTTAGGACCATCTTGGATGGATCCCATCGGAGCATATATTGAGGAGGAAGAATTACCGGAGGATAAGCTCGCTGCCAAGAAATGGAAGTTTAAAGCTGCTCGGTATGTACTAATTAATGGTATTTTGTATAGACAAGGAATTATGGCAGGTTTGCAAAGATGTGTACATCCCTCCGAGGTGAAAGAATTGATTAAAGAGAACCATGAATGGTCCTGTGGAGCCCATGTAGCAGGTCGAACACTTTTGCAAAAGGTGATGACGCAGGGATACTACTGGCCGACGATGAGAGCTGATTGTATAGCTTATGCCAAGAAATGTGACAAGTGCCAACGCTTTTCCTCCATCCTAAGAACTCCACAAACATTGTTGACACCCATCACTTCCCCTTGGCCATTTGCCATGTGGGAATGGATTTGGTTGGACCACTGCCGAGGACCCGAGGAAGATTCAAATACCTCGTCGTTGCCATCATCACAGACTATGGAACACAATTCGATAACGAGGAGCTTGCCGCTTTTCGTCATCAGTCAAACATTTTGAAGGTTCATTCAGCACCAGGTCATCCTCAGAATAATGGATAAACTGAAGTGACGAACAGAACATTACTAAATGGTTTGAAGAAGAGGCTAAGTAAGGCTAATCAACTCCCCGAGCTGCAATTGGAGAATCACCATATAAGCTGGCGTTTGGAAGTAAGGCTGTAATACCTGCCGAGTTGGGTCTTCCAACACACAGAGTGCTGAATTTTAATTCCCCAATCAGCGACTTAATGAGAAGACTGGATTTGGATATGCTCGAGGAGGTTAGAGAAGATTAGGAATGCTGCTTACCAACAACGAACAACTCTGTTCTACAACAAGAGGGTGAAGAAATGCAACTTAAACGAAGGAGATTACGTGTTAAAGAATGTCATTCAGAAGCATAGTAAGTTGGAATAAAACAATGATGTTTCTCCATCTTCTTTCTTTTATTGAAAGTTGTTCGGGGAATACTAGTGTGCAACACTACGCTGCTCAGCAATAAAAGCAAACACCGATAGTTCAAACCCACGACCAACTCCGGTTGGTAAAAGGGCGAGAACAAACTATACTCCTTTGGTTAGGAGGCGTACACTAGCGTGATCAACTTCGATTGGTAAAATAACTAGTGGACATGATAGTTCGAGCGTGATCAACTTCGGTTGGTAAAATAGCGAGAACAAACTATACTCCTTTGGTTAGGAGGCATACACTAGCGTGATCAACTCCGGTTGATAAAATAACTAGTGGACATGATAGTTCGAGCGTGATCAACTTCGGTTGGTAAAATAGCGAGAACAAACTATACTCCTTTAGTTAGGAGGCGTACACTAGCGTGATCAATTCCGGTTGGTAAAATAACTAGTGGACATGATAGTTCGAGCGTGATCAACTTCGGTTGGTAAAATAGCGAGAACAAACTATACTCCTTTGGTTAGGAGGCGTACACTAGCGTGATCAACTCCGGTTGATAAAATAACTAGTGGACATGATAGTTCGAGCGTGATCAACTTCGGTTGGTAAAATAGCGAGAACAAACTATACTCCTTTGGATAGGAGGCGTACACTAATGTGATCAACTTCGGTTGGTAAAAGAGTTAGTGGACATGATAGTTCAAACCCATGACCAACTCCGATTGGTAAAAGGGCAAGAACAACATTCTTAAAAATGCCAATCTCGGTTGGTTTGAAAATAAAATATGCTCTCAAATGCCAACTTATGTTGGTCGGGAGGTAAGATTATTACAGAAAATATAAAAGTTCCTCGAAGAATAAAATATTCCAAACTGAACCAAGTATGGTTGGTCGGGGATAAAAACCCACTAGTTATAGTTGGTCGACGAGGAGAATTTATCGACCTTGGTTGGTCGGACGCATTTTATGAAAAAGACAAAAATTTACCAAGTATGGTTAGTCGGAGATAAACTCCCACTAACTGTAATTGGTCGACGAGCACAATTTAACAACCTTGGTTGGATGGAAAAATTTTAAACATTTTTATTCTCATTACTTTATTATTAAGTGATCGAGCAACATTACTGATACTTGTAACTTTTTTATTACTAAGTTGGTCGATGAACAACACAATATTGTTATCTTTTTAACTTATACATATGCACAGATGTAGAGTATTTTACAAGACAATAGCAATTAAGATTGCGAACAAAAATGAAAGTCTTTCATTAAAATCAAAAACAAAATACGTTGAGAATGAAAATGTATACTAACTATTACATTGAGATTCCTACTCTATTGGTTTCTTTCCCTCTTCTTTTGAAACAGGTTCCTCGCCAGCAGGAGGATCGTCCAAAGCATAAGGGGAGTTTATGAAGTTAAGATCTTTCAGCATTCTGATGTTCATCACAGATGGTCTGTCCGAGCAGCTCTTGCTCGTCCCCGAGAAGGAATTTGCTCTTCAAGACTCATAATCTTCTCGAACATCTCAGCCAAGGCCTGGTTCTTTGCCATTAGTTGGAAGTCTTGATTCTCCAAAGCAGATTGAGTTCTCTGGTCTTCGACAGTTACCCGAGCAGCTCTTGCTCGTCCCCGAGAACCTCTTTCTCGTCCCCGAGCAGAGGTAGAAGTCAAAATCAGCATCTACAACACTGAGATCTTTACTACTACTATCCCGACCAATATTGAATAAGAAGTTGTATGAAAATGTTTCGAAGTCCACCAGTAGCTTGGTACTAATCAGAATGAAGAGTTGGGTTCAAAAGCTAGTATGTTACTCGATAAAGTATTCAGAGGATCATAAATCAGAAGAATCAAGCACGTGAAGTTAGCACTCAGTTACTCGGCACAGAAGGCAGTTGGTCGGCTAGCAAACCAATCAACATACTTGAAGATTATGACAAGCTACAAGCTGCATACTATAGCATGGTTGTATCCAAATTCCTAGGGGTGATACATAGCACACGGAGTTCCTCAAAAGAAAGATTAGTAACCATCGATCATCCTGCATCATATGTCGTCCAGGAGATAATGCACTTTATGTTAAACAAATAAAGAAGGTAGATCAAGAATTTCACGAGCACCGAGCAGCACTGCAGAATAAATACTCCATCCTTTCAAGTAAACCATCAAGCATGGAGCATTGGGGGCTTTTGTTAACGCAAAAATTCTCCATCTACGAGGACCAATCAGAAAAGGACACATGTCATCCTACCTGATAATATTCGACACCCGAGGAGAGTTGGTCGGCACCCGAGGAGTGTTAGTCGGCACCCGAGGAGAGTTGGTCGACATACCAACAGGGAAGATCAAAGGATAACTACGCATTTAATGATCATTAATGTACATTTATACTGTATTAATAGATGACAACACATAGCATACCAAGCAATTCAATAATTAGATTCGTTGAATATAGACATAATGTATAAATGTCTACATTCAATGAATCTCTGTATCTCCCATCACTATAAATACATGTATTCCCTTAGCAAAAAGAAGAGATCCAAGAGATCCAAGAGAGATCCGAGAGAACCTAGAAACACCATACACAAGATACACATCCTTTCTCTCTCTACACCTTATGGTGCTATTGTAAACCCCTGGGAATAAAATAACAGTGGACGTAGGCTTTATTCATAGCCGAACCACTTTAAAAATCTTTGTCTCTTATGTGCTTGATTGGATTGCTTTCATCAATTTATCTGTGATCATAAAAATGGGATTCGGTCCAGTTTTTTGCATCAACAATGTATATGTTTTTAATTTGTGTTTTTTATGCATTTATGTTTGGATTCTTAATAAATAAGTTATGTTTATCAATATTTGTAATTGTTAGTTGAATGTGCTGAATGAATATTATTGATGTTTCATTCTAATTTTAAGAGTCCTTGATTTTGATTTGGTATTGAATCACTTATTGATATAGGTCCGCGCCAGCGGAAATAACTAGTTCGATGTCAGTTTTCAAAGTACACGCAGTATTTATAAAGTACACGTGATTGATTATTTGATAATATGTGTATGGTTTATTGCTTCATGTATAGGTTTTTAAAAAGTGCCTGTAAGTTTATATTAATTATAAATAAATATTTTGATATTTCATGCATTAAATTATTGCACACATTTTTAGAATTGTTGACCTTGAAGTAAATGTTTTTCGTCTTTGTTTTACTGCAGGACATTATGGTAAGTAGTGTAATAGCAAGGTGTTGTTATTTGGATAATATGGCTTGTATTGAAATATTTGAAGTTAGCCCATTAGATTTCATATGCAATGAGTTGTGTATTAGGTTTACTAATTTGAGAAGTGGGAGTTTTTCATTGAGGTATTCATTTGGTGATGAATGTCGGTTCATGTTGATTTGTGACAACGATGTTTGTTGTATGTTGCGGTCCTAATTGATCATGAAAGTTAATTTCATTTGGATATATGTCATTGATTCATTACCATTTCCATGTAATACATGTCGTGAACGGGTTGACTACTCTAATCGAATTTTTGATAGGGTTGACTGCAGTAATACAAGTTCTGAGAGGGTTAACAGTGGTGATACAAATACACAGAGGTTAGAGTCTTTATCATCAGGCACTAAAAATGATTTTAATAGTTGCATTGAAAATGACTTTTATCTTGGAGGTGTGGAGTCAAGTAAGTTGAAAGTCTATCTTTCGAATGATTGGAAGACTTATATAAGTCATGAGCAGCAGTATTTTGAAGGAGATGTAGTGGAATTTTGGGATAAATTGCGAAAGTATGCCGTTGAGGTTGGGTTCAAGTATGTGTATTTGAAGAATGATAAAACTCGAGTGACGGTTGAATGCTCTAAAAAGACTATTGAGAATTGCATGTGGAGAATTCATGCTTCATTATCTACAATAAATGGATACTTTTACATATGTGCAATGAATAATGAGCATACATGTAGAGATGTCTTTCGTAGTCCGTCAGCCAAAATGATAGCCTCCAAGTTGGTTTCAACATTGGTAGCTGATGATCTTAGAGATAACCCGCTATTGAGACCAATTGATGTAGTTAGAGATATGAAGAAGAATTATGGTCTTGACATAGCTTATCAACATGCATGGCGTGCGAAAGAGATGGCTGCTGTTGATATACATGGTGATTGTTGATGTAAAAAATTAGATCACTCTAATTTTTTAATCACGGATATATAAATGAGACAAAGAATTTTAAAGTGGTCCAGCCTTATAATAATGACCTACGTCCACTGTTGTTTTATTGCTAAGTGTTTGGGAATTCTCGATTACAAGTTCTATCAAGAAATTTCGATCTGGATTTTTGGGTCCAGGTCCTTCTACAATGAGGATTGTACAATGTATTTATAGCCCTGAGGCTGTAATATGAAAGGGTAATACATTAAATGGGATACATATGAAAGGGTAATACATTTAATGCCCCATAAGCGTGTGCGTCTGAATGATAAGCATTTAATGAATCGGTTGAACTGTTGGTTATCCCGCTATTAATGCTTTGTTCGAGGTGCAGCTCCGATCGCCTGAGTTGCTCGGACCGCCTAAGCTTTCTCGGTATTCAAGAGTTCCTCGGAAAGGTCTTGTTCCTCGGAGCGTGTGAGTTCCTCGGGGAAATAGTCTTCCTCGTTGTAATCTTATACCTCGGAGCTTGTGGGTTCCTCGGAGGTGTTGTTGTTGCCATGTAGATCACCACGTGTCTTCATTTAATTGGGCCATGTCAGCAGACTAAATTTGGTATCAACAGAAGCCCCCAATGTTTCATAGTTCGAATTTTGAGTAGTAGGGAACATTCTTTCTCGGAATATGGTAGCTTCAAATGGTTTTCCTGATTTTTAGGAGTGTTTCCTTTGTATACATTTCTCCTTCCACATTCGTAGAATCATGCTTTTTTGAACTTTTCTACTCGCTTCGATTTCCGCGCCACTTTTCGTCCTTTTAGTCGCCGTTTCCCGCTTTGATTCCCGCGTCCCTTTTTTGTCTTTTTAATTGTTGTTGCCCGCTTTGATTCTCGCGCCCATTTTCGTCTTTTTAGCCGCTGGTAACGTAATCATACTTTTTTGTAATCATTACTTCACCATTTCTCAAGGCAAGGTATTTAAACTTCACAGACACTCTCATCGTCTTCTACCTTTTCAAATTTTTATCTTCGAGTTTTACGTCGTCTCTTTCTCTCCTGTGTATTCATCTCTTCCATCGTCCGTTGTCATCAGATCCACTCTTTTTCTGTAAGATCTTCTTCCTTCTTCTTCATTTCCTTTAATCACCATGGTTTACCCTGTTAAATCTCTTGACAAATTTCGATCTGATTTTTCCATTCCCTCTTAGGTTGTCTTGGAAGAGCTTTATGAGCCTTCTGATCATTTCAACTTGGCTGAGGGACATTGGTTCCCCAGTCTCTTAATTGCTGAGTGTGGATTTTCTTTTCCACCAAATCCCTTGTGTCTGGAATTCTGTCATTACTTTGACGTTGTTCCTGCAAGAATAGCCCCCAACACATGGAGAATAGTTAATGGGGTGCATAAATTAAATCAAGTCCATGGAACTCGCATAGGAATTCCATAAATCATGTACTGCTATAGATGGGCAGTTAATGATAATATTTTTTATTTAAAAACTAGATTTTTAAATAGAGCCTTAGTAGTCAATCTCCCTGATGCCAATAGGGATTATTTTGAACACGGGGTTGTCATAAAAAATTAGCAACACCCTCCATTAACTGGAGATGAGGTTTACCAGGGTCCCAGATGCCCTCCTTATGGCAATGGGATAAGTTATTTTTATTTCATTTTATTTATTTTGAAATCGTGCTTCTTTTGTGTTTGATAAAATGTGCCACTGATATTTCAATGTTTATTTATTCGCAGTCGATAACAAAAGAAAATGTCCGAAGGAAGCAGATGTTAATATAAGACATCTGAAACTTATCTGGAGTCTGCATCAGAGTGTTGCCGACGAGCACATTAGATCAGCCTCATATCTGCTGCAATACAAGAGCTATACCACCTCTTTCACTGCTCGTCCAGTGATAAGTGAATCAGAGCCAGTACCAGCTTCCACCAGCTCCTCACCTGAATCTCACGTCCCTTTAAGCGAAAGGATGAAGAGAAGAAGACCTCCTACTTTGTTCGAGAAACCAGCCTCTGGTTCTGGAGAGGCAAAAAGAAATAAAGTTGATGTCCCAGGGGAGGGGACAAAGAAGAATGATGCACCTTCCTCGGCTGCTGTCGTGAAGGTTGTAGAGAAGCCCGCAGTGGCTCCGAGCAGGTCCGCTGCTCCTGGAGAGGTGATTGTAATATCACCGACCAAGGGTTCTTCCTTGGTTAAATCTGTTCCTGTTCCCCCGAGGAGGCTGAAGAAGAGTTCCTCGGTCAATTTGGCTGACACCACCACTCAGCCCACAACTGCTGGGACAGGGGTTCCCACTTTCGTTCCTCCGAGCTCTGCCATGAGCTCGGTAAAGTCCTGGATCATTCCCGAGGTCCAAGGTACTAAAGAAAACCTTACTCGGTATATGGTCACTTCATTAGATGCTCGTCACCTTGCTTCTGTAAGTCTTCTTACTTTGAACTTTTCATATTTCCTTTGTTATTTATGTTTCTGATTTACTTTCTTTTTCTTTTCACAACTGACGAGCTGCTTTAATATAATCCTGAAGAAGGATGAAGCAATTAAAGCTTCATGCTCCTCGTCCAGTGTGGAGGGAGCTCTGGCAGAAGCTATCAAGTCTTTGGACGATTCTCGCCAGACATATGCCACTGACAAGGCTGTTTGGGAGAAAAAACTTGCCTCCACCGAGCAAGAAAAAGTTCGGGTTGTTGATGCCTGCAAAGAGTTGGAGAAGAGAATAAATGCCCTGGAGAAGGCAAATAAAGAGCTCGAGGAGAAGCTCAAAACTGCTGGGGAGCTTGAAGATAAGCTCAAGGCTGCTGAGGAGGAGCTGGCTCAACTTCGAGAAGTAGGTCGGCAGAAAGAGGAGGCTGAGAGAAAGCTGAAAGCTGCTGATGACCTGCTGTCCGAGAAGCTTTCCTCGGAGAAGTTGAAGAGGAAGATGGCTGTGAAGAAGTCCTTTAGTGCTGGCTGGGACAAGGGGTGGAACAAGGGGTTGGCTGCCATGGTGTCGCAAGTGGACTATGGCAGCCTCAAATACTTTAGGGATGGATGGGTTGCTGCTCTCCAGGAAATGAAAGTTGAAGAATCTTCTGAGCTTTTCGAGCAACACATTCCTGGTCCCCCTCCAACCCCAGAAGATCTTGAAGAGGACGAAGCTGCCTCAGAAGAATCCTCTATGGTGATGGGAGATCACCCCCCAGCCATTCAGCCTGCTGCCGAGGAACTTCAGCAAATTGTTACCTCCTCCGAGCAATTGCCTGTGCTTCCCGAGCAACTATCCATTCCCTCCGGGCAACCTACCTCCTCGTCCCAGCCTTTCGAGAAGGTTTTAGGCGACAAGGAAAAGGTGTAGAGTTGCTCGAGTTTCTTTCTATTTTATTTCTCTTTTATCAAATGTAACTCAGAATATGTAACTCTGAATTTTATGATCTAATAAAACTTGGTCTTTTTGTATACTGTTGTCTGTATTATATTCATACTCTGTCTTGATTCTTATTGATTAATGCTTTTTCTTTCTCTGCTAGTTTCTGGCCAGGATGGAATTGTTATCTGCCCATGATACTGTGCTGCTGAGGCAATGCAATGATTACTTTAAGGCTGGTCACACAGACCTGAGTGCAGCACAAGTTGTCGACATCCTCGACCAGGATGCTTCAGAAAAGGCAGTGGAAGCATATCAATATCTGAAGTGTCTACTTGATCGAGCGGTGGCCAATAATGTGGCTTATTATGAAATGATCGAGGATCTCCAAGGCACCCTTGAAGACCTTCAGCTTCAATACAAAGAATCCATTGACCTGTTGTATGAGAGTTACGAGAAGAAGTACAAGCTAATCGTTGCCGACAAGGGCTACGAGAAGCTTTTTACTGGGTACGATGTGAGGGAGAGAACCCTGAAAGGTGAGGTCGAGGAATGCAGACATATTGCCGAGTTTCTGGAGCAAGAGAACAATAACTTGCAGAAAGAGCTCTCACAGTTGAAGTCTGGAGCCTCTTCTTCGAAAGTCTTAACCCCAATGACCGATGAGGGATTCTCATTCCTAGAAGTCGAGAACGCCAATTTGAGGGACGAATTGGAAAACTTAAAGAGATCTGGGCCCTCTACATCATCTCGTGGACGAGCAAGAGCTCCTCGAGGACGAGCAAGAGCAGCTCGGGTTCCTGTCGAGGAGCAGAGGTCTCAGTCTGCATTAGAAAACCAGGCCTTCCAGCTGATGGCGAAGAACCGAGCTTTGGCTGAAATGTCAAAGAAGATCAGAGACTTGGAAGAGCAGCTCTCTGAGCAGAAATCTACCTTGGAGGACAAAGAGCTCTTCATTAAAAATCTCCACGAGCAGCTGGACAGACTAACATATCAGTTCCACAAACAGCCCAGGGAATTCTGGACGGCTGGATACAATGAAGCGCTCTACCACCTGGACGATCGTATCCAGAATGCCAATAATGAGGGCTATAAACAAGGCTGGTTGAATGCCTTAGGTGTGTTGCAGCTCAACCAGGGTCATTACCTGTGGTACTACCACGATCCCGGGTTGCTCGACTTACCTGTGCCACCATACAAATTGGATATGAGTTGGATCCCTGCACGGGCCATTCCTCGGAGCTTGATCTCAAAGTATCTCGGTGACTACAATTTACATTCTCAAGCCGAGGTATCTCGTCCCGAGCATCTCTTAGATCGACCATCCGTGATGAATGTCAGGATGTTGAAGGATCTCAACTTCATCAATTCTCCTCTGTCTTTAAATGATCCGCCTACTGGCGAGGAACCTGTGTCAAAAGCAGAGGGGAAAAGACCAGTAGAATATGAATTTTTGATGTAATAGTTAGTATACATTTTAATATCAATGTACTTTTCATTTTATTATCAATGTAATTTATTTTGAATTCAATGAAAGACTTTCATTTATATTTGCAATCTTAATTGCAATTGTCTTGTAATTATCAAATACTTTATATTTGAGCATATCTGTTAAAAAAAATAACGATATTGTGTTATTTGTCGACCAACTCAGTGATAATTAAAAAGTTACAAGTATCAATAATGTTGCTCGATCTCATAATAAAGTTTTGTTTCTC
This sequence comes from Sambucus nigra, assembly GCA_949130495.1. Lineage (NCBI taxonomy): Eukaryota > Viridiplantae > Streptophyta > Magnoliopsida > Dipsacales > Adoxaceae > Sambucus > Sambucus nigra. The sequence continues at coordinate 347,770,891 of OX422223.1, read as the reverse complement.
GACCAACTTAACAACAAAGTAACGAGTATAAAAATGTTTAAAATGTTTCTAACCAACCAAGGTCGTTAGATTCTCCATGTCGACCAACTATAGTTAGTGGGTTCTTATCCCCGACCAGCCATAGTTAGTAAAATTTTCTATTAAATGTTTCCGACCAACCAAGGTCGGTAACTTTTCCTTGTCGACCAGCTATAGTTGGTGGGTTTTTATCCCCGACCAGCCATAGTTAGTAGATTTTTCCTCTACGAGCAACTTTGGCACTTTCTGAAATAATCTTTCCTTCTGACCAACATAAGTTGGTATTTTCGAGAATATATGTACTTCCTAACCAAGATAAGTTGGTATTTTTAGGAATATTTTGTTTTCTAGCCAAACAGGTTGGAATTTTTAGGAATATTTTGTTTCCTAGCCAAACAGGTTGGCATTTTTAGGAATATTTTGCTTCCTAGCCAAACAGGTTGGCATTTTTAGGAATATTTTGCTTCCTAGCCAAACAGGTTGGAATTTTTAGGAATATTTTGTTTCCTAACCAACCGAGGTTGGCATTTTTAGGAATATTTTGCTTCCTAGCCAAACATGTTGGCATTTTTAGGAATATTTTGCTTCCTCGCCAAACAGGTTGGCATTTTTAGGAATATTTTGCTGAGTCTGAGCTTTGCCGAGTAGTGTGTAGCATTAGTATTCCCCGAAAAAATTCTAATAAAAAGAGAGACTTGCAGAATATCTTCATTTTATTCATATCAATGGAACTGCGTTACATGGGAATACACATCACTGATAATACTTGCGCAGGTGCTCTGTGTTCCATGCATTCTTAAACTCCTCGCCTTTTAAAGTTGTTATTCGATAAGTGCCCGGTCGAACAACTTCTGTAACTCGGTATGGTCCATGCCAGTTTGCCTCCAGCTTATTGTGCTTTTGAATGACTTTCTTCAGCACATAATCTCCTTCTTTCAGGTCGCACTTCTTCACCCTTTTATTGTAGAACAAAGCTATTCGCTGCTGGTAAGCAGCATTTCTAATGGCTGCTTCTTCTCTAAATTCCTCGAGCATGTCTAAATCCAGTCTTCTCATTAAGTCGCTGACAGGGGAATTGAAATTCAGAACCCTGTGAGTTGGGAGGCCCAATTCGGTAGGTATAACAGTTTCACTTCCAAATGCCAGCATATATGGTGATTCTCCTGTTGCTACTCGGGGAGTAGTTCGGTAAGCCCAGAGTACTGATTGTAACTCGTTAATCCAGTTTGCTTTTGCATCATCCAATCTTTTCTTCAACCCATTTAGTAGTGTTCTGTTTGTCACTTCAGTTTGTTCATTGCTTTGAGGATGGCCTGGTGCTGAGTGGACCTTCAAAATATTTGACTGATGACAATAGGCGGCGAACTCCTCGTTATCAAATTGTGTTCCATGGTCCGTGATGAAAGCATGAGGAAGACCATATCGACAAATGATGTTCTTCCAAATAAATTGGTACACCTTCTCGTACGTCATATGAATGAGTGGCTCAGCTTCTACCCACTTAGTAAAATAATCCACCGCGACGACGAGGTATTTGAACCTTCCTCTGGTCGTTGGCAGTGGCCCAACCAAATCTATCCCCCACATGGCAAATGGCCAAGGAGAAGTGATAGGTGTCAACAATGCTTGTGGAGTTCTTCGGATGGAGGAAAAGCGCTGGCACTTGTCATATTTCTTGGCATAGGCTATACAATCAGCCCTCATCGTCGGCCAGTAGTATCCCTGCATCATCACCCTTTGCAAAAGCGTTCGACCTGCTATATGTGCCCCACAGGACCCTTCATGGATCTCTTCAATTAATTTTTTCACCTCGGAGGGATGTACACATCTCTACAAACCTGCCATAATTCCTCGTCTATATAAAACACCATTAGTTAATACATACCGAGCAACTTTAAACTTCAATTTCTTGGCTGCGAGCTTGTCAATTGGTAATTCTCCCTCTTCAATATATGCCCTGATAGGATCCATCCAATATGGTCCTAAATCAAGGGTAATAAAGTTCATTGTCAGATCTTCATCTATACTCCGACCAGCTAGCACTTCAATTGGGATTGTTCATCGTAGCTCGGTGCGAGTAGCTGATGCTAGTTGAGCTAGGGCGTCTGCTCTCGCATTCTCTATTCTTGGTATTCTGACCAGCTGAATAGCGATAAATTCTGACACCAGCTCCTTTGCCTTTGCATGATATCTGATCATTAATTCTCCTCTAACTGCATATGCTCCCATCATTTGGTTTACGATCAATTGAGAATCACTGAAAACAATGACCTGTTGCGTCTCCATAATTTTTGCCAGACTAAGTCCTGCAATCATGGCCTCATACTCATCTTCGTTGTTGGAAGCTTTGAATTGGAAATGCAGGGCGTATTCCATGTCGACCTCGTCCGAAGTGCTCAAAACTATCCCCGCGCCACATCCTGTAGTGCAAGATGAACCATCTACATATAGCCTTTATATAGGTAACTCGTCTTCAAATTTCTGCTCTAACAGAGTTCCTCGGCGAAATATTTGTTGCTTCCTTTCATCCTCCCCGGATTTTTCTTTATCTTCGTCGATCATCTCTTCTTGCCCTTTTACCAATCGAAATTGGTCTGAGCTCAAATTTAATGATGCTGTAACATCCACTTGCCCTTTTACCAACCGGAGTTGATCTGAGCTAGTGTTTGTTGATCCTGTAACATCCACAGGTTGATCAGCGAGCAACTTTTGCTCCTCGGGGGTATCAGGATAGGTGAACTCCGCTATAAAATCTGCTACGGCTTGCCCTTTTAATGATGATCTGGGTTCATAAACTATATCATATTCACCGAGTTCTATTGCCCAGCACAGCAGTCTCCCTGATTTTTCTGGTTTATGAAGGGCTTGCCTCAATGGCATATCGGTATATACTACTATGGTATGAGCCTGGGAATATGGCCTCATTCTTCTACTTGCTTCAATCAGTGCCAGTGCCAATTTTTCCAGCCTTGGATATCTGATCTCTGCTCCTCGGAAGGCCTTACTTGTGTAGTAAATTGGTTTTTGCACTCCATTCTCCACTCTGATCAACGCCGAGCTAACTGCATTCTCGGATACTGCAAGGTACAAATACAATTTTTCTCCCATCACCGCTCTGGACAATAGTGGATGTGTTCCCAAGTATTTCTTCAAGTCTTGAAAAGCCTTCTCACATTCATCATTCCACTCAAAAGTCTTTCTGAGTGTCTTGAAGAATGGGAGACATCTATCAGTTGCTCGTGATACAAATCTGTTGAGTGCTGCTACTCGTCCTGTGAGACTCTGTACTTCCTTCTTCGTCGTTGGAGATCGCAGCCCTAATAGAGCTTTGATTTTTTCAGGATTTGCTTCAATGCCTCGTTGAATGACAATATACCCTAGAAACATGCCTTCTCGTACTCCAAAGATGCACTTCGTTGGGTTCAGCTTCATTTGATATTTATCTAGTTGATCAAAAGTCTTACTTAAGTCAACAAGATGATCGGCAGCTTTCTTGCTTTTCATCAGCATATCGTCGACAAAGACTTCCATATTACAACTGATTTGTTCAACAAAGACTTTGTTCATCAGCCGCTGATATGTCGCACCTGCATTTTTCAAACCAAAAGGCATAACATTATAACAATAAGTTCCCCTATGGGTAATGAAAGAAGTATTTTCCCTATCTTCAAGTTTCATTTTGATCTGATTGTAACCAGATTAAGCATCCATGAAGCTCAGCAACTCGTGTCCCAAGGTAGCATCCACTAGTTGATCAATTCGGGGCAGTGGAAAGTGATCCTTTGGGCATGCTTTGTTGAGGTCGGTGAAGTCTACACACATCCTCCACTTGTTGTTTTTCTTCTTTACCATCACCACATTGGCTAACCAGTCTGGATATTTAACATCTTCAATGAAACAAGCTTTCTGGAGCTTCTCGACTTCCTCCTGAATAGCTTAATTCTTCTCGGGGCTGAATACTCTTCTTCTCTGCTTCACAGGCTTGATCTCCTTATTCACATTGAGCTCGTGACATAAGAAGTTTGGGTCTATCCCAGGCATATCTTCATGACTCCATGCAAAAGTTTGTCTTCTGCTTCTTAGGAACGTTATCAATTCCTATTTTAATGAGGCTTCCAATGATGAACCTATTTGAGTAATTCGCTCAGGGTGCTCATCATCCAGAACGATATTTTCAGTAGCTTCCACCACTTGACCCTTCACGAGTTGCGACTCATCTCGAGGATCCAATGTTTCAATCTCTGCACCTTCATCGACTTGATAGGTAGTAGTCTTTTTCTTTGATTCCTCCACTTCTTCTTGGTCGGCGGATGAATAATAGCATTCCCGAGCTACTTTCTGATCATCTTTCACAACTCCTACTCCAAAGTTTGTTGGAAATTTTAGGCACTGATGCACTGTAGATGGTACAGCCTCGAACTTCTTCAATCCTACTCTTGCCATGATGATATTGTATGATGATTGAACATTCGTATCCATCACGAAAAAGTGTATTCTTTCTGTTCGACATGCAGGCCACGTACTAATGAATATATCCAACTTGATCGTTCCAAGCGGAAACACTTTCTCGCCAGCAAAACCGATGAGGGGTCTGTGGTAAGGCTCCAGTTGAGATAGCTTTAGATTTAAACTATCGAAGCACGAGTAGAACATGATGTCTACCGAGCTACCATTGTCGACCAGTACTCTTGAAATCATAACCTCCTTCATCCTCATTTTGATCACCAGTGGATCATCGTGGGATATAAAACACCTGTAAGGTCATTCTTTGAAAAATCGATGACCAATTTCTCCTTGTTCACCTTTCTCGGGCGATCTTCCTCAGTTAGATTTATTCGCTGAATGTACGAGCAAGCTTGAGCCTCACCGAGGTAAGCTTTTCTCCCTGCAGTAAGGTCTCCTCCTCCTGCATCTCCTCCTGTAATAACATTACAATCAAATGACCCAAAGCGTATTGAAAATACCTCTCGTTCTGGCTGCCTTGGTTTCTTGGGAAGATCGGGGTCATCCTCGGGATCAACTTCATGATTTCTTTTCTTGTTCTCCTCTCCTCGATGAGGAGATTTAGACCTTTCTCTTGCTCGGTCGTTGTTTCTTCTTTCGTTTCCCCGATCAACATACTTTGACAGATTTCCTCGTCTGATGAGTGTTCCAATCTCATTTTGAAGAGCTATGCAATTCTTGGTCATATGGCCATGATCTTTGTGAAACTCGCAATATTTTTTCCGATTCCTCGTGTCAGGGTCTACCTTCATTTTCTTTGGCCAGTTTAACTCCTCGTTGTTCTTAATTTCTTCTAAGACGTGGTTGGTATCTACCTTCAAAGGAGTGTAATTGTCAGATTTCCTCAAGACCTCCCATGACGACTTATTTTTGGATTTTTTGTCACCACCATTGTTCTTATGTTCTTTCTTCTTGGCTTTGTCGACCTCCACCTTGGTTTCTTTATCCATATTCTTCTTCGCAGCCATAGCCTCCTCTGCATTCATGATTTTTGCCGCTTTCGCCATCAATTCTGACATAGTTGTGGGTGGATCTTTGGCCAAAGTGTAATACAACTTATTAGGCAATAGCCCACTCATCAAGGCAGTGATCGCTGTCTTCTCCGCATAATCAATGACTTCAAGTTTCTCGTTATTAAAACGAGTTATATAATCTCTAGTACTTTCACCAGCTTTTTGTCTAACACTTAACAAATGTGCTACTCGTTTAACTGGCTTTGCCCCAAAGCAGAAATTTCCAATGAATAACTCGGCCAGTTGAAAGAAAGTTGAGATCTTACCCCGAGGAAGATTATTATACCGTATTTGAGCAGATCCGGTAAGAGTTCCCGAGAATGCCCTGCATCTCATCTCGTCTGGGACAGCATGGATGTCGGCAGCAGCTTGATATTGTTCTATATGAAGAACAGGGTCAGTCTTTTCATCATATTTGGGGGTCATAACAGGTGCTTTGAACTTTGATGGTGTTGGAAAATCTACAATGGCCTGGACAAAAGGTGTTCCTCGAATAAAGGTTCGTTGTAAAGGATTCTTGGTTTTAACCATTTCCCCTAATCTATCCTCCAGCCTTTGAATAAAACCTTTCCATGCATCATTTCCTTCTTCGGGCCTATTGGTTCGAGCAGCTGATCGCGTTGAAGTGGCTTCCTGGGATCTATCTGGACGAGCAGTTGGTCGTGACTGGGCAGATCCTTCCCTTAAGGGTGTTGATCGTCGAAAGCTCCTCGACGCTGCATTAAGAGGACTTTTGTTCCTCCTAGGGCCTAATCAGTCGAAAGGAGAAACCCTACTTAACCTTTCCAATGCGCCGGTCCTTTATGGGGAAAGAGTGACACGTTCAGTATCCGTGGCTCGCACTGACGAAGTTCGTCCAGGTTGATATGAGAAATCTTCAGATTCTTCATTGCGATACGAATTGGTACGCCTAGTACGTGAGGATGGTGCACGGGTGTTTCTTTGAATACTTCGTGGTCCTGAATGGGCTGACGCACCGCCATGGAGAGTTTGGATGAGTTGTCGCATTGTTTATTGCATGACGGTCTGGCCCTGAGCCAGATTTGTCATTATTCCAGCCAGATCTGGAATATTTGGCGGAGCAGATGGGTTTGGAGGGGTTCCAACGTTGCGATTTCTGGATTCGAGAATATCAGCCATTTGTGATGGATTGTTTTTGGTGAGAAAACAATATTACCAGTCGTTTCCCACAGACGGCGCCAATCCGTTGATGTAAAAAATTAGATCGCTCTAATTTTTTAATCACAGATAAATAAATGAGACAAAGAATTTTAAAGTGGTTAAGCCTTATAATAATGGCCTATGTCCACTGTTGTTTTATTGCTAAGTGTTTGGAAATTCTCGATTACAAGTTCTATCAAGAAATTTCGGTCTGGATTTTTGGGTTCAGGTCCTTCTACAATGAGGATTGTACAATGTATTTGTAGCCCTGAGGCTGTAATGTGAAAGGGTAATACATTAAATGGGATACATATGAAAGGGTAATACATTTAATGCCCCTTAAGCGTGTGCGTCTGAATGATAAGCATTTAATGAATCAGTTGAACTGTTGGTTATCCCGCTATTAATGCTTTGTTCGAGGTGCAGCTCGGACCGCATGAGTTTCTCGGACCGCCTAAGCTTTCTCGGTATTCAATAGTTCCTCGGAAAGGTCTTGTTCCTCGAAGCGTGTGAGTTCCTCGGGGAAGCAGTGTTCCTCGGGGAAATAGTCTTCCTCGTTGTAATCTTGTACCTCGGAGATTGTGGGTTCCTCGGAGGTGTTGTTGTTGCCATGTAGATCACCACGTGTCTTCATTTAATTGGGCCATGTCAGCAGACTAAATTTGGTATCAACAGTGATTAAAAGGTTTCTTATGCATTAATGAATAATTATCGTGACCTTCTATTGCAGTATAATCCTGGGTCGCATTGCATCCTTGACGTGGAACATGAGAGTAAAAAATTCAAGAGAATATTTGTAATGGTTAGAGGATGTATTTATGGATTTCAATACTGCAGACCTGTTTTATTTCTTGATGGTGCCTTTTTGAAGAGCCGTTACCGTGGAACAATACTATCAGTTACTGCAAGGAATGGGAACAATGGTAAATGAATTTTAAATATTTTATTTTGTGTATTGCATTGAAATTTTGTTTGTTCCATTCCATATCATCAAAATACATGCATAAAAATATAAAATACCTTTGAAGGTCTTTGTTTTAGTTCACGTGTACTTTTTATTTTTTTGCGTGTATTGTCATGATATGTCTTATTATGCGTGTACTTTGACGATGATGATGATTTTGTTTGTCCCATTCCATATCATCAAAATACAAGCATAAAAATATAAAATACCTTTGAAGGTCTTTGTTTTAGTTCACGTGTACTTTTTATTTTTCTACGTGTATTGTCATGATATGTCTTATTATGTGTAATACTAAGTAAAGTACATGCATAGTGCATGCAAAGTACACGTGAATGTTTTTGTTAATGTCACGTGTACTTTTTATTTTTATGCGTGTACTTTGATGATGATGATTTTATGTGTAGTAATAAGTAAAGTACACACATTTTACATGTCAAGTACACGTGAATGTTTTTCTTAATTTCACGTGTACTTTTCATTTTTATGCGTGTACTTTGATGATGATGTTATGTTGAATACAAACTAAAGTACACGCATTTTACATGTCAAGTACACGTGAATGTTTTTCTTAATTTCACGTGTACTTTTCATTTTTATGCGTGTACTTTGATGATAGGTGTTGTTATTTAGAAATAATAAAGCCAAGTACATGTTAAAAATGTAAAGTACCTTTGAATATATTTGTTTAGTTCACCTGTACTTTACATTTTTATGCGTGTATGTTGATGTTAGTCTTGTTAATAATAAAGCCAAGCAAAAGATTGGAAAGTAAACGTGCATGTCTTTTTATCTTTATCATGTGTACGGTACATTTTTATGTTTTGTCTTGTTATTTACAAACAATTTAAATTAAACACAATATATTTCCCATGTGTTTTAGGGTCTGCGCCAGCAGCATCAATATACAAAGTGTTGTACATGGATATGTTATATATTTTTATATTTCAGGACTTTTTCCTGTTGCATATGCTGTTGTTGATTCCGAAACCGAAGATAACTGGATGTGGTTTCTAGTCAATTTGCATAGTGCAGTAGTTGAGCAATATCGAAACATAACATTTATATCAGATCGAAACAATGGATTACTTGAAGCTGTTTCGATGGTCTTCCCGTTGTCTGCACATTCTTACTGTATACATCATTTACAAGGGAATATAAAAAAGAAAATTCGTGGGAATTGTGCTGGATTTTGAAAGAAAATTGTTAAAGATTTTTTGTCTTGTGCGTATGCTGTCTCAGTAGATGTATTTCACAAGAATATTGAAGCATTGAAGAAGGAAGGAGGAGCTGCTATTGCCGATTTCATTGATAGTTTGCCTCCCGAGAATTGGTCCTGTGCATATTTCCCTGGTAAACAGTATGGTGACATGGCATCTAGTGTTGCGGAGTCATTCAATTCATGGATATTGGAGGAAAGGCATTTACCAGTAATGAATAAGCTTGATAAATTGAGAGTGAAGATTATAAATTTCAATGCAAACAAACTTGTTGAGTCTTACACTTGGACAAATGAGCTATGTCCTTTTTTTCAAAAGTTACTGAATGAAAATTGGAATAAAAGCCGACATTGGACTATTAGTCGCTCAAGTCAAAATGTATTTGAAGTTCATTCAGAAGTGCGAGCAACAGTTGACTTAGGAGAAAGGACTTGTTCTTGTAAGAGTTGGCAGATTAGATGTTTTCCATGTTCTCATGCTGTTTGTGTTGTGCGGAGGAAAGGGACCAGTATTTATGATTATATTAAGGAGCACTATCAGGTATCTTTCTACAGAAAATCATACTCGATACCTATAGTTCCTCTTCCTGATTTGATTTCCTTAAATATTCCTATTCCTGAAAATCCATTTATCCTTCCACCAATAACTAAGAGACCGACAGGCAGGCCAAGAAATAAGAGAATAAAGTCTTCTGGTGAGATCACAGTAAGGGAAGTTACTTGCTCGAGGTGTAGTAAAATGGGTCATTACAGGTCTACTTGTAAGGAACCCATTTGACTATTTTTAAAATTGTTGAATTCATTCATTTTAACCATTTGATTGAATAAATTAATTAATAAACCATTTGTTTCACATAAATGAATGTAATTTATTTTTAAGTCCCATTCTTTAGTGTTTTTTTTGTGTTGCTGTACACATATTTTTCATAAAACATACATGATCATTATTCCTTGTGTTCACGTGTACTTTACCTTTGTATACGCATGTTATGTACAGTACACGCGCATTTTGATGTCCAAAGAAATTTTAGGTATTTTAGCAATAGTCCCATTTGTGAAGGTTTTGTTTGTCCTAATCCCATTTGACTTTTATATTCATAATTAGTCCCATTTAGCAGTTGTGGATGGTTACAACTGCATTCCGAGAAAAACGTGGACTGCTATATGGGGTGTGATTGTATTATTGTTCAGAGGCATTTTAATTTCCACATTCATTGAATAGGACTAACAACAACAAATGATATATCTAGGATCGGAGGCAAGATGATGATCAAAACTGGGACTAAATGCCAAAGTCCCCAAGAAATTTTATCAATGCGTGTCCTTGATTAAATATACGTGTACTTTATTAAGTACAAGTATATTAATAAAGTACACGCATTTAAAAATGGATTTGGTCAGTTCAATATGCGTGTACTTTATAAAATCATGCGTGTACTTTACTTAATGTACATGCATGAAGTACACGCATAATATAAATATAATATGCGTGTACTTTATGAAGTACACGCATTGATAATTAAAGTACACGCATTGAAATATAATTATACATGCATGTTTTAGCAAAGTACACGCATATTGATATGACAAAAATCTAATTCAATATACATGTACTTTATGTATTCTGCATGTAATTTTATCAAGTAGACGTATATAAATGCATATTGTTGATACCAAATTTAGTCTGCTGGCATGGCTCAATAAAGTGAAGACACGTGGCAATAACAAATAATTTCGAGAAACTCACACGCTCCGAGGAACCATACTACAACGAGGAACACTGCTTCCCCGAGGAACTCATACGTTCCGAGGAACAAGAACTCTCCGAGGAACTCATACGCTCCGAGGAACAAGAATTCTCTGAGGAACTCTTAGGTACCGAGAAGCTTAGGCGGTCCGAGCTGCACCTCGAAAAAGCATTAATAGCTGGATAACCAACAGTTTGACTGTTCATTAAATGCTTATCATACAGATGCACACGCTTAAAGGGCATTGAATGTATTACCTTTTCATATGTACATCATTTAATGTATTACCCTTTCACATTACAGCCTCAGGGCTATAAATACATTGTACAATCCTCATTTCGGGGGGACCGAAATTTCTTGATAGAACTTGTAGTTGAGAATTCCCAAACACTCAGCAATAACATAACAGTGGACGTATGCCATTCTTATAAGGCCGAACCACTTTAAAAATTCTTTATCTCATTTATTTATCTGTGATTGATTAATTAGATATGATCTAATTTTTTACATCAACAGATTGGTGCCGTCTGTGGGAAACGACTGGTAATATCGTTTTTCACCAAAAGCGATCCATCACAAATGGCTGATATTCCAGAATCCAGCAATCGAAACGCTGGGACCCCTCCAAATCCATCTGCTCCGCCAAATATTCCAGATTTGGCTGGAATAATGACAAATCTGGCTCAGGGCCAGACCGTCATGCAAGAAACAATGCGACAACTCATACAAACCCTCCATGGCGGTGTACCAACCCTTTCAGGACTGCAGAGTATTCAAAGAAACACCCGTGCACCATCCTCACGAACTAGGCGTACCAATTCATATCGCAATGAGGAATATGATGATTTTTCTTATCAACCTGGACGAACTTCGTCAGTGCGAGCCACAGATACTGAACAACGTATCACTCTTTCTCCAGAAAGGACTAGTGCGTTAGAAAGGTTAAGCAGGGTATCACCTTTTGATCGATTAGGACTTAGAAGGTGTAGAAGTCCTCCTAAAGTCGTATCGAGGAGTTTTCGACGACCATCAGATTTAAGGGAAGGATCTGTCCAGTCGCGACCAGCTGCTCGTCAAGATAGATCTCAGGAAGCCACATCAACGCGATCAGCTGCTCGAACCAACAGGCCTGAGGAAGGGAATGATGCATGGAAAGGCTCTATTCAGAGGCTCGAGGATAGATTAGGGGAAATGGCTAAGGCCAAGAACCCTCTACAACGAACCTTTGTTCGAGGAACACCTTCTGTTCAGGCCATTGTAGATTTTCCATCACCATCAAAATTCAAAGCACCTGTTGTGACCCCCAAATATGATGGAAATACTGATCACGTCCTTCATATAGAACAATACCAAGCTGCAGCCGACATCTATGCTGTTCCAGATGAGATGAGATGCAGAGCATTATCGGGAACTCTTACCGGATCTGCTCAAATATAGTATAATAACCTTCCTCGGGGTAAGATTTCAACTTTTCTTCAACTGACCGAGTTATTCATTGGGAATTTATGTTTTGGGGCAAAGCCAGTTAAACGAGTAGCACACTTGTTAAGTGTTAGACAAAAGGCTGGTGAGAGTACCAGAGATTATATAACTCATTTTAATAACGAGAAACTCGAAGTCCTTGATTACGAGGAGAAGACAGCGATTACCGCCTTGATGAGTGGACTACTGCCGAACAAGTTGTACTACACTTTGGCCAAAGATCCACCTCGAACGATGTCAGACCTGATGGGAAAAGTGTCAAAGATTATGAATACCGAGGAGGCTATGGCTGCGAAGAAGAATGTGGATGCTAAAGAAACCAAGGTGGAAGGTGATAAAGCTAAGAAGAAGGAGCACAAGAATAATGGTAATGACAAACAATCAAAAACTAGGTCGGTATGGGACGTAATGAAGAAATATGATAATTATACTCCTTTGAATAAGGATATCAACCATGTTCTAGAAGAAATCAAGAACAACGAGGAGCTAAACTCGCCAGAGAAAATGAAGGCAGACCCCGACAAGAGGAACAAGGCGAAGTATTGTGAGTTTCATAAAGATCACGGCCATATGATAAAAAATTGCATAGTTCTTCAGAACGAGATTGAAACACTCATCAAACGAGGAAAGCTGTCAAAGTATGTTGATCGTGGAAACGAAAGAAGAAACAACGATCGAGCAAGAGAGAGGTCTAGATCTCCTCGTCGATCAGAGGAGAACAAGAAAAGAAACAATGAAGTTGATCCAGAAGACGACCCCGATCTTCCCAAGAGACCAAGGTAACCAGAACATGAGGTATTTTCAATACGCTTTGGGTCATTTGACTGTAATGTTATAACAGGTGGAGATGCAGGAGGAGGAGACCTTACTGCCGAGAGAAAAGCTTACCTCTGTGAGGCTCAAGCTTGCTCGTACATTCAACGAATAAATCTAGCTTAGGAGGATCGCTCGAGAAAGGTGAACAAAGAGAAATTGGTCATTGGTTTCTCAAAGAATGACATGGCAGGTGTTCTATATCCTCATGATGACCCATTGGTGATCAAGATGAGAATGAAGGAGGTAATGATTTCCAGAGTACTGGTAGATAATGGTAGCTCGGCAGACATCATGTTCTACTCGTGCTTCGATAGTTTAAATCTAAAGCTATCTCAATTGGAGCCTTATCATAGACCCCTCATCGGTTTTGCTGGCGAGAAAGTATTTCCACTTGGGACGATTAAGGTGGATATATTCATTGGTACGTGGCCTGCTTGTCGAACAGAAAGAATACATTTCTTCGTGATGGATAAGAATGTTCAATCATCATATAATATCATCATGGGAAGAGTAGGATTAAAGAAGTTCGAGGCTTTACCATCTACAGTACATCAATGCCTAAAATTTCCAACAAATTTTGGAGTAGGAGTTGTGAAAGGTGATCAGAAAGTAGCTCGGGAATGCTATTATTCATCCGCCGAGCAAGAGGAACTGGAGGAATCAAGAAAAAAAACTACTACCTATCAAGTGGATGAAGGTACCGAAATTAAAACATTGGATCCTAGAGATGAGTCGCAACTCATGAAGGGTCAAGTGGTGGAAGCTACTGAAAACATCATTCTGGACGACGAGCACCCTGAGTGAATTACTCAAGTAGGTTCATCGTTGGAAGCCTCACTAAAACAGGAATTGATAACTTTCCTAAGAAGCAGAAAACAAACTTTTGCGTGGAGTCATGAAGATATGCCTGGGATAGACCCAAATTTCTTATGTCACGAGCTCAATGTGAATAAGGAGATCAAGCCTATGAAGCAGATAAGAAGAGTATTCAGTCCCGAAAAGAATCAAGCTATACAAGAGGAAGTCGAGAAGCTCCAGAAAGCTTGCTTCATTGAAGATGTTAAATATCCAGACTGGTTGGCCAATGTGGTGATGGTAAAAAAGAAAAACAACAAATGGAGGATGTGTGTAGACTTCACCGACCTCAACAAAGCATGCCCAAAGGATCACTTTCCATTTCCCCGAATTGATCAACTGGTGGATGCTACCTCGGGACACGAGTTGCTGAGCTTCATGGATGCTTATTCTGGATACAATCAGATCAAAATGAAACCTGAAGACAGGGAAAGTACTTCTTTCACTACCCCTAGGGGAACTTATTGTTATAATGTTATGCCTTTTGGTTTGAAAAATACAGGTGCGATATATTAACGGCTGATGAACAAGGTCTTTGCTGAACAAATCAGTGGCAATATGGAAGTATATGCTGACGATATGCTGACGAAAAGCAAGAAAGCTGTCGATCATCTAGTTGACTTAAGTCAGACTTTTGATCAACTGGATAAATATCAAATGAAGCTTAACCCGACGAAGTGCATATTTGGAGTACGAGAAGGCATGTTCCTCGGGTACATTGTCAATCAACAAGGCATTGAAGCAAATCCTGAAAAGATCAAAGCTCTATTAGGGCTGCGATCTCCAACGACAAAGAAAGAGGTGCAAAGTCTTACAAGACGAGTAGCAGCACTCAACAGATTTGTATCGCGAGCAACTGATCGATGTCTCCCATTCTTCAAGACACTCCGAAAGACTTTTAAGTGGAATGATGAATGTGAAAAGGCTTTTCAAGACTTGAAGAAATACTTGGGAGCACCTCCACTGTTGTCCAGGCCAGTGATGGGAGAAAAATTATACTTGTATCTTGCAGTGTCCGAAAATGCAGTTAGCTCGGCGTTGATCAGAGTGGAGAATGGAGTGCAAAAGCCAATTTATCATACGAGTAAGGCCTTTCGAGGAGCAGAGATCAGATATCCAAGGCTGGAAAAGTTAGCACTGGCGTTTATTGAGGCAAGTAGGAGAATGAGGCCATACTTCCAGGCTCATACCATAATAGTATATACTGATATGCCATTGAGGCAAGCCCTTCATAAACCAGAAAAATTAGGGAGATTGATGTACTGGGCAATAGAGCTCGATGAATATGATATAGTTTATGAACCCAGATCATCGCTAAAAGGGCAGGCTGTAGCAGATTTTGTAGCAGAGTTCACCTATCCTGATACCCCCGAGGAGCAAAAGTTGTTCGCTGATCAACTTATGGATGTTAAAGGACCAACAAATACTAGCTCAGACCAACTTCGGTTGGTAAAAGAGCAAGTAGATGTTACAGGATCATCAAATTCGAGCTCAGACCAACTCCGGTTGGTAAAAGGGCAAGAAAAGATGATCGACGAGGAGCAAGAAATATCAGGGGAGGATGAAAGAAAGCAATAAATATTTCATCGAGGAACTTTGTCAGATCAGAAATTTGAAGACGAGTTTACTATATGGAGGCTATATGTAGATGGCTCATCTTGTACTACAGGATGTGGCGCGGGGATAGTTTTGAGCACTCCGGACGAGGTCGACATGGAATACGCCCTACGTTTCCAATTCAAAGCTTCCAATAATGAGGCTGAGTATGAAGCCATGATTGCAGGGCTTAATTTGGCAAAAATTATGGAGGCGCAACAGGTTATTGTCTTCAGTGATTCTCAATTAATTATAAATCAAATATTGGGAGTATATGCAGTTAGAGGAGAATTAATGATCAGATATCACGCAAAGGCAAATAAGCTGGTGTTAGAATTTGCTGCTATTCAGCTGGTCAGAATATCGAGAATGGAGAATGCGAGAGCAGACGCCCTAACTCGACTAGCATCACCTACTCGTACCGAGCTACGACGAACAATCCCAATTGAAGTTTTAGCTGGTCGGAGTATAGATGAAGATCTGACGAGGAACTTTATTACCCTTGATTTAGGACCATCTTAGATGGATCCAATCAGGGCATATATTGAGGAGGGAGAATTACCAATTGACAAGCTCGCAGCCAAGAAATTGAAGTTTAAAGCTGTTCGGTATGTATTAACTAACGGTATTCTTTATAGACGAGGAATTATCGCAGGTTTGCAGAGATGTGTGCATCCCACCGAGGTGAAAGATTTGATTAAAGAGATCCATGAAGGGTCATGTGGAGCCCATGTAGCAGCTCGGACGCTTTTGCAAAGGGTGATGACGCAGGGATACTACTGGCCAACAATGAGGGATGATTGTATAGCCTATGCCAAGAAATGTGACAAGTGCCAGCGATTTTCCTCCATCCGAAGAACTCCACAAGCATTGTTGACACCCATCACTTCCCCTTGGCCATTTGCCATGTGGGGAATAGATTTGGTTGGCCCGCTGCCAACGACCAGAGGAAGGTTCAAATACCTCGTCGTCGCAGTGGATTATTTTACTAAGTGGGTAGAAGCTGAGCCTTTCATCGATATGACGTACGACAAGGTGTACCAATTTGTTTGGAAGAACATCATTTGTCGATATGGTCTTCCTCATGCTTTCATCACAGACCATGGAACACAATTTGATAACGAGGAGTTCGCTGCCTATTGTCATCAGTCAAATATTTTGAAGGTCCACTCAGCACCAGGCCATCCTCAAAGCAATGGACAAACTTAAGTGACAAAGAAAACGCTGCTAAATGGCTTGAAAAAAATACTGGATGATGCAAAAGCAAACTGGATCAACGAGTTACAATCAGTACTGTGGGCTTACCGAACTACTCCCCGAGTAGCAACAGGAGAATCACCATATATACTGGCGTTTGGAAGTGAAGCTGTTATACCTGCCGAGTTGGGTCTCTCAACACACAGGGTACTGAATTTCAACTCCCCTATCAGCGACTTAATGAGAAGATTGTATTTAGACATGCTCGAGGAAGTTAGAGAAGAAGCAGCCATTAGAAATGCTGCTTACCAGCAGCGAACAACTTTGTTCTATAATAAGAGGGTGAAGAAGTGCGACCTAAAAGAAGGAGACTATGTGCTGAAGAAAGTAATTCAAAAGCACAATAAGTTGGAGGCAAACTGGCATGGACCATACCGAGTTACAGAAGTTGTTCGACCAGGAACTTACGGAATAACAACTTTAGAAGGAGAGGAGTTTAAGAATGCATGGAACGCAGAGCACCTACACAAATATTATCAGTGATGAATAAAATGTAGATATTCTGCCGAATTCTTTCTTTTTATTGAAAGTTTTTCGGGGAATACTAGTGCTACACACTACTCGGCAAAACTCGGCAAAGCTTAGGCTACTCAATTTTTTTCTCGAAAACGCCAACTAAGGTTGGTCGAGAAACCAATATTCCTCCGGGAAGTAAAGCTACTGTTGATACCAAATCTAGTCTGCTGACATGGCCCAATTAAATGAAGACACGTGGTGATCTACATGGCAACAACAACACCTCCGAGGAACTCACAAGCTCCGAGGTACAAGATTACAATGAGGGAGACTATTTCCCCGAGGAACACTATTTCCCCAAGGAACTCACACGCTCCGAGGAACAAGACCTTTCCGAGGAACTCTTGAATACCGAGAAAGCTTAGGCGGTCCGAGCTGCACCTCGAACAAAGCATTGATAACGGGATAATAACCAGTTCAACTGATTCATTAAATGCTTATCATTCTGACGCACACGCTTAAGGGGCATTAAATGTATTACCCTTTCATATGTATCACATTTAATGTATTACCCTTTCACATTACAGCCTCAGGGCTATAAATACATTGTACAATCCTCATTGTATGGGGACCCAAAAAAATCCATACCGAAATTTCTTGATAGAACTTATAATCGAGAATTCCCAAACACTCAGCAATAAAACAACAGTGGACGTAGGCCATTCTTATATGGCTGAACCACTTTAAAATTCTTTGTCTCATTTATTTATCTGTGATTGAATAATTAGAGTGATCTAATTTTTTACATCAACAGATTGGCGCCGTCTGTGGGAAACGACTGGTAATATCGTTTTCTCACCAAAATAATCCATTACGAATGGCTGATATTCCGGAATCCAGTAATTAAAACGCTGGAACCCCTCCAAATCCATCTGCTCTGCCTAATATTCCAGATTTGGCTGGAATAATGACAAATCTGGCTCAGGGCCAGACCGTCATGCAAGAAACAATGCGACAACTCATCCAAACTCTCCATGGCGGTGCGTCAGCCCATTCAGGACCATAAAGTATTCAAAGAAACATCCATGCACCTTCTTCACATACTAGACGTACTGATTCATTTCGTAATGAGGAGTCTGAAGATTTCTCTTATCATCCTGGGCGAACTTCGTCAGTGCGAGCCACTGATACTGAACAACGTGTCACTCTCTCCCCAGAAAGGACCAGCGCATTGGAAAGATTAAGTAGGGTTTCTCCTTTCGACCGATTAGGCCCTAGGAGGAACAAAAGTCCTCTTAATGAAGCGTCGAGGAGCTTTCGACGATCAACAGCCTTAAAGGAAGGATCTTCCCAGTCGTGACCAACTGCTCGTCAAGATAAATTCCAGGAAGCCACTTCAACGCGATCAGCTGCTCGAACCAATAGTCCCGAAGAAGGAAATGATGCATGGAAAGGTTCTATTCAAAGGCTGGAGGATATATTAGGGGAAATGGTTAAAACCAAGAACCCTTTACAACGAACCTTTGTTCGAGAAACACCTTTTGTCCAGGCCATTGTAGATTTTCCAACACCATCAAAGTTCAAAGCACCTGTTGTGACCCCCAAATATGATGAAAAGACTAACCCTATTCTTCATATAGAATAATATCAAGTTGCTGCCGACATCTATGCTGTCCCAGACGAGATGAGATGCTGGGCATTCTCGGGAACTCTTACCGGATCTGCTCAAATATGGTATAATAATCTTCCTCGGGGTAAGATCTCAACTTTCTTTTAACTGGCCGAGTTATTCATTGGAAATTTCTGCTTTGGGGCAAAGCCAGTTAAACGAGTAGCACATTTGTTAAGTGTTAGACAAAAAGTTGGTGAAAGTACTAGAGATTATATAACTCGTTTTAATAACGAGAAACTTGAAGTCATTGATTATGAGGAGAAGACAACGATCACTGCCTTGATAAGTGGGCTGTTGCCTAATAAGTTGTATTACACTTTGGCCAAAGATCCACCCACAACTATGTCAGAATTGATGGCGAAAGCGGCCAAAATCATGAATACCGAGGAGGCTATGGCTGCGAAGAAGAATATGGATAAAGGAACCAAGGTGGAGGTCGACAAAGCCAAGAAGAAAGAACATAAGAATAATGGTGGTGATAAACAATCCAAAAATAAGTCGTCATGGGAGGTCTTGAGTAAATTTGACAATTATACTCCTTTGAAGGTAGATATCAACCACGTCTTGGAATAAATTAAGAACAACAAGGAGTTAAACTGGCCAAAGAAAATGAAGGCAGACCCTGACACGAGGAATAGGGAAAAATATTGAGAGTTTCACAAAGATCATGGCCATATGACCAAGAATTGCATAGCTCTTCAAAATGAGATTGAAACACTCATCAGACGAGAAAAGTTGTCAAAGTATGTTGATCTGGGAAACGAAAGAAGAAATAACGACCGAGCAAGAGAAAGGTCTAGATCTCCTCGTCGAGGAGAGGAGAACAAGAAAAGAAATCATAAAGTTGATCCCGAGGATGACCCCGATCTTCCCAAGAAACCAAGGCAGCCAGAACGAGAGGTATTTTCAATACGCTTTGGGTCATTTGATTGTAATGTTATTACAGGAGGATATGCAGGAGGAGGAGACCTTACTGCAGAGAGAAAAGCTTACCTCGGTGAGGCTCAAGCTTGCTCGTACATTCAGCGAATAAATCTAGCTGAAGAGGATCGCCCGAGAAAGGTGAATAAGGAGAAATTGGTCATCGGTTTTTCAAAGAATGACCTTACAGGTGTTTTATATCCTCACGATGATCCACTGGTGATCAAAATGAGGATGAAGGAGGTTATGATTTCAAGAGTACTGGTCGACAATGGTAGCTCGACAGACATCATGTTCTACTCGTACTTCGATAGTTTAAATCTAAAGCTATCTCAATTGGAGCCTTACCACAGACCCCTCACCGGTTTTGCTGGCGAGAAAGTATTTCCACTTGGGACGATCAAGTTGGATATATTCATTGGTACATGGCCTGCTTATCGGACAGAAAGAATACGTTTCTTCGTGATGGATAAGAATGTCCAATCATCGTACAATATCATCATGGGAAGAGTAGGATTGAAGAAGTTCGAGGCTGTACCATCTACAGTGCATCAGTGCCTAAAATTTCCAACAAACTTTGAAGTCGGAGTTGTGAAAGGTGATCAGAAAGTAGCTCGGGAATGCTATTATTCATCCACCGAGCAAGAAGAATTGGAGGAATCAAAGAAAAAGACTACTACCTATCAAGTCGATGAAGGTGCAGAGATTGAAACATTAGATCCTCGAGATGAGTCGCAACTCGTGAAGGGTCAAGTGGTAGAAGCTACTGAAAACATCATTCTGGACGACGAACACCCTGAGCGAACTACTCAAATAGGTTCATCATTGGAAGCCTCATTAAAACAGGAATTGATAACGTTCCTAAGAAGCAGAAGACAAACTTTTGCATGGAGTCATGAAGATATGCCTGGGATAGACCCAAACTTCTTATGTCACGAGCTCAATGTGAATAAGGAGATCAAGCCTGTAAAGCAGAGAAGAAGAGTATTCAGTCCCGAGAAGAATCAAGCTATTCAGGAGGAAGTCGAGAAGCTCCAGAAAGCTTGTTTCATTGAAGATGTTAAATATCCAGACTGGTTAGCCAATGTGGTGATGGTAAAGAAGAAAACAACAAGTGGAGGATGTGTGTAAACTTCACCGACCTCAACAAAGCATGCCCAAATGATCACTTTCCACTACCCCGAATTGATCAACTGGTGGATGCTACCTCAGGACACGAGTTGTTGAGCTTCATGGATGCTTATTCTGGTTACAATCAGATCAAAATGAAACCTTAAGACAGGGAGAGTACTTCTTTCATTACCCCTAGGGGAACTTATTGTTATAATGTTATGCATTTTGGTTTGAAAAATACAGGTGCGACATATCAGCGGCTAATGAACAAAGTCTTTGCTGAACAAATCAGTTGCAATATGGAAGTCTAAGTTGACGATATGCTGACGAAAAGCAAGAAAGCTGTCGATCATCTAGTTGACTTAAGTCAGACTTTTGATCAACTGGATAAATATCAAATGTAGCTGAACCCAACGAAGTGCATATTTGGAGTACGAGAAGGAATGTTTCTAGGGTACATTGTCAATCAACAAGGCATTGAAGCAAATCCTGAAAAGATCAAAGCTTTACTAGGGCTACGATCTCCAACGACGAAGAGGGAAGTACAGAGTCTCACAGGACGAATAACAGCACTCAACAGATTTGTATCACGAGCAACTGATAGATATCTCCCATTCTTCAAGACACTCAGAAAGACTTTTGAGTGGAATGATGAATGTGAGATGGCTTTTTAAGACTTGAAGAAATACTTGGGAACACCTCCACTGTTGTCCAGGCCGGTGATGGGAGAAAAATTGTATTTGTACCTTGCAGTGTTCGAGAATGCAGTTAGCTCGGCATTGATCAGAGTGGAGAATGGAGTGCAAAAACTAATTTACTACACAAGTAAGGCCTTCCGAGGAGAAGAGATCAGATATCTAAGGCTGGAAAAATTGGCACTGGCACTGATTGAGGCAAGTAGAAGAATGAGGCCATACTTCCAGTCTCATACCATAGTAGTATATACCGATATGCCATTGAGGCAAGCCCTTCATAAACCAGAAAAATCAGGGAGACTGATGTACGGGGCAATAGAACTCGGTGAATATGATATAGTTTATGAACCCAGATCATCATTAAAAGGGCAAGCTGTAGCAGATTTTATAGCGGAGTTCACCTATCCTGATACCCCTGAGGAGCAAAAGTTGCTCGCTGATCAACCTGTGGATGTTACAGGGTCAACAAACACAAGCTCAGACCAATTCCGATTGGTAAAAGGGCGTGTGGATGTTACAGGATGTGGCGCAGGGATAATTGTGAGCACTCCGGACGAGGAGCAAAGGTTGCTCGTTGATCAACCTGTGGATGTTACAGGATCAACAAACACTAGCTCAGATCAACTCCGGTTGGTAAAAGGGCAAGTGGATGTTACAAGATCATTAAATTCGAGCTCAAACCAATTCCGATTGGTAAAAGGGCAAGAAAATATGATCGACGAAGAGAAAGAAAAATCTGGGGAGGATGAAAGGAAGCAACAAATATTTCATCGAGGAACTCTGTTAGAGCAGAAATTTGAAGACGAGTTACCTATATGGAGGCTATATGTAGATGGTTCATCTGGCACTACAGGATGTGGCGCGGGGATAGTTTTGAGCACTCCGGACGAGGTCCACATGGAATACGCCCTGCGTTTCCAATTCAAAGCTTCCAACAACGAAGCTGAGTCTGAGGCCATGATTGCAGGACTTAGTCTGGCAAAAATTATGGAGGCGCAACAGGTCATTGTTTTCAGTGATTCTCAATTGATCGTAAACCAAATGATGGGGTATATGCAGTTAGAGGAGAATTAATGATCAGATATCATGCAAAGGCAAAGGAGCTGGTGTCATAATTTACCGCTATTCAGCTGGTCAGAATACCAAGAATGGAAAATGCGAGAGCAGATGCCCTAGCGCGACTAGCATCAGCTACTCGCACCGAGCTACGACGAACAATCCCAATTAAAGTGCTAGGTGGTCGGAGTATAGATGAAGATTTGACAATGAACTTTATTACCCTTGATTTAGGACCGTCTTGGATGGATCCCATCAGGGCATACATTGAAGAGGGAGAATTACCAATTGACAAGCTCGCAACCAAGAAATTGAAGTTTAAAGCTGCTCGGTATGTATTAACTAATGGTGTTTTATATAGACGAGGAATTATGGCAGGTTTGCAGAGATGTGTACATCCCTCTGAGGTGAACGAATTGATTGAAGAGATCCATGAAGGATCCTGTGGAGCACATGTAGCAGGACGGACGCTTTTACAAAGGGTGATGACGCAGGGATACTACTGGCCGACGATGAGGGCTGATTGTATAGCCTGTGCCAAGAAATGTGACAAGTGCCAACGCTTTTCCTCCATCCGAAGAACTCCACAAGCATTGTTGACACCCATAGCTTCCCCTTGGCCATTTACCATGTGGGGAATCGATTTGGTTGGGCCACTGCCAACGACCCGAGGAAGATTCAAATACCTCGTCGTCGCAGTAGATTATTTTACTAAGTGGGTAGAAGCTGAGCCACTCATTGATATGACGTACGAGCAGGTGTACCAATTTGTTTGGAAGAACATCATTTGTCGATATGGTCTTCCTCATGCTTTCATCACAGACCATGGAACATAATTTGATAACGAGGAGTTCGCTGCCTATTGCCATCAGTCAAACATTTTGAAGGTCCACTCAGCACCAGGCCATCCTCAAAGCAATGGACAAATTGAAGTGACAAATAGAACGCTGCTGAATGGTTTGAAGAAAAGACTGGATGATGCGAAAGCAAACTGGATCAACGAGCTACAATCAGTACTTTGGGCTTACCGAACTACTCCCCTAGTAGCAACAGGAGAATCACCATATATGGTGGCGTTTGGAAGTGAAGCTGTTATACCTGCCGAGTTGGGCCTCCCAACACACAGGGTTCTGAATTTCAAATCCCCTATCAGCGACTTAATGAGAAGACTGGATTTAGACATGCTCGAGGAAGTTAGAGAACAAGCAGCCATTAGAAATGCTGCTTACCAGCAGCGAACAACTTTGTTCTACAATAAAAGGGTGAAGAAGTGCGAACTGAAAGAAGGAGATTATGTGCTGAAAAAGGTCATTCAAAAGCACAATAGGCTGGAGGCAAACTGGCATGGTCTATACCGAGTTACAGAAGTTGTTCGACCAGGCACCTATCGAATAGCAACTTTAGAAGGCGAGGAGTTTAAGAATGCATGGAACGCAGAGAACCTGCGCAAGTATTATCAGTAATGTGTATTCCAATGTAACGCAGTTCCAACGATATGAATAAAATGGAGATATTCTGCAAGTCTCTCTTTTTATTGAAAATTTTTCGGGGAATACTAGTGCTACACACTACTCGGCAAAGCTCAGACTACTCAGCAAAATATTCCTAAAAATTCCAACCTCGGTTGGTTAGGAAACAAAATATTCTTAAAAATGCCAACCTCGGTTGGTTAGGAAATAAAATATTCCTAAAAAGGCCAACCTAGGTTGGTTAGGAAACAAAATATTCCTAAAAATGCCAACCTTGGTTGGTTAGGAAACAAAATATTCCTAAAAATGCCAACCTCGGTTGGTTAGGAAACAAAATATTCCTAAAAATGCCAACCTGTTTGGCTAGGAAACAAAATATTCCTAAAAATGCCAACCTGTTTGGCTAGGAAACAAAATATTCCTAAAAATGCCAACCTGTTTGGCTAGGAAACAAAATATTCCTAAAAATGCCAACCTGTTTGGCTAGGAAACAAAATATTCCGAAAAATGCAAACCTCGGTTGGTTAGGAAACAAAATATTTTCTCTTAAATGCCAACTTATGTTGGTCGGAAGGTAACATTATTTCAGAAAGCGCCAAAGTTGCTCATAGAGGAAAAATCTACTAACTATGGCAGGTCGGGGATAAAAACCCACCAACTGTAGTTGGTCGACAAGGAAAATTTACCGTCCTTGGTTGGTCAGAAACATTATATGGGTAAAATTATTTCAAAAAAGACTAACTATGGCTGGTCGGAGATATAAACCCACTAACTGTAGTTGGTCGACATGAAGAATTTAACGACCTTGGTTGGTTGGAAACATTTTAAACATTTTTATACTCGTAACTTTATTATTAAGTGATCGAGCAATATTTTTTATACTTGTAATTATTACTAAGTTTGTCGAGAAACAAAATATTGTTTTTGCCATATGACAACCATAAATTCAAGCTATTCAACAATAAGTTGATCAACAAACTACGCAATATTGTTATTTTTTAACAGTTATGCATGCATAAATATAAATTGTATTACAAGACAATAACAATTAAGATTTGCAAACAAAAATGAAAGTCTTTCATTGAATTCAAAAATTACATTGATAATGAAATAAAAAGTACATTGATATTGAAATGTATACTAAATATTACATTAAAAATTCCTATTCTACTGGTCTTTTCCCCTCTGCTTTTGACACAGGTTCCTCGCCAGCAGGCGGATCATTTAAAGACAGAGGAGAATTGATGAAGTTGAGATCCTTCAACATCCTGACATTCATCACGGATGGTCGATCTAAGAGATGCTCGGGACGAGATACCTCGGTTTGAGAATATAAATTGTAGTCACCGAGATACTTTGAAATTAATCTCCGAGGAATGGCCCTAGCAGGGATCCAACCCATGTCCAAATTGTATGGAGGCACAGGTAGGTCGAGTAGCCCAGGATCATAGTAGTCCCACAGATAATGACCCTGTTCTAGCTTCAGCACACCTAAGGCATTCATCCAGCCTTGCTTGTAGCCCTCATTGTTGGCATTCTGGATACGATCGTCCAAGTGGTATAGTGCTTCGTTGTATCCATCCATCCAGAACTCCCTGGGCTTTTTGTGGAACTGATATGTTAGCCTCTCCATCTGCTCATGAATATTTTTGATAAAAATCTCTTTGTTCTCCAAAGTAGACTTCTGTGTGGAAAGCTGCTCTTCCAGATCTCTGATCTTCTTTGACATTTCAGCCAAAGCTCGGTTCTTCGCCATCAGCTGGAAGGCCTGGTTATCTAGGGAAAACTGAGTCCTTTGTTCCTCGACAGGAACCTGAGCTGCTATTGCTCGCCCCCGAGGAGCTCTTGCTCATCCCCGAGAAGATGTGGAAGGGCCGACCTCTTCAAGGTGTCCAACTCTTCCCTCAAGTTGGCATTCTCAACTTCCAGGAATGAAAATCCCTCATCGGTCACTGGGATTAAGGCTTTTGAAGAAGAAGCTGCAGACTTCAACTGTGATAGCTCTTTCTGCAAGTTGTCGTTCTCTCGCTCCAGCAGCTCAGCAATCTGCCTGCATTCCTCGACCTCACCCCTCAAGGTTCTTTCCCTTACATCGTACCCAGTAAAAAGCTTCTCGTAGCCCTTATCGGCAATGATCAGCTTGTACTTCTTCTCGTAACTCTCATGCAACAGGGCAGTGGATTCTTTGTATTGAAGCTGAAGGTCTTCAAGGGTGCCTTGGACATCCTCGATCATTTCATAGTAAACCACATTATTGGCCACCGCTCGATCAAGTAGACACTTCAGATATTGATATGCTTCCATTGCCTGTTCTGAAGCATCCTGGCCGAGGATATCGATAACTTGTGCTGCGCTCAGGTCTGTGTGACCAGCTTTAAAGTAATCATTGCATTACCTCAGCAGCACAGTATCGTGGGCAGATAACAATTCCATCCTGGCCAGAAACTAGCAGAGAAAGAAAAAGCAGTAATCAATAAGAATCAAGACAGAGTATGAATTGAATACAGACGACAGTATACAAAAAGACCAAGTTTTATTAGATCATAAAATTCAGAGTTACATATTCTGAGTTACATTTGATAAAAGAGAAATAAAATAGAAAGAAACTCGAGCAACTCTACACCTTTTCCTTGTCGCCTAAAACCTTCTCGGAAGGCTGGGACGAGGAGGTAGGTTGCTCGAAAGGAATGGATAGTTGCTCGGAAAGCACAGGCAATTGCTTGGAGGAAGTAACAATTTGCTGAAGTTCCTCGGCAGCAGGCTGAATGGCTGGGGGGTGATCTCCCATCACCATAGAGGATTCTTCTGAGGCAGCTTCGTCCTCTTCAAGATCTTCTGGGGTTGGAGGGGGACCAGGAATGTGTTGCTGGAAAAGCTCAGAAGATTCTTCAACTTTCATTTCCTGGAGAGCAGCAACCCATCCATCCCTAAAGTATTTGAGGCTGCCATAGTCCACTTGCGACACCATGGCAGCCAACACCTTATTCCACCCCTTGTCCCAGCCAATACTGAAGGACTTCTTCACAGCCATCTTCCTATTCAACTGCTCCGAGGAAAGCTTATCGGACAGCAGGTCATCAGCAGCTTTCAGCTTTCTCTCAGCCTCCTCTTTCTGCCGACCTACTTCTCGAAGTTGAGCCAGCTCCTCCTCAGCAGCCTTGAGCTTATCTTCAAGCTCCCCAGCAGTTTTGAGCTTCTCCTCGAGCTATTTATTTGCCTTCTCCAGGGCATTTATTCTCTTCTCCAACTCCTTGGAGGCATCAACAGCCTGAACTTTTTCTTGCTCGGTGGAGGCAAGCTTTTTCTCCCAGACAGCCTTGTCAGTGGCATATGTCTAGCGAGAATCGTCCAAAGACTTGATAGCTTCTGCCAGAGCTCCCTCCACACTGGACGAGGAGCATGAAGCTTTAATTGCTTCATCCTTCTTCAGGATTATATTAAAGCAGCTCGTCAGCTGTGAAAAGAAAAAGAAAGTAAATCAGAAACATAAATAATAAAGGAAATATGGAAAGTTCAAAGTAAGAAGACTTACAGAAGCAAGGTGACGAGCAGCTAATGAAGTAACCATGTCCCGAGTAAGGTTTTCTTAAGTACTTTGGACCTCGAGAATGATCCTGGACTTTACCGAGCTTATGGCAGAGCTCGGAGGAACAAAGGTAGGAACCCCAGTTCCAGTGGTTGGGGGCTATGATATGGTTTCTGCCAAATTGACCGAGGAGCTCTTCTTCAGCCTCCTCGGGGGAACAGGTACAGATTCAACTAAGGAAGAACCCTTGGTCGGTGATATTACAATCACCTCTCCAGGAGCAGCAGACCTGTTCGAAGCCACTGCGGGCTTCTCGGCAACCTTCACAACAGCAGCTGAAGGAGACGCATCAGTTTTCTTTGTCCCTTCTGGGACATCGTCCTTATTTATTTTTACCTCTCCAGAACGAGAGGCAGGTTTCTCGAACAAGGTGGGAGGTCTTCTTCTCTTCATCCTCTCGCTTAAAGGGATGTGAGATTCAGGCGATGAACTAGTGGAGGCTGGTACCGGCTCCGCGTCACTTATTACTGGACGAGCAGTAAAAGAGGTTGTGTAGCTCTTGTACTGCAGCAGATATGATGCAGATCTAATGTGTTCATCGGCAACACTTTGATGCACACTCCAGATAAGTTTCAAGTGTCTTGTGTTAACGTCTGCTTCCTTTGGACACTTTCTTTTGTTATCAACTGCAAATAAATAAACATTGAAATGTCAGTGGAACATTTTTATCAAACACAAAAGAAGCATGATTTCAAAATAAGTAAAATGAAATAAAAATAACCTATCTCATTGCCATAAGGAGGGCATTTGGGACCCTGGTAAACCTCATCTCCAGTTAATGGAGGGTGTTGCCAATTTTTTATGACAACCCCGTGTTCAAAACAATCCCTATTGGCATCAAGGAGATTGACTACTAAGGCTCTATTTAAAAATCTAGTTTTTAAATAAAAAATATTATCATTAACTGCCCATCTATAGCAATACATAATTTCTGGAATTCCTATGCGAGTTCCATGGACTTGATTTAATTTATGCACCCCATTAACTATTCTCCATGTGTTGGGGGCTATTCTTGCAGGAACAACGTCAAAGTAATGACTGAATTCCAGACACAAGGAATTTGGTGGAAAAGAAAATCCACACTCAGCAATAAAGAAGCTGGGGAACCAATGTCCCTCAGCCAAATTGAAATAATCAGAAGGCTCAGAAAACTCTTCCAAGACAACCCAAGAGGGAATGGAAAAATCAGATCGAAATTTGTCAAGAGATTCAACAGGGTAAACCATGGTGATTAAAGGAAATAAAGAAGAAGGAATAAGATCTTACAGAAAAAGAGTGGATCTGATGACAACGGACGATGGAAGAGATAAATACACAGGAGAGAAAGAGACGACGTAAAACTCGAAGATAAAAATTTGAAAAGGTAGAAGACGATGGGAGTGTCTGTGAAGTTTAAATACCTTGCCTAGGGAAATGGTGAATTAATGATTACAAAAAAGGATGAAATGTTACCAGCGGCTAAAAAGATGAAAAGTGGCGCTGGAATCAAAGCGGGCAACAGTGGCTAAAAAGACGAAAAGTGGCGCGAGAATCAAAGCGTGCAACAGCGGCTAAAAAGACGAAAAGTGGCGCGGGAATCGAAGTGAACAGAAAAGTTCAAAAAATCATGATTCTACGAATTTGGAAAGAGAAATAAATACGAAGGAAACACTCCTAAAAATCAGGAAGACCATTTAAAGCTACCATATTCCGAGAAAGAATGTTCCATACTCCTCAAATTTCGAACTATGAAACATTGGGGGCTTCTGTTGATACCAAATCTAGTCTGTTGACATGGCCCAATTAAATGAAGACACGTGGTGATCTACATGGCAACAACAACACCTCCGAGGAACTCACAAGCTCCGAGGTACAATATTACAACGAGGGAGACTATTTCCCCGAGGAACTCACACGCTCCGAAGAACAAGACCTTTCCGAGGAACTCACAAATATAAAGTGTTTGATAATTACAAGACAATAGCAATTAAGATTGTAAACAAAAATGAAAGTCTTTCATTAAATCCAAAAATAAATTACATTGATAATGAAATGAAAGTTACATTGATATTGAAATGTATACTAACTATTACATCAAAATTCCTATTCTACTGGTCTTTTCCCCTCTGCTTTTGACACAGGTTCCTCTCCAGCAGGCGGATCATTTAAAGCCAGAGGAGAATTTATGAAGTTGAGATCTTTCAACATCCTGATATTCATCATGGATGGTCGATCTAAGAGGTGCTCAAGATGAGATATCTCGTCATTTAAATGGAGATTGTAATCACCGAGATATTTGGAAATCAAGCTCCGAGGAATGGCCCGGGCATGGATCCAACTCATATCCAGTTTCTATGGAGGCACGGGTAGGTCGAACAGCCCAGGATCATGGTAGTCCCACAGGTAATGACCCTGTTCGAGTTGCAGCACACCTAAGGCATTCAACCAGCCCTGCTTGTAGCCCTCATTATTGGCATTCTGGATACGATCGTCCAAGTGGTATAGAGCTTCGTTGTATCCAGCCATCCAGAACTCCCTGGGCTGTTTATGGAATTTATATGTTAGTTTTTCTAGCTGCTCGTGGAGATTTTTGATGAAGATCTCTTTATTCTCCAAGGTAGACTTCTGCATGGAAAGCTTCTCTTCCATGTCCCTGATCTTCTTTGACATTTCAGCCAATGCCTGGTTCTTCACCATCAGCTGGAAGGCCTGGTTTTCTAATGCAGACTGAGTCCTATGTTCCTCGACAGGAATACGAGCTGCTCTTGCTCGTCCTCGAGGAGCTCTTGCTCGTCCCCGAGAAGAAGAAGAAGAAGGGCCAGCCCTTTTCAAGGTTTCCAACTCGTCCCTCAAGTTGGCGTTCTCGACCTCCAAGAACGAAAATCCCTCATCAGTCACTGGGATCAAAGCTTTTGAAGTGGAAGCTGCAGACTTCAACTGTGACAGTTCCTTTACAGGTTGTTGTTTTCTTGCTCCAGCAACTCGGCTATTTTTCTGCACTCCTCGACCTCACCCCTCAAGGTTCTCTCCCTTACATCGTAGCCAGCAAAAATCTTCTCGTAGCCCTTGTCGGCAATGATCTGCTGGTACTTCTTCTCGTACCCCTCATGCAACATGGCAGTGGATTCTTTGTATTGTTGCTGAAGGTCTTCGAGGGTGCCTTGGAGATCCTCGATCATATCATAATAGGCCACATTATTGGCCACTGCTCGATCAAGTAGACACTTCAGATATTGATATGCTTCAACTTCCTGTTCAGAAGCATCTTGGACGAGGATGTCGATGACTTGTGCTGCACTCAGGTCTGTGTGACCAGCCTTAAAGTATTCATTACATTGTCACAGCAGCTTTGTATCATGGGCAGATAGTAATTCCATCATGGCCATAAACTAGAAGAGGAAGAAAAAGCAATAATCAATAAGAAGAATCAAGACAGAGTATGAAGAAGAGACAACAGTATGAATAAACACAAGTTCAAGTTTTATTATATCATAAAGGTCAGAAGTACAGGATTCAGAGTTACATATTCATGGTTACAATTGACAAAAGAAAAATATAAAGAGAAACCCGAACAACTCTACACCTTTTCCTTGTCTCCCAAAACCTTCTCGGGAGGCTGGGACGAGGAAGTAGGTTGCTCGGAGGGAGTAGAAAGTTGCTCGAGGAGCGCCAATAGTTGCTCGGAAGAAGTAATGATTTGCTGAGGTTCCTCGTTAGCAGGCTGGATGGCTGGGGGATGATCTCCCATCACCATAGAAGACTCTTCGGAGGCAGCTTCATGCTCTTCTAAGTCTTTAGGAGTTGGAGGAGGACCAGGGATGTGTCGCTGAAAGAGTTCGGAATTTTCATCCACTTTCATCTCCTGAAGAGCAGCGACCCATCCATCCCTAAAGTACTTGAGGCTACTATAGTCCACTTGCGACACCATGGCAGCCAATCCCTTATTCCACCCCTTGTCCCAGCCAGCGCTGAAGGACTTCTTCATAGCCATTTTCCTCTTTAACTTCTCCGAGGAAAGCTTCTCGGGCAGCAGGTTATCAGCAGCTTTCAATTTTCTCTCAGCCTCCTCCTTCTGCCGATTTACCTCCCGAAGTTGAGACAACTCCTCTTCAGCAACCTTGAGCTTATTCTCTAGCTCTCCAGCATTCTTGAGCTTCTCGTCGAGCTCTTTATTTTTCCCCTCCAAGTCCTTTATTCTCTTCTCCAACTCTTTGGAGACTTCAATAGCTTGAGCCTTTTCCTGCTCGATGGAGGCAAGCTTGTTCTCCCAGATTGCCTTGTCAGTAGCATATTTATGGAGAGAATCTTCCAAAGACTTAATAGCTTCCTCCAGAGCTTCCTCCACACTAGACGAGGATCATAAAGCTTTAATTGCCTCGTTTTCTTCAAAATGGTATCGAAGCAGCTCACCAACTGTGAAAGGAAAATGAAAGCAAGTCAGAGACAGATATAACAAAGAAAAGATGAAAAGTTCAAAATAATGAGACTTACAGAAGCAATATGGCGAGCAGCTAACGAAGTGACCGTGTCCCGAGTAAGGTTTTCCTCAGTACCTTGGACCTCGGGAATGATCCAGGACTTTACAGAGCTCATGGCAGAGCTCGGAGGAGCAAAAGAAGGAACCCCGGTTCCAGTAACTGGGGGCTGAGTGATGGTGTCAGCCAAATTGACCGAGGAGCTCTTCTTCAGCCTCCTCGGGGGAACCGAAACAATTTCGACCAAGGAAGAACCCTTAGTCGGTGATATTACAATCACCTCTCCTAGAGCAGCAGACGTTCTCGGAGCCACTTGGGGCTTCTCAACAACCTTCACAACAACAGTAGTCGATGAAGGCGCGTCAGTCTTCTTTGTCCCTTCTGGGACATCAACCTTACTTATTTTTGCCTTTCCAGCACCAGAGGCAGGCTTCTAAAAAAGGGTGGGAGGTCTTCTCTTCTTCAACCTTTCACTTAAAGGAATGTGTGATTCAGGCGAAGAACTGGTGGAAGCTGGTACTGGCTCTGATTCACTTATTACTGGACGAGCAGTAAAAGAGGTGGTGTAGCTCTTGTATTGAAGCAGATATGAGGCCGACCTAATATGCTCGTCGGCAACAGATTGATGCAGACTCCAGATAAGTTTCAAATGTCTTATATTAACATCTGCTTCCTTTGGACACTTTCTTTTTCTTCAACTGCAAATAAATAAAAATTACAATATCAGTGACACATTTTGTCAAACAAAGAGGAAGCATAATTTCAAAATAAATAAAATAAAATAAAAATAACCTATCCCATTGCCATAGGGAGGGCATCTGGGATCCTGATAAACTTCATCTCCGGATAAAGGAGCATGTTGCCAATTTTTTATGACAACCCCGTGCTCAAAATAATCCCTATTGGCATCCGGGAGATTAACTACTAAGGCCCTATTTAAAAATCTTGTTTTTAAATAAAAGGTGTTATCACCAACTGCCCATATATAACAAAATATTATTTCTGGAATTCCTATGCGAGTTCCATGGATTTGATTTAACCTATGAACCCCATTAACTATTCTCCATGTATTTGGGGCTATTCTCGTAGGAACAACGTCAAAGAATTGACAGAATTCCAGACACAAGGGATTAGGTGGAAAAGAAAATCCACACTCAGAAATAAAGAGACTGGGGAACCAATGTCCCTCAGCCAAACGAAAACAATCAGAAGGCTCAGAAAGCTCTTCCAGAACAACCCAGGAGGGAATAGAAAAATTAGAGCTAAACTTATCAAGAGATTCGACAGGGTAAACCATGATGAATAAAAGAAATGAAGAAGAAGGAAGAAAATCTTACAGAAAAAGAGTGGATCTGATGACAATGAACGATGGAAGAGATGAATACACAGGAGTGAAAGAGACGACGGAAAACTCGAAGATACAAATTTGAAAAAGTAGAAGACTATGGGATTTTCTGCAATGTTTAAATACTCTACCTTGGGAAAAGAAAAAGTAATGATTACAAAAAGAGACGATTACGTTACCGGCGGCTAAAAAGACGAAAAGGGGCGCGGAAATCGAAGCAGGAATAGAAATTCGAAAAAGCCTGATTTTACGAATTTGGAAGGAGAAATAAATACGAAGGAAACACTCCTAAAAACCAGGAGGATCATTTAAAACTGCCGTATTCCGAGAAAAAATGTTCCATACTCCTCAAATTTTGAACTATGAAACATTGGGGGCTTCTGTTGATACCAAATTTAGTCTGCTGGCATAGCTCAATAAAGTGAAGACACGTGGAAATCTATGTGGCAACAACAAACAATTTCGAGAAACTCACACGCTCCGAGAAACCATACTACAACTAGGAACATTGCTTCCCCGAGGAACTCATACGTTCCGAGGAACAAGAACTCTCCGAGGAACTCATACGCTCCGAGGAACAAGAATTCTCCGAGGAACTCTTAGGTATCGATAAGCTTAGGCGGTCCGAGCTGCACCTCGAACAAAGCATTAATAGCTGGATAACCAACAGTTTGACTGTTCATTAAATGCTTATCATTCAGATGCACACGGTTAAAGGGCATTGAATGTATTACCCTTTCATATGTACATCATTTAATGTATTACCCTTTCACATTACAGCCTCAAGGCTATAAATACATTGTACAATCCTCATTTCGGGGGGACCGGAATTTCTTGATAGAACTTGTAGTCGAGAATTCCCAAACACTCAGCAATAACATAACAGTGGACGCAAGCCATTCTTATAAGGCTGAACCACTTTAAAAATTCTTTGTCTCATTTATTTATCTGTGATTGATTAATTATATATGATCTAATTTTTTACATCAACACATATACTATTTGGAAAATGGTTTTTGACATTACAATGTGCTTGTACTTTATAAAAGACATTTGGGTCACTCATATTCTTAAACTCCTGTGGGTATTATGGTCCGCGCCAGCGTCATTATTATACAAGTATTTCAATAGGCGTGTACTTTGTAGACTATGCCTGTACTTTATAAAGTACACGTGTAATATATAGAGTACACGCATTTATATAATGTTTTAGGACAATATCTTGAGTACACGCATTATTATACAAGTATTTTAATAGGCGTGTACTTTATAGACTATACGTGTACTTTATAAAGTACACGTGTAATATATAGAGTACACGCATTTATATAATTTTTTTACATGGAATGTTATTAATGTTAAAATTTTTAACAAAACACGTGATCATGTTTATAAGGGTTCACGTGTACTTTACTATATTGGGTGTATGACATAACTCAGAACACATTCATGAAAGAAATAAAATTTTTATTAAAAATAAAAAAATAAAGTACAATTTTTTCAAATAAAGAAAGCTGAAAAAACTAAACAAGGCTTCTAGTAGGGATGTTTGTCAAAGGCATCCAGGATGTCAGGGAGAGAGTCAATTAAATTCGACCAGTGTCGAATTTCTTCTTCTATGACAGCTACAAAGCCTTCATGGAAAGCCTTCTTCTCCTTCAGCTTTGCTATTTTCATGGGAACTTCTCGTGTGTAGAAAGACACGAGCTCTTCATGTGTTTGAGGAGGGTCCTCATCCACATCAAATAAATCTATGGGATTGGGTGAAAGTCCAGAATAGCCTTCCCTCACATATGTTTGAAACTGCTCAAAGGGATTTTCATATGAGGAAATATTTTCCTCAATTTGCCTTATTTTTTTTATTTCTTTCATCTCTCTCAAGAGTTTCTTGTAAGTTTTCTGCTGGAATAGCCATTATGTTATTCTTCACAAACCATTGTTTCAAATACGACAACTTCCACATCAGGAATTTTGGAGTATTTTCTTTATATTCTTCAACAGGATAAATAATTTTAAATTTCTCACGTGCCCAATACTGTGATCATACAAAAAACAAAATGAATTTAATACTTGTATTACCTAGGGATTCATAATGGAAAGTACAAGAGATTTGTTCAAAATACACGCAAAATTAAACGTGTACTTTACAAATTTTACAATTGTATATTGAAAGTACACGTTACCATTTCAAATTACACTTATACTTTGTCAATATAAGTTCACGTGTACTTTCTAAAGTACATTTATAATATTGACAGAAGATATAACAAGAGTATTTTGAGAGTACACTGGTTATATTTACAAAACATAGTACACGTGTACTTTGTAAAATACAAGTGTACTTTCACATGATATAAGACGTGTATTTTCAAAATACACGTGATTAAGACGTGTATTTTTAAAATACACGTGATATAAGACGTGTATTTTCAAAATACACGTTAAATATCAAGTGTATTTTGAAAGAACAAGAGAAAATATCACATGTATTTTGAAAATACACGTAATATGTTCAAAGTACAGGTAAGTATTGGTATGTAAATTTTGAAATATCAGGAATATCAAGTGTATTTTAAAAATACACGTGAAAATAAACATGTACTTTCAAAATACACGTGAATTTATCACGTGTATTTTCAACATACACGTGAAAATATCACGTGTATTTTGAAACTACACGTGAGTATTGCTATGTAAATTTTGAAATATCAAAATGTTTTTTTGCTCACCAGTAGGAAAATGACACATCCAATAACTGTGCTAGGTTTTGAACTTGCTGATTTGTCAAGTGAATGTATGAGAAACTCTTGCACAACAGATGCCCAATCATATTTATTCATTTCCTCAATATTTTCAATGTATTTCATCCAAAATTCTCCAAGGGTGAAGTTTGAGTTGGAGAAAAATAACGTGTTCAAGAAGTGGAGACACACAATTTTAATAAAATCAGCAATTCCTTCATCTGTCTCCAATTCAACTGATTTCTTCAAACCATTCAAAATTTCAGACTTTCCTATTCTTTTTTAGAAGTATCGTGCTTGTAATCCATATTTTTTAGCAGTATTCGGTCGCTTTTTCAGTTCTATTGATATTAAACCCTCAACCAGGGGTATGCCAAATATTTCACTTATATCTATTGGCATTATTGGAATACTGCTCTTCATACGGAAACTTTTGGTTTTCGTATTGTACAGCTCGATAATTGATAAAATATTTTTATCCGTCTTCTTGTGGTCCACTTCTACTACTTTCTTACTGTAGTAGGCATTGAAAAGCTCCCAAAATGGAGTCTTCTTAAGAAGTTTAATATGGCTATTGTTTATTTTATCTTTAATCTTATGCAAATCATGGAGAAATCTAACAATATTTGATCGATATTAGTCATTCTTCTTTGCAGGACGTTTAACTTTCAATGCCGCACTAGAACTGGAACTGGATGAAGAACTATCATCAGAACTGCTCTTTTTTTGTTTCTTTCCTCTTCTTGCCTTCATCTTCATCCCCATTATATTGATCTATAAACAAAATTTAAATTACTAACCTATAATGATATGTACAAAAAATAAATACATGCGAATTAGAATAAAACATAGACTAAAACAATAAAATACAAGCGTATTTAACAAAAGTACATGCAATATTCTCACAAACAATTTATACAAGTCTCATTAAAATACATGCTAAAGGCGATAATATATATCGTCAATTTCATGGTAATACCTAACAGAGGTTGTTCGACAAGTCAAAAATCAAGATTCTCTACTCCTAACATATTCAGTAAAGAAGTGATACAATAGCTGAATGCTAAAAGCTCCAACATTATCAAAACCCCTTAAGCAATACTGCTCAATTCGTTTAGCTAAATCCTTCGCTTTCGATTCAGTTACTTGAAGCTGTTGCACATCAATAGTGCAGTAAATGTCTTCATAGTAGTAGTAGAAACCAAGTAACCTTTTAGCTCTATCATTGATGCGAAGGAGAAAATGAATTTCGTCATCATTAGTACTATTCACTGTCAATGTGAAAGGTTTTGTATTGTTAAGATCTTCGAACGTGCAAGCAGCAGTTTTGTAGTTGAACATGCTTGATCATACGATTCCTAAACAATAACACAACAATACAAAATAGTACACTCATAATACACATTAGAACATGGACATTGGATTGAACAAATTGAATTTCAATGTGCGTGTACTTTCAGAATTTTTTGCGTGTACTTTCAACAAAATACACGAAAAAAATGAAAAAGTACACGCAATAAAACTAATTATTACCTAATAACATATCATTCAAATGCAGCTGGCTATTGGACAAAAAACACTCCTAAATATTAACAAAATAATAATACTTCTTAAAAACTCATGGAATATCATTCAAATGCCGCTGGCGCGGACCAAAATAATATAGGATTGATCAAATATGGATTTGAAATTAATATTTTATAGAGTACACGTATAAAACATAAAAGTACACGCATAATGAATTGAGAAATACAATTTCAATGTGCGTGTACTCTGTGTATTTTGCGTGTACTTTTAAAAAGTACACGCAAAATACACATAGTACATGCAACACAGGGCTTGTATATTTACATATTCTATAGAGTACACGTATAAAACATAAAAGTAAACGCATAATGAATTGAGAAATTCATTTTCAATGTGCGTGTACTCTGTTTATTTTGTGTGTACTTTTAAAAAGTACACGCAAAATACACATAGTACACGCAACACAGAGCTTGTACATGTACATATTCCAATCATGTATATATTCCTAGTCCTTGATAAATCCTCGATAAATGATGTATACAGGAGGAAAAGTACAATGATGAAATACATATATCTAACATGGAAAAAGTGTGTTTTGCAATTAAAATGAGGGAAACAAATATATGATGAAATACATATCATGAAAAAGAAGAATGTGATTTCATCAGTCCATATGTCTACAAATTTATACATATGAGAACACAAAATACACGAGGACAAAAAGGTGATAAGAGAATGTATACATACTTGTTAGTGCTGTTTGGAAGAATATGATTTAGAATGTAAAATGTAGAACTTCAACGATTAGGGTTTGAAAGAAGAGAGCTATGGTTTTGATTGAAGAGAGTTAGGGTTTTGATCGAAGAGAGTTAGGGTTTTGATCGAACAGAGTTTCGAGAGCTTCGATCAAGAGTATTTATATGTTGTTGTTGACAAAAATTTGATTGAGAAATAGATTCGTTTTGGGGTTTTGATCGAAGAGATGGTACGATTAAGGTTTTGATTCAAGAGAGAATACAGTGTTTTTGGCGCTTCGATTTCTGAATAGTGCGTGTTTGTTTTAATTTCGAGGTATTTATATGTTGGACCTAATCGTTTAAAATTTGTTGGGACTGGTTTTTTTGTCCAAAATTGCTAGTCCAAGGACTAGACCGTTAAAGCCCCATTATAATTCTGTTTTTTGTGTTTAAATATAATTCTAATAAAAATTTATTTTTAGCAACATATTTTTAAATACTGAATTATAATATTTCTGTGTTATAATCAGGTTTAACTTATGTTTTTTTTATTTTTCAACTCATAATTATTCATTCTTAATATTTTAATGTATTTATACTAATATAATATATATACATAATACATTAATATGTGTGTAGTTCTTATAAATAAAAATATATATATGTATATGTACACAAAATTACATATGGAATAATATAAAGTTAAATAATATTAATAATAGATATATGATACTTATATATAGTTTTATCTATGTATTATTAATGTATGGAATAATATAAAATATACATATAGTACATATGTATTAAAAAATATTATCAATTCATGTATGTATATAATTTTATAGTGAATTATACATGTAATATATATATAGAGAGAGACAGAGAGAGAGTACTGCTCTTATGCAGACCAGTTCGCATTTTAAGAGTGAGTAAGTATGCATCGTTTGGACCTCTCAAGTTGTCATGCATCATGAATAATTTTTGGATGAGGTATTCACGGTTCAATGTGGGTTTTGTGTTGTTAATGACCCTCGTGTAATCACGAGAAGTTAAATTTGTTACTCACTTCCAATTTAGACTTTTTGGATAAGCGTTGATCTCCCAAACTCGTGGCGGACGGTTGGTGAATATTAATTGAGGAAGAAGAAGAAGAATAAGAAGAAGAAGAAGAAGAAGAAGAAGAAGAAGAAGAAGAAGAAGAAGAAGAAGAAGAAGAAGAAGAAAAAGAAGATGAAGGAAGGAAGGAAGGAGGAGGGGAGGAGGTTGTTTATGTTTTTATATTGGGTTTCATAATTACCAGAGAGGGAAAGTATGTGAATGGGATGATAATACGGTGTAAATATGATGAATATAACAGAGTCATTGGGTCCACCAATATAGCCGTTATATTTTCCATGTATGTGAGTATGTCATTTGTAAGTGTTACCTTTAACATTAGTCAATATATTTCCTTAATCCGTGATCATATCGTCTATATACGCTCTTTTAACATTTATTTGGGCAACCAGGTCACCGTATGAGTTATTTTTCATCAAGTAGTCAATATGTTTACATTTGGACTTTTTGAAAGAAAAAAATGGACGACAACCAAACTTAGATTTAGCGTATTTGATCATTTTATTGTCCTCGTATCCTACACTAGCATTAAGGAGGGAGAAATCCAAAAGGAAAAAGCAGTCCAATGAATTGTCCATATCCACACATTTTATATGTTTTATAATGCTTAATGTATTAGGCAACCAAAAGTCCCTAAAAAGTTGTGGTTCTTCTTATATGCAAAAAAATAGCCAATTACCATATCTACATAACTACTAGAATATAAGATAAAATATAGCATTTAATTCATGTACCCATTGAGCTAATCCACATGACAGTCAACTAACCCCCAAATTCCTTTCTCAATCACAATGTAAATACCACAC
The DNA here is from genome assembly GCA_949130495.1 of Sambucus nigra. Taxonomy (NCBI): domain Eukaryota; kingdom Viridiplantae; phylum Streptophyta; class Magnoliopsida; order Dipsacales; family Adoxaceae; genus Sambucus; species Sambucus nigra. The sequence continues at coordinate 347,730,568 of OX422223.1, read as the reverse complement.
GGTTCATTAATCTCCCTTTTGTTTTCCTCTATCTTAACCATATCGCATTCCTCTCTTTCTCTCTGTACTGTAACGTTTCCACTCCATTCAGCCTTTCATCTATTTTTACCTACTTACATATTCTTACTCTATATGTAAAATGTGACCCGTCATGTCTTTCTCCTCTCAATACAAACCCTCTTCATCTTCATGAAGATTTACCTATTCAACTTCTACCTTACCAAATGTATACTCCACTTGAACTATACTCGTGATTAATTATTATTTATAATAACTCAAATTTGTCATTTCTTCACAATGTTCAACCTCTACAATGAACCTTTTTTTTATTACTTTATCTGCATGCATTACCCTACGGAGTGAATGAGTGTTGGTTATTTTAATCAACTCTTCATCTTAATGAAGATTTCTTTGATTCAACTTCTACCTTACCAAAGGTATACTTAAATTGAAGTATGCAACCGTGATTAATTACTATTTATAATAACTTAATTTTGTCATTTTTTCATAATGTCCAACCTTTACAGTGAGGCTTTTTTTTATTCCCTTATCTAACATGTGGAGTGAATGAGTGGTGGTTATTTTTATTAAATCGTTGTGTATACATACTTGAATATTTCTAAGATGTTTTAAATATATCCCATGAGACACGAGTTTAATCTATCAATTGTAGTTTTCTTTTTAATTATTTTTTAAATATGTATGTATTTTATTTGGTAAACTTTTTATATATAGTACAAAGGTACGCTTTAAGGGGAGGTTTGTGTATTTATTCTTTTCAATAATAAAGGGAAAAAAATACTTCATTGTATTATTTCTTACAGCCTAAAAAAATCTTCGAAATAGATTCGTTATTCAATGAAATTGAAACCCAGCAACTCAACTAGATTTGGATTCACTAGAACGTTTATGTATCTTATTTCATCCTAAATATTTAGCCTTTTGGTATTTATATTTAATAATCTTTACATACTTCATATAAGAGGCAATGTAGTAAAAAAAATAGATCAGTAATTGCTCAATGCTCAAGTGTTTAAATCTCATAATTATGTTAGATTTTTAAGTGAGTTCACATGATTTATGTTCACTTCCGTTTTTAGCAATTTTACAATTTTGGTTCCCATAACTCACAAAAACTATTGAGTGTTATGATTTATAAGGCTTAATTTATCATGGTTGTAAAGTTATACTTATTGTAATTTTGACATTATCTGATTCAATTTTCTACAAGGTATAAATTTGGGCAAAATATTCCAACTAAATGAATTAAAACAAACTTTGGTTCAAAAACTAATCTAAATTTGTAGCATGTGTTATTATATTATGATTATTCTATCATCATACCATATGTTAATTCGCGTACAACTACCAATTTACATTAATATACTCGTTTTTATTTTAAATTTTACTTTCATACTTTATTATTTTCATATTTGAAATTTATTGTGGCCCTAAATTTTCCCAATTTTGAGAAAACAATATTAAATTTTGGATTTAAGTTGTTGTTTTTTCTCTTTCAAATGGTCTGTGACTCTACTGATATCAATATAAATTTTGAGACGTCAACGAAACAAAACTAGGATGTCATAAGACTTTTATACATATTCAATTTATAAAAAGAAAAGTTGATAAGTGCTTATGCATCGCACATGTTGAAAAATAGTTCAATATATAATGATACTATTATTATTCACAACAATTATTGTAAAATCATTAATTATAATGTTATTAATAAATAAAATCAAAATATATTTAAATTTTTATATCACATAAAAATCTGTTATATATATTCAATACTATAAAATGGAGTACTAAGGATTTTCCTTTTATTACCACGTGGCATTAGAACCACCATCCCTTAATTATGGTTACCCATCATATGACTAACTTTAAAAAGAGAGTACCACTCCGATTACAATCAATTTCTCTGCTAGCATACGATGCCATGTGGCACTTCGACTTACTTTTACTTTCCTATCTCCTCATTTCTTTTACGCAACCTTCCAATCTCTCTCAGCCTTTTTGTTTATCTTTTGACTTCCTCCCCCCTCTACCCTTCTGTGTCTCTCTCTTAAAAACCCATCTCATATTTTCAATGAATCATGTATTTTCCTCTCCTTTCCCTTCACTTTTTATACTTTATAGCTTCATCCCAATCTATAAAAATTCACTACATTTTCCCCTCTTTCGTCCCTTAGATACCCTCCAACGCCAAGATTATAGGGTATTTAGTATTTCACCGACTGGATTTTTGAGCTTGTAAATTTGTAGTTCGGTTGTTTCAGTAGTGAACTATCGATGGTGTTTTAAGATTTACCGGTGAAATCTTTACTCTCCTTTTCTCTCTCCTTCTCTCTCTCTCTCTCTCTCTCTCTCTTACACACTTTATGACACACTCACAAAATCACATTCTAACACACACACTCACTCTACTTATGTGTCAAAAACTTAGAAAAACTTAGGTCTCTTTCTATTTATTTTGAACAAACTATGATTTTTTTCCCCTACTTTGAATCTGTTTTTTTTACTCTATTATTTTTTATGATTGTCTATATAATGTTTTTCAGGTTTCACGTCACGTGGTTGACAAAATGACTAAGTAAGCTTTTTCATGATTGTGGTGACTTTTAGTTGGGTTTTTTGTATATGTATATTTCATAAGTTTTATATGTGATTATCTATTAAGTGGATTTGTATATGTTATGTTGAGCAAAAAAAATATTTGTATATGTTATGTTTTTGTTCATGGGATTTGTATAGTGGATTTTTTATGTTAGTATTTATTCAGTGTTTTACGTGTTGTATGATATGTGGCTGATAAAATGCCCAAGTAAATACATAATCACCTAATCTTTCATGGTCGTGATATTAAAGAAAAAAGTTATGCTCCTGTTATACGAGTGATATTATTAATTCACCCATGGACACTTTCCTTTTTTTTCGTTATTATTTTCCTTTCTAACTCTTATTTATTGATTTCATTCCCATAATTTTTTCAATATAAATATTCATAGGGTAATTTTGTATAACTGAAGGGGGTATGGGGGTGATAATGTGAATTTATGTTGTAAGAGTTTATGAAAATTCCACTTATATATACATACAAATTGGGAAAATCCTCTACCTTTACAAGTTCTTAATTATTTTGGTAGATTGGTAATACAATTTTATGTTATAATAGTTCGTGAAAATTCCACTTATTGGGAAATTTCTTGACTTTTACAAGTTCTTAATTATTTTGGTAGATGGGAGGGACTATAACGTGAGACTTAATACCAATACAAATGGTTGATGGGAAGGACTATAATTGTTGATTCAGGAGGAGCTCGAATACAATTTGTAGTGGTCCTTTGATCCCTAGCTCAAATGTTTTTGCATATTATAATGGATTAATCAAGGGTATTCCCCAGACAATGTGATCATATACTTTAAACCATAGTTTTAAGATTAGTATAAACTTTAAAAGATAGTAGTGTCCAAATTGTTATCAGTTGATAGGGTAGTTCATGTGCTTGTCAATGTATGGAAGGGTTAATTTTAGTAATGATATATCCTCCATTCGATACTCTAACCATTATTTTATGGTTTTTATTATGTTATTTATGATTGGGAACTAAGGATGTAGAATAAAAATTAGTTTTTTTGTTCACTTTATAAAAAGGTCAAAGGAAGAGGAAGATTAAAAGAAAAAAGGGAAACAAAAGGGTTGAGAAATATCGAAAGGTTGCGTAAACGAAATGAGGCGATAGGAAAATAGAAGTAAGTAGGAGTGTCATGTGGAGTCGTATGCTAGCAGAGAAATTGATTGTAATAAGAGTGGTACTCCGTTTTTTAAAGTTAGTTATGTGATTCAATACTCTGTTAGAATAAGAGGGTTTACCTCTACTTAATTTAGTGTAATTACTTAATCTCACGTTTATCCCATTTTAAACAACGAGATGCTAGTTATGTAACTATAATTACCATAACTTTATTTATTCTTTGATTTTTTCTAAAAGCTATTTTGTATTTGATTTAGTGCGATAATTTCATATAAATAATTAGTAAATAAATATAATGGTTGTAAATTTGGTTTCAAGTGTATGATGATTGGTGTGAGGTGGGAATTTTTATGGTATATTACTACCTATTGCTGGTGTGAAGAGTATATTAAACTTATTCTCCAAATCATCAATTTTGTTATCCACCTAAACCATTAAATTTTTCTTTAATTTGAAATGCACCATCCTTATCCAGTACACACTAGACCTTAGTTTCTCTGATAACTTAAGTGAGTCTAGAATGGTGAAACTTTGTTTTTCTTGTATTAATATTGCGGATTTATTTTGGGGATTGTGGGAATGGGGACAAAATAAGAATAAATCAACGAAATCATTAAATAATGAGTAAAATTTGAACATTTTTATTACTATGTGGTAACATTTTACCACCACACAACATCTAACAAAATACCAAGCCATTTATTCATAGATTCCACCACACCATCTCGCACAATCATGCCCTTCCATTTCCTAATTTATTATCCATTACTCATGCTCTTTACCTCCCATAAAATTTTCTAATCACATATCCTCTTCACATCCTCTCAAATAATTAAATTGCAATAAAGATCTCTCCCCGACTTTATCATCCCAAATGCTGGAAAGATCTCCTCTTCATCGAAGACTAGCCTATTTTGTACGAATAATATGAAAAGTCCCTTGGGTAGGCCTTGAAATACTTTCAAATACCATCTCCCCTTTGTTGGTTGGTTGATGGGAATTATAAAATGAAATCTAATGAAGGGATTTTAGTATTTATAATAAAATAATGTATCTAAAGGTAGCCATAGTATTTTTATATGATGTTTAACATAGTATTTCTTAGAGTAGAATAATAGAGTTAAAACAATTCATCATGTTACATTAAATTTCATGTGTACAAATATGATTTTTTTTCAATTCATTTGTAAAATATTGAGTTTATAATGAAGAACGTAAAAATTTAAATCTATTGTCATCTAGTATGGTATAAATCATGATCATATAAGTGTGAGTGATAACTAAAATGATTGTTTTTCCTTATTTTATCCCTTCTCTCTCCACTTTTTCGATCCTCTATTCTATACACTACTTTTTCTCCAAATTATCTCTCATACACCACCTTTATTATGAATATCCTTTCTTGGGAGATTTTCATAATTCTCTTATTTTCCATAAACATGTCTCATTTTCATCATTACACACACTCTCTCTCTTTCTATATCTATATATATATATTGTTCTTACACGTGCTCATTTTTACCTATAAATCTTTTCCTCCATCATATGTTTTATCCAAATAAATATTTCACTATTTATATCATTTTTACACATTTTCCATCCTATACAAGGTGAAAATATTTATTTAATACATTTCATGTTCACAACATTAAATAACAAACTAAAGTATTTATTTTTCAATTGAATTCACTGTCAAAAATAATTCAAGAGCTTGTGAGACATCTCATATATCAAAGTTATATATATATATATATATATATATATATATATATATATATATATATATATATATATATATATATATATATATATATATCGTGATGTATAATAACTGAATCTCTACTAATTATAGCACATTTTTCTCACATAAATGCTTATAATTTTTTTTTCTTAAATCGTTGCCAAGTTTAAGCTCATATATACACCTTACACATACCGTGTTGGTGAAATAATACCCAATCCATATTTGCAACATCTTAATAAGAAAACTATGGTTTTGTTTTAGTAGAAATTCAATCTTTCGAGGATGAACTTTTGTGAACAGATTCGTGTGGTGAAGAGAATAAAAGTAAGAAATCCAAAACTTTTGTCACGTTTTGGGTGACAAAATTAATAGAGTGGGTACCGTTTTGTTTATATTATAAAAATGTTCTTGTTGTAAATATTCCAATCGTGGATGTCCACATAAAACTTTTGTTCTGTATTTTAACCTTGTACCACATTAAAACAAAAAGCTTCGCAGGAGTTCCCATATTTAGTATATAACTAAATTCGTAGCTTATACTCCTATGTTGACACATGGTATGTAATTCTTTATACTAATCTATCTAATTTTAGAGTTTCATTATGGTACCCGTTTATCTTATAACCATTAATCTTTTGCATCTCCACAAATAGAGTTGGAACCGAAGGGTTTAAAACTAATGATACAATATACACCCCTTCCTCTTTCCCTTCCCTCAACTCAAACGGATTCACCCAAAGCCTTTATATATAACGAGTGCATTCATACTTTTCATTACCCTCACATAATCTGCTATGAAATAAAGATTATCCTGACTATATTCTGATATTCAGCTTCCCAAATTTCATTCATCATTTTCAGATACACACTCTCTCTCCCTTATCTCTGATGATGTTTATGTGTTTATATAGTGCATATTATGTACTTATATTCAATAATTGGATCGGTTTTAAGTGGCGTATTGGGTCTTCTAACCCGACCTGGATTCTCTCATTTTGTATATTTAGTCTTTTTTTGGACAAATTTGGTCTATTTAGTCTCCAAACCTCTTCTTGGATCTTTTTATTATCTCTTCTGATTTTTTATTTTTATTCAAGTTTTCTCCTTCAAATCCATTTTTGTAACAAATATATACATAGAGATACATAAAATGGGGCAAGGTCAAAGCGAGACTAATAATGCTGCTTTTATAGATCAATCTCAAAGCAAAAATCATCAAATGACACTCACAACAATCCATAAAATCCTTCCATAAACTCATTGATTGCAGATCTCTCTCTCTCTCTCTCTCTCTCTCTCTCTCTCTCTCTCTCTCTCTCTGTATATATATATATATATATATATATATATATATATATACACACACACACACACACACACCTGTGCACACTAAGTTTGGACATCATTTTTTTTAAATAGTAAAAAAAATAAATTTGACCTCTCCTTTTTAGTGTGATATTTAAACATTTCAAGGGGTATATATAAAAAATCAACTAATTTTTTTCTTTCTATTTTTAAAAAATCAATAAAACTTTCGTTGTTTTTAAGCACTTTAAAAGCTGTGAAAGTTTAATCGATTTTTTAAAAATAGCAAAAAAAGTTTTTTTGAGTTGGTTTTTTTATATGGGTCCGTTGAAATGTTTAAATATTACATCAAAACAATTAACTCAAAAGTAGTTTTTTTAATATTTTAAAAAAATTGATGTGCGCTAACACATATGCAAACTTAGTGTGCACATGAGTCAACCACTCTCTCTCTCTCTCTCTCTCTCTCTCTCTCTCTCTCTCTCTCTCTATCGATCTATCTATCTATCTATCTATCTATCTATCTATCTATCTATCTATATTTTTTTATTTGTTTATATTATATAACAATTAAATGAAATGTAAAACCATGAATTCACCTAAACTATCGAGTGCAGATCTAGGGGTGGGTTGCCCTCCCCACCCAAAATGAAAAATATCTTAAGAGGCAAATATCGCTTATATTTTGTGTGTATATATGTGTAAGAATTTGTCTTAGCAGGAGAAGCAAAATATTGAGAAAAATAAGGGAGAATTTTGTAGAAAGATTATAATTAGATTTCACTTTGTTCAATGTCAGAGTCCTTGCCTGATGGTCTTTTGCCAATTATCATTTATTTCTCTATCTGCCTTAGCTCTTCTACCTCATACACATTTATGTATATATAAATAAGATATGAGAGTGAAATGAGGAGTGATTTACATCAATTAAATGGCCCCACTTATGTGGGATATAATATAAAAAGAATTCATTTTTCAATATATGATAAGACCATAAAAATTAGGTGTGGTCTTTTCATAATTTATGTTTCTTAACTGACAAAAGTAACAACTAATTTGGAATATATTTTAAGTTTTGGGTGTTATTAAGTAAATTAATTATTCACTTATACTCCTTATGTTAGTAGCACTCCAATTATGTAAAACCATGAAGGACCTAGTGAGGTGAAGGCTATTTTGAATATTAAGGGTCATTAATTTTTCTCACATATATTAGTTATTTAAATTTTAGGCTGAATAAAATTATGTAAATATACTTTTCCTCTTATATGTATATAATGATATTTATTAATTCTTTTACAGTGGACAATATGCGCTTGCATTATTCATTAAAATGGCACAAAAAAAAACGTTGAGAGTAGGTTTATGAGTTCCATGGTTTGATAATTGCTTTATGTTTTGTGATGTAGGTAAATGATGGTGTACTTTAGTAGTTAGTTATATAGAAAATCACTAATCACTAATCACTTTAAGTATATTATGATATCCTTTGTAAGAAATTTTATTTTATATAATATGGCTTAAGTTGTTAAAATATATAATATGTTTGGTTATATTTTTGTTTTTTATAACTAAAATATTAATAAGTTGTTTTCAACTTACCGTGGTGCATATTAAATATTTTGTGAATGACATATAGATAATAAAATCCATATGCAAAAATGACTACATGATAGATGCCTAGTCCATCCTTACATTTTATAGTCAGATTAAACTTAATTTTCGCTATTACTTTATATATGATATATTTTATGACTTATAATCAAATTTTCATACCATATTAAACTAGTCGCGCATAGCGCGAGCCTAAAAGCTAGTTTAAATATAAAAAGGGATGATCCTCCTTCAATAATGAAACATACCCTTATATCTTTAAAATTTTCAAAGTAATGATAAATACCCTCCATTTATCATATTTTCTTTGTGCCCTTATTTTTCACAACACGTTATCAGCACGAGACTCTCATCATTCGTAGATTTATTATCACTCCAAACCATATATCAACATACTCCTTTATTAGCACGAGTAAGGGATTTGATATGGTACCAACTCTCCTTTAAGTTTTCAAACAATCGCATTCATGCTAAAGACTTTGAACAACACCACTACACATACACACTTCCATACACACTTTCCATACAAGCCTAATAAGACAAGGTAATAGAGCAGGGGCGGATGCAGGGGGGTGCCAGGAGGGGCGGAGGCCCCCCCTGAGATTAAAAAAAAAAAATTTTTAGGTATGCAAAATGTGTAATTTTTTTTTTAGGGGTGCAATTTTTAAGGGACCCCTCCTGAGATCTTGCCTACACTGTTTTTTAATCAAAAATTTGTATAAAACTTGTATTAATCCAAAAAAAATTTGCCTAGGGGGCTCCCGCCCCTGAACCCCCGACACCACTCGAGACTTTCGCCCCTCCTAACCAAAAATCCTGGATCCGCCACTGTAATAGAGGGTTGTAGTTTGTTCCCTGATGGGACCCATAACAATACGATACAAGATTTTAAAGCACTGAGTATGGAATATGTGTACCAAAGTGGGTACACGTATCTTTATCCATTTTGCAATCATTTCTTTATGCACATGTCATCAGAATGTCACCCCTAGGTTAACGTATGATATATATATAATATTAGAAGTTCTTAATAAATGATTGTGTGTATGAAGTTTATTGAATTTCAATACATTTTATATCGTGATTTTAGTTTTTATGATTAAAGTTTAATTACTATTTAAAATTTCGGAACTGAATTTCCTTGAGAATTTAAACTGGTACTTCTTAAATAATAGATAGATTTTCGGATCTTAAGTTTCCATATAGATATCTTAATGTTCTTTTGTAGCTATTTTAATTTGGGATTTAAGTTCCCAAATCATACAATCTTGAGACCTAAAGATCTCAAAATATTTAAATTTAAATTAAAAAAATGCAGTTCTATTTGTTCAAATATCGGGGATTGAAGTTTTTGGGTTAGTTTGACCCAAAGTCTCAAAAAAAGATATCACAATCAAATGAAGTTTTAATCATCTAATTTAAGAAGTTTGGATCGAAAGTTCCCAACTATCATCAATTGCAAGTTGAAGATCTCTAATCATTATTGTGACGAGAAGTTCATAAATTATTAGTTATAACTGATATATAGTTTTACTAAATACTATTGAAAAATTGAAACCCGAAGTTTGTAAGTTATTTAAATTTTTGAACCTCAAGTTCCAAAAAAACATCATATTAAAACCTAAAGTCGTGATTATTTATACAATAAGATATGGATATTAAAAATCTCTAAAAAATTATTTATAATTTAAACTTAAAGGTCAAAATATATTTTTTAAGCATAATCAAACATGAGTTTTCTACAAATAAGTAGAGATTTAAAGTCCTTGGATATTAATAATATTGAACCCGAAGTCCAACTATTTACGTCGTTATAAAAGTTCTCACAAACAAATGAAATAAATTGAAGTTTTTAAAAAAAATTTACATGTTTATTTTTCTTTACATTGATAAATATCAAACTGGATGTTATATATTCAAATAATTCGCATCTAACAATTCGTCACTTATTTTAATTTAGGACTTAAAGTCCCGAGTTTTAAACGTTATAGTTTATAAGAGCCACAAATTTATATTCGTATCATATGAGAAATAACCTGAAGATCTACAATAGTAGATCAATTTACAACATGGTTCAATTAAAAGAACCTAATGTTTTAAATTTATATGATGGGAACGTGAAGTTTTAAATTACTAGATTGAAAACCTGAAGTTTTGATTATTTATAATAAGGGATGAATATTAAAAGTCCCAAATAGTTATTTATAATTTAAACATGAAGCTCCAAATATTTTTTTAAACATAATCAAACTTGAGTTTTCTACAAACGAGTAGGTATTTAAAGTCCGTGAATATTAATAATATAGATAACGAAACTCTACGATTTGTGTAGCTACAGAAGTTCCCACAAACAAACGATAGAAGTTGAAGTTCTTAAATAAGTTTTGCATGTTTTATTTTATTTTTCATGTTTATAAATATCGAACTGGAATTTTATATTTAAATAATTCGCATCTAACTATTGTCAATTATTTTAATTTAGGATTTAAAGTCATAAGTTCAAACTCTTATAGTTTATAGGAACCAGATATTCATATCTATATATATGAGAAAGAATTTAAAAATTTATAATACTAGATCAATTTAGAGACACGGTTCAATTAAAACAATATGAAGTTCTAAATTGCTATCTTGGGAACGTAAGTTTCAAATTACTAGATTAATTACATAAATTTCTAATTAGTAGATCAATGAACATTAATTTAATTTAAAACCTAAAGTCCCCATTAATTTTTCTAATGAAATATTTGTCATAATTATTCTAGTGGTCCATCTAACATTCTCAACTATTTATTTTATTAATTGAATAGTACTTCAAAGGATAACATACAGTAAGTGGGGTCAATATAAGGACAAACTCAAAGTGTTGGTAGTACCTAAAGTTTTATTCCTTAGCTATATATTAGGAACTCGAAGTTTCCAGTTTGCTCTTTAGTTTGAAGTCTCAAACCTCTATTGGGGTTTTATTCTTAAAACCATGTAAAGACATATTATTTCGATTAATAAAGAATTGCCTTATTCATTTTGAAAGGAGAATAAAGTTTGTAATAATGATTTATACTTGTTTAAATATATTGTTTCACATTAATATGGGTCAATAGAGTTTAGTAATAATTCTGATGAGTTGGGATCGACTTAATCACAAGGAGATCGGAATTCTGGTTCTAGAAATATTGAAACATTCACAACCTAGATAGGGAGTTGACATTCTATCAAAATGGTTGTTGTATAAGGGTAGTGATATTGGGTTTATGAAAGTCTATAAATGGGTGATGTGTAATCCACTCCAATGGAAACTGTCTATAAGGTAACAATATTTCAAGAACAAGAGCAAAAATAAAAGCCAACTTTTCTAATATAACAATGTTGTTTTTATTAAAAAAATGAACAACAAATGATTGAACATAACCCTTGACAATAAAGTGAAGAAATGAATCCTTGAGTGCAGTGATTCTCTCAGAGCGGAGAGGTAAACACCTCAATATCTGGGAGAGAGCGGGAAGAGGCCATTACAGTGAGAGAATATGTGCAACATAACAATACTAGTGTATTGATTGTTCATAAAGGAGCACCTACTGCTCTATTTATAGTAAAACTTATAGGGCACACTTGGCACCTAAGGCGCCTGGGGGGAATATTCTTGAGTGACAAAATATCTGAAAATATTTTGTCTTTATTACTGTCACCCTGATTTATCTGTAATGGTATGATGTCGGGCATAATAGTGAAAAAATGTGATATTATCGGCCATGATGCCAAAAACTGATATTTTATCTTGTTATTGAAATGGCTTCATGTGTAAGTTTAAAATCTTGTGAGTGGCCTCGATGGTCACTCGTTATCTATTCTGTAAAAACTATCCCGCAAGCAGGTAAGTGAATGATCCCTGTTTTGAAATATAAAGTGTGTAATGTATGTGAGTGCGAGTGGCCTCTTAGGCCCCTTACCTCAATATTCTCTATTTCCCAATATATTGAATGGAAATGGTTGAGCCTTAACTTGCTCAATAAGACTTACCTCTCAGCCTCCAATCCAAAACTCTCAAGAAGTCCCAACTGGCCATTTTCTATATCCCGTCCATGATTTCTAGACCAAGTCTTCTTGCTAAGTAAACATGTGTAAAATAATAAAACTGAGTGTTAGTGAAGAAAGTGCTCGTCCACTTATTTATGTGTTGCTTGAGTGGTTGCTCGCAATTTTACTTCATCAGGCATCCAGGGACTGCTCGTGTACTTGATCTTATTCTAAGAGCTAACTTAGGATTACTCGTGCAACCCCCTTATTGATATTGCTCGCGTAACTTCTGGAGTGCCGAGGGTTGATTGTGCACTTATCTTTCTTACCCGTATTTTCCTTGCGGCTTGGGGGTTGCTCGCGCATCCCCTTTTCTTGAGTACTGCTCGCAAAACCCTTTATTAATTATGGGGTTGCTAGTGTACCTCTCTACATTAACCCCTCATACATAAGTCTCTCATTTATTTGAATAGAGAGAGTTGTTCATGAAAAGTTATTTTTGGGATTTTAAAAGGATTTTTGCCATCATTACTTAATTTGTGTTGCATTTAATGCTCTGACACGTGTGTTTATGTAAAACACTTTCTTAGTACTTCAAGGGTCCACACGTCATATTAGGGGATATTATTCGTAATTTGGGTAATCATTAATCCCCTTTTTGAACTGACGGCACCTCTTTATCTTCCCAAGGTATAAACACCATCTTCCTTCTTCTCATAACCATTACCATCACTTTTTAGAGTTTTTAAAGAGAGAAAGTTTTAAAGCTTTGTCTCCTCCATTTATGTTAAGATTTTTCTTCTATTTCCTTTCATTAATCAATATAACTTAAATGGATTCTTCTTCAATCATTTCATCCGATGTTTTTACCCTAACTATTGAGTTGGTAATGGGTTCTTTACCCATTCGAGTCACTGTGGCCACTTTAATCATTACTAGAGTTTCCACAATCACATTAGTACTGCTTGTTTCTCATACCATCACTTCCACCACTGATGATGGTGTTCCTCAAGGTTGGACTGGTGGTTCTTTGTCTATTACCAAAGCCCATAAGAGATATTTGGAGGCATGCTCAAATAGGGACTTCACGACCTACATATTTTCCCATTCTTTGGAGATGATGACAACTTTATGGCTGCACTTGAGGGATTTTAGGTTAAGTTTGTTGATATGGTGGCCGAGTAGCCACTTTTGGGTTTTTTAAAATCTGAGGATGCTTCTGTTGTATTCTCCAATGGTATACTGAGAAACCGAGTGGATATGTGTAATTTTCCATTCTCTAACATTAATATTGACATTTGTGGTGGAGCCCCCGAGGAGTAGGATCTTTGGGTTGAGTATGTTATGTCTGTGGAAATATATCGCAAAATCATTGAGGGACTTGATCTGGTGAGGACCCTCGATATCTTGAAAAGTTGCACTATCATCAAGAGCACGAGTGCTCTCAATATCCTAATGTCTAGATGGAGTATAGACACTCATACTTTTGTTATTGGATGGGGGGATTTTCCATAACTTTGGAGAATATTTGTGAACTCATAGGATTGCCCATCTTGGGAGATCATATATTCACTGATGGTTATGAGGATGCTGAGGAAAAGGAATTGTACAAGTAGTTGCACAAAGCACAGGGATTATGCATCTATTATGTGGACCTTACTTTTACTAGCGCGATCAAGCACTCCTTTGCCAAATAGTAAAGGTATTCGTTCGAAGACTTAGAGCCCCTATCTAAGGATGAAGCCAAAACCAAAGCCGTAATATCCAAGATTGCCCAAAATTAAAGGTTAAAGGTCAACTCATTTCCTTTTTGTTACTTTCTGTCTAGGTATTTAATCTAAGAGATCCTTAGTTACTCCCCTCGTGAACTTTGATTTTGCCAGCTTATTAGAATTGCTTGCGATAGAAGTATGCCACTCATCGCTTTAACTCTTGGTTCTATTGATACTTGGTTAGACCAAACACGTGTTGATAAGAAGAGATCACATGGCCGTTATGATGTCTTCAATTGCGTTAACTCTTTCATTATGATCGGATTTTTATTTTAGCTGTGAGGACCAAATTTTGTTCTTAGCCCACAACAACGATCGACCTGGCCCAACAAATTTAGGAAGCAGGTCAGACTCACATTATAAAAAGAAGCTACATGCGTGTACAGTCCACCCTGCCCCAAAACCAAGTCAATCCCCTATAATCTCGAGGAGATATTCAAGGGATTCATGGATCATCATGGGCATAGTGGAGTTACTTGGATATTGAGGATTCTACATCTATAAATTATAACCCCTTGAACAAGGCATAGGGGTATATAACCAAGCATATTGAGATATACTTAATAAAATAGTAGACCTTTCCGTGGACGTAGACAAGTTGTCGAACCACGTACATAGTTGTGTTATGTGTGTGATTTTCTGCTTTCCCTATTGCTTGTGATTGTTCTTCATATAATCTTTATGATATTTTTTTATACCACAATCGGTACCGTCTGTGGGAACGACTTTTATTCCTACGAAAATAATCACTAATTGAAAGCCCTCGATGTCTCACCATAACAGTAACATCCCTCAAGCCGGCGATGTTCAGGAAGAGCCTGCCCCTTCCAGGGTAAGGGCTGAGTTCTGAGATTAGCCAGCCAAATCCAAGTCTTCGCCAGCAAACAACCTTCTGAAGAGAGCCACGAACTACCAAGGTCCACAAAGATTTCTAGGTTGGTTTACGCCTATGAGGCCAGGCTTCGAGAAAAAAAGGAAGCCACTCGTCGCCAATAAGAGGAGAATGCTCGCCTAAAAAGGCTACTCAAAAGAGTGGAGAGGGATCTCCACGTAATTATAAGACGACATTATGATCGGACTCTTAGTCCTCAAGTGAGTGAATCTCACAGTCGAGGAAGGAGCCCCAGGCACGGCTAAGGAAGAATTGAGAAGAACAGGTTAGAGGATGGTCAATTAGAACGACTACAGCCAGCTCGACGCCATGGGAGTCTTGGTCGATAGAATGATGGAATCAGGAGCTTGGTCCGTAGGGAGATGGATCAGCATCCGACCCACAGGGGGGCTAAATCCACACAAGAGCTAGCCAAAAGAGCTCTTAACACCCAAATGAAGTCCCTTTTTTCAAAGGAAATGGAAGAGGAAGATCCCCCCAAGAAATTCGCAATCCTTAGATTCAAGATCTATGATGGGAAAACTGACCCTATCGATCATGTCCAGTAATACAGGCAGGCCATAACCTTATGGATCCACAACGACACGTTGATGTGTCGCAAATTCCCCTCCAACCTGCATAACGTGGCCCATAAATGGTTTGAGAGGCTACCACATAGATATATTAAGAACTTTAAGGCTCTAGCCGAATTATTCACAGCTCGATTCATAACCAGCAACTCCCACCCCAAGAAGATGGATGCACTGCTCACCATGAAGAAAAAGCTACAAGAAAACCTTAGGTAATATGCCAAGAGGTACTGGGAGATTTTCAATAAGATTGAGGACTGCTCAGAGCATGTTGTCGTAGCGTCCTTCAAGATCGGTCTGCTAAGTACTTCCTTACTGCACCAATCCCTAACTAAGAATGAGGTTAATTCCATCACCGACCTAATGGCATATTCCAAAGTCGAAGATGTAATCCATCTTAATGCAGGGGATAATGGTCGTGCGAAGACGAAAAAAGGAACAAAGAATAATGATTTCCAGAAGAAAGTAAACAAGAATAGGGGCAGGAATGGCACTAAAAATGGTAACAATAATGACCCCTCGAAAGCGTTCCAGGCTTTTAACACAGTCTTCAAGTAACCGATATACAAAATCCTCGCCAAAATCAAGGAAGATCCATTTGTCAAGTGGCCCAAGAAGATGGGAGGAGACCCAATGAAGTGCAATAACGCATTGAGGTGTGCGTTCCATAAAGAGGGCGGTCATAGGACTAAACACTGTAAAACACTCAAATCTCATCTCGAGAAGCTGGCCCAGGCTGGTCATTTCAAGAAGGTAGAAAAAGTCACAACCAATGACGACCAAAATCCAGGCAACGTCCTCGAGGACGAGATAGGCCACGAGTGTAGCTCTTCCGAAGTGATGTACCTGGACTTATTCCAAAAATTAAAGTTAAATATCATTGATCTTAAAGAGGGCACCATTTTGTTGGTTGGGCTTGCAGGAAAGATAACCATTCCACTGGGAAAGATAGTCCTGCCAGTCAAGGCAAAAAGTATTTCAAAAATGATCGAGTTTTTGGTGGTAGATATAGAATCCCCCTACCATGCCATTCTGGACAGGGGCGAGCCCCATGCTATGAAGGCCATTTCATACTCATATAATCAGAAACTCAAGTGCATAACAGATCGGGGGGTGGTCGAGATCCGTAGCAACTAAGCTTTAGCCAAAAAATATTTTATCGCAGCTATCCGACCCAAGCACGAGAAGAAAAAAACGAGAACAAAGTACAGGAGGAAGCCCAAGAAGGCGTTGCCTTCAAAATAACAATTACGGTATGGACAACCAGTGGTGGAGGAAACCATGGTCCACCCCGTAAATAAGGTCGTCGAAGACCTAAAAGAGGTTGTATCTGGGTAAATTACCCGAAAGGAGGTTTCTGATCGGAGCCTCCCTCACCGACTAAGAAAATAAGGAGCTCACCACATTCCTCCAGAGCAATCTGGATGTTTTCGATTGGTAACCATACGAGCTACGTGAGATAGACCCCTCAATTGCATGCCATTGACTGCATGTTAACCCAATTTTCAAACCAGTCACTCAGAAGGCTCGCCGAACAGCCCAGGAAAAGGCGATGGCAGTAGAGAAAGAGGTAGGAAAGTTACTGGATGCAGGTTCCATTCGGGAAGTTCAATTCCCCAAATGGCTATCCAACCCAGTCGTAGTACCCAAAAGCAACGAAAGCTAGAGAATATGTATTGACTTTACCATCCTCAATAGGCATGTCCAAAAAATAGTTTTCCTCTCCCAAAGATAGATCAGTTGGTCAACGCCACTGCAACGCATGAAAGAATGAGCTTTCTGAATGCCTACTCCGTATACCACCAAATCTCACTTTACGAACCAGACCAAGATAAGACATCCTTCATAACGACTATTGGGTTATATTATTATAAAGTCATGTCGTTTGGCCTAAAAAATACAGAAACCACTTATCAACGACTGGTCATCAGGATGTTCAAGAAATAAATGGGATAAACATTGGAGGTATACATCAACAACATGCTCATCAAAAGTAAACTCAAGGGCGACCATCTCTCAGACCTAGCAGGAACCTTTAAGATCCTCAAGAAATACCGGATGAAACTTAATGCTAGCAAGTGTTCATTCGGTGTCCAGTCAGGAAAGTTCCTAGGATACCTGGTCAGCAAAAGAGGGATTGAAGCAAACCTTGATCAGAAAAGTCTACCCCTTCAGATGATTTGAGATGTCTAGAAGCTTACCAACATGCTCACTGCACTCAACCGCTTCATCTCTAAGTCTTCAGAGAGCTGTCGACCATTCTTCCAAATATTGAAGAAAAATAAGGGCTTTGTATGAAACGATGACTGTTACAAAGCCCTAGAGGAGCTCAAGTCTTACCTCAGCAAGCCACCATTGCTGGTAATCCCAAGTGAAGGTGACCCCTTATATCTTTATCTTGTCGTGTCAGACCACACTATGAGATTCGCCTTGGTATGTGAGAAGAAAAGGGGCTAACACCCGGTCTATTACGTAAGAAGAATGCTCTTGGATATCATGCAATATTATTTTCCCCTATAGAAGTTCGCCTATGCCCTAGTAGTATCCTCAAGGAAGCTAAAGCATTACTTTGATGCTCATTCCATCATCGTAATCACCTCGCAACCCCTAAAAGTTGTTCTAAGTAAAGCTAACCTCTCCGGCAAACTATCAAAGTGGTCGGTGGAGCTTGGAAGATTTGATATCCACTTTCAACCTAGGATAATAATTAAGGGGAATATTTTAGTAGATTTTATCGATGAGTTCATGGGGAATCAACCTACTGCCCAGTTAAAAATTGAGCAACCCTTAGGAAAGGAAACAAACATCTTTGACTGGACACTTTATGTTAACGGAGCCTCCAACTCCAGGGGTCAGGAGTAGGCATTATATTGGTTACCCTAGAGAAGACTGTGCTTGAACAAGGGATCAGTCTAGGATTTGAAGCCTCCAATAACGAAGCAGAATATAAAGCACTAATTATCGGCCTACGCAAAGCATAATTGCTAGGGTAAAATGCCTTCAGGTATTTGGCAATTCAAAACTAGTGTCCAAGCAGATAAGTGGAGACTTCAGCGCTAAGGATGAAAGGATGGCAGTTTACCTCATTATTATAAGATGACTTATGGCAAAGTTTGATAGAATTGATGTGCAGTAGTTCCCCAGGGGACAGAACAGTCATGTCGATGCCCTAACAACTCTAAGCTCCACCATTGACTCCGACTTAAGGAGGACCATTCAGATAGAATTCCTCGCGAAACCAAGCATCAACCAAACAGTCGTAGAGCAAGTCCTTCGCATAGAGAAAGCACCCAGTTAGATGGATCCCATCGTAACTTACTTACAAAATGATGCACTACCAGGTGACAAAAGATCGGTACACCAGATAAGAGTCAAGGTTCAGGACTTTAACATGACGAGGTTCGTATGGAAGAACATCATCACCCGCTTTGGGACGCTAAGGACGATCATCACTGACAGCGACATGTAGTTCGGAAATGGCTTATTTCAAGGCTTTTATGATGAGCATGCCATTAAGAACCATATTAGTTTTGTAGCATATCCCTGGAGAAATGGGCAAGTTGAAGCTTCTAATAAGACAATGATTGAAGGGCTAAAGAAATGACTCAAAAGAGCCAAATGTGCCTGGATATACGAGCTACCTCACGTTTTGTAGGCTTATCGTACAACTTCAAGGAGAGCAACGTGAGAAACCGCCTTCGCGCTTGCCTATGGAATGGAGGCAGTCATCCCATTAGAAGCAGGACTCCTTACTATG
Source organism: Sambucus nigra (assembly GCA_949130495.1). Lineage (NCBI taxonomy): Eukaryota > Viridiplantae > Streptophyta > Magnoliopsida > Dipsacales > Adoxaceae > Sambucus > Sambucus nigra. Next base: position 347,711,140 of record OX422223.1, on the reverse strand, counting down.
AGAACTACCTTGGTCTACCAAGGCCTTAATAATGAAGAATTACTCACTGAGCTCAACTTAGCTAATGAGCGGTGAGAATTGACACGAGTTAAGTTGGCATCTTACCAACAGCAACTGTCCAAATAATACAATAAAAAAGTCAATCCGAGGAAATTTTTGGTAAGAGATTACGTCCTAAGGAAAGTCCTCGACAGTGCTGTGAGACCATCAGACGGAAAAACTAGGACCAAGTTGGGAGGTACCGTTCAAGATAATAAAAGACAACTTATAAGGGGTCTATAACTTGGAAACGCTAGAGGACAGGAAGATACCAAGAGCCTAGGATGAAACTAACCTTAAGAAGTTATACTTTTAGACTTCTATATTTTTATTTTTCAGCATCATTAGTTTAGACAAATCTTCATATTCAAGATAATGTTGCCTTTTATTTATCATTTTTAATCAATAAAGATCGATTGGCCCACGCATTTTGAACATCTTGTTTATTTAATATCTCTTGATCAAACTTCAATACGCATCCTTTCTAAGCAATATGTACCCCTTAAAACGTAACAGAAATAACAAGTTGGTCAACTTGCTACAGCCAAGGAGCTGAGATCCTAAAGTGTGCCGTACTTATTATATGCAAAGCTAAAATGTATAAAGCAAGGTTCACTATTAACCTTCCTCAGATATTTGTTACAACACAATTGGCCTCCTGAGTTACTTCGAAAATAATGAAAGACCTACAGGGGACCCTTAGGCAATAAAGCCAACTCAAGGTTGGTCGCCAACTTAGGTTGGTTGAAAAATCATGTTCGGACGGATGTCCTCTTAACTAGATACATTCTCGCCATCGCCCGACTTAGGCCTAAGGAAGTGTGACGACATAACCTAAAAGGTAAAGTGAGATGGAATGATATGGTAAAGGCATATTAGACTGGGAGAATGTTCAAACACAAGATGATAAAACTCAATGTCATTTAGTCGGTCGAGAAGCCCCAAATAATTAAAGTTTATACTAACTCATTTATACTATGATCAGATTTATCAAGCACCTTTTTAAATTCAAACACTGATACCAAGCAACCAATAAGTAATTTTAATACATGTTTAGTCAACAAGTGCTTAAAACATGAATAATCAGCTTATCTATCATTAAGAATCATACTTTTATTATATTTACATCTATCATAAAGACCTACAATGACCCATCGCGATGAGAAAGGTAGTCTGCTACTCGTGCTCTTCGACCATCATCAAGATGAGGAACTACGTCTTCTTCAAAGATCTCCGGGCATAGCTCTTGAAGCTGCACCGGAATATCATCTATTGGGATCCATCGATCATCCTTCGAGAAGGGATTTCGCAAAATAGATGAGCAAACAGTCTGATATTTATAGCACATGGTTGATTCCTTAGGGAATTTCAACTTCTTAAGAACGTTCATCCATCCCTTGGAAAAAGTAAGTTCTTCGGCTCTTTTAGTCATACTGGGAGATCTGTCCAACCTTGGTCATACGCATCAGCCCAAACCTGTCGAGGACCCTTTCAGAATAACTGTCTCAATCGTGTGACGTCCCTTTGGAGACCGACAGTAATCATATATGATCGGCGAACATTTTCTTTCAGCTCGACAATCTCCTTCCTAGAAGCTTGATTGTTAGTATGAGCAACCACAACAGACGATGAGGAGGAGCCTCACAGCGCCGAAGGAGGACCAAATGGATTATTTTCTTTGAGGCGAGCGATTTCTCTCCTCAAAGCTTTATTCTTTCTTTGCAGTAATTCCCCCACCTGGTTGATTTTGGACGCATCCAAAAGCTTTGCTTTCAAGGCGTCCATCTCCTTCTGCATAGCGGCACCTATTCCCTCAATCTATTAAAGCATATCCTTTAGCTTAGCGACCACCTCAGACTGATCCTTGTAATCCTAGTTTCTCGCCCTCTGGGATTTATAAATCCTCATAAAAGCTCGACGTGATTGAGCGCTTATGTTCGGATAAAAAATCATTCATATATGGGAGTTAACAGGGATATATTCGTCTAAATCAATGAGCTACAACCAACTAAAAAAGTAACAGAAGTAGCAAGAGTCAGTATTGAGACAAAAAGTTTTTTTTTCATTAATTCAAAGGGCACAGGCCAATACAATGAATGGAAGAAGCAAAAATACAACAAGTGGACAAAAAATAATAGCAAGGCCTAAAATTCCTAAGAGGCCTCAACCTGGTCAGATGTGGACAGTCCCTTCCCTTTATTAGCAGCTTGGTCGATAGGAACCTCTCCTTCACCAGCACCTGGGGAAGCTCCTCTAGTTGGGACAATGGCCCCCTATGGATTGACCAATATAGCCCCCACAGCAGGAGTAATGGGACCCATATCATCCTGAGCATCTGGTTAGGCAAAGGGAGACTCTTCAATTGGATTACGACCAGGATTATGCTGAGAAAATAGGGGGAATCAATAGCAACTCCAGTAGCAGTCAAGGCTTGGTCCCAGCCTTTCTTGAAATGTGCTTGTCGAAGGTAAGTAATTTAGCATTCGATGTCATCATACGCTGCATCCCAACCTTCGTTCTATCCTCTTTCTCGAACGGTCGCTGCCTCCCCCTTCAACTTCTCCACTTCCGTGACCAACCCCTTATTTGCCTCTGCCACTGCCATCTTGTCTGCAACCACGACACCATAAGCTTCGCAGAGGTTGAATAACTTTTTAGCAGACTTCTCCCTCTCTTTGTTAAAAGTAGCCTTCCTGTCAGTAAGGACCTTCTCTGAAGACTTTAGAGCTTCATCCAGCTCTGATTTCCTCCTCGACAGCTCAACTCGACCACGGAGCAACATAGTGTAGCCAGAGATAAACTTCAGAACAAAAAAGCATAGGATAAGCACGAGATGTTAGAGGAAAACTTAAAACGAAGAACTATCGAGAAAGTAACACTTACCAAAGCAAGCCCTTGGGTAGACTTAAGGGCCTACTGGTCTCCCCCATGCTCGATGAGCGTTCGTGGTCAATCGCGAACATGACTTTCTCTAGTTATAGGGGGCAAATTGAGGAGAAGCAGCCACCGAGGCTCCCTCAACAACAACAACTAAAGGCACTATCGAGGCGTTTGAGACCTGTGCCCGTCTCTTCTCTCCTTCTCCCTTTTTTTCTTCTCTCTCTCTCTCTCTCTCTCTCTCTCTCGCTTCTCCTCTTCTCCTCTTCTTCTTTCTTCTTTCTCTCCACCTCCTTTTCTTCAGCCACTTTCTTGGAGCTACCAATCGATTCTCTGGCCTTCTGCTTGAGGAAATTCATTATGTTGGATAAAAGATCATCATCATCGTCATCCTGGATTAAGATTGTTCTCCTCGGAGGGGTCATCTCTTCTTTACAAGACTCTCCTTCACTGGACTCTTCCTCGCTACTCTCACCTTCACTACTTCCTTACTCACTACCTTCCACCTGATTTTTCCCCGAGCTACTCTCTTCCTCTTCCTCTTCCTCTTCCTCTAACTCAATGGGTTCAGAGGTACCACCAACTTCTTCTCCTGAAACCTCCAGATGAGGGATTGTGTCTACTGGATGTGCAATAAAGCTGGAAGTAGTATTATTATATTCCAGCAAAAATGTAACAGACCGAGGATTTTCCCCTTCAGTAACAGTATCTCTTATCCTCCAAGCTTTTAGAAGTTCGGCAGCTCTGATCTCGCGGAGAGTTGGCTCTTGATTCTTGACTTTCGCTATAACACAAAAAGAAGGAAAGATTAGAAAGAATATACACGGAGGAAGGAAAATAAGCAGTAAAATAGAGATAGAGATAATAACATATGTATTCCTCCCCAAAGGTAGGGATCCGAGGTCCCAAGTACCTTATGCCCCCTGATTGGGGAGGAAATTGCCAATTCCTAACAATAAAACCTTAAGAGCAATAGTCTTTATGAGAATATGGTAGATTTACTACCAACACCCTATCTGGAATTCTTGCCTTCAAGTATAAAATACCCCCACTGGTGCGAGAGAAGGAATAGCAATATCAAATCTCAACTAATCCTAAGTTGGTGCTATAAAGCTGGTTTATCGTATGAACTCCATTAACAATCTTCCACACGTTGGGAGAACATTGAATATGGACTATGTTGAAGTATTGGAAAAATATAAAAATAGAGGGTTAGGGGGAAACTTTAAACCCCCTTGTGAAACTAACAGAACATGGATCCAGTGACCATCTTCTAGGTCGCAAACGTTTTTTGGGACTGACGTACACTCTATCTCTACCCAATCGGGTATGTTGTAACACTTCCTAAACTCAGGTAGAGACTTATTATCAAGCATATCCATGAGAGAAAACATAAAAACCCTAGATACAGTAGAAGATCGATGCACAGAAGAAAGGAAACTTGAAAAAGAAGAAGGCTGAAACTTACGAGATAAAGGAAACTTGAAAAGCTGAGAAAGTCTTGATTTTGAAGAGTGAGAGTAAGAAATGAAGTTTGAGTACACAATTTGTGCAAAAACGAACAGAGACGATGAACTAACAGTTGGGTTTCTAACAAACCAAGTTTTCAAACACTCAAGTGAAGTTTTGCACTTCTCGAAAGAGATTTGGCGCTTCAATATGTCACAGAAAGACAAGTGCACTTCTCCTACTTCCTTAAATTACGAATATGCTCCTAACAAAGCTGCACCCTTAGCCACATGTAAAATCCATTGACCCAAGCACTGGCCTAGGGATTTTAGGGGCAATTATGGGGACCAAATTTTGTTCTTAACCCACAATAACGGTCGAACTGGCCCAACAGATTTAGGAAGTAGGCTGGCCTCACATTATAAAAAGAAGATACGTGCGTGTATAGTCCACACTGCCCCAAAACCAAGCCAATCCCCTATAATCTCAAGGAGATATTCAAGGGATTCATGGATCATCATGGGCATCGCGGAGTTACTTGGACAATGAGGATTCTACATCTATAAATTGTAACCCCTGGCCCAGGTCATAGGGGCATGTAACCAAGCATATTGAGAGACACTAAATAAAATAGTAAATCTCTCCATAGACGTAGGCAACTTACGAAACTACATACGTAGTTGTGTTATGTGTGTGATTTTCTGCTTTCCTTATTGATTGTGATTATTCTTTGTATAATCTCTATTGTGATATTTTTTGATACCACATTAGCGATTCCTAAATTGAGCCCCCGAGCCTCACTCGCTGCCAGGTAGTACTGCTCAGATTGTCGGGTGGAATTATAAAACTCCTAATAACTCACTTAACCCATTTTAGATAACATTGATGAGTTATCCTTCCGCCCTTACTCGAGAAGATTAAGAGGTATATTTTCTTGGGGTTTCTTTACTTACACATCTTAAGTTTTTAATCCTCCCGTGAGTGTTGAGTCCACAAGTGACTGTCCACATATTATTACCATGACATTCATTTTACCTTGCATACTTCCATCTTTGACTGAGATGGGACAAAGAGTAAAATTTTATCACTCCGAGCGGGTGAGAAAACAACTTGGATATGATCAAGGTACCTTTTCTCCTAAATTCCCCACCAACCTTTTTCCCGAATAGTTGTATTGGGAGTCTTATTCAAATTTCACTCCTAAGGGCATGGTTCGTTGAACAACCTATTTTAGGAATTTTCTTATATCTGCTCGCGACTATCTATTATCCATCAGCCGCTCGTGGTTCATATTTTATGAAAAATGCCAGTGCCCTAGGGTTTGTGTGATACACCACTAATTTTATTTTCATATTTTTTAGGAACTTTGCACTAATTTAAAAACCACAAGTGTTGTGTTAAAACAATTTGCTAATTTTAGTCTTGACCTAAGCATGAATTTAGGTGAGTGTAAGCAATAATAAAATAAACAGCAAACCAAAGCATGATGATGTAGGGGAAAAATCCACAAAAGGAAAAACCTCGGGAGACCCGGCCACATAAGACCATTACGATATAATTAGTTTACAAGACCAACTTAGACTTACTCACAGGCTCGACACCTTGAAGCCTTGACTCGCTTCCTTATTCCTTGTAACCTTATTTACAACCACTTTTGGACGTCTTTCAATAACCACACAACGCAGGACCTTTCTCACATATTGGTATCCCACCGACCTTACTTGTTTCGTGAGTAGTCCAGCAGTCGCACAACACAAATACGATATCCATCACTAGAAATGATCTACAAATAATAGAGAAAACTACTTTGATGCCATACAAACGAGATCTTAAATAGACATATGGATGTATGATTCTTTGATATCAAACTTGGGTGAAAACTAGGGTTTTGATTTGGAGAAATTTTTCTCAAAACAAACATATAAGCTTGGAGACTTTTTAAATAAGTTTGGGAACTTTTAAATCTTGGAAAAGTCTGAAAGAAAATTGCTTCTCCACACTCTTATTTATACGAGGTTTTCCAAAAATGAGATAAGGATAAAAAGATTAATGAAAATCTCAACTTTGAAAATAGTGCCACCTCGTCCGAATAAAGTCAGAAGGCTCGTTCGAACGAAGTTCCTGATCTCCTTTGGACCAACATCTAACGAAATATCCAACGATAAATCAGAGTAGAATCGAAAATGGTTGTTTGAAGTTTCGTTAGATCCTTGGCTCTAACGAGGTTAAACATCTTATTCGAATGACATGACTAATGTTGTTAGAAAGACTTGGAAAATTTTCTAATTTAACAAAAAAATAGTTTAAGAAACATTTAAAAAAAATAACATGGAAAACTAAATCCAAGGATCAAACATTAATATGCATTCATACCTCAATGAAATCCCTCAGACGCTAAAGACGAAACTCGATATGTGATCGATATAGCTTTATCTTTGTCGTTACGGTCTTCAATAACACATCATAGACCTGAAGGATAAACAACTATAATACCAACCTATGACTCAAACAAGTTTTACCCAAACACAGAATAAGGCCAATATAAATATATTGACTCAATTCGTAAATTTTTCCTTTCAAATATCCCCATTTGGTTATTCTGGGACAAAACTCAAAATAAAAATCTATTAGGCCGTCAACCTCACTAAGACTCAATCCCCAACCCCCAATGGAAAAAGTATAAATGCTTGAACGATACAAACTTGAGTAGCTTTGCTCTTGAGTAAACCTTTGTCGTGCCACTGCTAACGTGCACATTTAAACACACCTTTAAAATGCAACTTGAATATAATAATATAAACTCTATATGGAAAACCCTCCCCATTTGTCTAACCATCTCTACCTAAGATAGGACATATCCCACTAAGCTAAAGATTTCTCCCTCATATATAAAAATTTAGATACCGTTTCTCCCATTTTTTGTTCAGTAATAGACCAAGAATAAGGTGCACAATAATAAACCGATTCTCCCCCATAATAATAAAACACGTAAACATACGAAAAGAAAGTATATATCATGCAATGGTGTGAAGTAAGCATACAATGACAAACAATTCCGCAACACAAGCACAAATATTCTAAACTATGAATAAATGATACCAACTATGATGCAAACATTGAAGTATGGATACCAAGATGATCATAACACATTCCAATTTGAATAAAAGATTAAGCATAAGTCATAAGTAGATTAAATGAAAACACAAACCATACCTTATATATATATAATCGTACATATACCAATGAAGCACATAAATATAAATAGGTATAAATGACCACAAAGACAAACACATAAGCTTTACACACTCGCATAGTATCAATGTGCCTAAATAAGGTAGTACAGGGTGAAGGGGCGTGAATGATAGCAGGAGAAAATCGCAGTGCAAGTGTATAAAGATATACGCTGGCCATGGCACCCACCGGTATGCAAAAACCTAAACTATTGACTATACTCTTTTAAGGGAGTATAGAGGCCATTTCGAGTATCGAAATCCACAGAGACTAATTGCTAGAATTATATTGATTTAACACTTCAGGAATAAAAGTGTAAAAGATAATTGTTAAAAAAAAGAAAAGATAATTCTAGGCACGTGTTTAAACTAAGATTGACAAAGGGAATAAAAACTATAGATTGAGACTAATATCCCTCACCCTGGATTAATTAGTATAAATGGTTACATGTGAAGACAAGTTTAACAAGATTGAATTTTATTTCAACAATTAATTAAATTTAGAGTTGTCACCCCCTAAATCGTCATGAAAGCCTACTATGATTTTGGCGTTAATAAATACCCCGAAAATTACACACACAAGGTGGTAAATACGGAGCATACATGATATACCCCATTAAATCTCCTACGCGTAAAATCAAGAACAACCCAATCAAATTAAAATCATAAACTCCATCACCAAAGCAAAGCAACAAAATCAACCTAAGGCGAGTTCAAGAAATCTCAACCTAAACTAAATTAGCTACACAACATAATGGAAGACATGTATTTAAATGCAAGAATAAATGAAAGCAATAAAATCTACACTATAAAGTAAGAAATCAACAAAAGGAAACAAAATTAATGGGAGGGATGACGAAAAGTGAGCTTACAATACCTAAAGGGGCAACACCAAAAAAGAGATGGAAGAGAAGGTCTCAACACCAAAATCCTAACCTAAACTATCTAAAATGATATATATTTACAAAATAAAACAAAGGTTACTATTTATAGTAAGTGGGAAAACAAAATGGAAAAGGAAATCAAAAGGGAAAACGGTCGGATATCTGCTATGATCGGTTGATCGCGTCAAGGGGGACGGTTGACCGGGTATCGAAGAAAAATGGCACCGCCTTACTTAAAAGGCTTATATTTAATCACCAGTCGACCGGGGGCTCAGGGCCGGTCGACCGGTCCCCTATTTTCTGGTGTCCTTTGGTCCATCCTGAGGAGTAAAGGAACTTTACGGAATCAACCATAACTTCTTCATTCGAACTCGATCTGACGTGTCGTTTGGGGCCACGCCAAGCTGGCTCAGCGAACTAAGCTTCCGTAGAATTCCACTTAGCCGAAAATAAAGTATGAAATGCCTAAAATTCCCTAGAAGTTGAGTTCGATGATGAAACTTCTCCGAAATGCAACCAATCCTCACTTTAAGTGTTCTAATACCTACAAAAACTCAATTAAACCCTCCAAAGCATATAAACATACATAATAGAGTTTTTTTGGTTAATAAGCATATATAGGCATAAAGAACACACAAAATGATATAATGCATAAAGATAATGAGTGCGAGTATGCAATATTCGTGACGTATCACACCCCCTAACTTAGACATTGCTAGTCCCTAGTGATGAAAAACTAGACCATAGAAGGCGGTGAAAAATGTATATAAGCATAAAAATATATAAATGCCACTTTCGTAGGAAACACGATTGCATTTAGCATATACAATAAGTTGTTAAAGCCTTAGGTTATCCTAGTGGACGAGTGTTTTCTCGTGAGAATTTTCAGGGATGAAACCCACAAACATCAAAGTTTCCTCAAAAAGCATGCCCAACCAATATGTGACAAGCCCAAAAATAACGAAAAAGATTTCAAACACGTTATTAGCAAAGTTAATGAATTCACACAAAAGTCCGTATTATTAATATTATAGAATGAACCCCATGAAATTGAAACCTTAAAATGTGGGAGGAAAAGCGAGAACATGAAAAGTATGGTTTGGCAAAAATTTGAATAAATCGGCTAAGCGTAAAGCGTTCATATATGTCAATTCTCACCGGATATTACACTCAAAAAATGAAGAAACTATGAAATGGGAGGTATTACACGGGACATGCGGGCATAAAGAGTAAATGGAAATGGAAATTAGGCCGCACACATATCACTAAAGAAGAACGCTATACATAAAATGAAAAACATGTAATCTCAATTAAAGATACCGCCATTAAAGGAGGCAAAATGTATTTTCACAGATTATCAAAACTATTTAAACTTTTGAACTGAATTTACCTTAGGATCACATAAGACTTTTATAGGGTTGTAATATAGTTTTGGAGTTAAGGTTATGAAATGAATAGATTATTTACGGCTTCAAAAGTGTTTGGGGATGTAATCTTGGAATAATGGAAAATGTGGGCAAATTCAAAATTGGACAGTGATTCCATAACAAGCATTGGATATGAAATAGGAGAGTGACAAGGATTATTGAACAATAAGTACATAAATGAAACTTTCCATTTCTTTTCTTTTGTTTTCTTTCTTCCATTTTTCTTCTTTTTCTTCCTTTTCTTCACTTTTTCTTTTCTTTCACACTCTCACATGCTTAATTGTAACCACGTAACACCAACATCATTCAATCCCAAGTATCATTCCAAACAAAGGTATGAGAGGTGAAATATATAGTTTATAACTCCAATGTGGAGTCGGTTATAGAATTCGGGGTTATGAAATGAAAGGATATATTAAGGCTCAAAGGGGTTGACGATGGAAAACATTTAAGGTGAGGTCAAGGCCAATATGGATGATATAAGAAAGAGGTAGTATGATCCTTTCCTAAAGTTTATGCAATTCTTGAGTCAAAACAACCTTTGAAAATCATGCTTAAGTAACACATTTCATATATGAACTCAATTAATGAATGATCAATGAAAGAATAGTGAGATTACCAATGACTGTAACATTTTCAAGGAGGAAAGAGTAGTGTATAACACTCAAAAATGAGGAAAATCACAAAGCTCACTAGATGTAAGTATATACAATGCAATAAAATATTAACAAGTTCTAATAATCTAAAACCAAATTAATTAAACAAGAAAATCGCATGTGCTCGTGGGATTAAAGTTTAATTCGTGAAGTTATTTATAATATAAATAATTGAGGACTAAAGTATAATAACTTCTAAAATAGAGAACATGCATCATTGAGTTGTTAATTTGATCGGGCAATTATTAAATTTTATCATTGAAAATAGAGACAAAAATCCCAACAAAGGAGAAAAAAGAAAGAAAATATTTTTGAAAATTATAATTTTTACTAGAAAAGAATGCTTGGGAAAAACATATAATCAAGTCATGGACTAAGAAAAATAATGGATAGAATATACCATACCCCCTCACTAAAACCTCACATTGTCCTCAATGTGAATTAAGAACCAAGATAAAAACGGAAAAAGAGCGATATTACCCAAAATGAAGTGATCTCGTGAAAGTAAGTCCAACGATTCTACAAAACATGTTACCACCAAGCATACAAAAAACAAAAACTTAACTAATTACGTTAGACAATAAGTAAGAATGAAGAAAAATAATTAAAAAAAACTAACTATTTACAACCTATAATTTGAATTCTAACTAACTATACACTAGAAGTTGTAAATTTTGAGGGTCTACCCAAAAAACGATTTGACTTTGAGGGAAAATCGATCTACCCTCATATTCATGCATACCTTACGAAAAATAGGAATTTCGTTCAAACAACGGAAGGCATGTGTAAGGCGTAAGAAATAAACCATCACCAATTAAAATTTATGGGGGGATGGTGGTGGGTTAGGATTGAACGGGTGATGAATACACGTGGGAAAAAAATAGATTTTCTCCCAAAGATTTTGCAATTGGAATGGGAGGTGGCGCACATGGAGGCAAAATTGCTTTTATGGAAAGCAACTCAAGCAAGTAATCCACATCGGTGAACGGGTTAAACATTTCAAAGTTTGGAACTAATTCATTGGAAACTTGTATCGGTTCGACAATATAGAATAAAGATGGAGAGAAAATAAATTCAAACTCAAGAGATGAGTAATCATCGCTTGAAGATTGAGTTTCGTAAGAAATAAGATTATTTTCAATAAAATATTTCTTCTTTGGGGACCAAAGAAGAAATCATTTCATTGCAAATGGATACTACGTCCATTTTTTCCTCATTTTCATTCTTTACTATACCATGGGCCAAGTCAAGAATGGTTTGTTCCAAAGTAGGCACAAAATACTCATTTGGTTCCAAACATTCCTCTATTTCAAAAGTCTCCGAAGAGAAATCGTCGTTGGATTCAAATAATGCATCCAACTCTTGATCCCAACTACGATTTTCATCCTGATAATGATTTTTAAATTTTTTATTTTCAAGAAGGCGAAAGCTCTCCCACAAGGTCATAGGTGGAGGCACCGATTGTTGATAATGAAAATTTTGGAAACTATCCTCATAACAACTATCAAAATCATTATCATAAGATTTTTGAAAGCTGTTGTAAATCGTTTCAACATTCTTATCATAAGGATTTTGAGGCCCAATATCGAAATGATCATTCTCAAAATTCCCGTAATCCATAACTTGACTTTGGGAATACTCACCCAAAGTAATTTTAAATGTTTTAAGTTTTTGGCTTTGCGAGTATTCACCAAAAGTCACAGGCTTAGGGGGATTTTGAGAATTATCACTATGATTGCCGAAAAAATTAAAATAAGACATGCTTACCCCCAAAATAGCTCAAGGTGGTAAAAATCCACAAAGAATGTGCGTTCGGCAAATTCAAGCGTTTATTGGCACTCAAATATAGAAGTCTTACAAAAATAGTTAACAAAGTATACATATAGAAAGAAAAAGACTACGAAATACTAAATCAATTAAATAATAAAATGAACAAGTCCCCGACATGGCGCCATTTTGATCACAGGGTGAAACCGTGGCACAAGTGTATAAAGATATACGCCGGACGTTATGATCGGCTCCCACCACTATGCAAAAATCTAAACTATTGACTACACTCTTTTAAGGGAGTACCTCGACCAGTTCGGGTATCGAAATCCATAGAGACTAGTTTCTAGAATTATATTGATTTAATACTTTAGGAAGAAAAGTGTAAAAGATAATTGTTAACAAAAGAAAAGATAATTCTAGGCATGTGTTTAATTAAGATTAACAAAGGGAATAAAAACTATAGATTGAGACTAATATCCTTCACCTCGGATTAATTAGTATAAATGGTTATATGGGAAGACAAGTTTAACAAAATTGAATCTGATTTCACAATTAATTAAATCTAGAGTTGTCAACCCCTAAATATTTATAAAAGCCTACTATGATTTTGATGTCAACAGATCCCCCCAAAATTATACACGCAAGGTCGTAAATATGGATCATACATGATATATCCCGTCAAATCTCCTAGGCGTAAAATCAAGAACAACCCAATTGAATTAAACTCTTCAACTCCATCACCAAAGCAAAATAACCAAATCAACCCAAGGTGAGTTTAATCAATCTCAACCTAAATTAAATTACCTACACAGCATAATGGAAGACATCTATTTAAATGTAAGAAATTAAGGAAAGCAAGTAAATGAAAAAAATAAAATCTACAATACAAAGCAAGAAATCAATAAGAGGAAACTATATTAATGGTAGGGATGATGAAAAGTTCACTTACAACACCCAAATGGGAAACACCCAAAGAAAGATGGAGGAGAAGATCCCAATACCCAAACCCTAACCTAAACTATAAAAAATGATATATATTTACAAAATAAAACAAAGGTTCCTATTTATAGTAAGTGGGAAAAACAAAATGGAAAAAACTAATTAAAAGGGAAAACCGCCGCATATCTGCTATGACCGGTCGACCGCGGCCAGGGGGTCGGGGAAAAATGGCACTGCCTCACTTCAAAGACATATTATGAATCACCGGTCGATCGGGTGCTCAGGTCCAGTCAACCGATCCCCTATTTTATAGTGTCCTTTGGTCCATCCTAGGAGAAAAGGAACTTTATGGAACCGGCCATAACTTATTCGTCCGAACTCGAAACGACGTGCCGTTTACGGCCACGCAAAGCTGACTCAACGAACTAAGCTTCCGTGGAATTTCACTGAGCTAGAGATGAAGTATGAAATGTCTAAAATACCCTTGAAGATTAGTCCGACGATGAAACTTCTCCGAAATGCAACCAATCCTCACTTTAAGCGTTCCGATACCTACAAAATCGCAGTTAAACCTTGCAAAGCATATTAACATACATAATAGAGGTTTTCTGTTTAACGAGCATAAATATAGGCATAATAAATACAAAAAGTGCTAAAATTCATAAAGATAACGGGTGCAAGTATGCAATATTCGTGACGTATCAGTGAACTAGAAACAAAAGAAAATGATCCAATCACTCAAAAATGTCCATGAAGTTCTATTTGATCGCAATAATTTATCAACATTCGAATTAGCCCACATGTCAAATAATGAGCTCAAATGGACATACAAACATAGTGCACACTAGCCAAGAAATTTTGATGATTCTCGAAGCAATAGCTTCAAAACAAATTATCTCAAGTAGGACTCATTATGCAAACCCATTCATCTTCAACTAAACACCCTAAAAAATAAACATATATATTTTTTAAGCATCAATGCAAAAAATTTAGCCCTGGCAATATAATATTTTCTTTTACCTCTATTTTATTTTTTGCTCTTGACAACGGTGGCCTTTTATGCAAGGAATATTTCTTTCTTCATAGCCTTTTCCCATTGCACAATCAAAATTTTATCAAATAAGATCAAACTCACACAATGATTCTTACATGCACGAATCCCCCATAGTAATTTTTTTATGTATATGACAAGATTGATGGGAGAATACCTCATTTTTCTCATGCGACATATGAAGTTAAAATCCAAAAGAGATAGTGGAAAGTGTGTGTGAAGGCATATATAAAGTGAATCCATCATATGAATCAATTTCGAAAACTCCATGAAAGAATGATTAAGAACAATCATAAGCATTGAAAATCATAATGAAATGTCCTTGTCACAAGGATACGTGAAAGGAAGTGGATTCAAATACACCAATATGCCACCCAAAATGTGTAAAACCAAGCTAAACATAAAATAAAAATCTTTTGAGTTTAAAACAGTTTTTCAAAATGACTCAAAAGACAAATAAAATATTTTTGTGTTTTACTCAATAATACTAAAAAAATAAAAAATAAAAATACAAAAGATAAACACCATAAAACTACCAAAAGTATATACCATGAAGCACAAAAGCTAGTGTATGAAAAACATGCAACCACAGTCACTCATAAGATATAGCATGCGAAGAATCATTTGATAACAGGTGAGACTCAACCAGTCTAACATTCAATTCTTCCAAAATTGATTTCCTAACCCAAATAAATGAATACTTAACGCCTAGAGTTTTGGGAACCATGGTGACACGGGATCTAAACGTCTTAGTACCTATTCTAAGATCATAAAAATCTCCTAAGATGACACTTCCTACCACAATGTGAACATGTGTAAATATAAGGAATATTACCTATGGGGTAACCTTTTCTAGCGTCCTTAACAAAGGTTGACACTCTAAAATAAACATTGGTCTTGGATTTAGAAGCTGAAGAATTAAGATTATCGAAGCCAGTACCATTAATACTTGAGTCTCTTAAATCATCTTCTAACTTCAAAAATCTAGACTCAAGCAAAGAATTAGACTCTTCAAACCTAAGGAGCTCCTTATTCAAATTTTTAATAATACCCAAAATATTATCTCACTCCCCCTCAATGTAAGTGAACTTATCCCTATGAGTATTCTCACGTGCTGTCAAAACATTCATCAATTTATCATTATCGTCAACGGAATGAACATTCGCCCTAGTCTCAAACCTCTTAGAGTCATCTAATTCATTATCTAAAACTCGAATTCTATCACCACTCTTTTTCTTGGAGACTTCTAAGTTTGAAAATATATCCTTGAGATTCTCATGAATGATATCTCTTTGAGTTTGAAAAATTTGAAAAAATTTAATTTCATCTTGAAAGCAAAAAAAAAAATTCAAGAAATTTAACTCTTTTTGCAATCTTCAATTTCAATTGAGTTAATTTTTCAACACGACAATGAAGCTCATTAAACTCCTCTCGAATATCAAAGTTGTTGTCATCACTAAAAACATCGAACAAATTAACACTATGATGAACTATTGGGAGAAACAAACAAACTGAGAGAGAGAGACAAACACCCAAACAACCCTAAAATAACATGAAAGAGGGATCTACACAAAAATTTAGTGTTCCCGCTTTGATACCAATTTAAAAAATGCTAGTGCCCTAGGGTTTTTATGATAACACCACCAATTTTATTTTCATAATTTTTAGAAACTTTGCCCCAATTTATAAACCATAAGTGTTGTGTTAACATAATTTCTAATTTTATTCCAGACATAAGAATGCCTCTAGGTGAGTGTAAGCTATTGTAAATTAAATAGCAGACCACAACAAGACGATTTACATTGGTTCGTATATCCCTTAACCCCAAAGTAAATATTATGAATGTGTACATTGGTCCAGATAATCATCGACCCCAATATTATTCATCTTTGATTTGGTCTGGATGATCATCGACCCAAATTGAACTTTCATGTATTGGTCCGGATAATCATCGACCCCAATACAGAGTGAAGCATACTTTAGGTATTCACATAGCCTAAGTATAAATATAATAGGTATTCACACAACCAAATCATTTATACTTGTACGTAATATTTTTCTCTCTAATATTCACCGTACTTATCATTTATTTACAAATTTAATTCAATTTCGTATCTATTTGAGTGTTCACATAACTCTAAGGGTCCTAGTTACCCCTTTTAGATAAATCCAGTAGTTACCATCTTTAACCTACTAGTATACACATAGAATTGATGTTTACCCTCTCTTCGTAGCTCAATTCCCTGATGTTTGGATTCATCTATCAATCTATTATCCTGGCCAATCCATACTCTAAGTCCTACTTTCAATGACCTTAATGGACCTTGCTTATACACCTACTGGTTTTTATCAAGTCCCTACATAGGTATAATATCACTCCTAAGATTCCCTTACATCATTGGTAATTCCCGAAAATATAATCAAGAAAAGAAACCAAAATCTACCAGGGTCGATCAATCGACATTCATGAGTCGATCGATCGATCGAACAGGTGCAGCTTCGTCTTCTTCGATTTTCACCATTTTTGATTTACTTAAACCCCATAATTCTTCACTAAATTCACATAAGGTTATTCCTAACTATTCCTACATGAGTTAGTATGATTTCTAACGTTTCAAACACATTAAAACTTCATCAAAATCAATAAAAAAGGAATCAAACCCTCAAAACTCTGTCATAAATGTAGTTTTGTGTTCATCCATTTCCTTCCATTAAAAATTCAGATTTAAATCCATAGTAATAATCAAAACTCTTCTGATTTATAATTCTTTACAGATATAAACACTAACTACATGCAATTTTACCCAAACATGTAATCAATTGGTACTTTTCATCAAAGATTTTCAAATAAAATCAATCTACTCATGTAACACTTACACATGGGTATTATAACATCAATTTGATTTGCAATAAACACTTGCCTTTGATTGATTAATCTGATTCCATGGTTCTCGGTTGATGATTGATTGCTTCTTGTCAAATCTTCCTTTCTAATTGGCTTGAGGTGCAAGAAACCCTTCACCACCTTCACAAATCTCTCCTTAGGTTTTGGAAAATGGTTCTCTCTTCTCTCTAATGGCCGCCTCTCTAATATTTTTATGTAAAGAGCCCTAATCCCAATCTCTAAATATCAGATATATGGCTCTAAATTTCATAGGTCCCTTAACCCCTTTTTGAAAAATGACCGAAACGCCCTCAATAGGTGCAAGCTTGGTCCAAAATTGATCCGGGACCCGAACTATACTCCCGTGTACACTGTTCTGACTATTTCGACCCATCCAAAATCATTCGTGACCTCTCAATTCCCATCCAAATTACTTAAAATATATTTCTCATTCTTCACCTCAAAATAGTCTACACGCGACTCCCGGTGAGATAAAATAAAATACGCATATATCACTTGCTATGCCGTAACCATACTTATCACTTATTTACTATCTGCACTTAGTATACATTATAATGTAATATTAATCAGTATCTATCTCTCGATTAATATTTAATAAGCACATTTACCATTTAATTCTATTAAATTACTTCACTCGCGTAAATTTACACAAAAATACACAGAAATACGGGGTATTATATATCATAGTTCATCTTCAAAAATCATTGAGTCACTCGCTATTAGTGGATATCACTCGATCGATTTTTATGTTTTTCATCAACTTCGAGCAATGTGGTACTAGACTTGGAGAATTCCATGAGTGATCACGACGAGTCGATGAGCACTTTATCTCAGGTATCTATACGAAGAAATCTTATACTTTGCATTGTTGATAGATATTCGTACCTTTGCACTTATTTGTTTTGATGGGAAGATGTCTTATCCAACTTCCTAAATTGATCATGGTCCCATCACCTCTTCAAGGGAGAGCATTTCATCCCCTCGATCCCTGACTAATGTTGCGACTAGTTTGGCTAGGGTATTTTATTTTCCTTTAGGCATTTCATTTCCATTATTTTTTTAAAAAACGAAATGGCTAATGAGTTTTGTTTTCCATCTTTGTATATATTTATGGCGAACAAACCACTTTCATCTAGGGGAATTACTTTTCTCACTAGGGTAAGTATCCCTGAGTTTCCATTATGTGGTAGGATTTTTGTGCAGTGAGTGTATTTTGTCATGGATAACAGACCCGAGGTCCAAGCTCTATCTACCTAGTTTATTTTTAACATGGCTTCGAGTGGACCTACATTACATGTTAATACTTTAGAGAAGGTAACTTAGTATGTAGTTTATTATGGGACAAGTATTCAAAATGGTTTTTATAGAAATCATTACTCCAATTGTTCTTTAACACGTTTTGTTCTTCTGCCTTTAGTTGCCAGGTTAGTACGAGTGATCCCTCTCATCCTGCCACTCAACCTATTGAGTCTCAGGTAAGTGTTATGATTTACTCAAGCACTTTTCCCCATGTGGGAACCTAGGTATGAATATTTGTCTATTTTCTCAATCTTTTTAGACTTGTGCGTTATTACTTAGTCTCTAATTTTTTTATTTTTAGATTGAGACTGCAACCAGGTCGATCACTCCTGTTTCTGAGAGAGTTCAAGTAGTTTGTGTTATTTTCTTATACCTTTACTCGTACTCAGTAAAGTTTTCCTTACTTAATTAACCTATTTCTTTATTTTTAGGTTACACATATGTTAGATTCTAGTGCTCCTATGCTGGTGGAGCCTTTGGTGTTTACACTTTCATACATTTGTACTTGTTTGATTATATTGTGAAAATGCTCGAACAATCACTCATCATGTTTATTTATTTTCAGGTGAGTATTACAAGCGCTCCTATACATGTGGAGCCTCGAGTATTAAATAGGCATACCGTTTATTTATTTGCTTATTCTTTATAAATACTTGGTCGATTGCTCAATCCCGTTTCCTTATTTTTAGGTGAATACTACGTGCTCTCCTATACATATGGAGCCTCAGGAACTTAACTGCTACACTTTTATGTTTTATTTTCTCATAGTTTGCAAATATTTGCTCACTTTGACCATCATGTTTCTTTATTTCCAGGTGAACATTTTGAGCGCTCCTACGCCTATGGAGTCTCAGGTACTAAATTGTTATACCTATCATTTATTTGCTTATACCGTGAAAAAATATTAATGCTATTCTCAATATGTTTCCTTATTTTTAGATTGAGCTGCGAGTGTTCCCTTATCTGTGGAACCACAGATCGAGCAGGGAGATGACCATTTGCCTGTTTCCACTGTATTCTTCTGAGCAACGAGTGAGCTTATTTTCTTCTTGATCATATACTTCCTTGGAATTGTCTTTAAGTATTTACCAAACTATGTGCTTTAATTTCTTATAGGAGAGAGACTAGAGCATGCTCTCGGGTTGTATGCTCACTCCCATAGGCATGCAAGTAAGTCATTTTTCTTCAAACTACTGATCATTTAACCTTTACTTGGTATATTTATCATTTGTCTCTTTTGGTCATAGGAGGAAGGAAGCGAAGGAGGATAATCAGCTGATAAGGATGAGTAAGACTCTAAAGCCACCCATTTTAATAGAGTTGATGATGATTAGGATGACGAGGAGTATGTTGTTGATTCTGATGCGAGTTTGATGAATACAGGTTTTGACCTAGCTGAGATGGATGCTCTAGACGTTTATATGAAAGATTTTTGGTATATGAGTTATGTGAACAAATTCCGTAAGGAATATCTGGTCATACTAGATTTGATTTTTGAGCACCATCCTGAGACGTTTACGAGCCTCTATGTTCATAATATTGAAGGCATTTATATTACTAACTTGAAGGCCCTTGTCAGCCATCTTTGTAGGTTCAGAGCCACTCCTCAGAGAAAAGTCACTCCTGTAAATGCTGGTACTTTTCTTACTGCTATTAAGGACTTGGAGTAATTCTACCACTTTAATCTGGATTGGTTGGATGTTGTTTTTCCCAACCTTATTCATCCTACAATTAGGAGGTTAATGAAAACTTGATCTTCTAAAAAATCTAAAATCGAGAAATGTCATGAGCTAGAGTATGCCTTGAGGAATCAAATCAAGTCTCACTACACCAAAAATGCCAATCTGGCACGCTTAGGCAAGGAGATTCTGGCACTGTTTAAAACCGTGCCAGATTCTGGCACGGTTTTATCATAATCTGGCACGATTTGAAATAGTGCCAAAATTTGGCACGATTTTTAACTGTGCCAAATATGGGTACGCTTTGTTAAAAAAATAACCCCCCAAAATTTGGAGTGGGGACCAAATTTTCAAGACATTCCAATCCCCCCCCCCCTCTCTCTCTCTCTCTCTCTCTCTCTCTCTCCCGCTCGCTCTCCCTCCCGGCTTCCTCATCGCTCTCCTTCCCGGCTCGCTCTCCCTCCTCGTCGCTGCTACTGCTCATCTCCTTCCCGGCTCGCTCTCCCTCCTCGTCTCTTCTACTGCTCCTCGTCGCTGCTACTGCTCATCATCGTAAGGTATTACATCTCTCTCTCTCTCTCTCTCTCTCTCTCTCTCTATATATATATATATATATATATATATATATATATATATATATATATATATATATATATTGCGATTTAGGGATTGCGATTCAGGGATTGCGATTTAGGGTTACCGATTTAGGGATTGCTATTTAGGGTTACCGATTTCGGGTACCCGATTTAGGGATGCTGATATATATATATATATATATATCAGTATATATACATCCATATATATATATATCAATCCCTTTGATTTATAATCCGAGTTTTTTAAGCGGCTCATCAAAATACGGTTATGGGTTCTAAAATTAGAGATTTTGTTTCTTTAATATTTTTTTGCTGAAATTACTTTTGCTTTTACAGATATATAGGGATTTTTTTCATTTTGAATATCAGGTAAAATCTATGTTGGGGCATTTCATTTTGCTCTGTTTTATTTTCTAATGTTGATGATTTGTTGTTTATGTTCGTATATTGGTTCTTTGATATCTATTACCTCCGGAACCTATTATTTTACAATTGGGATTTGTTTGATTATGTGGAAAATGAGCTCCGAGTTTGATCTTCTCAATGAAAATGACCTCCGAAATCTATTACTTTACTGTTGGGATGTTTATATATATATATATATATATTTGACAAAAACAAAACCTTGAATATGCACAAAGGCTTATGAAGAAGTTTGTTCCTAAATCAGGCATTAGGTCTCAGGTATTACAATGCTTCATAAATGAGAAATTTCATATGTACGCCTCACGAGAACATGTTTGACTATTTAAAAATGAACCATTTGAACAAGTTTAGAGCAGAAGCATAAGGATGCAAAAAATACAGAGAATTGATTGTGATATTTTTTTTTCTGCCACAAGCACAAAAGTGTACCACTTACATTAACATAAAGGGTCTCAGATTAATCACAAGTATTGAAACCAATTAGGATACAGAGGGTTTAAGTCACGGGAAGATATGCAACACCCACTTAAATTGTTTTTCTTTGTCATTTGTTACTTGAAACAGTTCGAGCTATATTGATTTATCTTGATGTTGTTTCAATATTGGAAAATAAATTTATGTGTTTTGGTATACCCTGTTCACTATTTTTTATTTGTTCCTTGAACAAGGTAATGCTGAAATTTATGTTAATTTTGATTTATCTTAATTTTGTTAATGATTAGGTCCAATAAGGTTTATCATGCTGAAATTTTATTAATGATCATCAACAATGTATGCCATCTCATCTCTTCCTCTTGCACAGGTATAACTGATAATCCTCAATCCCTTGAAATGGTATTATCCAAATTCTTCGTAGACTTCATTACATTAGAACTAAGAATTAGTCCTTTGTTTAGCTAGCAGTGTAGTAATTTTGTAAATGTGCCTCTTTATAAAGGCATTCTATAACTTTGTTTCAAGCCATCTAGGTAGGACTCTTCTACCTAGATTTAATAAAATTTATGTTTTAGGGTCCAAAAGGAGATAAACAAGTTGATACATATCGGAAAATGAGAGTTGATAAACAAGTTAATCACAAGTTGATATATTTGTGTGTTATTGACCATGATACATACAAGTTATACTACTGTAAATATTTCTTTTATATGTAATGTACGACTGTTTATGTAATATACTATTTAGAATTTAGTGTAATATGCTTGAAGATAATGTAATATACTACTGTTTATGTGCCACTCATTTCACATACTGTTTATGTACATTACATATAAACAGTAGTATATTTCACACAAATAGCTGATATATTTGTGTGAAATAAATGACACACAAACAGTAGTATATTACATTATCTTCAAGCATATTACACTAAATTTTAAACAGTATATTACATATAAAGTCGTACATTACATATTACGCTCACAGTATAGAAGTTTATATGTATCTGGTATTAGAAACTAAGTAGCTACCAACACTAATTCATGTAGTATATATAGTGTGTAGTGGACAACTGGTGTGTAGTTAACATAACTATGCAAGTGCCACTGAGTTTTGTGAGATTCAAATAAGTTTACAATGCCACTATATTTGTGTGATTCATATTCCCAGTGAATGAGTAACTTATTACCATGGCATATGGCCTGCTAAACATGTGCTGTAAATCAATAACCCAGTGAATTATTCACATGGCCTCACTCAACTTCTATTGTTCTAGAGTTTTTAAACCCGGATATGCATGTTATAATGTCACTATCCAATTGTATTAACTATTATTGTGAAATGAATTTCCTTAGTTAAATTTGTCGTGTTATAATGGTTCATTTTTCATGATAATTTGTTGTAGGCACGATAATATAATATAACAGGTTATGATAATATAACAAGTTATTTAGCAGATTGTTAAATCAGATATGACATTGTGTCTATTTGTTCACTTTATCATGAAATATGTTTGTGCTTTTAGTTTAGAAAGAGACAAAGTTGGATAATGCTGTTGTGATAACAACCCCAGAGTAAAGATTGATTAGAAAAAATAAGTCAGTGGTATATATCAGATGTAATAGTATTTTTCCAAAGATGACATTGGATGATAAAACATAATTGTAGGAACTGACCACGTAGGAGGCACGAATATCTCGCAAGGGACGAATGTAACTTGTAGGAACTGACCGCGTAGTCCTGGGTGTTCCGGTTTGAGAGTATGACGATAATTTGTAAAAATAACACTTAGACTTAAAAACAGGCCGTTAAAGGATGAAAACCCGAACCAGCCCCCAAACGATCCCGTAGGAGGCACGAACAACTCGCACGTGACCAATGTAACTTATAGGAACTGATCACGTAGTCCCGGGTCTCCCAGTTTGAGAGTATGACGATAATTTGCAAAAATCAGACTTAGACTTGAAAATAGGCCGTTAAAGGATGAAAACCCGAACCAGCCCCTAAACGACCCCGTAGGAGGTACAAACACCTCGCACGGGACCAATGTAACTTGTAGGAACTGACCGCATCGTCCCGGGGCTCCCGATTTGAGAGTATGACGATAATTTGCAAAAATAACACTTAGAGTTGAAAACAGACCGTTAAAGGGTGAAAACCCAAACTAGCCCTAAAACGTCCCCGTAGGAGGCACGAACACCTCGCACGGGACCAATGTAACTTGTAGGAACTGACCGCGTAGTCCCGGGTCTCTCGGTTTGAGAGTATGACGATAATTTGCAAAAATCACACTTAGACTTGAAACGGGCCGTTAAAGGGTGAAAACGCAAACCAGGCCCGAAACATCCCCGTGGGAGGTACGAACGCCTCGCACGGGACCATTGTAACTTGTAGGAACTGACCGCGTAATCCAGGGTCTCCCGGTTAGAGAGTATGACGATAATTTGTAAAAATCACACTTAGACTTGAAAACAGGCCATTAAAGGGTGTAAACCCAAACCAACCCCCAAACGTCCCCGTAGGAGGCACGAACACCTCGTACGGGACCAATGTAACTTGTAAGAACTGATCGCATCGTCCCGGGTCTCCCAGTTTGAGAGTATGACGATAATTTGTAAAAATCACACTTAGACTTGAAAACAGGTCGTTAAAGGGTGAAAACCCAAACCAGCACCCAAACGACCCCGTAGGAGGTACGAACACCTCGCACGGGACCAATGTAACTTATAGGAACTGATCGTGTAGTCCCGGGTCTCCCGGTTAGAGAGTATGACGATAATTTGCAAAAATCACACTTAGACTTGAAAACAGGCCGTTAATGGGTGAAAACCCAAACCAACCCCCAAACGATCCCGTAGGAGGCACGAACACCTCGCACGGGACCAATGTAACTTGTAGGAACTGACCGCGTAGTCCCGGGTCTTCCGGTTTGAGAGTATGACGATAATTTGTAAAAATAACACTTAGACTTAAAAACAGTCCGTTAAAGGGTGAAAACCCAAACCAGCCCTCAAACGACCCCGTAGGAGGCATGAACACCTCGCACGGGACCATTGTAACTTGTAGGAACTGACCGCGTAGTCCCGGGTCTCCCGGTTAGAGAGTATGACGATAATTTGCAAAAATCAGACGTAGACTTGAAAACAGACCGTTAAAGGGTGAAAACCCAAACTAACACCCAAACGACCCCGTAGGAGGCACGAACACCTGGCACGGGACCAATGTAACTTGTAGGAAATAACTGCGTCATTCCGGGTCTCCCGGTTAGAGAGTATGACGATAATTTGCCAAAATCACACTTAGACTTGAAAACAGGCCGTTAATGGGTGAAAACCCAAACCAGCCTCCAAACGACCCCGTAGGAGGCACGAACACCTCGCACGGGACCAATGTAACTTGTAGGAACTGACCGCGTAGTCCCGGGTCTCCCGGTTTGAGAGTATGACGATAATTTGCAAAAATCAGACTTAGACTTGAAAATAGGCCGTTAAAGGGTGAAAACCGAACAAGCCCCCAAACGACCCCGTAGGAGGTACGAACACCTCGCACGGGACCAATGTAACTTGTAGGAACTGACCGCGTAGTCCCGGGTCTCTCGGTTTGAGAGTATGATGATAATTTGCAAAAATCACACTTTCTTGAAATCAGCCCGTTAAAGGGTGAAAACCCAAACCAGCCCCCAAACGACCCCGTAGGAGGTACAAACACCTCGCACGGGACCAATGTAACTTGTAGGAACTGACCGCATCGTCCCGGGGCTCTCGGTTTGAGAGTATGACGATAATTTGCAAAAATAACACTTAGAGTTGAAAACAAACCGTTAAAGGGTGAAAACCCAAACCAGCCCTCAAACGTCCCCGTAGGAGGCACGAACACCTCGCACGGGACCGATGTAACTTGTAGGAACTGACCGCGTAGTCCCGGGTCTCTCGGTTTGAGAGTATGACAATAATTTGCAAAAATCACACGTAGTCCCGCGTAGTCGTATATGCAATTTTTCTTCTTGTATATGCAATTTTTTTGCTTGAATATGATTTTTTTAAAAATAACTTGGTTACTAATATTGTATCTTTTTTGTGTCTTATTTTTTTTGTAGGATGACATTCAATCGTTAGCTTCTATCCACTTGGAACGCACGAAGAAGTCAATGCTTTACAACAGGGGGATTGTGTATTTAGTGTCGTTAATATTCAGGATTCTATTTTTTGTGTTATGGCCGAGCAGGCTCCAGTAGTTTTATGGTTTATTTTTATGGTCGTGCTGACTATAGTAGTTTTATTGTTGACTTTTATGGCCGTGCGGGCCTTTATATGGGCAGATTTTATGTTAGCAGGTTTTGGAATGCTAAAAAAATAGAGGAAACTCTGCCCAATTTTTTTTTGATATGGGAACTATTAACTCTTGTAATTTTTTGAAGTTATTGTCGACTTTTATGGTCATGTGTTGCTTTATATTGGTATTATCTCTTGTATTTTTTTGAAGTTTGTATGCACATTAGTTTAACAACAACCTGCGATATTCATAATTTGTGAATTTTCTTGATTTTGTTTTTGCAAATAATAAATATTTTTCCTACTGAATTTGGAATTTGCAGATTTTCCAGATTTGGTTCCTATTATTATTTTTTTTAATCAACTGAAAAATCTGGCACGGTTTTAAATCGTGCCAAAATCGTGCCAATGCATACAAAATGAGAACGCTTATAAAACAATCTGGCACGCTTTATAATCGTGCTAAAAGCGTGCCAGAAAATAGATAATTTGGCACGATTTTGGCGTGTGCCAAAAGCGTGACAGATTTAACATCTGACACGGTTTAAAAGCGTGCCAAAAGCGTACCAGATTAAAAAACTGGCACAGTTTAAAAGCGTACCAAAAGCGTGCCAGTTTGGAAAATCTGGCACGATTTTAAACCGCGCCAGAAAATCTGGCACGCCTGATTTTGGCACGGTTTAAAACCGTGCCAGATTGCGTCTGGCACGATTTTAAACCGTGCCAGTTTCCTGTTTTTGGTGTAGTGTCTCTTGAAGATAAGTTAAGTAATATTATGTCTGGAGATGAGCCATGTGCTGCTCGTATTGCTAAAGTTGAGGAAGACGTGAAGCAAGAGGTTAGTGCTTACTAGGAGAGTTTTTATATAAGGGAATACTGAACCAACACAACACCAACACTGATACCAATCACTGCCTAACATAAGCATCTCTACATATAAAATAAATCCATACAAAATTCCAACTTTGAAAATAAATATACTTGTACACCCTGATTGAAAATAAAAGAGTATTATAAAAGAATGAGCTACACTCGCTCGAATTCTATAATCCTAGGAATAAGAAATTTAAAGTTGCTAGAGATGCTCCTCCAACGAACCCGCATCTATAGGAACCACTGTAATAGGGACCTGTAAAAATAGTTTTGAAAATAAAACATAAATACCAAGCCTATGTAGAATAGGATTATTATTAAATTTGGGCAATATTATAACTACACATCTTCCTCTCGTATTTTAACATATTTTAAGTTATTAGTTACCAAACCCAACAACCTAAAATATCACGTGGTTCTAAATCCCGAACCCATATGTAGCCCATGTGATTTAAGTCTTACAATATCATTCTTCAATCTTACTATTAAAAATACTAGGTTTCTATCTTTCAATAGAAACCACGCGACGTATTAGGGTCTCAAACCCAAAATAACCTATATACCAAGAACAGGCTCATAACTCAAGTCTATACACATTTAACTATCTCATGCCAATAATATAATATACACATCTCTAGTATATGTAATACACAAATTCGAAACACAAGTATGTAGGTATCCATCCCAACTATAAGTCATATACATATTTAGTATAACATATAAACCATCACAACTATCACTAGTATCGCACCACAAAAATCACATGTGGTAGGATAAATACTCTTTCACGTCTAACATCCTTACCTAAGCATAACCCTAGCATGCAATGAAAGCCTATCCCTATTGCCTTCGAGGATCAGTCGCCTGTACTAGGTATGGTCTTAGGTTGTTCCAAATCAGAACCTTATCACAAGTAACAGATTATATAAAAGAAATCTCTCTATGAACCCTTTTGGTACATTGATACCTAGACATAAAACCCTAGGGTAAAGGATTATTGTGAAGGGTAAGCTTGTCTACTCTTCGAGGCACCATCACGGTCTGCGTTGCACATACCTCGTCATAAAAATCCCTCATATTTCAATTTTTATCAGTACTTGCACATGGTATGCATTTTAAAATTAACGCACCCAAGTAATTACAACACTCACTAACTGGCTATAGTAAATACATTTACAACCCTCACTAGCGGGTTAAGGTAAATCTCATATGCAACCCTCACTATTGGGTTAAAGTAAACATACACACATGCCCTCATTAACGACTAAAGGAAACACCTACACATATCGATCCTACTCTATAGGTTCACTCTAGCATCACTATATAAAAAGGTATAACACATCTTTAACCTTATCTTCATCACCAAGTGACACGACTAAATAAATATGTCTCTAACTCGTGTGATTACGACTCAAGTATAAGTCGGTCGCTCAAGTAATAATTCGATAAATCGGGTGTCGAACTAAGGGACAAAGATGAGTGCCCGTGACGCCTATAAAGCAAAAAGATTGACCCTAATGATTGACTCATGAAAAAGGAAGAAAAGATGATTGTGATGAGACTATTATTGTTACTACGAAAGCAATAAAATCCTTGCTAAATTTGAAAAAGCTATTACTTAGGCCGTTTAATACAAGATTAAACTATTGAAGTAACTCCGAACTGTTTTTTGAGGAAAATATTTTCTTTAAATCAAATCAGTTTAATCACAAGATGTGTTTAATAAAATATGTACGAGATCAGTTCAATATTTTTTAACAGGTTTAGCAAAATAGTTTAAAACAATTAAACTCAGCACAACCACAAGAATGAGATGAGGAGATGTAGAAAGATTAAGTACATGAGATTTTTAACGTGGTAAATCCTCTCCCAACTGAGGAAACATCCACGGTGACTTCTAAGTCACAAACCAAAAATCCACTAAAACAAAATATTCAAGTTACAAACTATATAACACACATGCACACAAAACAGTCCTATACAAGTTTAGAAATGTACCCACTGGTTTTACTTCTAACTTCTCTGCAGTTCTGATTGTTGATGTGGCTTTACCAGTTTGCTAACTTCTCCACTTTGTTCCAGTCTTTACGTCGACTCTTGTTGATTCAAGATCTTATAACCAACACTTCTGTGTTGTAGTGTGTCAAGTGTTTGTGAACGTGCTACTAATCACACACACACACACACACACACACACACACACACACACACTTATTTTATACAAACAATCCTATCAAATTACAAATCAGATCTATATACTGCCTCCTCTATCACTACGAATTATATTTACTTGAGTGCCCTTCTCATTTTCAATCCGAAGTAAAATTTTCAAAAAAATTTCGAAAGTATCAGACTTGTGTTTTAAGAAGGCTACCCAAGTAAATCTAGTGAAATCATCAACCATAACAAGAATGTAACTGTGACCACAGAGACTAATAGTTCGAGAGGGACCCATTAGGTCCATGTGGATGAGATCCAAGGGTTTAGAGGTAAGGATATCTTTAACTTTCTTATGAGGTGCCATTAACAATTTTTACTTCCTGACATGATCCACAAACAATATTAGAAATAGGTTTGATCTTTGGAATTCCTCTAACAATTTCCTGTGAAGACAATCTACTAAGATTTTCGTAATTTATGTGACCCATTTAATTATGCCATATCTCATTGTTATCCATTTTGGCAATGTTACAGACCTCAGTATTGTTCTGGACAGTATAACAATTGTCAGGAGTCCCGAGTCCTGTAATTATGCACTCAACTTTATCATTTAAAATTTTACAATTATTCTTTGAAAAGGTTACAGTATGATTTGGGTCATAAAATTGCGAGATACTAAGTAGATTAGCCTTAAGACCTTTTACTAGAAGAACATTTTCAAGTAAAGGTAATCCTTCTTCTTGGAGTGTTCCTTTACCAATGATTTGAGATGATACACCATCACCAAAAATAACTTTTCCTCCAGCAAAGCTGGTTTTGTTTAAAAGTTTGGTATCATCTCCAGTCATGTGATTTGAACACCCTGAGTCTAAATACCAACCAGAGGGAGTGTGTTCAGCTTTTAAAGCAGTACTCACAATATTACACTTCATCTGGGGCAATATCTCGTCTTTTCTAACCCAAATAGCTCTTGTTTTCATTTTGCGCTTATTTGCTCTCATTTGATAAAATTTGCGAGCATTAGATTTTTATTGAAAAATGTTTTGCACATGAGTTCGAATTTTATGGAAAGTAGGAGCCTTTGGTTTAGGAAAGTGCCTAGGAATTCTTCTTGGATATGATCTTTTAGGTTTGGTCTTTCTCTTCCTATAGTTAGAGTTTTTGTCTAGTTGTCTAGGCAGAAAATAATTGTTACGACTTCTCCTAGAATAGTTAAAGTTTTAATATACAGGAGTGTTACATAAAGGGTTAACAAAGCGTCTAGAGCAACAACCTTAAAATAAATGACCGTATAAGTCACAGTATGAGCAATACAGATTGCTTAAAGAGGGTATCTCCTTAGGAAAGTCTCTAAACATAGACTTAATGGAATTTTGGGGTTGAACTTTATTCTTAGGGAGTACAGTTTGAAAAGAAGAATCACTTTTCCTAATCGGGGGGAGACATATTTAGCCTTAGGTAAAATTTCACACCTAGAGTTACTTGATTCCCCAATATCAAACTTTTGTTGTTTTCCATCAAACTCATTTTTCAGAGAATGAAAATCTGGACAAGTTTCCATAGGTCTTTTGCCTCCCGACACAAACTTGATTGGTTCAAAACTTTTAGTTTGTGTCTTGAAATTTGGGAAAAACCCTATTCCAGTTCGATCATCAGAATTGGTTTTTGAATCAGCAACAAACCATCAAAACAGTTTGAATTATTTTCAAATTTTGCAAATTTTTTGAAAACAGTTGCTGTCTTTTCTTTAGATTGTTCCAATTCTAATAATGTCCCTTTATATTTTTTCTCCAAAGTTTCATTTACTTCAATCAAAATTTTCAATTTTTGATAAAAAATTTTGACTTCATTTTCATGAGTTAGACATTGGGTAATATACTCTTCAGCATTAAGTCTAACCATCAGACTTATGTCTTCTAGTTTCTTGGTGAGAGCTTTCACTATCTTCTCTAGTCTAGTGCTTTTTTTAAGAGTTTTTGAATAAAGTGTGCGTGTATCAGGGAGGTCTTCATTGTCCGAGTCACTAAGTGTAGTGTGTAAAGTGACCCCTAAGGATTCAATTTTTGAACTCACACACACATTGACATCGTCATAATCTTTTTCCCTTTGACTCACACACCCCGTAGTAGAACTAGCAATGTTCTCAGAAATTAAAGCATTTAAACCAGTAGCAGCATGATTCATATCAACAGAAGTAGAGGTATTATCATCATTCTCATACAAAGGCACAGACATATCATCATTATAGATTATCTTAGCAAAGAAGGACATGCAAGGATCAAAAGCATCAGATGATTCAGGTTAATCATTTTCATAATCACTTGAATCATCCCATGTTTTGCAAATGTTGGCCCTAGTATGTTTATTGGTCGTGTTCAATTTTACTATACAGTCTTGTGCTATATGACCCAATTTTCCACATCTAAAACATTCAATGTTCTTGAAGTCTTTGTTAGGTCTCATATGAATGTCCTTGTGATGTTTGTCCTGACCTTTCTCATGAGGGTTGTAATTAGATTGAGGTGGATAATTTGGCTTGCCTTGTCTGTTTGCCATTTTATTTCTAAATTTGACAATTTTCTTAAACTGTTTTGACACCAAGGCAATTTGATTATCCAAACTATCTATATCACATTCCTCATTAGAGTCATCATTGGGAATAGTGAGCTCAAGTTTCATCAGCTTAGAGGCAAAACTCAAATTGAAACTAGTCTGTTTCCTTTGGGACTGGGTCAATTGCTTCTTAAATTCTAATTCCATTTCCACAGTTCTCAATTTACTAGTGAGTAATTTAGGAGTGAGATTTTGGTCACTCATTTCCTCAATAACATATCTTTTGTTATCAAATTTATGTGTTAATGATCTTAGAATTTTAGAGATAATTTCATGTCTATCATAAGTTATCCCATTAGCATGCAATTTGGTCACAATGTCAGTCAATTTCATGTAAAAGTCATCAAAGGATTCAGAGTCTGACATAATTAGAGAGTTATACTGCTGGACTAGCATATGTGTTTTAGCAGCCTTAACTCTAGTGTCACCTTCATGTGCAGTAATCAGTGTATCCCAAGATTCCTTAGAAGTGGCACAAGAAGAGATCCTTTTGAACTCATGTTCATTTATAGACATAAAAATGGCATTCTTTACTTTGTTATTGTTTCGAGAAGCTTGCTTCTCTTCTTATGTGAACTCACTTAATACTTTCTTAATCCTCTCATTACTTACTTTAGTGGCTGGTTTTGTAGGATAAGTATATCCATTTTCAACAATATCCTAGACATCATCTCCCAGGGGTCCTTATATGACAGCAACCATCCTTACTTTCCAGTAAGCAAAGTTGTTTCCATCAAAGAGAGGAGGTCTGGTCAAGTTACCAAATCTTTCATTTTTCTTGTCCATTGTTTGATTTTAAGAAAACAATTTAAAAAACACAAGATCTTTTAAAAAGATTTCCAAAGCTCTGATACCAATTGAAAAAACTGTTACTTAGGCCGTTTAATACAAGATTAAACTATTGAAGTAACTCCGAACTATTTTTTGAGGAAACTCTTTTCTTTAAATCAAACCAGTTAAATCACAAGATGTGTTTAATAAAATATGTACGAGATCAGTTCAAGATTTGTTAACAGGTTTAGTAAAATAGTTTAAAATAATTAAACCTAGAACAACCACAAGAATGAGATGAGGAAATGTAGAAAGATTAAGTACAAGAGATTTTTAATGTGGTAAAACCTCACCCAACTGAGGAAACATCCACGGTGACTTCTAAGTCACAGACCAAAAATCCACTAAAACAAAATATTCAAGTTACAAACTATATAATACACATGCACACAAAACAGTCCTATACAAGTTTAGAAATGTACCCACTGGTTTTACTTCTAACTTTTCTGCAGTTCTGATTGTTGACGTGGATTTTCCAGTTTGCTAACTTCTCCACTTTGTTCCAGTCTTTACGTCGACTCTTGTAGATTCAAGATCTTATAACCAACACTTCTGTGTTGTAGTGTGTCAAGTGTTTGTGATGGTGCTCTAACACATGCATGCACACACACACACAAACGCTTATTTTATACAAATAGTCCTATAAAATTACAAATCAGATCTATATGCGGTGATTTTCAGTTTCTCTCTTCTTAGGAAACAAAAGAAATTTATTTGACTTTTTAATCAATCCCGAAATCCAAGGTTACCTTTCTCGGAAGACGGTTCAAGGTCTTAATCAATTTCAGAGGGTTTTGAAAGTATTTTTGAAATTGAAAACCACCGATTGCGATTCCAATTAGGTCAAAAGTCTTGTTTCAAAAGAACTAGAAACATAAAATAATTTGTTGATGCTAGAGTTGAAAAATATTTACAGAAAATAAATCAACAAACTGATTTGTCAAGATGAGAAACTAAATATTCAAATCTAAGTGTAATATAACATAAAATGACCAGATTTATGATTTCTATGAACAAGAAATACAGATCTACCCTAAATGTTTAAGTTGGACACAAGATCTTAAACTCAAGAGGATAAAACTCTATCAATGACCTTCAAACCCCTGCTAACAACACTCTTAAACACAAGGATGGTGTTTGGTATAAACTATTTTATGATAAGGAAGATTAGGGTTTGAAAATGGGTTAGGGTTTCTCTCTCTCTCTCTCTCTCTCTCTCTCTCTCTCTCTCTCTCTCTCTCTCTCTCTCTCCTCTCTCTTCTCTCTCTTTTGTCTTCTCTCTTTGATTAGACGAAGTGGTAAAAAGTTCTCAGATGCAAAGGCTAAGCCTCCTTTTATACTGAGGGGTGAAGTTTCGAGAAGGCTGTTCAAAATCAAGGGCAGAGATTTAGTCTTGCCAAATTGACTTTGATCCAACGGTGAGATAAAAACGGTGGGTTAAACAGTCACTGATTGGCTTAAAAGGGTTTCACATGGATTAACCTCAAACGCATGCAAAGCGTTGATAATAACGATCTAAGGGCTGATAATGGACAACGGTTTTGTGAGGGTAAACAAACACAAATCAGGCCAGTAGTGTTATGACAGGTGTAGGGATAAGATTGAGGCTCAGATGCGCGTTTTGAAACTAATTACACACGCACCGTCAAGTATTTAGCGCTTTCGGATCCTACCCAAATCAACTTTCAGGTTTGAAACCATAAAACCAGAAATTGCAGAATGACCCCAAAAGCTTTTCAATCCAAATTTTTATTTCCAAAAAAATTGTTTAAAAATTCCCAAAAATTATAAAAATAAATTTTAAATGGGATTACAACTAACACACAATCAATTTATGCAATATATATGTAATGAATGCAATTCTAATGTGTGTGGGTGATTGTGAGTATACCTTCAATCAATCAAACAAGAGGAATGAAGAGTAGTGTCTGAGGCTTTTGGATTTCTAGGGAATGAACAGAATTTTGTCACTATTTCCAAACTAGATGAGCACTTATACAATGCAGACTCAAGTGAGTCACGAGTATAAGGTGCTTCAATGGCGGGGTGTGGTATACCCGAAAATGAAAATTTGGGGTAAAGTTTACATGGTGGGAGTCAACCAACACATTTAGAAGTGGGATATTGTATCAATGGAAGGATCTTAGGTACGGTTTGACCGTAAGTTCCTTCATCAGATGTTCCGAATGAAATGTGAACGCTGTTCTGAACTCATCACAGGAGGGCCGAACAGAGCTCTAATTGTGAAAATGAAATTATTTATGTGAAGAATTGTGTACCGGATGAGGTTGGTATAATGGAGAAGAAAATTCTTAAGTGGGAAATTGACTCGCGAGAAGAGTGGCGGGTCTATTTGTATGTGTTGTCCGAAAAGAGGAGGACTCAATGATTATTCGTTCGCCGGAACCAGAAGTCAAAATTTTGGTAGATAGGGATCACATAAAAACTTATTTAGAAGAAGGGCCAAACCGAGTCATTTCTCAAGAACAATAACTAAAGGCCCTGATACTACCACTGAAGGAAAATTCTGCTTGGACTATCGTTGCAGTTAATGTCAATGTCGCATTTTGACAATTGAGATGTTAACGCTTCTGTGTAAAGGGAATTAAAAGAATTGAAATACTTAGGCGGAGAAGTAAGTCTGGATGAAACGATGTTAGTGAGACACCGCAAGGGGGAGACATATTAGGGGACCCATTTAAGTGATTTAGATAGCTGAATTCTTACCAAGTGACGGTGAATTCAGTCAGGGATATTGAGGCCAATAGTGTGTTCCTTAAGGCCAGTGGAACGAAGGGAACAACGGGGGTAGCCATCAAAGTTGAGACTACTAGAGTTCGAGAGAAGGACAACCCTGATATGGTCAGTATAACTGGAGATAAGCAACTTATATATACAAATAGATATTTTTGTGGAGAGTAGAACCACATGCATAAATTTTGCCCGAAGTGAGTAAAGGGACAAGAGTATGGTGCCTAGTAAGGGCAATGATTAATGTAGTTTCGAACAAGCATGTTTTGTTCAGGAACCATTTGAACAGCCAGGGCGATTGGTAAGGTGGAAATATGAGTTTTAACCTCGAAAGAATGAGGCATGTTTTATCTGACATGAATGAGTCACCGTATTTTGATTAGCGCTAGATTCACGTGTGAGATGAGTTTAGTGTGTATATCAATAACACTATTATTATGGGTATGTTTTCCTTGGTATAGTGGGGTTATCTTTGGTGTCATCCACGGAAGATGAGCGGGTGTATTAATAGTGGTATATATCTTTATTGTGATTACTGGTTTTAGTGATGTGTTATACGAGTATAATATTATCTTGAGTGTAGACTGGTTATATATATGGTTAGAACGAGAGTGGGCAGATATTGCAAGGCTATTCGGGTTGCTGTTCTAGGGCAGGATGTGTTATTTTTGTGACGCCTCACCCGGGAGTGGGTGGAGCTCGCATTCATATTATCTTATTATAGAGATTTCAGAGGGTATAATTATCTCGAGATATCTGATCCCGGTGTGTAGGGACTTTATTAATATGACTAGAGGTATATTGGATTTACTATTGAGTGGAGAGATTTAGCTCGTTATTATGTTTAGCGCTCAGGACCTAGTGATAGGAAGAGCGCATTGTTATATCACTCCTTTAGAGACGTGGGAGTTGATATTGATGTTTATATGTTTGGGGACAAGAGTTTGAGTCCCGATTGTGTATTTGAGATTTATAGAATGTGATTACCACCAATGCTGAGTGATAGCGCATTTGGGGGGAAGGTTCCTTGTTTAAATGTGATTGCTGAAGGAGATATAACTTTTATGTCAATAGACGGGAATTTAAGGGTACATACTATGGACTTCGGGCCTAACGGATTTTGATGACTGACAATATTAGGTAGTAGTGTATCTAGAGGGTTCCTTGTTTAGATTTTTCTTTACAAGACGTCCCACGCATGAAACTTAGCGCAACGTCGGAAGTGGAAGATGTTTGGTCATTAGTCCATGAGTCTGGTACCGCGGTCATTATATAAGTATGTAGTTATAATTGTAAGTTGAAAGTTATATTAAGATATAAGTCCGGTGGAGCCGGTTGTTCTGTGAGGAAGCACTGAAATTTTTTTCTTCTTACCACGAGTCGAAGGGTGAAACCATGTTAAAGAGAAATTTAATTTCAATTTATGGGGTGATTGAGAATACCCATGTATTATAGCCACGTCGAGAATTCGAGGCCAATTTTGAGGGAAATGTGTGATGTTTCCATTGTTGTGCAAATATGCACGGATTATAGGGTGCGCAGGAACGCTCTTTAGTTTGATTTTCAATCGTCCGAGATAGGAGGACGTGGAAATAAAGGTGTAGAATGTATGCCTGTGAGGCAGTTATAACAAAGTAGAAATGGTAATATGGATTAAGCGTCGTGTGAGAAAGACGATAATCCAAGTATAGTTGTGCATTTAGACCAGTACACCTGATATGGGTTGAAAGGCTGTGGAAAGACATTTAAAAAGGATATCTCTTGAGAAGAGGAAAATCCAATTATTGTAGAAATTGGGGCGGAGTCCTGCTCAGTCGAATGTTGAGAGTGACTTGCGCATAAATTGAATGATGATGTCAATAATGTATAAAGAGCCCAGAAGTGCACATTGTGGAGAAAAGTGCACGGGCCGAGACTTTTGGTACACCCCAGGGGGAGAATGGAAGTAAATTTCCACTTATTGTGAGATATGATAAATAGGAATTGGTGTTTGGTGAGATGTAATAAGGTTGTCTCCGAGTGCACCACCCTTAGATGGAATCAGGTGTGTGTGGTCAACCTTTCTTTGAAAAGAAAGATTGCGTCGGTGGGAGGTGCTGCCCAATATTGTTGTGAATCAGGATGAGATCCTTGAGCCCTACCTCCTATAGGAAATTTCAGGAAGCATTGGGAATAATGTTTTGTTTTGGGCCAGTCGTGTCACCTATAGCTTGATGAGTAGACGGGAGGATTTTTACGACTAGTAAAGCTGTATGAATGGGATTTTAGAATCACTGCGATTATTTCACTTTCACAACTGATATAGCTTGTAAGAGATGTAAATTATGGCACGATAATTGGGAGAAGATATTACCTAATGGTAGAGTCCTGTGGAACCAATCGTACCTATTTGTTGTGGATAAGTTGCCAATTGAGGTTTTGTGTGGGAAAGCCTAGTAATTCTCCCTATGGTTATTTATAGGTGAGCAAATAAATAAACTTTTGGACCGGACGCGACTTAGAGTCCGTTATTGAGAGGGGCATTTACCACAAACTGCTTTAGGGTAACTTTTGAGCGTCGTAAGAGTTACATCGCCATGAACTGAGATTTGAAGGACTAACATGAGTGGTCAGATGTTTTTATGAATTTCTCTTAGGATGAGAGTTTTGTGTTAGAATGGAAACGGGAAGCTGGAATGTAGTGATGTGTGGCCTCGCAATAATATTGAAAAAATAGGGCCAGTATTGTATGGGCTAGTCCTATTCGATTATTGTTGGTAGGAGCACAATGTTGTGTGCCGTTATAGATGTGTGACTTTATAACTAATGAAGAATGTCAGTATCAAGAGAATTTAACAAGCTTGCTATGAAGCAGGGGCTATAATAATTGAGCCTTACTTTGGGATAAAGATCCTCAGTCTTAGTACTGGTTGTATTAGAATTTAGAGAACGAAATTCCTTTGTAAGGGGGGAAGTATGTAATATCTCGTACTTTTATGGATATTTAAATTACATGAGTGGGGGTAATTTAATAATTTGAAAATTTATAGTAAATGAGATGGACTAATTATATTTCATGTCGCAGGTGAATAAAAGCTACAAGTGATGTTATTTTATTCGAAAAACACGTGTGGAGATATGTCTGGTTTAACAGGTAAATTTTTTATAAGTGGCTCGGATGCAAATTTTGAGTGCACGGTTGGTCTCAGAAGGGCCGATATAGTCAGGATACAATACCCGAGGGTAGTGTTTGCATTCCGGAGACTTTTTGGACTAGTAGAGACTCACATTTGTGTATACGAGTCAATTATAGGTTTAATAAGTGGAGAACCCTTATTCTCCCAATATAAGTCGTGAGAAAGATAAAAGAAGGAGAAGAAAAGAAGGAAACGAAAAGAAAGAAAAGAGATAAGGAAGAAAGAAGAGAAAGGAAGAGGATAAAGGGGAGAAAGAGGAGCTCGACCCAAACTCCGGCGGATTTTTGGCGTGAGGTTATCGGATTTATCCATCGAGGCAAGTGTTTAAATTGCTTTAACTATTAAGTGCGTTTATTGCTCATATTATAGTTGGACTATTAAGCATGTTTATTGATGATTTCCATAGATTCTTTGGTGCTTTGGGTATATTTAAGTGTGTAAATGTGTATATGGATGGTGGTGATGTTTGGAATCCATCGAATTTGGGTTAATTGAGTATGGATTGAAAATATGGGTTGGATAAGATGAAGAAATAGTGGGAAAATAGGAAATATGATCAGGTGATAATCGATTCGGTTGAAGGCAGTAACAAAGTAGAACCATTTCAAATCGATTCGGTAAAGGACGAATCGATTCGGGTTAAGGCGAATCGATTTGGATCCCGTCGAATCGATTCGGTCCTGACAGTTTTGAATAATTTTTCCTTGGGTTTTAAGGATGAAAATTGAGAATTATTTCGAGGGGATAAATAGTAGGGGATCCTAAATAGAACGTAAGGGCCTCTAGATGTTTAAATGATGGATGTGTGACCCTTAGGATTTATGTGAATAAAAATTCGGGAGATGATTTAAAAGAGTGTTTGAGATGAGCGACGCTTGGTAAAATATATATATATATAGTAATCCGAATGTGCGAGTAGGATGAAATTAGAATATTAGTTAGACGTGATAAGCTAATATTCAGAAGAAATAAATGTGAGATTCTATCATAAGTGAGTGAATACTTATGGGATTAATATGAGTTGTGTGTATACTGATAAATTATTACGAATTGGTATATTCGGGATTCATTAGGCTAATGCCAAGTGACAGGCCAAATTTGATGATATTTATATATACGGGTATAGAGACAGTATATATATGATGCGATTATAAATATATCTATGTGTGATTGATATAATTATGTGGAACATACCCCTCTAGTGCTATCATGAGAAGTTGCGCGATGTGGGTGAATGCCCTGGCTTGAGGAGTAGGGTGAGTATAGCCCCAGGTCATAGTCGTCCAGTTTTTATACAATCTGATTTTATTTTGGGTGAGACGTCTTGGGTATGATTGGGTCTCACTTTCAGGTGATGAACTATGGCCTCTTCCCCTACGTTTGTGTGATTTAGGGTTCGGTGTGAGATTCCAACCTGACTGCCCGAGAGAATGTGTGAAAAATTCCCTGGAGGATGATAACATTCTAGAGATTACATCCATTTAGTTATAGCTACGAGGGATGGTTGATATACTTATATAGTGTGTGATATATAAGTGT
Source organism: Sambucus nigra (assembly GCA_949130495.1). Taxonomy (NCBI): domain Eukaryota; kingdom Viridiplantae; phylum Streptophyta; class Magnoliopsida; order Dipsacales; family Adoxaceae; genus Sambucus; species Sambucus nigra. The sequence goes on along the minus strand of OX422223.1, from coordinate 347,671,264 downwards.
GGATATAATTGATGTGTATAGTGTGTGTGTATATATATATACATGAATAAAGATAAAGAATAAATTTTGAATTAATTTATGGATCATCCGGGAGTATAAAATTCGGAGTTAGATATGTGATATTCGTATATAAAGATGAGAATATTATATACGATATAATTAACACTAAAGTGTGTATAGTGTAAATAACTAGTGAGAGTTATTCAAAATGTAAGGATAAATTATAAGTAAGAGATTATAATGTATAAGCTTGGGTGATAGCTTAAAATATTTATATTACGCGGGATGCGAAATAGCATATGGTGACTTGGAAGTTTTGCGAGGTGCTAGTTAGGCTGGGTAGCGTAACTAGGATGTTTAAAATGTATGTGTTAGGTTTGCACTGTTAGATTATAGGTGAGGGGTATCTCATGTGAGTGCGACACCAATTTAAATATGGAGAATAACATATTTTACATATTAAAGTATGTTAAGCACTTGCTAAAATATTTTTCTAAACTCGGCCTCTGAGCCATATATATTTTCTTTTCCTTTGTATACTTTTTAGGTGTCCAAACATAGGGACGCCTGGATGTATATTTCTTTTGAGTCAGACGTTGTTTCCGCAGTTGTGGATGTGGGCAGGATATTGTATAGACGCTTCTCTCCTTATGATCTAGATAGGAGGTACTGTGAGTATATTCGGGCATGTTGCCTAATGGATGTTATTTATTTATTTCCAGCGATTTTATTTTACGCACATTCGATATGGTTGTATAATGTTTTACCGAGAGTTATCGGTTATTTATTTATTCTTTAATTTCAATTGTTGTTATATCTTTATATGGTTGAATTATTCTTATGCGCTTAAGTTAATAAGATTAGAAAGTTTAAAATTTGACATCAGGCCTAATAGGTTATTCGTAATTATACGGTTTTCGACAGTGATGCTGAGAATGAAACCATTTGAGATTCCTGTTCAATTTGATATACGACCGATCACCCGGTATTTTATTAGGCGAGGTGTCACACGTATGCAACAAGTCATTAAACCCATAGGATACCCTTGTTGGACGAGTGGTGTCTCGTGAGGGTTTACAGTGAATATACCCACAACATTCAGTTTTTGACTCAAATAGAAATCAAAATACTTTAAAATTTGACAATTTAAACTCCTCAAAAATAGTCACCGTAAATTTAAATTCAATAGTCTCAATTTCTAGTATGTGTGTGCGAAGCCAAAATTTAAACCGCTAGCTTCCACTGATTGATCATTACGTTACTTTTCAAAATTTTGTTTTGATTTAATTTCTCACGGATGCTCTGACAAACGAATCACTCAGAATGTGGCTATTTTCTCTCAGTGTAACTGATTTATAAGAGTAAATATAATGGAACACAAATTCACGCACACAAATTTGAAAGACGAAATTTTTATGCTGAGAAGATCTCATCATCGAAACATGATTGTTGGAAAATGGAAAACATCGACTTTTATTCGCACCAATTAATCTCTCTTATTATCTTTTTGTGTCTTAGCTCTCCATGCGGTAATTAATTTTGTTATTCAGACTCGATTAAAACTTTCTCGGGTTATAAGGTGTATTGAAAAATATGAAAATGGTTGGGAAATTCCGACTTGGAAAATTTTCTTGCGATTGATATTCCTTGGCGCTTTTTCGAGCATTTGCTTTTTTTCTTTGCTTTTTTACTTTGGTTTTCCTCATTTTTTTTTCTCATTTTTCAATTTTTTTTGGTCCCATTTGATTGCACCATTTGGATTTTTGATGAATTTTCTGATTGTCACAACTCCAGGCTAAATGTTTTTTTTTTTCGGGTTATCAAACGAAACCGGGGAATTTTATTAGGCTCAAAATGGCTAGCAAAAGGACATTTTTTTCATTACTTCTTATGGCTAATATTTTTGGGTAACAAATGATGGTCTAACTTCATTTATCCGAATTACTAATTGTTTTACCATATGCTTCTCGAGATTATATTTTATTTAGAGATTTTTTAGCGCGTTTTCAAGATAACATCTCGCTTGTTTCCCTTAACCGATCAAAATAAAGGATTAGAGATCTTCAACGACTTTTTAAACATTGAATTGAACTTTGAGTTAATTTTAACTCGGATTGATTTAATTACTTACAAAATTAAAAGTCTCAAAATCTCGTCGGGTTAATTAATCTCCATACTTATTCGTAAAGTTGTCAATTTTTGCTCAATTTTTGTTTTTGGTCAATTTTGGATATGTGCATTTGATTTTTACAATTTGAGACTTCAAACAAAATTTTAATGATATTTTTGAAAAATTTAACTTCCATTTTTTATTTATTTTGAAGAAAAATATTTTTGATTTTTTTTGGGCATTTAAAAAATATGTGAAGGTTTTAAAAGACGCACTTGTCACCCACTTAACTTAGATATTTGCATTGTCCTCAATCAAAAGGACTAAAATCCAAATAAGAAAAAATAATAAGTGCGAGAATAAAGAAAACAAAATTTTAAAATGATTTTTTTTTTATTTTCACTACAATTTATTAGAAAACGATAGAAGATAAATTACATAGTTCTTGCGATGATAAAAAGATAAAGCATAAAAGAGCTACATAATTGAACACCAAACTAGTAAAAGGGAAAGCTATTGTTTTGGTGCATTGGAGGGGCTGGGCACAAATGGGTCGCGGGGATATGGGTCATAGAAGTAGTCCGAAATTTGTTCTTTTGGACCAATTTGGAGACAATGCATCTTTGTTGGAGGCGCACCATCATGCTCGTATCGCGTAAGTAGGCTTGGCGGTCTTCTCGATACTTATTATTAATAAACCCATCGAACCATAATTCTAAATTATTAATTCGACGGTTAATAATCGCCGAGTTATAGGAGCCGTGATCAAAGTCGGGCTCAAAATCGGGGTCTACTGCTTCATCACAGTATTCCTCCTCCATCGAGTGCTCGTACTCTTCTTCTTATTCCTCCATTTCCATGTCCTTAACTACCGGTGGGTGGTCCACTCGCATTTGGCGCGCACTTTTTGTGGTAGAAGAGGACCCAATTGATTTTGAAAATTTGATATGCGAGTTAGGGGCCCTCATCCTCGCATCGTGCATGATTTCGGTGATGAGGTGCGCATAAGAAAGATCAGCTTTACCATTTTTTTCATATGCGGCATGGAGGATTTCCGTATAGAAAAGTTGGGCGAGGTTGATGCGACTCACTGCATTGAGGAAATGGTAGAGGAAGTTGCCGTGGCATTGGCGGACCACCGAGTCAGTGGTGGTTTGAAGAATTGTGCCACAAGTGATGAGGTGGGAATAGCTCATTGTCTTAGGGATCGTTCCCATAGAGAAGGTATCTTGAATCCACTCCTCATTCGTGGTTATGCGCGCTGTGCATTCAGATTTGATGCACGGTGCTCCGTTGTTCGGGTACTCAAATTCTTGGGGGTAAAATAACCCCTTTCTCACACATCTTTTGTTGGATAATAGAAAGGGAGAATGGGATGCAGATGTTCTTCACAAAGTCCTCGTGGTGGGTGGAGGAATTCCAAACTAGAGACGCGTAAAAAATTGCACGTCCTGATCATATACCCGATCGATCAACGGGTTGAAGAAAATGCACCACCCTTGACGATGGAAGAGGGCGGTGACCTCGTCGGGTAGCTCATCCCAATTTACACGATGCTCTATGTGAATTGTGTGGGTAAGCTTGAAGTAATTTTGGAACCGATCGCATTCTTGGATGGAACAAAAGTCGTGGTTGACCCCCTCGTGGAGTATAGTGGTGGAGTCATATTTTCGGACGCGGTTGGTGCGATGGGGAGCCATGGAGAAATTCTTAGTAGAGGTATCTAGCAATATAGAGAGAAAGAGAGGATGGAATTTGGAGTGGGGGAAAAGTGTGGTAGGGATGTGTATTTATAGGTGGGAAGTGAAAAGGTGGAAGTGGAAGTGGTGGAGGGAAGGGAAAAGGGTTGGGAGGGAGATTGGGGGGGGGGGGGAAGAATTTAGTAGGGAGGGTATTGGGAAAGGGGGAATGAATTTGGGAAAGGGGGATTAATTTGGAAAAGAGAAAAAAATTCGTGGTCAGGTTCTCAAAATCGGTTTCGGGTGTGTAGGCTAGCAGGTTTGACCTGCGGTTCAGCCAAACACGCTACCTCAAGCTTCAAATTTGCCATGTTTTTCTAATTCTTAGTGTTCCAACCCTCAATATCTCCTTTCTAACATAACTCGAGACTTCCTAAACACTTTGTGACTTCAGGGCACCTCAATCTTACTCTCGAAATGCGCGTATGTGCTCCCATGCGTGAAAACCCAACGTGGTGATCAAAACATTCTGATCGCATGACCTCTACAAACCTCTAATCTTCTCTAAAATGGACTAAACTCGCTAGTATACAACATTAATCACCCCATACACGTCGGGGGTGCGACCACCTCTCCTCGAAACTTATTTAACCTCGTAAACGGGGTCCGATAAGAAAATTATGCCAGCTTACTCAATACACGCCTCTAGATATGGATTTAGGCATTGTCCATTCGCTTGAAACGTGTCTCCCCCCTTAGGGTCTTATAATTTAGTGGCTCCATGGCGAAACACCTATTTCACAACAAACGAGCCGGTCTACTGTGAACATAACTTGTCGGTTAACAAGTGTTAACGGGAACTGTTTGGGATCACTTTTTACCCGAATGAAACTACTTTCGACGGATAATTCATTCATGCGCGAGTTTCATCCTTTCTTTGGATATTTTAACGCTCTCATATGCATCGTTGCGTATTTCTTCCAACTCATTTAATTGAAGCTTGCGTGCCTCACTATTTTGATCCCAGTTATAGTTCAACCTCTTGATCGCCCAATATGTGTTATGCTCTATCTCCACGGGGAGATGTTATGGCTTGACATAGATAAAGCGAAATGGGGACATTTCGAGGGGGTTCTTGATTGCTGTCCGATAAGCTCATAGCGCATCGTTTAATCGAGAGACCAATCCTTCCGGTCAGGATCAACGATTTTCTCTAGAATTTGCTTAATTTCACAATTTTCTAGCTTGGCTTTCCCGTTTGGTTGGGGGTGATAAGTCTTCCAAACCTTATGGATGACCCAATACTTTCTCATAAGTTTTTCAAACGGTTTATTGCAAAAGTGTTTGCCGTTATCACTAACGATTACGTTCGGAGCTCCGAAATGAGAAGTTATATGTTCTTGTAAAAACTTTATCACCACCTTATTGTCTTTTGTTTTTGTTTCTATGGCCTCAACCCATTGGCACACATAATCTAGCCCGACCAGGATGTATAGGAATTCAAAGTAGGGAGGAAAGGGACCCATAAAGTCAATGCCCTAATAATCGATCTCGATGACGAGAATAGGGGTCAATGGAATCGTGTCTCTTTGAGTGATGGCTCCCATACTTTGACATCTATCATAAGATTTACAATAAATGCTTACATCCCAAACGATTGTGGGCCAATAGAGACCGCATTGAAGAATATTAACGGTCGTCTTATTCATCAAAAAGTGGTCTCCACAAGCTTCTGTCTGACAAAAATGGTTGACGCTAGTTATCTCATCATTCGATAAATATCTTCGGATGATTCGGTCTACGCAATATTTGAATAAAAAGGAAACTTCATAGAAGAACATTCGCGACCAAGTTAGGAACTTCTTTTTCTCTTGCGGTGTCTAATTTGGTGGAACGACCCTCGTGATAAGGTAATTCATTATATCCACAAACTAAGGGAGAGAAGAAGTGGCAAATAATTTTTCATCCAGAAAGTATTCATTTATGGGTATAGGATCACTAGGTATGACGGACGAAAGCCTCGATAAATGGTCGGCTACGACATTTTCTACTCCTTTTTATCCTTTATGGAGAGATGAAACTCTTGTAGGATTAGGATCCACCTTATGAGGTACGATTTGGCATCCTTTTTGGAAAAAAGGTACTTAAGAGCCGCGTGGTTGATGAAGCATATAATGGGAAAACCTATGAGGTAAGAGCGGAATTTGTCTAGGCCGAAAACTACGACTAGCAATTCTTTTTTCGTGTTGGAGTAGTTGATTTGTGGTCCGATGGCTAGCATAGTAGATGACGTGAGCCTTCTTATTTTCTTTTTGACCCAAAATAACCCCTATAGCATAATCACTCGCATCACACATAAGCTTGAATGGGAGGGATCATCCAGAGGTCGTATAATGGGAGCAGACACATGCATACTTTTCAATTTTTTGAAATCACTTTGGCATGCCTCATTCCACTCAAAGGGGGAATCTTTCACAAGTAGGTGACTTAATGGCCTAGCGGTGGAACTAATGTCCTTAATAAACCTCCGATAGAAGCCCGCAAGGTCCAAGAACGAGCGCATGTCCTTTAGTAACCTAGGTAGGGGAAGATTGGCAATGTCATCTATTTTCACCCTACCTACCTCAATACATTCGAATGAAACTATGTGGCTAAGAACTACTCCTTCGGTAACCATAAAATGACACTTCTCCCAATTTAGTACCAAGTTCTTTTCCACACAACGGGCTAACACTTTTTCGAGATTAATGAGGCAAAGGTCAAAAAAGGGGCCGAAGACACTAAAGTCTTCCATAAAAACCTTAAGGCCCCTTTCGATCATATCGCTAAAAAGACTAAGTATGCACCTTTAAAAAGTCGCGGGTGCATTACATAATTCAAAAGGCATAAGTTTGTAGGTAAACATGCCAAAGGGACATGTAAACACCGTCTTTTCTTAAACTAGCATATCTAGCTAGATTTGGTTATACTCGAAATAACCATCGAGAAAGCAATAAAATGGGTGACCCTCTACTCGCTCTAGCATTTGGTCGATAAACGGTAAAGGGAAATAATCTTTCTTAGTGCCGGCATCGAGTTTCCACAAACGCGCCACCCGGTGGTTGTACGTTGTGGAATAAGCTCACCCACCGCATTTTCGACTACCATCATTCCCGACTTTTTTAGGATGACTTAAATAGGACTCACCCACTTGCTATTCGAAATATGGTAAATGATGCCTACGTAGAATAACTTAATAATTTTTGCCCTCACGACATCTTTCATTGTGGGATTCAAATGCCTCTGCATCTCCTTCGAAGGCTTCACCTCCTCCTCGAGGTGGATTTTATGGGTACAAATTAGGGGACTTATACCCTTCAAATCCGCGATGCCCCAACCTAAAACACTATGGTGCTTCCTCAAAATAGATAATAGTTTACCCTCTTGCTCTTTATTTAGGCTCGAGGAGACAACAACGGGAAATGTCTCATCCTCTCCCAAATAAGAATATTTTACATTTGAGGGTAGTTTCTTCAATTCAAGGGTGGGAAATTTCTCATCCGAGGGAACCGTGCGTTACTCCCTCGGTGGTAATTCCTCGAATCTAGAAACCCAACTAACATCTCTCACATCCTCATCCTCCACACTCTCAACTAAAATCACTCTCAATTCTCTCACCTCCCATTCAAAATCGGTGTACATCCCGTCACTCTCACCACTCGAAATACGACACGCTCCTAGCGAATATCCACTAATACTTCCCTCCACGTGCTCATCTACTACCTCCTCTATAAGATCCACTGCGTGAAACTCGTCCTCATCACCCACTTGCTTGGTGATGTTGAAGATATATGTCTCAAGAGTTATATTCCCGAATGTGAGTTACATTTGCCCATTTCGATTATTAATCAGAGAATTTGTCATAGCTAAAAATAGGTGACCAAGGATTACAGGAACATGACTACTCGAGGGGGTGGAAGGCTCCGTGTCCAAAATGAAAAAATCTACTAGGAAGTAGAAAGTGTCCACTTAGACTATCACGTCCTCAACAATTACTCAAGGTATCTTCACTATACGACCTGCGAGTTAGAGAGTGATCTTAGTGGGATTGAGGTCCCCCAAATCTAATTGCATATAGATGTAACACCCCATATTTTTAATGATTTTTAAATGTGGGAATTTGATTGATAATTAATCCGGTTTAAAATAAATATTAACTATCGAGATAAGGGTTAGTGTTTATTGATGAGAATTATACTAAATATTATTGAGCAAATAAATTAATATGTGATTGTGAATTTATGAAAATTATCGCAAGTGAGAAATACGACAGTTACGGTAATTAAGTCGAGACGCGCGTGTCAGTTATGTCACGACTAATCAAATGGAATAAAAAGTAAATATATTTTTAATCATCCAAATGGTAATTTCGAGTGCTCCAATGTGTTCAGAAGGGTCAAGATAGTCAGAAAAGCCTACCCATGGGTTTAGTTTGGGTCCCGGGACAGTTTTAGGCCAAACCGGCATCTCGGGAGGTCATTTTGATAATTTGTATTTTTGGAGCATTGTTAACTACGAAAATTAGAGGTATAAAATAGCTTGTACGTGGGAGGAGTTAGGGTTATCAATTGTTACACACAGAGAGGCCAAAGGAGGAAGGAGGAGGAGAGGTTTCAAGGGCTAGAACCTCCATTGCTACATCTTTTACAACACAAACACCACCATCGGATAGATCGGAGAGAGGGGATCACATCTATACCATCGTCTTCAACGAATCAGACCTTCATTCTAGAGGCAAGTGTTTAAACTCGTGCACTTTTAGCAATAATTATGTCCATGTTAGTGTAGGTGAAAAATACACATGAATTGCATATGACTTGGGTGAAGTTGGACGATTTAATTCATAACATAGGACTGAATCTATATGAGTCTAATCCCTTCATGTATGTAGATTAGAACCCCCGAAATTTGGATTAATATTGATGAACGAATCTGGGTTAATTATGTTCTTGAATTGAAAATTAATGAACTAAGGTTCATATGATTAAATTTGGGGATTTCGAATTTATTCGATGATTATTAATGATTTAAAGATTCTGGAGTATTAGAATTCATCCTTACATGTTAGAATTGGATTGGAATAAATTGTTGGGAGTTTGGGAATGATCTGTAAAGGTCTTAGAACTCAAAAATGGTAAAAAATGAAAGTTCCAGAGGTTAGAAACGAAACAGGCCCAGGTCATTTGAAGTCGAGCGAAGACACTTCAAATGAGATGGCATCTCACACGAAGTAGTCGTTCGAGCGACCTATCATTCTTGTTTAAATAAGATGCAGTCTCATTCGAACGACGTGTTAAAATTTTATAAATTTCTAATTTGTTCCAATTTATGCTACATAGTTAATTCGAGTGAAATATAATGTTATACGATGAACTCAGTCCAGTACAAAAATATTAGAAATAATTGGGTGCAATGCTTTAAAGTACTTTCAAGCATGTAATTATCCTTGGAAATTTCGAGTGAGACAATATTCGTAATTTAATAAATATATCGTAAGTAGTAACGAGAATAATACTACGAATGAATTATAGTATTTGTGTTGTGTGTATACCTAATGATCTCGATAGGTTGTGTGAATACCTATAGTAATATTTTTTATGTGTATGGCATACCTACACTGCTTGCTATCGCGGGAGGTCTTTTTTAAAGGGGACAGTCTTATCCCGATGAGCCTATTGGGGGAGATTTTAGATTTGGCAACTCAGAACATGGAACCTAGGTACAGGCTATCTGCAATAATGATTGTGATGACGGTTATATGGGTGCGTATGTATGTGCATAACCCATAGTCTTGGAAATATGTTCGCCTCCAATATGTGTGATTTGTATTTATATGGTTCGAGAGTGATTCCGAACCGATTATCCTTATTCATCACTAGAAGTACCGAGACTTGATATCAGAGTATGCACGCACCGCAGCTAAGTCTAGGAGTGTCGTATTAGTATTTATTTATCATAGTGTGATGAAAAATAAATACATGTGATTCAATTTACCGTGTGAATATGTAGATGAGAATGTGAATGGAATTAAATCAAGTATTTGCACACTTAACCTTATTTTGAAAACTCTTACTCGGGTTAGTAAATGCTGGAATATTTAATAACATATATATTATGTGGAAAATACAGGATGTTACTACTGGTAATGGTTTAGAATGTTTATTACTACGATCTAGTTAGGTGTGATAACGATAATTAGAACGGTTTAGGGATATGTTAGGCGCGCACAATAGTTGAGAGGTGAGAATCTCAAGAGAGAGCCGTGAAGCTAACATGTATATAATATTTGCTTTACTGCATTTCAAATACTTGCTAAACCGTTTTTAGACTATTTTACACTCGGGCTCTGACCCGTCTCTTGCACATCTATTTTCTATTGTACAACTATTTTAGGTGTCCAGCCATAGGGATGCCAGGCGTAAAGTTTCAGACGATTTGATGTGCTGCTGCTATTGTGGGAGTTGCAGGACCTCGTGATTAGATGCCTCCGCTATTATTCCTTCTGTCATTGACGCTAGTGATTTCCTTTAGGGCATGTCGCCCATTATTCATTATCATTTATTTTCAGCGAGACTTGTACTCAGTTATCTTATTTTGGAGGGATTCAGTTTTATTATGGATTTGGTTGGAATGCAGTCTTTATTATTGGTTATTTGTATTGAGACATTGAACTGGGATGTTATTCCAGTCTTATTTATTTAGACTGATGGATTATCAGTTATTCTTATTGTTTAATTTATTGTAATGGTGAATGTTGTTAATTATTGAAATTGTCTTATAATAATAAAACGGTTGAAAGTTTTTGACCCTAGCTTAATTAATTAATTAGGTGATTAGCGAAGTAAATGTTTTCGACAGTGAACCAACTGGATATTCTGATTTAATTTAATAAAGGACTAACCACCTGGTATTTAATTGAGCGGGGTGTCACAATAAATGGAGTAAGGGAGAATGTTAACACTTACCCCTATATCTAATAAAGATCTTTCGTTACGGTTCTTTCTAATGATATACGAAGTGGTCGGTGCACCCAGATCTTTAAACTTCGGTGGGAGGTCACTTAATTAAACCGAGCTCACGTTTTGTGCTAGGAAAATATTATTTTTCACCTTTAATCTACGTTTCACCGTTAATAAGTCTTTAGGGAACTTTGCATAGGCGGGAATTTGCTTGATTGCCTCGAGAAAAAATAAATTAAGCTTGACTTTCTTTAACACATCTAACACATCTTCATGGGAGGCTCCTTTTGGAGGAGGAACCAACCGTTGAGGAAAAGGCATATAAGTGGGTGGTTTCACTACAACCTCGAGCTTAATAGTGTCATCATTGTCACTCTCATTCAAATGGGCATCTTCAGCCTCTTTCGTGCCGAGCGATACCTCCTTGTCTTTAAGCTCGTCGTGTGGGGGAGGTGGTAAATCAACAACTCTCCCCCTACGTAGAGTGTTAACGTATTGACATTGCTCTTTATTATTGTCGAAAGTAGAGCTAACACTATTTTGACCTTGGTGAGGTCTTTGGCCTTGGACTGGAAACTCGTCATTATCTTGGAACTTATGGATGATTGCAACTCGTATAATGAAGTTTTTAATTAGAAAAAATTTTGGGCATTTTGAACATTGATCGACGACTGAGTTTGCATAAGTTGGTGCAAAGTCCTCGAGGTTTGTACACGGTGGGGTGATATAAGGCACCGGAGGTGGTGCTTGCATAGGGTGAGCTTTGGAAGTGGGTAAGCGGTGGCGAGGGTGGGGCAACATGTGAATTAGGATTCATCACTGCGTGTGGTTGCCCATAGTTGAAACTGAGATGGTTTCTCCACGAGGGGTTATAGGAATTGCCATGAGGGGCATTAGAATTAGCCTTAAAATCTCCTACTGCTTCCACTTGATCTTGAAGCATCACTTTGTAGGTGGGTATTGTCGAAAATTCATTCATTGGATGTACCACCTCATAAATCTCACACACCTCCTCTGTCGATGCTCGAGTGGAGCCGGATGTTTCTCTTCCTCACAATTAGACTATGTCTTCCAAACTCTTGGCAAGTTGGTTAATTTGAAGCTTCAACTCGGCTTCTTTGTCCAAATGATAAAATCTGTACGCAGAAGGAGCTGCGAACGTTTGTCAAGCTCGGGATTGGGTGTTTGGATTGGATGTGTCCCACGTTTGAGTACTCTCGGTGACATACTTAAGGTGAGCCTCTTCATCATTCGTGTCTGATCGTAGAAACTCCTAGGGGCACATGGTTTCAACGACTTATTTGGAACTTAATCTTAGACTGTGAGGAAAAAGGAGATAAGTCTTAATTTCTTGAAACTGTGGTGCAGACACATATTAAGCAACTCATTGAAACATTACCAACATCTATCGAAAGTCTCATTTCTAAGTTGTCCAAACATTTGAATTTGAGCTCTGATGCGGGGGAAGAATTTTTGGACAAATTTTGCTTGCATGTCCCACCATGTTCCAAATGAGTTCTTGGCCATATCCTTCAGGGAGAAGGGAAAAAATTTGAGGCGAACGACATCTGCAATGTACGTTTGATCGGTGAAGGTCTCGCATACCTCCTCGAACTCTCTAATATGGAGGTAGGGTTTTTTCGACTCCATACCGTGAAATGTGCGAAAGATTTGAATCATCCCATTTTGAAAATGAAACAGTTCTGCATTATAAGGGTGTGGCCATCCCCGATCCTCGCCATGCGGGTGGGCACGCAAAGGGAAAGGATCCTTGGGTCCCGCGCATCCCTCTCGGGAGCGCTTCGACCGGCATCATTTGAGATGAGGTGTGAGAATGTAGAGAGATTCAGAGTCGCCAGTCTATTTTACTCAAAATAGACAAAAAAAAGGGGAATCCATCCCGAAGGATGGCATCCAAAGACATACTGGTGCATTCGAAATCAAAATTATTCGAGAAGGGTTCGGAGGCCAAGTTACGAAATGGGAAGGTGTTAGGCACCTATTCCGCCCTTTCGGTCTCTCATGGATATTTGCTATTTTTCTTTATTTTTCCCCGTGATATGTGTGCATGTGTATATATATAGTGGAGATAGGAATCCTCGACTTGTATTATGGAAGAGATAAAGGGAGTCATCCGTAGGAAGGTATGAAAACAATATTAGAAAGATAAGATTTACGTGATTACCATTACGTTGATCGTTATAATGGAACGATAACGCATATGGAGTAATATGTCACTAAGAATAAGTGTATAGAATATAAGAAAATTGGATTTAGAGAAGATAGAAAATGAGAGAGAAAGTGAAAAAGAAAAGGACTCAAGTCTGAGGTTTTACCCCGAGACGCCTACGTAGCCTATAAAGGCATCAAAGTCCACGTAGTTCACATAAAAAATGAAGGATGAGGTTTATCCCATAAATCCCAATGGGGGATCTCTTATTTGTGAGTGTGTGTGTGTAGAAAAAGTGTTTTAGTTGTGAGAAAAGTGTGAGAAAAGTATGAGAATCCCTATTTGGAATTTATGAGCAAACCCTCTTTTTCTTATTTTTTGAGTTTTATTTATATGAAAATAGGAGGTGTGAAATAATACTAAATAATAAGTATATTAGGATGTGTGAGATGAGATAATAAAAGTGCTAAGTAATAAAAATAGTTATTACGAATTTAAGAGAATTTGGAGAGAATGTTGAGAAAATTGGACCTTCTTGAAGATCTTGAATGTTGGAGAGCAACCCTTGCACTTTGATGATGATGGAGAGTGGCTAATTCACCAAGTTTGATGAAAAGGGTGATGAAAAGTGGAAGTTAATAAGGGATTTGGATGTTGAAATCGCGCTGCCTTCGAGAGAGGTTTTAGGGATTCATTGAGAGAGATTTCTATCAGATCTGAGGTCCCCTTGAAAATGAGGTGAAGGCCTCCTTTTATAGGCCCAGGTCAGTGTCGATCGGCATAGACCTGGTCCTGCCTATCGGCACCTACCGATAGGCAGGGTCTAGAACCTGCCGTTTGGCAGTGTGTTTCAGGCCTTTTCGAAAAATTAGCTGCCGAGGGTAAACCGTTGGTCAGAATCACGCACGGGATAGACCGTTGGAAAGGTAATTCATATACCTTTGAAAGTCCTTTGGACCACTCCTGGGTTCACGAGTTAACTTTCGATCAAATATGGCTCAGAAGCATTTATCGGTCCATTGGACGGGGAATCATTCGGACGCAAACGGATCGTTCATCTGCATGGTAAGTACAAATTGCACACGGGATGGACCGTTGGAAATTTTAGGAGATGTACTTAGTCATTCCAAAGAGTTTGACCCGGTTTGGGGAGTTGACTTTGGTCAACCAGGTCCTGGAAGCATTTGGTGACCTCTTGGAGTCAAACTCCGCATGGTAAGTCAAAATCGCTCACGGAGTGAACCATTGGAAAGGGGTTTCAGTGCCCTATGAAGATTCATTTAGTCTCGATCGAGATGAAGAGTTGACTTAGGTCAAAAGAGCCCGGGAGCGCTCGGTGGCATCCGGATCAAGTTTCGGACGCAAACGGATCGTTCGTCCCCATGGTAAGTCAGAATTGTGCATGGGATGGACCGTTAGAAAGGAAATTCAGTGCCCTTCAAAGATTCACTCAGCTTTGGTCAAGCTGAAGAGTTTGACTTAGTTCAAACAGAGCTCGGGAGCGCTCGGTGGCCTTCGGATCAAGTTTCAAACGCAAACAGATCGTTCGTTCGCATGGTAAGTCAGAATTACGCACGGGACGGACCGTTGGAAAGGGAATTCAGTGACCTTAGAAGATTCATTTAACTTTGGTTGAGATGAAGAGTTTGACTTTTAGTCAAACGGAGCTTGGGAGTGCCCGATGGCTTCTAGGTCAGTACTCGGGTCATGACCTGGGTTTGTAGTGATGAAGAGAGGTACTAGGGACCTTAGGAGAGCTAAGGGGTAACAAAATGGGGTGTCTACAGAGCCCCTCGATAGGTGAGTTTGGAACAAATGATGACCGTCGAATAAACACCACATGATGCTTTTGATGGAGTATGACCGATTCAGAGGGTCGAGGCCAATTCTGAGGACCTGAGGGGTGTGCCGGAGATGACGAATTTTGTCAAAGCCAAATTTGCGGGCTTAAGTGATGAGGGTGACGGATTCTGCGGGTCAAAGCCAATTCTATGGGCTTAGGGTGAAGATATAATAATCGAGGTCATTTCTGACCTAAGAGTGGTGACGACCGAGGACCTGGGATCATTTCTGACCTAACTCAGGTGAAGATCCAAGACTGAGGTCAATTCTGACCTAAGAGTGGTGACGACCGAGGTCATTTTTGACCTAACTCGGGCGACGATCCAAGACCGAGGTCAATTCTGACCTAAAGAGTGGTGACGACCGAGGACTGAGGTCAGTTATGACCTAACTCAGGTGACGATCCAAGACCGAGGTCAATTCTGACCTAAAGAGTGGTGACGACCGAGGACTGAAGTCAATTCTGACCTAACTCAGGTGACGATCCAAGACTGAGGTCAATTCTGACCTAAGAGTGGTGACGATTAAGGACTGAGGTCATTTCTATCCTAACTCAGGTGACGATTCAAGACCGAGGTCAATTCTGACCTAAAGAGTTGTGACGACCGAGGAACGAGGTCAATTCTGACCTAACTCAGGTGACGATCCAAGATCGAGGTCAATTCTGACCTAAAGAGTGGTGACGACCGAGGACCGAGGTCAATTCTGACCTAACTCAGGTGACGATCCAAGATCGAGGTCAATTTTGACCTAAAGAGTGGTGACGACCGAGGACCGAGGTCATTTATGACTTAACTCAGGTGACGATCCACGATCGAGGTCAATTCTGACCTAAGAGTGGTGACGACCGAGGACCGAGGTCATTTCTGACCTAACTCAGGTGACGATCCAAGACCGAGGTCAATTCTGACCAAAGAGTGGTGACGACCGAGGATCGAGGTCATTTTTGACCTAACTCAGGTGACGATCCAAGACCGAGGTCAATTCTGACCTAAAGAGTGGTGACGACCGAGGATCGAGGTCAATTCTGACCTAACTCAGGTGACGATCCAAGACCGAGGTCAATTCTGACCTAAAGAGTGGTGACGGCCAAGGATCGAGGTCAATTCTGACCTAACTCCGGTGACGATCCAAGATCGAGGTCAATTCTGACCTAAAGAGTGGATGAAGATTGGATTTTGATTCTACTAGATAAAGTGTTTTGTGATTTTGATCTGAGCTGGGGAGCTGATAGCTGGGGAAACTTTTGTTTCTTTAGGAGGCCTCGCAGGGGGGAACAATCAATTTTGATGCTGTAAAAACTCCACTGGGGAAGTGATCAGGCGATCTTTAGAGATCCTCCGAGGCTTTGCCGGGAGGATATTTACTTAGTTTTTTAGGATTCCGCTGGGAAAGAGGGGATCCTCTTGAGGGAATGCAAAATTTTCCTGGTGAAAAATGTTCTGAATCCTTCCTAGGATTTTTAGGAATTTTTCGAGGATTTTTTGGGGATTTCTGGTATTTTCTGGGAATTTCTGTACGAAATTTAAGGGGGTGCCGGTCGGCATGGTATGATTGGTGATTTTTCTTTCTTTCTTGACTTCTGATGAGATTTTTCC
Organism: Sambucus nigra; assembly: GCA_949130495.1. NCBI lineage: Eukaryota > Viridiplantae > Streptophyta > Magnoliopsida > Dipsacales > Adoxaceae > Sambucus > Sambucus nigra. The sequence continues at coordinate 347,654,867 of OX422223.1, read as the reverse complement.
CTTTTGCTAGTCTGATATTTCTTTAAAGAACATGTGCGCCCGCGGGACGACGGGGCTCAGGGATGTCTGGGAGCATCACCCACCTGTGGTGCGTTGGGTGGTATCATCAACGGGTTTTGGGAGGTTGGCATCTGTAGTGGATGATACGCCTCGTTCGATAGCGGTCCTGTGCGCTTTGGGGGAGAGGTGGTGGGATACTACCCACACCTTCCATTTCGACTTCAGGGAGATGACTGTGACTCCCATAGATGTTCAGCAGCTGTTGGGGCTGGATTATGATGGAGAGCAGATAGAGGTGGATCGCTCTTTGCGGTTGAGACCGGAGGCAGTGCGTGCAACACTTGGTGATGTAGCGAGGATAGTTTATGGGGATTCTATCTGGCTGTCCCTACTAAAGGATGTTCTGTTGGGCAGGATGATTGATGTGGAGGACGGGTTGTAAGTGAGGCATATTGCCCGGTTATTTATTTTGCTGGTGTTGGGAGGTTTCATGGTGGCGTTAAGCGGCGACGTCGTCCATTTGTGGTTCTTGTCGTACATGAGGATGTTTTTGAACATCCCTTTCTATGATTGGGGGAGTCTGACTTTTGTGACCCTTTACTCTTCTCTCAATGCATTCAGCCGGTGCTGCCGGCAGACCTTTACTGGGGCCACGTATCTTCTTGAGGTATTCTTCATTTTGTGCATTTATTTTCATGCATTCGCATTTTCCTTTCATGCATTCACATTTTCCTTATGCGTCACTTTTTTATTTGTGAATTCTTATCTTTGACAGACGTGATTTTATGAGGTTATTGGTGCAATACCCTGCTGATCGCTCTGAAGGATGACACTGTTGGGGACTTTTGCCGATTGTATCGATAGCGTAAGGCCAATCGGTAGTCGAAGGGATCTCTCTCTCTGGAGGCGGTGCGCCAGGTCTTGAATGACCTATCCAGTGGCAGGGTAAGACTTTTTCCATTTTCAGTCTTGGGTTTTGCACCTTCTGATCCTGTACTGATTTATGTCTGCTTGGATATTTTCAGGTGACCTTTTATCCCTGGAGGACAACCATTCAAGATGTGGGGACGATCGGGGTGAACGCGCAGATGAGGCATTTACTAGCGCATGAGTTCGGCCATTCCTGGTATCTCGGGGAGAGGGTGGTTCACCAGATTACTGAGGAGGAAGTGGTGGTGCCACCTGCGCAGCCTCCTACGTCTATGAGGCGGGAGCGACTGCTGTCGGAGGATGCAAGGATCGCGACGATGATCGATGAGTCCTACTTGTTGTACACCGATATGGCTGTGCCGTATAACTATATGGATTTTGTGACGAGCTGGTTGATGGCGCCCATCATATATGATGCCCTGTCTTTCCTTTCTAAGGGTTCGAGTCGGGTGGTGGGATCTTCCTACAGTGGCGGTGGTCCGACAACATCTGCGACGGTGACTACTTCAGAGGTTCCTTTCGTGCGATTTCACACTCCTTTGTACAACATTCGGCGGGATGATGGAGGGATGGTGCCTATGCTGCATCATCCCCATGCGATAGATCCGGAGGAGTTGGGTTTGACAGAGGAGGTCCTTCGACCTGCGGTATACCTTTATGTTCTTCTTTTTCTTTCTTTTCTGTTTTGGTCATCTCTGCTTTGATACTGATTTTGCTTTTCCTTGCAGCAAGTTCGAGTGTCGACCACTTGGCTAAGAGACATCAGAGACTGGATATCCTCAGTGACTGCCCATATTCGGGATGCGGTTGCTGTTCCTTCTTGCTTGGTTCCATCTGCTTCGTCCAGAGAGGACTCTAGCTCGGGTAGTGGCAGTGCGTCATCTCGCCGTAGGGGAAAGAGATCACGTCACAGGGGTGGAAGCTCTTAATGAGAGAGAGAGAGATGGAGAATGTAGGTTCGGGCTGAGTCCTGCTATTTTTTGCTTTTTCTTTTTATTTCCTGCAAAGATGATGTAACACAGAAAACAGATAGATGCAAATGCAATGGAGTTTTTTGATTATCTTTTATTAATGATGAATGAATGCATGCAGATGCGCTTTTTACTTTGCTGCTGACACCGTAAAAAGGAGTATTTTTTGAATTTTTGAAGTAAAGTTTTTAATTAAAAAGGGAAACTATATAAGGAGGAAAAGGGCTTTTGAAATTCTGCTGAGAATATCAATTTATTTTTATTAATTTTTTTGATTTTACAAAAGAGGAAAAAAGGGAAATTTCTAAAAATGGGGGGTTGCCGATCGACAAACACCCTGTCTTGCTTATCGTCAGTTCAGTCCAGTCCCATCAATTCAAAGCTTTGAATGGTACCCTCTTCAGCTTTTTGGTACCTTGTGGGCTAGGATTCCCTCCGATTTTTGCAGGGATCATGTATCTTGTGAGGGTTCTTCAAGTATAAAAAGGGGGTAAGGGTGGAGTGTTTTCATCACACCTTTGCATTCTTACTTACTTGCCCCCTATCTCTTGGCCTTGCAAGATGGCTCTCCCTGGTAGCATTGAGTTTGCTAACTACCTCAAAGCCTTGGAAGCAATGTGCTCTTATAATGTCGACTATGATGCTTTCAACATGCCTCGAGTCTCCTTGTGGCGCAATCGTCCTATTGAGTGGAACATGCTGATGGCGGTGGTACAATTTTGGTACCCCGAAGACCATGTATTCCGCTTTGGGTTGGATGAAATTTGTCCTACCTACGAGGAGTTTTATGCCATGATGGGTGTAAATCCCAGTGTTGCTGCGACTTTGCCCGAATTTTCCCGTTCTCCTAGGGATTTCTTAGGCGGGCTTCTTCATATTTTGTCTTCGACGGACAAATCATTGGTTGCTGGAGGAATGATAGGTGATGCGGGCTATGCCGGAGCTGTTTCTTTGGGTCTGGTTTCAAAATTGCTGCTGGTGACTGGGGAACTGCTGGTGGACCCGCAACTTGCAACCATTACTTCATGGATGTCATACCGTTGCAATCTTGCGGCGGTGATACTGGCGGAGACCTTGAATGGCCTGGATTCCTGGAGAGAAGGTCGTTCTGAATTTCTGAGGGGTAGCCCCGTGATGCTGTTCATGTGATTGTCTGAAAGACTCGGCTTGGCGGTCCCTCCAGAGTATCCTTTGCCGGCTGTACCCAACTTTTATTCGCATTATTTTATCCTCGTTGGCCTGGATATTTCAAGCTGGAAGAATTAGTTTGTGGCGCATGGGGGTTAGAATCTGTGTTGGTCAGTGCCTTGGTGGGGGAAGTTGCAGCCTGTTCTGGAGCTAGGGGAATACTCGTATGTGTGGCTGGTTAGTCTCAGGCAAACCTCTTTTTATATCCCTTGGCGGCTTCTACGCCAATTTGGCCGGGCACAAGTCGTGCCACCTCGAACCTCGAGTTTCTTTTCGGTAGAAGATTTGACCGAGCGTCTGCGTCTGTTGCTTGGATCTCTGTGGGAGAATCGGCGTTCGTCGATCCATCCCTCTCTGTCTGTCGGGAGAGTTTGGCATGTCCCTGGGGATTATATGAAGTGGTTATGGAGGAGAGTAGTCAGCAAGATATTGGCAGTGGAGACTGGACAAAGGTGGTTTGTTTTATTTAACACCATGGAAGGGGGCGTTGTGGCCTTTTCGAAGATGGTTCAGGCTCATCGGTCCATGGAGTGTTTACGACACTCCATTCAGGCAGGGGAAATTTGGGGGCACCAAGATGTAGATGATGAGGGTGCAGGCTCCTCTAGTAGATGTGGCTAGGGCTCTTGGAGAGTTTATTTATGTAATGGGGAATAGGTGTGGGATTTTATTTGGCTTTTTATGGCAGTAGGGGGAAGGGAGTTATCCGTTCATTTTCTTATGTAATTCGTGCTATAATTTCTTATTAATGAAATAAGCAAGTTTTTGATCATCCAGCTGTGTCTTTCGATGAATTTTGTAATTTTGAATTATCTATACCGATCGATAAGGCATATATAATCCTTTCATTCAAGTATTTGTTAGAATGAACTGCCGTTCTCGGAGATAAGAAAAGAATAGTATTTTGAAAAAGAAAGGGCCGTGCTCTTGTAAGATGTATGAACTGCCTACGTACCTCGGGGGTTTTTGAATTTTTTTTATTTTTCTTAAAAAATGGTTTTTTTGTAGAGGATCAGGCCCACGTAGTTCTGGGTAGAGGGAAATGAAGAGAGGTTATTTTTTTTTATTTTTTTTGAAGAATAGAAGGGAGATGAGAAGAGTCGTAGCGCGCCGAGATTTCGGACTAATGGTAGAATTTCTTGAGATGGCCCAGGTTTACTGGACGAGCCATCTCTTCCCCATCTAGGTTAGTGAGCATGGCGACACCGCCGGATAAAATTTTCTACACAATGTAGGGGCCACTCCAATTAGGCTTGAATTTCCCTCTGGGGTCCCAGATGGGTTCTATTATCTCCTTGAGGGCTAAATCCCCTTCCTGGACACCGCGGTCCTTGACTCTCTTTTTGAATGATCGCGCTATTTGGCGATGGTATCCCTGTATGTGGTAAAGAGCTTTCAATCTCATTTCATCTAGGAGGGTCAACTCATCATGACGGCCTTGGCACCAGTCTTCTTCACTAACTTTGCTTTCGAGCATGACGCATAGCGAGGGTACTTCCAGCTCCACTGGTAGGACTGCTTCCATACCGTAGACCAGAGAGTAAGGGGTAGCCCCAGTAGAGGTTCGGATTGAGGTTGATAGCCCCCGAGGGAGTACGGGATCCGGTCGGCCCAATCCTTATAGCTTTCGGTCATCTTGCTGACGATGGCTTTGAGGTTCTTATTGGCGGATTCAACTGGACCATTGGTTTGAGGTCGGTAGGGAGAAGATTTGTGTCTCTGAATCCCGTACTCGTTGACTACTTCTGTGACTTATGCTTCGAAGTGAAATCGTTATCTGACACTAACTCATGCGAGACCCCATATCGACAGATGATATTTTTCTTGAGGAATTTGGCCACTTTCTTGGCGTTCAATACTGCGTATGACTCAGCTTTGACCCATTTGGTGAAGTAATCAATGGCAATTAGGATGAATTCATGTCCGTTTGACGCCTTTGGTGTAACCTTCCCTATGATGTCGACGCCCCAGGTGGAGAACGGCCAGGGAGAGGTCATGTTGTATAATTCTCATGGAGGCAGGTGTTAAAGATTGGAGAACTATTGGCATTTGAGGCATCTCCGGACATAGGCGGTGAAATCTTGGGCCATGGTGGTCCAATAGTAGCCCTGTCGGATGATCTTCTTGGCAAGCATGTGACCGTTCATGAGGGGTCCGCATTCCTCGCTGTGGATTTTCTGCATTATCTTTTCAATCTCAGCCCCTGCGATACAGTGTAGACGAGTTCCATCGAAGTTCCTCTCGAGTAGAGATTTATGACAGATGATGTACTGGGCGGCCAGTCTTTGGAGGGTCGATCGGTTTTTCTTGTTGGAACCCTCGGGATACCTACCATATTTGAGGAGGCACCAGATATCATAGTACCAACAATCGGCTAGTTCAGGGTCTTCGGTAGAGACAAGCTCAATATGGTAGCAATTGGTTGGTTTGTCTTGCTTTTGAACTAGGAAGGGGGTCATTGTTATTCCTTAGGGTATGTCAACCATAGAGGCCAAGGTAGCGAGAGCATCGGCTAGGTTATTCTTTGCTCGAGGTAGGTAATGGAAGGTTATATCTCGGAATCAGGAGGCTAACTCTTCTAAGTGGGCATGGAAGGGTTGGAGCTTTTCATCCTTAACTTTCCACTTTCTGAGCACTTGATCAATGATGAGGGCAGAATCCCTGTAGACATCAAGGTATTGAATATCTTTCTTGAGAGCAATATTGAGGCCTACTGTGCATGCCTCATATTCCGTCATGTTGTTGGTGCAAGGGAAATCCAATTTGAGGGCGATGGGAGTGTGAGAGTCATCTGGGGCGATCAGAAGTATCCCAATGCCATATCCATTTTTGTTGTCAACGCCGTCAAAGAACATTTGCCATCGAAGGTGGTCTTGAGCGGTGTATAGGATATTTTCATCTGGGAATTCAGAGATCCAGGCATCTGCTTCTTTTACGGGGTAATCAGCGAGGTAGTCAGAGATGGCTCTTCCTTTAATGCCTTTTTGCGTTACATACACGATATCGAACTCGGTTAGGAGCATCAACCATCGAGCCATTCGACTGGTTACGACAGGTTTCTCAAGAAGGTATTTGATGGGATCCATTCGGGATATAAGTTTTATAGGGAAGGCGAGCATGTAGTGTCGCAACTTTTGGGTGACCCAGACAAGTGCGGCACACACCTTTTCCAAAGCAGTGTAGTTGACCTCGTAGCCAACCAATTTGCGACTGTCATAATATATGGCTCTTTCTTTGTGGGAGTCTTCAAGGTATTGGGATAGCAAAGCCCCAGCTGCAGTATCGGTTACGGTTAGGTATAGGAGCAAAGGGAGACCAAGCTGTGGTGGCATGAGCACAGGAGGTTGGGTCAGATATTGTTTTATTCGGTCAAAAGATTTTTGGCAGGCCTCATTCCAAACCTTGGTTGAATCCTTTCGGATGAGCTTGAAGATCGGTTCACAGATGAAGGTTAGCTAGCTGATAAACCGGCTGATATATTATAATTTCCCAAGAAAACCTCGGAGTTCTTTCTCTATTTACTGGGAGATGGCATCTCAAGTATGGCCTCCATCTTTGCAGAATCTGCTTCTATCCCCTTCTCACTGACCATGAATCCCAAGAGTTTTCCCTTTGTAATGTCGAAGACACATTTTTGTGGATTAAGTCTCATCTGATATCGTCGCAGTCGTTCAAAGAACTTTCGAAGAGCGGGAACATGACCTTCTCTAGTTTTGGACTTGATAATCATATCATCCATATAAACATCGACTTATTTGTGGATCAGATCGTGCAGGATGGTTGTGGCAGCCCTTTGGTAGGTAGTCCCAGCATTCTTGAGACCAAATGGCATGACAGTGTAGGAAAAGGTTCCCCAAGGGGTGATGAATGAGGTTTTTTCTTGGTGGTCTGGGTACATCTTGATTTGCTTGTATCCGGCAAACCCGTCGACGAATAACTTGAGAGCATGACTGGCTGTGTTGTCCACAATCATATCGATATTGGGTAGCGAATAATCATCCTTTGGAGAAGCTTTGTTTAAATCTCGGTAGTCCACACACATTCGAACCTTCCCTCCTGATTTTGGCACCGGTACTATATTGTCTAGCCATGTGGGATATTCGATCACACGAATGATGCCCACCTTCAACTGTTTGACCACCTCTTCTTTGACCTTGAACGACCATTCGGTGTAGAGCTTTCTTAATTTTTGTTTAATCGGCTTGTAATCTGTGAGTGTGGGGATATCGTGCTGAGCTATTTCAGGATCAATGCCGGGCATATTATCATAGGACCATGCGAAGACATTCACGAATTCCCTTAGCAATTCTTTGAGTTGTGCGAGCTCATGCTCGTCAAGGGTGGCCCCTATCCTAATCTAGCGCAGTTGGCTACTAGAACCGAGATTAACAACAACAGTCTCTTCCTCATTAACTTGAACACGGTTATGTTGTTTATTATTAACCTTATTTAGATCAGTTAAGAATTGTTCATTTGCAAAATCATCATCATCAAAAGTTCGATTAGAATCCAAATAATTAATATAAGGCACATTAAGATACTCAAAATATTTATTTATTTCATTGATAGGAAAAATAGCATTCAGAACCTTATCAAAAGAGGTCTCGATTACATTTGAATAGGGATAGACAACAGAAGAAGAAATGGGGTAAACATTGGGATTATGGGGGATTTCAAGAGGTAGAACTGGCTCAGCATGCCAGTTGAGGAGGGGTGTATTAGCATCTTTAATCAGATGGGATGGATCCATTAATGTAGTGCCTGAATGGACCATGCAGAGTGCTAGCCACAGTGTCTGTAAGTTGAAGGAATCTTTAGAATCACTTTCCCCAGTCTCTTCGATATCTTTAATGAGCAGTTGTACTCGGTGTTGGAAACTTTCGGCCCTTGGGTAGCTATCTTGGAAAAAGATCTCCATTCCAGGCTTCATCTTCTTGTCTGTGAGGTCATATGATGGTTCTGGAAAACCACAAAAGGGGAAGTCTTCGCCTTCTTTGATCAATCGTCCATTCAAGGAGCCTACTGGGATAGTTGGGATGCAGTCTAATCTTATCTTTGGTCGAGACTGGTGGATCATTCTGAGTTCTTGTTCTGATGGTTTATACCCTAAGCCACAAGGAGGGAAGTCTTTCTTCAGTTCGATGGGCTCAAGTATCCATTGCTTCCTTTGTCCTAGCCCCAGTCCGGGCATGAAGTGCATATTTCTGAACATTTGAATCACATTGACATTGCCATGATGGTCATGTTCTGGACAAACCCTTTCTTTGAAACTGTCCCCTGCCGGGAGTAGGAGTAGCTTAACTTGGAATCCTGATAGGAGCATATCATTTGACCCGTGCTATATCTCAAGGATTGGACTGTTGGTACTTGAACCCCCGATATTTTCATCGTCACCCAAAATGGTGATGACTCCCCCGTCGGTGAAGAACTTCAATTTCTGATGGAGTGAGGAAGACACACCCTTGATACTGTGGAGCTAAGGTCGTCCGAGCAACAGGTTGAAACAAGCTGGGATGTCTATGACTTGGAATTCAACGACAGGGTTTATAGGGCCAACCCCTATTGCAAGTTTTATGGATCCCATCACCTCCCGGCGGGTATTATCGTAGGCACGTACAACGACGGAGGTTGGAACGAGGTCGCTTTCCTTCAGGCCTAAACACTTGAAATTTCACAGTGGATAGACATTCAAGGCGGATCCGTTATCGACAAAAGAGAGTGGAACGACCTTCCCCATAACTTCGACGGAGATATTGAGTGCATGATTGTGATTTGGCCCAATTCTGTGGATTTCTTCTTCAGAAAATGATAGCATCCGAGTAGAAGTCAAGGATCCGACCAGATTTATCGCTTCTTCTGGTGTGGTAGAAGGAGGAACTGTGGGTCCAATGAGTATCTTGATTAAAGCATTTCTGTGCAACTGGGAAGATATGAAAATCCCCCATAAAGTGATGTTAGCTTGAGTTTTCTTCAGTTGATCGAGGATCTTGCTCTCCTCGATGCTCATATCTGGCATATGAAGGTTTTCAACGCCCTTCCCTTTGTCATTTACTAGTAGTGAGCTTGGAACCTGGTAATGTCTCCCTGATCTGGTCATGTGATTTACTGAAGAAGGGAAGAACATGAATCTCGTTTACTTGTTGATCTCAGGTTGTTCTGCCACCTTGTTTATTTCTCCGAGGAGTTCTTCAAATGATACCATCCCACACATGTCGGCCACTGGGCCAGTTCTTCCTGAAGCTTGTTCTTCATTCGAATCTTCGAATTCTTCCCCCCATCCGATGGCAATAATTCCGTCTTTCCATATAAAGTCAATGCATTCCATAACTTTAACGGCTTCTTCATACAGGTCTTCCCATTTTGCAGGGATATGTATGGTTTAAGGGACCAAGCGCCCTTGTAGCTTCAAAATGTTAAGTAATCCGGTGATACTACAAATGCTGTTGGTTTGACCGAATAATTCTGCCATAATCTGGACAACATCATCTAGGATGACTTTATCGGTTGGTACCACCTACTTGTCTGAATCTCGAGCCCATTTCTGTGCTTCTAAGAATAGTATACTGAACCTTTGGCAATCGATGACCATCTGTGAGGGCAACTTCAGCCCGAACTCTAGGAGTTGGGTTAACACCTCTGACAATTCGATATTCCCATTTTCAGAACGGGTATGGACAATGATGCATGCTCTGGTAAGGAGTGACTGTGCCTGATCAACGAGGCTAGTAGGGTGTAGGAGGAAATATGGGAAAATTTAAAGAGGTTGAGGAGAGTATATGGGTGTGATTTGAGTTGAGGGATCGAAATCTGGGTTTTCTTCTAAGAATATGGCATTGGTATGATTTGGGAGTGGATTGTGAGTAGTGTTTGGCTTAGGATTGGCTGGTGGGGCGATGGTACCCCGGTCAATGAGATATTGGATTACGTTTCGGAGGTAAAATCATTGGTCGGTGGTATGGCCTGCAGTTTGGTGAAAGGCGCATTGAGAATCGGCCTTGAAGTTTCTTGGGAGTGGATTTGGCAATGGACGGGGATCCAAGGGTTTGATGAGGTTTTGGATTAACAGGGATTGGTAAACTTTGGAGAGGGGAGCATGGATCTCAGTGTATTCCCTTCGGATGGGGCAGGGCGCTTTCTGGTACCCATAATGTGGTTGGTTGAGAGATGTTGATGGTTGAGACAATAGCACTAGCAGGCTTATCATACTTTCTAGGGGCGAACTGTCCGCACACCTTCTTCAGTTCAACCTCTGTTTTAACAAGTCTTTCCTAGATTTCTACTCCTGCCTCTCTGAGAGATCGGAAGTGGGGATATTATTGTCCTCCCATCATCACTCGAACATGGGGAAAGAAGTTCTTCTTCACTATGTTGACCTGTACTTCCTCAGATGGACGATTGGTCATGATAGCTGCTTGTTCCCTCCAACGGGTTATGAAGTTACTAACTGATTCCCCAGGGTTCTGTTTGAGCAGCTCTAAATCACGACGGGTGACCTCAAGCTCTTCGTTGTATTTGTACCGCGACATGAATTCTCGGGCTACATCCTCCCAGCTACGGATTCTGGATTCCTCGAGAGACAAAAACCATCAGAGGGCACTATCCTTCAAAGTCTACTGAAATAATTGGGCCATCACTTCTTCAGAAGCCCCTAGTAGAGTCATGGAATGATGATAACTACGAAGATGAACAATCGGGGGTCCACTCCCTCCAAACTTCTCGATGTTTGGCATCTTAAACTTCTTGGGTAACCTCATTTTAGGATAAGGAGACATGTGGGCGTAGTCCATGTAATTCCCTGAGATTCTGACTTGGTCGAACTTCTTGGTGAGAATCTTGAGATCTTCTTTGACTTTGTTCAACTCTTCCTCTTTTGGATCAACGGCCATAGGCAGGTTAGCCACATGCTGGGTAATGTTTGGCATCGAAAGCTGGGCTGACGGCGGCCCATTGACAGGAGGGGCATGTGGAGCGTGCTGATATTCTTCTGGAACCCATATAGGCTCGAGCGGACCCATAGCACGAGGGAATAGGGCCTCGGGCTCTTGAGGAATAGGAACTTGGTTTCGTTGCATCTCTCGGACCTCAGTTTAGAGGTTATCAATCTTGGACACGAGCTGAGCTAGGACTGCCGTCAGATCCAGTTGTATGACTGGTACTTGATCTGTATTCTTCATGGAAAGCGGATGGATTCCGAACTCGGAAGAAGTAGTAGAGGAATGGACGAAATTCTGGGGTGATTTGACTGAAGACCAAAGCCAATAGGGAGCCAGGCCAAGGGCTTGCGATCGACCTAAGAAGGCGTAGAATGGGATTCATTTTCTGAGAAAAAGGGAAGAAACTATTTTTGGATTTTTGATAAAGAAGGGAGAAATGTTTTTGGATTTTTGATAAAGAAGGTAGAAATATTTTTGGAGACGAAACTTAGCATGATTATTATGATTATTATGTTCTCACTTGTATTTAATTCTCCTAAATGCAATGCCGGACGGGACCCGAGCCTGAAAAAATGGGGTTTTTAATATATGCAAAGCTATAGTTGGACTTGTAACTAGGCTCACAAACATGGTCCCGTTTTAAAAATGCTCAAAAATTTGGGCGGCAGGCCGACCCGAAATTTCGGCAGAGTTTCGGGTTGAAACTGACAATCTAATGTCCGTTTCTTAGGTTTGACACCTATATGCGGGTATGCAGTTGGATGGGTGAATAGGCATAGGTTCCCCCCTTTGGCGTGACTTCCATGATATACGTCTTGCTCTTGCGAGCAATCAATACGTGTGAACAATCCATTTGATATACCTGAGTGTACGTGAATTGCCTCACTATATACCTCGTAGGGACGGTACGTGTGAGAGCGAATTCGATATACTCGACGTACGTGAACGAATTCCCTGTGATATACCTCTCGTCATGACTTCGGTCAAGCGGTACGATGCGGGGGAACCGTTTGATATACGTCGAAGGTACTTGGCCAATGGAAGGTGAGAGTCATATCACTTAGGCTAACTGCGACCTGCCGGACCAGCGCCCATCACGAAGTGATCCTCCAGTTACTGGGTAAAATTTGGTTAATAGCAATGCTCTTTGGTGATGTCGTGTGAATCATGCATGATTCTCTTTATTAGTATCTTATGATGAGAATTCCTTTCTTGATTATGCCAAACAGGGAGCAAAGTACAAGTACCAAAGGTACACCAAGTATGGATGGGTGATGCTTGCAACATGTAGATAAATGTGATCCTAGGTGCACGTGGTGCGAAGTGTACATGGAGAATTTTCTACAAGTGTATGAACATAAGCATAAGCATGGGATACACATGGAAAAAGGGGAACATGCAGATATAGGGGAAACATAAACAAATATAACATCCTTGCAAATAGAAAATAGAGTCAAGCCCTCAAAACATATACATATCCCCAGCAGAGTCGCCACTGTGGCCATCCCCGATCCTCTCCGTGCGGGCGTGCGTGCGAAGAAAAAGGATCTTCGGGTCCCACGCATCCCTCTCGGGAGAGCTTCGACCGGCATCATTTGAGACGAGGTGTGAAAATGTAGAGAGATTCAGAGTCGCCAGTTTATTTTACTCAAAACAGACAAAAGAAAAAGGGGAAGCCATCCCGAAGGATGGCATCCAAAGATATACTGGTGCATGCGAAACCAAAATGATTCGAGAAGGGTTCAGAGGCTAAGTTACGAAATGGGAAGGTGTTAGGCACCCATTCCGCCCTTTCGGTCTCTCATGGATATTTGCTATTTTCCTTTATTTTTCTCCGTGATATGTGTGCATGTGTATATATATAGTGGAGATAGGAATCCTCGACTTGTATCACGGAAGAGATAAAGCGAGTCATCCATAGGAAGGTATAAAAATAATATTAGAAAGATAAAATTTATGCAATTACCCCTACGTTGATCGTTATAATGGAACGATAGCGCATATGGAGTAATACGTCACTAAGAACAAGTGTATAGAATATAAGAAAATTGGATTTAGAGAAGATAGAAAATGAGAGAGAAAGTGAAAAAGAAAAGGACTCGAGTCTCGGGTTTTACCCCGAGACGCCTATGTAGCCTATAAAGGCATCAAAGTCCACGCAGTTCGCATACAAAATGAAGGGTGAGGTTTATCCCAGAAATCCCAATGGGGGATCTCTTATTTTTTAGCGTGTGTGTGTGTGTAGAAAAAGTGTTTTAGTTGTGAGAAAAGTGTGAGAAAAGTATGAGAATCCCTATTTGGAATTTATGAGCAAACCCTCTTTTTCTTGTTTTTTGGGTTTTATTTATATGAAAATAGGAGGTGTGCAATAATACTAAATAAAAAGTATATTAGGATGTGTAAGATGAGATAATAAAACTACTAAGTAATAAAACAAGTTATTGCGAATTTAAAAGAATTTGGAGAGAAAGTTGAGAAAATTGGACCTTCTTGAAGATCTTGAGCTTGATCTTGAATGTTGGAGAGCATCCCTTGCACTTGGATGATGATGGAGAGTGGATAATTCACCAAGTTTGATGAAAAGGGTGATGAAAAGTGAAAGTTAAGAAGGGATTTGGATGTTGAAATCGCGTTGCCTTCGAGAGAGGTTTTTGGGATTCGCTGAGAGAGATTTCTATCAGATCTGGGCTCCCCTTGCAAATGAGGTTAAGGCTTCCTTTTATAGGCCCAGGTCACTGCCGATCGGCATAGACCTGGTCCTGCCTATCGGCACCTGCCGATAGGGTGGGTCTGGAACTTGCCGTTTGGTAGTGTGTTTTAGGCCTTTTCGAAAAATTGGATGCCGAGGGCAAACCATTGGTCAGAATCACGCACGGGGTAGACCGTTGGAAAGGTAATTCAGAGACCTTTGAAAGTCCTTGGACCGCTCCCGAGTTCGGGAGTTGACTTTGGGTCAAATATAGCTCAGAAGCATTTGTCGGTCCATTGGACGGGGAATCGTTCGGACGCAAACGGATCGTTCGTCCGCATGGTAAGTCCGAATCGTGTACAGGATGGACCGTTGGAAAGGTTAGCAGATGTACTTCAACATTCCAAAGAGTTTGACCCGGTTTGGGGAATTGACTTTAGTCAACCGGGCCCTAGAATCATTTAGTGACCTCTTGGAGTGAAACGGATCGTTCGTCCGCATGGTAAGTCGGAATCGTGCACGGAGTGGACCATTGGAAAGGTGTTTTAGTGACCTATAAAGATTCATTCAGTCTCGGTGGAGCTGAAGAGTTGACTTAGGTCAAACAGAGCCCGAGAGCGCCCGGTGGCCTCCAGATTAAGTTTCGAACGCAAACGGATCGTTCGTCCGCATGGTAAGTCAGAATTACACACGGGACGGACCGTTGGAAAGGGAATTCAGTGACCTTCAAAGATTCATACATATTTGATCAAGCTGAATAGTTTGACTTAGGTCAAACAAACCCGATGGCCTCCGAAACAAGTTTCGGACGCAAACGAATCGTTCGTCCGCATGGTAAGTCAGAATTACGCACGGGACGGACCGTTGAAAAGGGAATTCAGTGCCCTTCGAAGATTCATTCAGCTTTGGTTGAGCTGAAGAGTTTGAATTTTGGTCAAACGGAGCCTAAGAGTGCTCGATGGCTTCTAAGTCAGTACTCGGGACATGACTTGGGTTTGTAGGGATGAAGGGAGGTACTAGGGACCTTAGGAGAGTTAGGAGGTAACAGAATGGGGTGTCTACAAAGGGAATATAATGCATCCTGGAGTAATGATTCGCTCGGGATATAAGAGGTCTCTTATATGGCGATATGGTAACTAACCCTCACCCGTTCCAAAAATTCCTTGATCCGACATCTCACTCACGCTAATATTATCACTACCCTCTCCGGACTCTCTAGACGTGTGACTCATGATGGAGTTAGGCGGTATAGGTTGTGGAACCCAAAATTGTGGACCGTGTGGAGTGTGTGGGCTATTGAAATTGTACTTTACTATGGGATTTAGATGAATTCTGGTAGGAGTGGACTGAGGACTTGGTTGAGGATTTCTCATGTAAGGATTTGAGAGATTCTATTTTTTTTTTATTTTTTTGGCTTTTTATGAATTGGAGTCAAATTTTGGATTAATTCGATCTAACCTAAATGTCTACCTAGTCCCCGATAACGGCGCAAAAAACTTGACGCGACTAAATAAATGTGTCTCTAACGTGTGTGATTATGGGTCAAGTGTAAGCCGATCGCTCAACTAAAAATCCGATAAATTGGGTGTCGAACTCAGAGACTAAGATGAATGCTCGTTACGACTATTAAGTAAGAGGATTAACCCTAACGATTGACTCGCGAAAAAGGAATAAAAGATGATTGTGATGAGACTATGTATTACTACTACGAAAGAAATAAAATCCTTACGAAATTAACTATGCATGCAAGACTTAACAAACTACGGTTTTACTAATACGAAAGAGAGATAAGGTCGAAATACAATCCCCCAAACCCTAGTAATTTCACCGGATACAAAACTAGTCGAGGATTAAATATTTAATTGAAAAGAAGACTTTATTTATTTCAAGTATTACATATATAAAAGAATGAACTCACACAGTACGTAATAAAGAATACAAATAAAGTACATGACGAGATGGTTAACTCGCGCGTCGCATTCTTAAACACCTCGATTACCTAGGGCAAACGAAGTTAAAATTCCTACGACGGTTGTGTTAACAAAATGACACATTTTCAATTACTTATTTAACTCAAGAACTTATTTTTATATCCATGCGAACCACTGAGGATTGGGTGCATGCATTTCAACCCTTGGAAATCTAGCCAGACATGACGTTATTAAAGAAAGACACAATTTTGACGTTGCATGTGAATTTATTCATAATTAAAACGTATCTAAGCATGGAAGAATGACTAAACAATGCAAGAAATTTAGAAAGATTATTAAAGTCAAAGATTAAAGGAGAGAAAGGCAACTTATATTGATTATTGCATGAAAGAGCTCTACAAAGCATACATTTGGTGCCAAAATAATCTCTTAGGTTCTCCCCTCTTTTTCTCCTCTCAAAACTAGGCTAAAGCCAAGTTAGAAATGACTAATGTTAGTTTAAAACTCAATGAACCTGTTTTTACAAGATATCCTAAACCCATACAACTCTAGGTAAAATTTTAGAATAAATGAAAAATCCGCATTTAGGTAATTCGAACCGGTTTTGGTGTGAAGGTGAACCGGTTCGCTAGTTAATTTTTTGAAAATCCTCTTTTGCCCCTAGATTTCCTTCTTGACTTCAAATCCGCATAACTTCTTCACCATAGCTCGGATTGAGGTGCCTTTTTCCAGTATTCTTGTGACTTCAAGCTCTTAACCTTCTCAGTTGGCCCCACTTTCAGACTAAGGATACAAAATTATAAAAATGCCCTTCAACTCCCTTTCATTGATTTCTTTCACTGTTTCAGTTTCTCTCTCACATTAACTTGCATGAAATACCTGTAAAACATATGAGAGATACACAAAATAATAAATACTCGCCAAAGAGAGTTATTCACATAAATATGAGATAAATTAGAATTAATTACGATGCACATAACCATAAAAGAACCGAATTTAAGAGGATTAATATGAAATATTTACGCCTTATCACCAAGCATAACGACCCTACCCCCCGTGTTTCCAAAATCTAGGTATAGTCCCACCTTACCATACTTTAAATTACGCACAACCAACATACGCCATCTCACTTAGCCTAAGTCCATCTCCTAAAGCATCACATCTATATATCAAACCACATAAAACTTATATAGCAATCAATAAAAATTATAGCTACCCCACTCTAGGGATTTTAACTAATTTCCAATATCAGCTAAAGGATATAACGTAATATGACCTTCACAATGACTCTTATACATCCCGGTTTAGTTCCCACTCCTCTATAAATTCCCAAATCCTCATCACATTCTAATTTTACTCTTGTGGTTACAACCAAAGGCCTCATCCTCGAGTTAGACCATTAAATAAAAAAATATCCAATATCCAAATACCCTACATGCCAATCTCCAACAAGTTAATTCCTAAGAATCCATATTTATTCTATGAGTATATGAGGACTATAGGCGAACAAATCCTAGTCCAATGCCTCGAAACCAAAATTTCCAGCCAAATATACTACACCAAAGCCCAAACTAGGCCATATCTGATACTACCAGTCGATCGATCGACATAGAACCTCCAAAATTTTCCTATAATACGGGATTCACCATCTTCAACTCCCATTTTTATCTATCGAACCTCCAATAATGAATCCAAAAACTTTATCCAAGTACCTAACCAACATTCAAATGATAAAAACACACCATCAACACAATTTGAACATATTTCCATCATCAATTCCCATATCTACCACAAGATTTAAAGGAAAAATCCAATTTCTATTCAAGAACCCTTGATCTATCCAATGCCACAAATTTCATGGATTGAGTCAATTAAACACAGTTTTTTTATATGATTATCAATATAAAATAGATTCAAATCATTATCTATTAGTTTTAATCCAAGTTCATGAAGAAATCAATCACTATAAAGGGGAACTCAACCTAACAAACATTTAGATTAGGTTAATTTCAAAAATTAAAATGTAATACCTCACATTTTTATGCACATTATTTAATTATGAAAAAATTATGGAAATTAATTACGTGTGCTTGATCATGATGTGAGATGTCACTATTTACTTTTTGTGTTTGAATTAATTTGATTTTGAAATCAAATTTAAGACACGATAATTCATTAATTAATATTTGGACTCATACCGGGTAATTATTAAATAACTGATTGTTAGTTATTTATTTTGTGTATATTTGGTAATTGGATTTTGGGACACATAGTATGTCCGCTTATAGCTTAGAACGATGGTTTAAAGGCCTATTGGGTTAGTATAAGGCTCAGACAAGGTTTGAAATCATTTGGTGTTGTTTATTAGCTCTTTTAGGCGAGGCCCAATTGGGGAGCAAACCTAATTTCGGGATGTAAGTGGTTTGAGGAGCTATTAGGGATCTTATTCATCACAAAACACAATGAGGAAGCACTAGAGGGGATAGAGAGAGAAAGTGCTAAGAGGAAACGAGGATTTAAGGGATTGATTTCTCAATCAATCCATAAGGGAAGTTTATATAGAATATGATTATGATTGTATATGTATTAATAATGTTGACACACATACAATCATAATCATATTCTATATAAACTTGCCTTATGGATTGATTGGGAAATCAATCCCTAAATCCCCCAAATCCTCCTTTCCTCTTAATTCTTCTCTCTCTAGCTCCTTTAGTGCTCTCCTGTTGTGTTTTGTGATAAATGAGATCCCTAATAGTCCCTCAAACCCATTTAATCCTGAAATTGTGTTTGGGACCCAAATGGGCCTCACCTAACAGAGCCCCAAAATAACACCAAATGACTTCAAACCTTGCCCGAGCCTTATACTAACCTAATAAGCCTTTAAACCATGGTTTTAAACTATAAACGGACATACAATGCATCCTAAAATTCAATTACCAAATATACCCAAAATAAATAACTAACACGATGTTATTTAATAATTACCCGATATGAGTCCAAATATTAATTAATTTAATTAATGAACTATCGTGTCTTAAATCCTATTTTAAAACCAAATTAATTAAGACACAAAATGTAAATAGTGACATCTCACGTCGTGATCAAGCGCACATAATTATTTTACATAACTTTTTTCGTCATTAAATATTACGCATAAAAATACGGGGTATTACATTCCTCCCCTTTAAATAAGAAATTTCATCCTCGAAATTTGAATTCATATATTCCTAATTGAAAGTCTAGAATATCTCACCTATAGTATCCTCACACTACTGAAAAAGAACAATTCACGCTATAACCTAACACTTCTTATGGTCTCTACCATCATAAATCGCATCCAGCTATACTAGTAATCTAATCGTTAAAACACCAATTTGTCTCTCAAGGACCCCGTTCATTCTATACCCATGGAAAAACATCACGTATAAAAATGGTGATAAGGTGAGGTACAATAACACCGGCCTTGATCTATTAACCCTCCCAAAAGTAATTTCTCATCTGATTGCCTACCCTATACAGGAACCTGAACTACAAAATTCCCCACAACGGAGAGATCATTAACAACAAATGACCTCCCTCCTGAACTCGCAAATCAAGCTTCGCTTATCCTAGATTTCCTTTTCCTGCACTGGAAAATATTCACACGTTCTACTATGGACACTCTATTCTCCAAGGTGTCCCAATTCATAGCCCCACACTAATGGCTTACTAAACTCGTAGATTTAATTAACTTAGTTAATCTAACTCTCATAACCCAAAATGGTCACTTGTCCTTACTGGAATGTAAGGAGAAACGCCAAACACATGTCTTGGTCCAAGCCACCTCTCGTCGTTTGGGTAACCCTCGATAAAAAAAATTCTCTAAAAATGTGACCCTCTCTTATCCTCAAACAACGAAAGAGCCTACTTCCAAAACTATTTACATACCCACTCTCAATAAACTTCAACATTTGGGCATAAACTATCCCAAATCACAGATTTTGGCATAATGGATACCAATACTACACCATTTACTCTTCAACAAGATATCATCACAAATCATAGCGAGCTACCCCTCCATGCGGTAAAGAATCCACTAATGACGCGCTCGTACCATGTAGTGATAGAAAGCTGCCTTTGGGATGTTCTCCTTTCGATTTTACCACTAATGAAAACTCGTTCCTCTTTAACTTTCTAGGAGGAAATGCTTCCCTTAACTGTTCAAACAGGTCATTGATGGAGATCGAAAAACACTTATCTCGTATCTCGACCTTATCTCGCTCTTGGTGGTTCACACATCCACTTAGTGAACTATCCCTCTTTTGGGAGCTTCCACACGGTGACGTTGTCTTGGACTACTCAGCTGAATCAAAGTTATGGTGTCTTCTCGCACGGAACCTCTATCATCCTTAACGAAGTCAATCCCATAAAATGGCCTTGCGACGAATCCAATTCTAGTGCCAATCTCTAAAGCACAATCAAACCCTTACGTAGGTGATAACTAAACAACCCAAACAACTAAAGACTAGAATAACCACAGACTATCGATGACACCTCTATGCAATATAAATCTCCTCTAATGTACACTAAACAAGTGGGCCAGACCTTCCCCCAAGCCTAAGCACAACTATCCAAAGTAAATCCCTGCCTTAAATGGCATATGAAAGCCTACCCCCATTAGTAGATATAAACTTAAAACATAGCTACGCACACATGCTCACAAATTATACGATGATATCTCATCTAAAAGTCAACAAAGATGCTGAAACCAAGTTGAATAAAAAAACTACCACGTCTCTATAATCGTGACGTAAAGTATCCCCTACCGATTGGGGGTAACCACAAACAAATAAAGCTCAGAGGGAATCTATATACGCTTGTAAAACTTTATGCTTTTACAAAATATTTTTTACGAGTAATAATGAATAATCTTTCATTATATTTCCCTCGTAGTGGGACAATCTTCTTGCAAAAGTTTAAATATTACTTTTATAGATAATTTTGCGAGCAAGTTAGCATTTATAACACATAGCATTCACCCTCGTACTGTGGGTTACTATGCTCATTATATTTTGCTTTTGAACATATGCAATTATAACTATGTGAGTATATCCCCTCTAAATATTGCGAGCAGAGGGAATGTTACCCCATACTGTAGAAATTCCGTGCTACAATGCTCGCTATATTTTTCTATGAGGGCATTAGCTTGAAAGTATATCCCCTGAAAATATTGCGAGCAATGATAAACTTGTAAAATAAAGAAACTGTATTTCCTTATACGTTGGAAATTATGTAATGCTTTGCTCGTTAAATTTTGTTGGTTGGACATTGACTTGAAAGTATATCTCCCCTTGATACTTTGTGAGCAAGGGTAATCTTGTTAATTACTGAAAATGTATTTCCTTATACGTTGGATAGGAAATAATAAGATATCTTGCTCATCGCATTTTAAAAAAAAAAATTCAACAAGTGTTTTTAAAAGGACATTAACTTGAAGATATATCCCCTCAAAATAGGGCAATAAATATTTTCTTTAAAAAAAATATTTTCCCTTATGCAGTGGAAATCCTGGGACTAGTTTGCTCGATACATTCTGTGAACAAAAGCAGTATGATCACAACTTTAAAATGTATCCCCTCGTATAATTTTCCGACCATATATATAAAATCTTACTTTTTACACAATGCAACACATATAATTAATATAATCACCATTATAAAACTTTGGAGAAAAACTAGATTTAACCAAGCATGAATGACTGTATTCATTTGATCAAACTTGATATTTTCAGCTACAACTCGTACAACAGAGTTTCCTTTTCATGAAAGAAACTTTTAATTTCATAAAGGAAAATATGAAACAAACTTTGGGATACCTCAAGAATAGTAATTATTGAGCCACTTGTAGTTGATTGACTAGATGCATCCACTCTCAAGTTCTGAAATACTACAGTAACCTGATTGCCTACTCCTTTAACTTTGAAAGACCCTTCCTAATTGGGTTTGAAATTAGAGGCAAACATACTTTTCAAGTTATGAGTGGATGGTTGATGAACTAATTATATTACCTAGAACTCCCTAGGCTTGACTAAGTTCTCGTAGGCTCTTGAGAGTTACTGAGTATAGACTTTGAAATTTTCTTTGGCATTGTCTTTGTGTTCATCCAAGGCTTCTAACTGCACATGCCTTAGGTCTGGTATTAGATTATGATTCAAAGCCATTATCGAGAAAAGTACTGTTAATTCCACTGGTAGGACAACTTCCATTCCATAGACCAAAAAGAAGGGGGTGAACCTTGTTGGCTTCCTTATTGAAGTTTTGTAAATCCACAAAACCATTAGCAGATTGTCATCCCATGTCATTGGGAGATCCTCTAACATTTTATTTAACATATTAGTAAGGGTTTTGTTTGTTATCTCTGCTTGTCCATTCCCTTTTAGTTAAAAAATGGTGTAACTGCTGTGAATGATCTTATACTTATTTGTGAGAAGTCTCATATCTTTCGACACAAATTCATTTTTGTTATCTGTGAGGATGACCTTGGGCATGTATAACATGCAAACAATGTACTCATGAATGAATCAAGTAAATAGTTGAGATGTTATCCTCCTTAGAAGGACTGCTTCTACCCATCTATTGCACAACTCTGTGACATCTAGGATACAAGTTTTTTCACGAGAGGCTGAGGTATGTTTTCCCACCAGATCAAATGCCCAAGTGTGGAATGGATAAGGAACGAATAAACTCTATAAGCTCATCGATAGGGCATGAACCATGTTCCCATGCAATTGACATGATCTTCATCTCTTCACAAAGTTAATGGAATTTTCTTCCACTGTGCGCCAATAATACCCTAAAATCATCAATTGATCATGAAATTTTTCTCCACCCATTGCCTCTAATTATTTAGGAACACATTTAAAATATTTCTCATTTTACCCTTTCGTATGCAGTTCTTCTTTGACTAAGTAAAATTGAGTGACCTTTTTCTTCACGTAGATGTCATATGCCCGCTCAATAGGCAACTTTCCATCCTTGAGGTAATCTATGTAAGGGTTTCTCTAATCATCCTATTACTCAACGAAGTTAGCTTCTGTTGGCTAGTCAAATTGTGTATGGCACTTCCAACAAGCTTACCGTTCTGGTCCAATAGCAACCTACTCATTATAAACGCCTATAAAGTGGGACATCTGCATCCCCACAATGCATTTCGTGCATTCCCTGTAACTTCTCGCAAGCTTTTTCTTCTCTCATGCACCTTAAAAAATACCCCAAGTTTGAAGTAGAGAGTGCCTTGGAGCATGAAAAATCTTGCTAACTTGGACAATATCATATATCCTTCACGTGTTACCAACTGCTTAATTATAGAGAATCTCTAATCCACGGGTTCTTCGCTTGAAAATAGAGACTTCACATTTATGGGCATTGTTCTTCTTCTAACGGTGATGGTAGCTTTTAGTTCATCCATTTCTAACTTCTAGGCAATTGTGTATAAAACATCAGGATGTTTATTTATCATCTTAGGATGTTTCTCCACTCTGACAACCAAAAATTGATTTAACAGGCACTGGATAGTTTCTTGGTGGGGAGAAAGTTTGGCATCCTTGAAAGTCAAGTCTCTGTTAACTTGTTTAGCTACGAGGTTCGATTCTCTTCGTATGAATAATACTTTTACCCCCCTTTTTAAAACTTCTAATAGCCTAAGGATTAGGGCCTCATATTTAGCTTCATTATTTGGGATTTTATAAAAAAAAATGATTTTCTCTTTGTTGTTAGAGATTATGCTTACTGCTCCCTCGATACCCTGTGTGCACGAACCATGAATTCCATATTCAATTCTTCTATATTCAATTCTTCCATATCTTTAACCAAGGAGGCTTAAAAGCTATACCTTGGTAGCTCCTCACTCTAAGTTTCAAAATTTAGGCTTGGAAAATTCGCTAAGAGATCAACTTGAGCTTAACTTTTGATAGCCGCGGGTGCGAGACACTTTAAATCATATAACGGGAGTATAAGGAAACATTTGACTACTCTCTAGAGAAAAATAGTTCTTGTGATAAGGTACTTTATAGGATCACACTTGATGATGACATGCATCGTAAATACGCGTAGGTAGTGTCTTAATGATGTAACGTAGGATGTGTGTGCTACGTGAGTACCTAAGGCTCAAGTGCAAGTCGATCGCTCAAGTTCAAGTCGATCGCTCAAGTATTACCCGGTAATTCGGGATCGAATCCTCAGGGAATATGACGATAAATATTTTGACGACAACAAGGTAGGCTCATAAAATTTAGGTATCGACTCTTGAAAGAAAAGAAAACGTAGTTTGATTTTGGGAATTTTTTTAATTAACTATGAAAACTTAAACTAGCAAATACAATTTAATTTAGGAGAAAGCAAGAAACTAAATTTTTAGTTTTGAAAACAATTTAGGAAAAGTGGAGTTGCGATCTAATTCCCCGAACCGTAGGTATTTTCCGCTAAATATATAATTTGCGACAATTATATACTTAATTAAAAGAAGAACATTAATTAAATCGAAGCACTAAACATGTGAGAATGTTACTCCGCATAATATTTAGTCAATAACTAAAGTAACGCGAGCGATAGAATTATTGACACCTATATCATTTTATCAAACACTCCGGTTGCCTACGAAAAATGAAGTTAAGAGGTCTAGAATATTAGTCTCACTAAAAATATTAAACCTTAATAATCACGTATACAATTGTGTTAAATTTTATATCTAACATCCAACACCTAGGTTGGGTTCATATTCCCCGACCCTCTAAGAATCTAGTTGGACATGATATTAATGTTTACGCATGAATTCATTGATGTGCATGTAAAAATAATGAAATAATATAAAAATGATGCAATTTAAAGTTACCTACATTGAAGAACATAAAGCATGCAAGAAGAATCACTACTTGAAGAAAACCCAGAAAAGTTATGATCCTCTATTAAATTAATGGTGGAAAACATGTAAATTGTTTCTCCAATATGTTCTTAATGATAGCTTGCCTTACAATCAATGATCATAGGTTTAAAAGACTCCTAACATGTTTATACACGTGAGAAAATTCGTGTAAAGAAATGTAAAGATAAGCTCAAACTCCTCATCCTAGAATCTAGTGAAAATAACAAAATCTCGTCTTGGATAGAACCCCTTGGCCGAACCAAACCCATCACCAAACCCTTGAGGCAAACTGATTTTCCTGAACGAACCGGTTCGATCATAATCTCTGCCAAATCTACCTTGTTTTTCCTGATTTGATCTTATTTACATTTTCCCCGAACTTTCTTCTTAACTTCAAATGCATGTAACTTTCTAACCTTAGCTCGGATCGGGGTGCCGTTTCTTCCAGTGTTCTCGTGATTTCAAGATCTTCAAATTTTTGACTGGAATCTCCTTCGAATTTTGGATAAAAATTACTAAATTGCCCTTGACTCCCGTGTTTCACATTTTTTTCACCATTTCAGCTTTTCTCTTCCATCCACTTGCACAATTTACTTGTAAAACATGAGAGAAATATTGAAAACACGAAATAATCACCACAAAGAGTCTGTAGCATAAATATGAGATAAATGAGGACTAAATGCACTGTACGAACCCATAAAAATATCTAAAATTAAGGGGATAAATATGTAATATTTTGCCTAATCAAATTTCCCTAACTTTGAATTTTCTAGTTCCGAGCAATATAAAAGAATGAGAGTAAGTGTTTAAATAAACCTCTAAACAACTAAAAGGATAGAATACCTCTTTCTTAGGCAATGCGATTGCATTTAGTGTATGCAACATGCCTTTAAACTCATAGGTTACCCTAGTAGGACGAGTAGTGTCATGGGAGAGTTTGTAGTAGATTTACCCACAAAATTCATTTTTACACGACTCAAAGAAAAGATCAAAATAATTAAAAACCATATAATTTTGAATTATAGAAAAGTAATTACAATAAATTTTTATTCGAGAGATCTCAATTCATAGTGTGTGTGCGAAGCCAAAAATTAACTGATAACTTCCACCGATTGATCATTACGTTACTTTTCAAAAATTTGCTTTGATTCAATTTCTCACAGAATGCTCTCACAAATGAATCACTCGGATTGTGACTTTTTCTAATGGTGCGCGTGAAATTAAGAGTAAATGTAATGGACATGAGTTCACGCACAAAATTTGAAAGATGAATTTTTTTTATGGTTATTAGATCTCATGAACGGGATACGATCATTGAAAAATGAAAAAAAAATATTATCCTTTATTCGCACAATTTTGTATCTCTATAATCTTTTTGTATTTAAGCTCTCCACACGATAATTGACTTCGTTATTCAGACTCGGTTAATTCTTTTTCGGGTTAAGGTGTTTTGAGTAATGATGGGAGCATTGGGAAATTTTTGGATTTGAAATTTTTTTCTTACGATGTCCGTTGGCACTTTTTCGGGCTTTTGCTCATTTTTCTCCTTTTCTTTTCTTCATCCTTCTATTTCATGTTTTTCTATTTTTTTCTTTCTATTTTGTTTGAGTATTTTATTCTATTTTTCTGTCCCTATTATGTACCACATGGACTTTATTTATGGATTTTTTAATTTTCACAACTCCGGGCCAATTTGGGTTTTTGGGGGTAACAAATGATAATGATATGATTTTTGGGTTCAAAATGGATTGCAAAAGGATATTTCTCATGACTTTTTATGGCTAACATTTTTGGGTAAACAAACGATGGCCTAACTTCACGTGCCCAAATTACTAATGACATTACCATATGCGTCTCAAGGTTTATTTTTAAATTTTGAGACATTTTAAGCCCGTTTTAACATAATATTTTCACTTGTTTTTCGTAACCGATCAAACAAAGATTTAGAGATCAACTACGTTTTGTTATCACTGAAAGAATTTTTGAGTTAATTTTAACTCGAACTAATTTAAGTACTCAAAAGCGATGATAGGCTAAAAAATCTCACCGGTTAAAATCTCCACACGTCTCCGTATAAGTCGTTAATTTTCACTCAATTTTCGTTTTTGGTCAATTTCGACTTAGTGCAATGAATTTTTACAAATTGAGACTTCAAATAAAATTTAGTGATATTTTTGAAGATTTTAAATTCCAATTTTTATTTATTTGGAAGAAAACTTATTTTTGACTTTTTTTTAAATTTTCAATTTTTTTAGAGTTTTTGATAATTTTCAATTTTTTTGGGGATTTAAAACTTGTGAAGTTTAAAATACGCATTCGTATCCCCCTCACTTAGACTTTTGCATTGTCTTCAGTCAAAAGGACAAATATCTATATAAGACAGGAAAGAGTGCGGAAATAAAATAAACAAAATTTAAAATGCACTAAACAATAATAAACTCAAATATCATTTTCATTAACAAGAGATAGAATGTTTACACAGTTTCTTTTTTAACGATATAACAATGAAAATAAAGAAACTACAAAATAAAAACCGAATTAATTCGTCTCTTGCTAAAATGCACTCGAATCACTCTTAAACACTCTACGCACTCACACGACTCAAAGATACAACAAAACTCACCCCATACGTGTTGGTGTGCGACGACATCTCTTTGAAAACCGACCTATCCGCGTATACGGGGTCCAATAATAGAATCGTCTACATCTACTCCAAATCATAAATCAACCCAATAAAAAAAGTATACATATGGAGACACATAATGAATGCAGTGAGTGGAATTATCGAGATGCACCATCACATTATAGCATAAATGGTCAGACTTGAAGATATTATCATAATAAAATTTCGAATGACACGTTAAGCCTAGATTTCCCTAAAACTCGAGAATGGATAAACTGGGGTCCAAATCGGACGACACTCTAATCATGTCCTCGACCTCATCCAAAACCTCAAATGTCACGGGTGGACGTGGTTGAAAAGGACAATGCGGTATGACAAAATATGCGTCGCCGGGTGGAAATGCTCGAATAATTTTCTCCACCATCTCATCACTAATAAATAAAACCTCATGTTTTAACATACTTTCGAAAGGCTCGAGTGCACATTCACAAAAAGGAATTGATCTATCCCAGCATTCCAGTCCCTCTCATATAAGTCACAAAATGAGTCCAATAATAATTGGGCTTCAACAGTGATATCCTCTTCAATCGGGCATAATTCTTTCTCAAAGTTTTCAAGACTCATATTGTTGATGTATAAAAATTGATAGATTCCATTTGTATAATCACAGATAAAAATGATGAAAATAATTCAAATCACACACATAAAAGAAAGAGATTTTAGAGTGGTTCGGCTGTAAAATAGCCTACGTCCACTGTAGTTGTTATTTAAGCAGGTTTACAATAACTCAAAAAGATGAGTATATGTGTGTATGGAATTGATTTGTCTCCCCCTTTAAGTTGAGGTATGGAATTGTATTTATGGGGGAGTGAAACCCTAAAGACGGAATGCCTTTATACTGTCAGGCGATTACATCTATATACAATAAGTAAAACCCATAACTGGTTGATATTTCACACGAATAACCAGTGGCGTTCCATCTGGTTGGCCTTCTAGAGTTGGGTGGCCTTCCTTCTGGCTAAGTTCTTTTGAGGTTGATCAAATAAGTTGTTTGGTTACATTAGATGACTCGTGTGCCTACTTCAATAGTCTACATATGAGCATAATTTTTACATACAACAAAATCCACCAATGCTTCATGCTTGACATTTTCATGAAAGTATGGAGTATTTAGCCCAAGGAAGTTGCTCGGCATACATTAGTAAGTATTTACTTGGCATCTGACCTCCCACACTTGTAAACTTTTTACCTGCACTATTTGACGATGGCATTTTTGTAAATAGTTTAAAGTGTAGCGAACCGCCAAAGGGTAATTTATTTTTTTCCCGCCTTTAGAATTGTGCAGCCGTCACAATATCAACTGTTCGTTCAGTTAATCATTATTTTTTCTTTTTTGAGGTAAGCTATAAAAGCGAAGCTTGCACCGATTATTTTTACCACAACTTTTTTCATTTTTTAAAATTATACGTGTCTCCAAGCATCCCTTTCGCTTTCATTCTCATCGTTCCTGCTTCAGCACTCATTTCCTCTCTAAGCCTTCTTTCCTCTTCTTTGATTTCTGTACTCTATTTAATCATAGTTTATAATGTTCATGGAGATTCTTTATAAGAATTTAGGAGGGAAAGAGGAATTCCTGATTGAGTAGTTTTAGAAATTGTCATTAGCAGAAGGTCATTGGATTTCTTCTCTATTTATAGCTGAGTGCGGCTTTACCTTTCCCCCAATCATTTTTTTTTGGAATTTTGTCAATACTTTGATATTTTCCCTGCTAGGGTAGATACTAATACATAGATGATAGTAATTGGGATTTATAGGCGTAGCTAAATATATAGAACCCATATTGGTATTCTTGAGTTGATGCTCTGCTATACGTGGGTTACTGGTGACAATACCTACTATTTCAGGATTAGGTTTGCCAATAGGGCTTTAGTGGTCAACTTACCAGATTCTAATAAGGACTACTTTTATTATGGCGTAGTGGTCAAGAACTGGAAACTTGATCCTCTTCAACATAGGGAAGAGTATGATGGACACAGGTCTCCTCAAACAGGGCAAGGTATAGGTTATAATTTTTTTTCCATTTTTCTGCATATTACCTATTTAATGATATGTCAATTAACCTTCTTGTCTTCTTTTTATATAATGGAGAGTAAGAAAAAGTGTCCTAAGGAAGGGGACATCAAACTTCAAGAACTTAAATATTTATGGAGAATTCATCAGAGAATTGGTGAAGAGAACCCAAGAGCAGCCTCCTACCTGTTGAATTATAAGAGTTCCATCTCCTCTTTTATTGCCCGGCCTACTGTTGCTCTGCCCCCACTTGCCATCAATCTTGAAGAAGATCCCTTGTCCACTTATTTAGCTACTGAAACTATAGGTGTTGAGGTTATTCTTGGAGGAATTTTTTTTATTCGAGTTTTTAAACGTTTATGAAATTCATATTTCTCCTTCTTCCCCTGCTGTAGATATGATGAAGAGGAAATACCCAACTTGATGGGTGGTCCCCTATCTACCCCTCCCAAGTCTGTAGAGGGCAGTAAGAAGACTAAGGCTAATGATAAGAGGTCTATTGGTGATGATGAGACTCAAGACGAGTAGCATCAGTTGAAAAGAATGAAGAGAGGTTTGCTTGATCCTTCAAAATAGGTTAAAAAACACAAGTTGATCAGCAGTCTGTTGTTGACAAGAAAACCCCCAACCAACAAGAGTTAGTGAAGAAAATTCAGGTGACCTAGACATTGGGTCAACCTTCGTTGTTGTTAACCCTGGTTTGGCCATGGGTTTAATAAAGTCTGGGACTCTTGTTGCTGATCGAGATGCATCAGCCCCCTTACCGAGGTCCCGTTTGACTGAGAGGGCTTGCCATAGTTTGGCATTTGTAAATTTCTACTACTTGTTGGTCTATATATTTATAATGATGATACACTGATGATTTTTGCTAACTTTTGTACCGCTATGTGCAGTTCTTGGTTAATTTCAACCAGATGATGGAGAAGGATGACAACTGCATTCTTCTGGGGAAGTTGAGGAGGCCTTTGCAGGTCTGAGAAACTCCCTGAATGAATCTCATTGAGGTATAGAGACAAAATAAAAATCCTGGGAAGAGGAGATGAAGAAGGCCAATGACAGGGCCAACTATGCTGAGGGCCAGTTAAAGTCTATAGAAGATAGGGCTATAACTGCTGAAAACAGGGCCAAGGTGGCTGAAGATAAGCTTGTCTATGTCACTGCCCATGCCAAAACTGTAAAGGACAAAGTGACTAGTTTTTCTTCTAAAGTGATTGCCCTCAAGTTCAAGGGAAAAGATGATTTTGACAAAGGCTGGGAGAAGGCCATTTTTGCTTCCTCTGCTCAAATTGAGTATGCCAAAAAATTATCCTTCAAGGAAGGCTGGACTGAAGCTTTGAAGGAGGTCGGCACAGAGGAGAAATCTGAACTCTTCTCAAGACATGATTCTGGCACTCCCCCCAACTTGACCGAGGAGTTTGGTGATAAATAAGGGTTATGAGAGTCCTCTGTTATGCCTTCTGAGCCTACATTAGTGCCAGTCGACCTACTAGCTGATGGTCAATCCCAGGCTAAGGATAAAGAGAAGGTCTAGCTAGTCTGCTTTTGTGTGTTTTCGTTTATTTTTCTTACCTTTGGTGTAATAATTGTTGTACATATGAATTAATTATCAATGAAAGAATAACTTTTTGTCTCTATTCTATGATGCTCTTGATTTTTTGATGAACATCATTATTTATTCTTTGTTGTTTTATGGTATCTTAGATTTTTTTGTAAACTTATGTCCCTATTTACGATTTTCCAGTTTGATGAAATAAAGAGAGCTATAGTAGCTACTGAATTCGATCTGCTCAAAAGAAGTAAGAATCCCTAGGAAGCTAGTCATGTTCCTCTGACTGAAGAAGATTTGAATGGGTTGCTCGGCCCTGATTGATTTGACCATGTCAAGGAGTCTTATATTTATCATTATTATTTATGGGACAGGGCTGTAGCCAATAATTCTTGTTATTACGAAATAATAGAGCAATTACAAGAGGATGACGACCATTCCAAAACTTTTTTGCATGCTGATTATGAAGGTAAGTATAAAGCTTTAAGCGAAGGATGGGGTTTTGAGAAAAAATTACAAGATATCACTTTTGCTCTGAACATAAGGAATTATCTTGGAAATAAGATATGGAGAATGCCCAAGGAATTATTGTTATACTGGAGAAGGAGAATAACTCTTTGAGGAATGAGCTTGACAACTGGAAGAAATCGTCCACCAGTGGTCCTGGATGAAGGTGCTTCTTTCCTGGAAACTAAAAATACAAGTTTAATGGAAGAACTTGAAGTATTGAAGAAAACCAGACTTGGGAAAACTTCCAGGAAAAGGGTGATTGTTCTAACAACAGTTACTGAAGAAAGAATAGGAAAATGTTGGCTGATCAAGCGGCCCAGTTAAAAGCGAAGAATAAGGCCATTACCAACCTATTGGCCCAATTGAAGATCAAAGATGTTAGTATTGCTGATCATTCTGCTCAAATGACAACCAATGATAATGTCATCAAGAATCTTCAAAACCAATTAGAGAGGTTGACTTTCTCATTCCGTAAATAACCCAGAGAGGTATGGATGGAAGTCTATAATGAGGCTTAAGGCCATATGGATGAAGACCTTGCTCAAAGTAATCGTGAGGGATATAAAATGAGGTGGACTAATTTGCTGAATTTACTAAAATATGACCAGAATAACACCTTGTGGAATTGGAATGATCCAGGCTTGTTAGATTGTGACAAGCCTCCCTTCAAGTTGGACACAACATGGGTTCTCTCGGATGCCATTCCTCAATGTTTGATAACTAGTTACTTGGGGGACTATGGTCTTCATGGTGAACATGAAATAGTTCATCCTCCTTATTTGATTGACAGGCCGAGCAGCAGCAACAGACATATATTGAGAGACTTTAACTACATAAATTCTCCATATACCCTTGATGATCCTCCACCTGGGATGGACAAGGCTCAAGGAAAACGTCCAACTGAATAAATTTGTACTTGCTTGATCCTGATTGTAATACCATTAGTATTTGAATAAAAATACATATACTTGTTTTCAACTTATGATTAATTAATCGATTGGCCGACTCGGTAATCTGCTTGTTTAAATAATGTGATCTTGAACTGTGATTGTAGGGACTTAGATTCTACTAATGCACTTAGGTAAAGTTGTAACAACTTTGAACTAAGTGTTGGTATTAGTTACCAGTGGCGACCAAGTGTGTTTAGGAATGTATATATATTCTTATTTTTATAACTTGGTCGGGTAAATCTTCTTGTGTTTATACATGAAGTTTTATTGACTTGTTGTTTGTGACTCGTTGAGACGAAGTCATTCATGAGCTAATAATAGGAGATTAAGCATATTAGGAATCCATGTATGTATCCCTGTGTTTAGGAATGTATACATGTATTCTAGTATTTAACTTAATAAAAAAAATGACTGCTTATTAAGTTATTGATGCATCTCGAATTTGATAAGTTCAACCTGATTAAGTAGTTGATTAAATAGTTGTTGACGTCTGTTGATCGTTGAATACCAAGTGATATTGTTTGAGTATTGTTCTGTTTTTTATGGCGATGTATATCACTGTACTCCGAAAAAAATTGAAAAATTGAAGTATAATGGAACTAAAATCAAGATTTTTTATTGAACTAAAAATAAAAGTTTGTTGAACAGAAAGCAAAAAGAAATACAAAATGCATTTATTTCACTGATAGTATTTTGGGAGGTGGTCAGCATTCAAAGGATTCATGAATTCTTCCCCATCAAGTGTCTCCAGTCGAAAAGTTGCTGGTCAGATAACTGCTCAAATGCGATATGGACCGTGCCAATTTGCCTCAAGATTATTTCCTTTATGATGACTTTTTTGAGGACATAGTCGCCTTCTTTAAGTTGGTTGGCTCGACCCTTTTATTGTAAAAATGAGAAATCCTTTGTTGATATGCAACAATTCTGAGGGAAACATCCTCTATAACTTCTTCCACCATATCTACATCTAACCTTATCATTAGATCACTTTTAAGAGAATCAAAGTTCAAAACCCTATGAGTTGGTAGGCCTATCTTAGCTAGTACCATGGCCTCTGTCCCCAAAGCAAGCATATAAGGTGTTTCTCCAGTGGCTGTCCTCGGCGTGGTTCTGTAATCCCAAAGAACAAATTGTAACTCATTGATCCAGTTACCATTGGTAGCATTGAGTCTCCTTTTTATTCCATTAAGCAAGGTTCTATTAGTTACTTATGTTTGACCAGTGCGTTGTGAATGTTCTAGAGCAGAATGAAGTTTTTGGATATTGGATTTAACATAGTATGCTTCAAGTTTATCATTGTTAAACTGGGTGCCTTGGTCAGTAATGAAGGCATAAGGTATGGCATACCTGCATAGAATGTTCTTTCATATGAACTGGAATACCTTCTTATAGGTTATCTCTATCAATGGCTCTGCCTCCACCCATTTCGTAAAATATTCAACAACTACCACAAAATATTTGAACATGCCTTTGGTTGTTGGAAATGGGCTGACCAAGTCAATGCCCCAAATGGTGAATGTCCATGGAGAAGTTATCGATGTCAAAGCAGCCCCTGGTGTCCTATGAATTGCTGCAAATCTATGGAACTTATCACATTTTCTGGCGAAGGACCTACAATCTGCCTTCATAGTTAGCCAATAATACCCATGTGTGGTAATACGCTGGACTAACGATCGACCAACTGAATGAGCTCCACAAGAACCTTCATGTACCTCCTTGATTAAATCGATCACTTCCTATGGATGGACACATTGTAGTAAGGAAACAGTGTATCCCCTTTTGTACACCTAACACGCACTTGGTCGGGTTCAGTTTCATTTAAAGCTTTTCTAGTTGGTCAAATGTTTGACTGACGTCTTTGATGTGATCTGAAGATTTTCTACTTTTGTTTAACATGCCATCTACATCCACCTCTATATGCTTCCCAATTTGTTCTTCTAACACCTTAATTACCAATCTTTGGTACGTCGGTCCAACATTTTTAAAGCCTGAAAGGCATAATGTTGTAGCAATAAGTACCTCGGTTGGTGATAAAAGAAGTGCTCTCTTTATCTTCTGGTTTCATTTTTATCTGGTTATATCCAGAATAGGCATCCATGAAACTCAACAACTCATGTCCTGCTATGACATCTACTAACTGTTCAATTATGGGTAAAGGAAAATGATCCTTTGGGCAAGCCTTGTTAAGATCAGTGAAATCTACACATATACACCACTTATAATTTTTCTTTTTGACCATCACAACATTTTCCAACCACGTTGGGTATTTTACATCTTCAATGAATTGGGCTTTTTGTAGTTTTTCTACCTCCTCTTGGATGGTGATAACTTGCTTTTTGTGTGTATTTGTTGAAAGCCAAGTTAGTCAAAACCTCAAATTACCTACAAAATATAACAATCTCAAGTGTAGAGGTAAGTAAGGGTATCAATCCACATCAAGGGGTTAAGATAGAGACAAACTCAATTGTAATTCAATTTATTTTCTTTTTGTGCTTTTTCACTTTTCTAATTTTTTCATCTTTTCAAATATTAAAACAATTGGGTGAGGTGAGGTGAAATAACACTAAACTAAAATGTGAGATGAAAACAACTAACTAGAAAGTGACTAAAAGTGAAAAATAACTTAGAATTTAAAATGGGTGTTATAATATAGAATTTTGATTTTCTCTCGAAAATCATTTACCCTCTCTCGAGGCGTAAATTTAAGGGTGAGGGATCAAAATTAATATTCAAAGAGAATTTTCAAGTAATCAAACTAATTAAATTAAAATAATATCAAATAAGGGTTCACCCCACCACTTGAAAGGGGATTTAGCCCAACATCATATTAAACATGATAATCAAACAATCGAAGGCTAATAAAATAAAGTAGAAGAGAAGAACAATCAAACCAAATCTCTTTAAGTGAAATTGGACTCCAATCCTTGAATTTACAATTTACATCCCTCCAATTGAGCATCCAAGTGATTTGCAATTAAATAATCACTCAATTAAATCTCTTACAAAATTTAACCTCACAAATATCTAACAAAAATAAAAATAATAAAATAAAACTATTTACAAAATGGTGTTTATCCTAATTTATTTTATACACTAAAGTATCTATAACTCTCTCTAGAATTCTCTTATTATTTCATGATAAGTCTTCAAATGAGGTATTCCATCCTTATATAGTAGGCACATGGAGCATGGGGGTATAGTTGGAAGAATTAAGGTGCAAGAGGATGGGGTGTGTGAACATGGGGGTAAATTGGGTAATGGGAGAGCACATGTGCATGGCAAAGGGGTGAGGTAAGGAAGGTATATGTGTGAGGGAATTGGGTGACAAAATTTGATATGGTTATGGGGTATTTTGGGTAATGGGGTAAAAAGAGGTTGTTGGGGGTTAGTTTGGGTATATGGGTTAAAAGGGTTTATATGGCTTAAAACACATGTGGGCATTTAAGTTGGTTGACTTGGTCTTGGTTTGCATTTGGCAGGTAAAAGTCCTGGCTTTTGGAAATGGGTTGAAATAGGTATGGGGTTTTGGAAGAGCACGATCGGATTCGGGTGGAGGTTGGGCTAAGGTAAGTTAAGGGTTGATGTGCGGTTTGGAATATGGAGATGGGTGTTGGATCGCCCGGGTTTGGAAGCGTAGGAGATAGCCGGCGGGGGGGTCGCAGGTCGACGGGGCTGCCGGGTTTTGTTGTCTACTGGTGAGGTCCGGATCAGGTCGACGATCGGACTCATCGACTGGGCCAGGGGGAAGTTTGTTGAGTGAGGGGCTGGATAGCACAAGGGGCGATCATGGCCTGGGGTTCCGCCGGTCAGGCTGTCATCGGATCTAGGCGAGGGTTCATAGCTGGCTGATGATGGGATCATCGCCGGCGGTGGTGTTGATGTGGGGTTGATGGGTTGGAGTGATTTTAATGTTGGTATGATGCGTTGATAATGGAGAATTGGGTAAGAGAGAGGAGAGAGGAGGTGGGTTGGTTGAGAGGTTGAAGATGATTGAGGGATATGGTGTTTGAGGGTGTATGGTGTATGGTGGGGATGAGGGTGTGGTATTAGTTTAGGGTGTATGTGAGTGTAGGATATTTGTATGTGTGTATTTAATTTGTATCCAACTAAAATAATAACGACTCAACTAAAATTAATAAAACTTAAAAAAATAAAATCTAACTAAAAATGAAACAAGCTAAAAACAATAAAAATAAAAATATTAAAACTTAAAAATAAAATAAAATCCTAAGCTATATAAAAACTAAAATAAAACAAAAGAAATAAAAACTTAAATTCAAAATGAAAACTAAAGTCCTAAAAAATATAAAATCTAATAAACTAAAAATAAACTCCTAAAAACTAATCCTAATAAAACTAAAAACTAATAAAAATCAAAATAAAACATCATTAAATAAAAAGAAATAAAAAATAAAAACGATTCAAACTAAAAATTAAAAAAATAAAATAAAATACAAAAGGGAACAAATCAAACACACACGGCTCGGGACATGGTTTAGGTTAGGTTAGGGTAGGCTAGGGCATGGGACAAGGGTAATTAGCTCCATAATTTGCACAATTGCCTTGAAATATGCATTTGAGCGTCGCAACGTGCATTCGACTTACAAAATAGACAATAAAGTTCATAAGACCCAAATTACCGAGAATTAGCAACTAAAATACGTCTATTCGGGGTATAAAATGTACACTTTTTGGGTTCTTATCACACCACTCCCAAACAGAGCATTGCTAGTCCTCGAGCAATAAGATAGAGAGAAAGAGAAAGATAAGTAACCAAAAGTGTACCACTTTTGCGGGCACTTGCGATTGCACTTAGCATGTGCAACAAGCCTTTAAACGTATAGGTCGCCCTATAGGACGAGTTGTGTCTCGTGAGGGTTTGTAGGGAATATACAAACAAAATTCTTATTTGCAAAAGGCAGTCAATCTCTTATTAGACATAGAATAGTCGGACAATCCATTATAAGAGAAATAATTTGGGAAATACAAGCTAGAATGTGTAAAATGTCTAGCTAAGTAAATACACAAGGCACATCCTTCTTAGAACTCAACGTGTGTAGTGTGAATCCATCAAAACGGGTCGAGCATCACAAGTGTAATTCCTAGATTTCCTTTTCAGAATCAACACTTCAACTTCAAAATCTCACTGGATATCTCTCTCTCAAACGAACTCTTGGGATATGGGTTAGTGTATCGCTCTTGTGTGTAAGGAGGTGAGTAAATGTAAGCAAGTTCAAACGTCTCACACACACATAAGAAAGAACGACCATTTAAGAAAGAAAATGATCTCATGAAAGGAATATTAATCACTATAGTGAGAAAGTCGAGTTATTCACCATGTTGACTTTCATTTGCTCGAACACCTAGGGGAAATATGGAGGTTTAAGGGTGAGGGGAAAATAAAATGGGAAAGATGGTATAAGGTAGGATGGAATAGAACGGTGATGGATGAGTGATGAATATGCGATGTGAAATGGATGAAAAATGGATGGATATGCGATGTGAGAGAGTGTACATCACTTAAGGCACAAATGTCTTTATTTCAAAACTAACTACAAACTCTCTTTGTTTTCTTTTTTCTCTCTCTCTCTCTCTCTCTCTCTCTCTCTCTCTCTCTCTTTTTTCTTCTTCTTGTTTTTTCTATTTTTTTTCTTCTATTTTTATGTTTTTTTCTTTTTTTTTCTCTCACTTTTCAAACCAACACTGAAGACATTTAACATTTGGAATCAACACTCTTTTTCTTAAAATGATGGTGGATGATATATAAATGGAGTGGGGAATGTGTATGGATGATGTAGGGAATATGTGAATATGGTAACATAATGGGTTACATGAATGGTAAATGGTATGAAAAAGGGGTGAGTGTATGGATGAAAGTTTGGTGATCGGGACAAACTTCAAGACACGCATTTCTTATAACTCGAAAATAATTTCATTCTCAGTGATCAAGCCGAAATTTTATGAAGAATAATGAGATCATACAATGATTAAAGTGTGGACCCAAATGAAGTTGAATCAACTTGTGACTCGGAGATTACGTAAAATACTCTAAAAGGGTGAAAGGCACAAATCTCACAAGCTAAAGTCTCTACTAGTGATCCTTAAGGTTCTATTGGGAATTGTAATACTCTTTAACTTTAATCGTAGTGACGTGATAAGTGCGTAACTTTTGTTGAGTCTAGAAATTCATGGTGAAAAATGCCTTGGGACGTATTACATAAGCTATTTATAAAAAAAAATATTATCTTGCTTGATTCCTAGACTTAAAAAGATGGATGATTGAAAATTCACATCAATGAGAGAGATGAAAGAAACTGCACGAAATTTTAAAAATCAAGTTCAAAAATAAAAAAATTTCAAAAGAGGTACGATTTTGATAAAATTCCCCTCCCCAAACAAAAAGGAACATCATCCTAGATGTTAAGTAAAAATGACTTTTAAAATTAAGAGCATAAGGTAGGAAATAGATTACCAGAATCAACCGCTAATGAAGTGGAAAGATGTAGCCAAGAACAAACCTGAATAAATGATAAGAAAAATAATGTGTACAAGTCTATAAGCATAAGAAAGCATTGGGTGATGTGAAACACCACCCCCAACCATGATAAGACTAGTACAAGAAATGCGGGCTGCCTCCCGGTAGAGCTAAGTTTAATGTCTTCAGCCAGACCGAAGGGATATCACCCTAAAGATAGGAACGAGAAAAGTGTGGGGCGGCAGAAGAATGGGTGATGAGAATCATCCCCAAACAAGATTGAAGTGTCAATATTGTTGGATAAAGGCTAAAGGGGTCAATGCACTTGTATGGAAAAGTGCATGACGCGATGCAAAACATCGGTGGACCATGAGCGGGTGGGTAAAAGGGTAAGGGTGAGGGTTATGAGGTATTGACCACGGGCCTTATTGAGCCGAAAGGTGAGGGAAACTAGGGCCCTATAAGCATGGTGCTCTAATTGGTGAGGGAGGCAAAATGGTTTGCTAAGTTGAATCGAATGGGCCTGAGAAAAATCACACGACCATTCTATAAATGGGCGATGGTAATGGTCGCGCTGTAACACGTCAGGGAGCTGTTGAGAAGAAAAATCAACACCACAAGGAAGCGGTGTGCATGGAAGAACAAGCTCGGTGTCATGGAAGTGGAGAGTATCACCACAAATACTCTCGTAGATGGTGGAGGATGGTTTCAGGTGAGGATCTAAAAATGTAGATGGAAACATGAATTGTGTAAAATCAAGATCCAAACCAGGTGGTGGAGTGGAAGGGATAATGGGTGGGTCGGGTGGGATAAATGGTGTATCAAGTGGGATAAATGGTGGAGGAAGTTGATCCAACTCAAGAGTGGGGGATACACACTCATTTGGAGGGACATAATGATCCTCAATATCCTCCTAAAGAGGGGGTGTGATATCAAGTGATGGTGAGATAGACTTAGCCACCAATGTATCACCATCCGATGTGGTGAAAGGGTAGGACGAGGCACCATGATCAGAGATAAAGGAATTACTAGAGATAATGGGCTCAAGATGAGCCAAGCATGGTGGAACTTGATCCTTATCCGGAGAGGTAGAAACCATCTTGGATTCAATCTCAAGAAAATGGTGAGCACTCATAGACGAAGCTATCCTAAAAGATATGGGCATGTCAGAGACATATGAAATTGGGGCATAAGGTAAAAGCTCGGGCATATTTTTTGATATGACGGGAGTGTGAACCGCAATGATGGGTTCATTTGGATATGGTGGAATTTAATTAGGCTCACTATCGAAAGGTAAGTCAACACAATTGTCAACTTGGGACCCGAACCATGGAATGGTCTCAACTTCGAGATTCTCGGGGTGGTATGGTTGGTCACACTCAAAATCTATGTCACAAGAGGACACAACATCATCACACTCGGGTGAAACAATGGGTGGATCCATGGGAATGTCCAACTCTCTCGCACACTCCAAATCATTTAATCGTTGTTCAAGCCTTTGGAGAGCTTGAGTTTGAATTTGAGTGGCTTGCTATTGCTTGATGATAAATTGTTGCAAGAGGCATTCGAGAGCGGATGTGGATGAAGGTGTGGGAGTGATGCGTGGTGGCGGTGGTTGACGTGGACACAACTCGCTATGATCATGACTGTATGGAGAATACTCAAATGAAGTGGGTGGAGTGGGGCCAAGTTCAACATACACGAAAGGATCGCTTTCGTGATGGACAATTGGTTGATACTTATGGGGTGCGTAGTGAGGGAACTGATCATGAACGGGTGCACATGAGTTCCATGACAACTGTTGGAACATGTGAGGATCCACAACATCGAGTTGGGATTCGTATTGTGTGGAAGGGTGATCAGGCCTCCACGAATAGATCGGGTATTCACACCACTCGGGATTAGGTATATCGGGATAGTAGGCCGAGGTGGATTTCGAAACAGTGTCATATGGATACACATGTTCCACGATGGGTTCGGATGGATATGGAATGTAAGGGCACTCATGGGTCATGTGATCAACGTAAGAAAAATGGGTGCACGACAAAAGATGCGACACGTTGATACTCATCATCGGAGGCGATGAAATATGAGATGCGTGCGTGGACGACGCATGAGTATCAACGTTACTCG
This sequence comes from Sambucus nigra, assembly GCA_949130495.1. Lineage (NCBI taxonomy): Eukaryota > Viridiplantae > Streptophyta > Magnoliopsida > Dipsacales > Adoxaceae > Sambucus > Sambucus nigra. The sequence continues at coordinate 347,614,013 of OX422223.1, read as the reverse complement.
TGAGAGAGGTGAAACCACTAAGAAGATCATAAAGAGACGGCTCAGAATCACTATCACACGTGTCGCGTCACAATGGGAAATGACCAAAGTAGTCCCGTAAAGGACGTTTTTCGACCATGTGGAGAGAAATATTTTTTTGGAGTGTTTTTTTTTAAAAGGAAAGAATTTTTTTTTGGATTTTTTTTTAAATAATGGAAGAAAATATTTTTGGATTTCGTTATAAAACGGAAAGAAAATATTTTTGGATTTTTTTATAAAAATGAAAGAAAATATTTTTGGATTTTTTTGGAAGAAAAGGTGGGGAGAAATATGGACTCTTGATTTGGACGAACCAACTAAAATCGACTACCGAAAATGAATTGGACACACGCACAAGTTAACGAGAATTCCTAACTAGCACATAGCCAATTTTTATCTTGAAATTTAGGGAAAGGGGTAGTCAAATTTTAATTAAGTCCGCGGGGGATAAAAATTCACGGAATTCTTTGTGATCGCCTTTGCAAAAATATTCTCCTAGTGGGCTACCTAGTTAATGGATTTTAAATTTAATGATGGCTAGGGTAGCACACAATTGGTAAGCGAGTGAGTCGGGTGATGAAATCCCTTCTCGTGAGTGACCGGGTGTAGGTCTTAGTAATTTAATTCATCACACCATTCGAAAAATAAATGCGAGAATAAAATCACATAATATCACATAAGAGCATACAAAATTGAGTCGCTAACAGGAGAGGTGCGAGGGTTTAGAAATGTACCTCCCACGGTTTTTTAGGCTGTGGGGTGCCGAAAATTTTGAGTCGACCGGGGGTAGATTATGACTATCTCAGTCCGCCCCGGGATTCCTACCGACCCAAGGTAGAGAGGCTTCTTTTTCTCACCTTTGGACTCCCTCTCTCTACCGAGTCCGGTTTACCTAGCAAGCTTGTCTTCGATTTATTACAAATTTAAAAATAAATAATAAATGGTGTCTCTATGCACCGCAATACAAGCAAATTAATTAACTCATAATACAAGCCTTATAAAATAAAGAAAAATGGTACTAAAATGCAACAAAATATAGGAAATAAATGAACTACAAAATTGAATTCGCTCCGAGTGCTTCACACTCCCAAGACTGGCAACGGCACCATTTCATAACTTGCTTTTTGTGTGTCGTTGTTGAAAGCCAAGTTAGTCAAAACCTCAAATTACCTACAAAATATAACAATCTCAAGTGTAGAGGTAAGTAAGGGTATCAATCCACATCAAGGGGGTAAGCTAGAGACACACTCAATTGTAATTCAATTTTATTTTCTTTTTGTGCTTTTTCACTTTTCTAATTTTTTCATCTTTTCAAATATTAAAACAATTAGGTGAGGTGAGGTGAAATAACACTAAACTAAAATGTGAGATGAAAACAACTAACTAGAAAGTGAAAAATAAAGTCTAACACTAAAATAAGAGATAAAGTGAGGTAAAAAATTGTGAGAACAATCAAGGAATGGGATTACACCACAAATTTTAGCTATTCTAATTAATTAATTGAATTAATTGAATTCTCCCAAATTAATATCAAAATTACAAATCAACTCTCATTGCAAATGTAATTTTAATAGTAACCTTTTAGAAAATTAAGTTTAACCCCCCACAACTCTAGAAAATAGATCTACACTCCTTTTAATTAATCACCCGCTAGGATCGATTTAATAAAATTTATGTAAATCTAGAAAATGAATTTTAGAGTTGAAATTCAAGGAATAATACCACACTTAAGAAACTCCTATCTCTAGTTCGAATCTAAAATGGGTGTTATAACCTAGAATTTTGATTTTCTCTCGAAAATCATTTACCCTCTCTCGAGGCGTAAATTTAAGGGTGAGGGATCAAAATTAATATTCAAAGAGAATTTTCAAGTAATCAAACTAATTAAATTAAAATAATATCAAATAAGGGTTCACCCCACCCCTTGAAAGGGAATTTAGCCTAAAATCATATTAAATATGATAATTAAACAATCAAAGGCTAATCAAATAAAGTAGAAGAGAAGAACAATCAAACCAAATCTCTTTAAGTGAAATTGGACTCCAATCCTTGAATTTGAAATTTACATCCCTCCAATTGAGCATCCAAGTGATTTATAATTAAATAGTCACTCAATTAAATCTCTTACAAAATTTAACCTCACAAATATCTAACAAAAATAAAAATAATAAAATAAAACTATTTACAAAATGGTGTTTATCCTAATTTATTTTCTACACTAAATTATCTCTAACTATCCCTAAAATTCTCTTGGTATTTCATGATAAGTCTTCAAATGAGGTCTTCCATCCTTATATAGTAGGCACATGGAGCATGGGGGTATAGTTGGAAGAATTAAGGTGCAAGATGATGGAGTGTGTGCACATAGGGGTAAATTGGGTAATGGGAGTGCACATGTGCATGGAAAAGGTGTGAGGTAAGGAAGGTATATGTGTGAGGGAATTGGGTGACAAAATCTGATATGGTTATGAGATATTTTGGGTAATGGGGTAAAAAGACGTAGTTGGGGGTAGTTTGGGTATATGGATTAAAAGGATTTATATGGCTTAAAACACATGTGGGCATTTAAGTTGGTTGACTTGGTCTTGGTTTGCATTTGGCAGGTGAAAGTCGTGCCTTTTGGAAATGGGTTGAAATAGGTATCGGGTTTTGGAAGAGCACGATCGGGTTCGGGTGGAGGTTGGTCTAGGGTCGGTTAAGGGTTGATGGGATGGTTGTAATGTGGAGATGGGTGTCGGATCGCCCGGGTTTGGACGTGCAGGAGATTTTCGGGGGGGGGGGGGGGGGGTCGCAGGTCGGCGGGACTGTCGGGTTTTGGTGTCTGCTGGTAAGGTCACGGATCAGGTCGACGGTCGGACTCACCGGCGCTGGGTCAGTGGGAAGTTTTTTGAGTGAGGAGATGGATCGCACAAGGGGCGATCGTGGCCTGGGGTTCCGTCGGCCGGGCTGTCGCTGGAGCTAGGCGAGGGTTAATGGTTGGCCGACAATGGGATCATCACCGACGGTGGTGTTGATGTGGGGTTGATGAGTAAGAGGGATTTCAATGGTGGTTTGATGCGTTGATAATGGACAATTGGGTAAGAGAGAGGAGGTGGGTTGGTTGAGAGGTTGAAGATGATTGAGGGATATGGTGTTTGAGGGTGTAGGGTGTATGGTGGGGATGAGGGTGTGGTATTAGTTTAGAGTGTATGTGAGTGTAGGATGTTTGTATATGTGTGTTTATTTTGTATCCAACTAAAATACTAAGGACTTAACTAAAATTAATCAAACTTAAAAAAATAAAATCTAACTAAAAATAAAACAAACTAAAAACTATAAAAATAAAAATATTAAAACTTAAAAAATAAAATAAAATCCTAAGCTATATAAAAACTAAAATAAAACAAAAGAAATAAAAACTTAAATTCAAAATGAAAACTAAAGTCCTAAAAAATATAAAATCTAATAAACTAAAAATAAACTCCTAAAAACTAATCCTAATAAAACTAAAAACTAATAAAAATCAAAATAAAACATCATTAAATAAAAAGAAATAAAAAATAAAAACGATTCAAACTAAAAATTAAAAATATAAAATAAAATACAAAAGGGAACAAATCAAACACGCACGGATCGGGACATGGTTTAGGTTAGGTTAGGGTAGGCTAGGGCACGGGACAAGGATAATTAGCTCCATAATCTGCACAATTGCCTTGAAATATGTGTTCGAGCATCGCAACGTGCATTCGACCTATAAAATAGACAATAAAGCGCGTAAGACCCAATTGTCGAGAATCAGCAAATGAAATCCGTCTATTCAGGGTATAAAATGTACACTTTTGGGTGCTTATCAGATGGTCTGGTTCTTCTCAGGACTGAACACCTTGTGCCTTTGTTTGATTTTCTTGGCATCCTTGTTAATATTAAGATCATGATAGAAGAAAATGAGATCAATCCCGAGCATATCTTCATGACTCCAAGCGAATACATTTTTTCGTTCCCTCAGGAATGCAATTAATTCCTGTTTGAGGGATAGCGCTAATGTGGAGACAATTTGAGTAGTCTTTTCTGGTTTTTCCTCGTCAAGGATTATACTCTCAGTAGCTTCTACTATTTTTCCTTTGACTAGCTCTGTTTAGTCTTGGGGATCCAAAGTGTCAACTTATGATTTGGGCTTTAAAGTGTCGAATTGGTACGTGGTGGTCTTTTTCTTCAAATCGACCAAATCTTTCTGCTCGGCTTAAGTGTAATAGCATTCTCTGGCCACCTTCTAATCACCCTTTACTACCCATACTCCAAAGTGAGCAGGGAACTTCAAACATATGTAGAGAGTGGATGGCACAACTTTAAATTTATTTTATCCTACTCTGTCATGGATCACATTATAAGCTGACTGAACATTTTTAGCCATAATGAAGAAACGCATCTTCTTTGTGTGGGTAACCACTGGCGTCTTAAACTTAGACGGGGTAGGAAAATCGACAATCGCTTTGATGAAAGGATACCCCTTGATAAAATTGGGCTATAATGGATTTGTTTCTTTAGCCATCTCCCTTAATCGATCTTCTAATCGTTGAATTAACCCCTCCCATAATGGATTTTTTGCTTTAGATATATTAGAAGCAGCCCGACCATCTCTTCCATGCATTTTGATAAGCACCCAAAACTGTACATTTTATACCTCGAATAGACGTACTTTAGTTGCTAATTCTCGGCAATACGGGTCTTATATGCTTAAATATTTATCTTGTAGGTCAAATTGTGCATTACAGAGTTCAAACGATTAAATCAAGACAATTGTGCAACAATGGTGCTAAATACCTTGTCCCTAAACCTACCTAAACCCTTACCCGAGCATAAACCTAGCCTAAACCTACCCCGAACCCTGTATGTGTTTAATTTGTGTCTTTTTATATTTTTTAGATTTTCAGTTTGAGTCGTTTTTTTAGGATTTATTTTTAATTTTTTTAGAATTTCTAGGTTTTATTTTCTATTTTCTATTTTTACGTGTATAATTTTATTTTACTTTTATTTTGATTAGTTTTTATTTTATTAGGATTAGAAATTTTTAGGATTTCATTTATTTATTAGTTTTATTAAATTTGTTTTTTTTAGGATTTTAGTTTTATTTTAATAGTTTTCTATTTTTTTTTAGTTTCAATTTTTTATTTGAGTATTTGTTTTATTTTAGAAATAGGATTTTATTTTTTTAGGTTTTTATTTTATTTTATTTTTATTAATTTTAGGTGTCCAAATTAAACACACATAAACATACACTCTATACCCACATACACTTATCCTAAACCCAACCAATCTATCCTACACCTTAATTCACATGCCAATTACTATATACTACCATACACACAAACACCTCTTATCTTAAACCCTCACCCACCTAATCAAACCCACCATCATCTTCCACCTCTCACCACCTCGTTCTCTCTCCTCTCACCAAAACACCATAACTAACAAACAATCTCTCTCTCTCTCCTCATTCTCTCACCATCAAACCCGGTTGCCACCTACCACCCCTTAAATCGCGAACCCTCCGACCTAGCCCCACCTACTCACAACCCGTACTCGACACCGAACCTATCTCTGGCAGCGACCCAACAGCTGACACACCCCTTCTCCAGCGGAACTCACTTAAAAACGGCGTTGCACCACCTCTGTCCCGAACCACCAGCCCAGAAACCATCGCTGACCCGTCCCTCTGACCATCTGCCCGACGACCTCACCCCTGCCGAAACCCGACCTCAACTCCGGGGACAACAGCCACGCCGGCGGCACTGCTGACCCACCTCGCGACCCGCGATCCGACCCTCTTCCTTAGACCTCTACTTCTCCTACCTGAGCCTCCCCTACTCGAATCCTCCAACCCGAGTTCCATCATCCCCATGTGAGCTCCCAAGCTTACACGATTTTGTCCAACTGCTAAAGTCAAAAGCCAAGACCAAATAAATATAATAACCCACATGTCACTTATCCCTTTTTAAACCTCTTTTACCCCACTTCCCATTATGCCCTCCAACTTATCCCCACTCTCTCATAACCTCGCCATCCACATGCACCTTCTATTAAGTCAAAAAATACCCTCAAACATATCCTCACACCTCATCATTTTCATGAACACTCATGCCCCTTTTATCCAAAAATACCCCTAGCTCCATGGCACCTACTATTTAAAGAGAGTTGAAGACCAATTTAAAGGGGGATGGAATAGCTAGATAGATAGGAATTTTTAGAGAGAGAAAGTTTAGGGTTAGAAATAAATTAGGATAAACACCATTTTGTAAATAGTTTTCATTTTTCTTTTTTTGAGATTATTGAGTGATAAATATGCGAGAATTAATTTGAGTGAAATTTTTATGTAATATTGTTAGGATCACTCAAGTTGATGGATTATGAATTTCAACTCATGGATTGAATATCAATTAAGCATCAAGAGATTGGGGTTTGATTGTTCTTTTCTCATCTCATTTATTTTATGCCTTTGATTATTAATTTGTCATAGTTCATATCATGTTAGGTTAAATCCCCTTTCAAGGGGTGGGGTAAAATCCTTATTTGATGTTATTTTATTTTTATTAGTTTAATTACTTGAAAAGTCCCTTTGAATGTTAATTTTGATCCCTCACCCTTAAATTTACGCCTCGAGAGAGGGTAAATAATTTTCGAGAGAAAATCAAAATTCTAGTTATAATACCCATTTTAGATTCGAACTAGAGATAGGGGTTTCTTAAGTGGGGTATTATAACTTGAATTTCAACTCTAAAATTATTTTCTAAGATTTACATGAATTTTAATCGATCGATCCTAGCGAGTGATTAATTAAAAGGAGTGTGGATCTATTTTCTAGAGTTGTGGGGTGTTAAACTTAATTTTCTAAAAGTTTACTACTAAAATTACATTTGCAACGAGAGTTGATTTGTAATTTTGATATTAATTTGGGAGAATCCCATTCCTTGATTGTTCTCACAATTATTTACCTCACTTTATCTCTTATTTTAGTTTAGACTTTATTTTTCATTTTAGTAACTTTATAGTTAGTTGTTATCATATCACATTTAGTTTAGTTTAGTTTTAATCATCACCTCACCCAATTGTTTTAATATTTGAAAAAGCTAAAAAAAGTAGAAAAGTGAAAAAGCACAAAAATAAAATAAAAAGTGAATTATAATTGAATTTGTCTCTAGCTTACCCCCTTGGAAGTGGATTGATACCCTTACTTACCACTACACTTGAGATTGTTACTTTTTGTAGGTATTTTCAGGTTTTGATTAGAAGGACTTTTCAAGCAACGACAAAAGAAAAATATAGACGCCAAAGTCAACTCTATCAAATGGCGCCGTTGCCATTCTTGGGATCGTGAAGCTAGGAGCTGATTTAAACTTGTAGTTCATCTATTTTTATTTTTTTACACTTTATTAATTTTTTTTGTACCATTTTTCTTTATTTTAGAAGACTTGTATTAGGATTTTTATCATTGCTTGTATTGCAGTGCATAGAGACACCATTTATTTTTCATTTAAAATTTGTAATAATTGAAGACAAGCGTGATAAGGAAACCGGACAAGGTAGAGAGAGGGCGTCCAAAGGAGAGGATTTATAAGCCTCTCTATCTTAGGTCGGTAGGACTCCCAGGGACGACTGAGATTGGCGTGATCTTCCCCCGATCGACTCAAAATTTTCATCACCCCACGGCGTAAAAACAGTGGGAGGTACATTTCTTAAACCTCGCGCCTCTACTGTTAGCGAGTCAATTCTTTTGTGTGCTCTTGTGTGATTTTATTCTGGCATTTATTTTTTGAATAGCGTGATGAATTAAATTACTAAGACCTACACTCGGTCACTCACGAGAAGGGATTTCATCACCCGACTCACTCGCTTACCATTGTGTGCTACCCTAGCCATCACTAAATTTAAAATCAATCAACTAGGTAGCCCACTAGGAGAACATTTTGCAAAGGCGATCATAAAGATTTCCTTGATTTTTTATCGCCCGCGAACTTAATTAAAATTTGACTACCCTTTCACTAAATTTAAAGATAAAAATTGGCTATGTGTTAGTTAGAAAATTTTCTTGACTTGTGTGTGTGTCCAATTCATTTTTCGATAGTCAGATTTTAGTTAGTTCGTCCCAAATTTTCGAGTCCATATTTTTCCCCACCTTTTCTTCCAAAAAATCCAAAAATATTTTCTTCCTTTATTTTTCACAAAAATACAAAAAGTATTTTCTTTCTCTCATTTTTAGAAAAATCCAAAAATATTTTCTTTCCTTTTGAAAAAAATATAAAAAAAAATATTTCTCTCCTCATGGTCGAAGAACGTCCTTTACGGGACTACTTTGGTCATTTTCCATTGACACGTGACACCTGTGAGAGTGATCCTGAGCCGTCTTTTTATGATATTTTTCGTGGTTTCACCTCTCTTACGATTTCCCTTGATACTCTTGACCTATCCATGCACGCACCACATACTCCATCGCCCTTGGTGTCAAGTGTCGACGTGTCTCATCCTTTATTGTGCAACCACTGTTATTATGCCGATCACATATCCCATGAGTGTCCGTACTTTACATATCCATCTGAACCCACCATGGAACATGTGTATCCATATGACACTGTTCTGAAACCCACCTCGGCCAACTATCCCAATACATCCAATCCCGAGTTATGTGAGTACCCAAGCTATTTGTGGAGGCCTGATCACCCTTCCACGCAATACGAATCCCAACCCGATATTGTGGATCCTCACACGTTCCAACAGTCGTCATGGCAACCTTGTGCACTTTATCCCGATCAGTTCCCTCTAGGGTGTTCACGGGTCGGTCGGTTCGGTTTTGACCGGGTTTTTTGGGCCGAACCGACCATGTCGGTTTTTGGAGGAGGAGAACCGAACCGAATTGAAAATTCTGAAAAACCGAACCGAACCGAATCGGGTCGGTTTTTTACAGGGCCGGTTCGGTTTGCCCGTCGGTTTTTGACAGGGCCGGTTCGGTTTTTTCCTTTATTTTAATAAAAAATATATTTTTTTAATACCTAATATAAATATAAAATTAAAAAATATAATATAATATGTCAAGACTAATATAAATATAATATAAAATATAAAATTAAAAAGTATAAAAATTAAATCGGTTCGGTTCAAAATCGGGGGATGAGCTGTGATTTGAAGTACAGTTGCTCTCGGATTGTATTCCCCCGAGTACAATTAAAGAAAGTGCAATCAAAGCTTTGGTTTGATTAGACTGGACTAATATGCCGATAGGCAAGACAGGGGTCATACCGATTGGCAACCCTCTATTTTTGAGAAATCCCCATTTTCCTTTTCTATCAATATCAAAAACTCAATAAAATAATTTTTATTTTAAGGAAATTTTGAATTTCCTTATCCTTATGTTTTTACTTATCCCATTTTAAAATAAAATCTTTCTCCAATCATTTCCTTTTACGGTCTCAACAGCAAAGTAAAAAGAACATGTGCATTAGTCACTAAAAACGAAAATTAATAAAAACTTCATTTTATTTGCATAGATATTTGCTGTGTTACATCGATTTTGTAGGAAACAAGGAAATACAATGGGACTCAGACCGAATCCACCTAATTTTCTCTCTCTCACTCACATTTTCTCTCTCTCTTCACCTACAATTTCTCTCTCTTTCTCTTCTTTCTCACTCTTCTCCTTTTCTCTCTCTATCTTTCTAGGATCCTCCTTCCCTGTGGTGTGTTCTCCTCCCTCTTCGACGAGATGACGTGCCACCACTCCCCTAGCCCGACCCTTCCTCAGACGAGGCAGATGACACCAAACAAGAAGGAACCAAAATCGCATCCCGAATGTGGGCGGTCACCAAAGATATCCAACCCCTAATATCCTTCAGCCAGGTGGTGGAGACCCGGATGTGCTGCAAGAGAAATAAAAAAGATCAAATTAGTCAACCTGAGGTAAGGGGAGAAATCGGGAAATCACAAAAAATAAAGAGATGAAAAGTATACCTCAGGTTAGAGAACCTCCTCTGTCAAGCTCAATTCCTCTGGATCCATCGTATTAGGACGGTGCATCATACACATCGACCTTCCCTCAGCCCATCAAATATTATAAGTAGGAGCGACCAGCCACATAAAAGGAACCTCCGAGGTCATCGCCGTCGCTGATGTTGACGCCACGCCTGTGCTGTAGGAGGACCCCACTAGACGACTCGAACCCGCACAGGGAAGAGGCATCACTTCATATATGTTGGGCGGCATCAACTATCTCAACGCAAAGTCCATATAGTTATACATCACCGCCGTGTCGGTATATGACGAGTAAGGCTCACCCATCATTGCCGCTACCCGTGCATCGTCCGCCATCTCCTACACTCGCCTTATGTATATCGGGGCCTTCGCCTGTGGCACGGTAACCTCATTCACCACAATCTATAGAACTACTCTCTCTTTGAGGTACCAAGAATGGTCGAACTCGTGCGCCAACAAATACCGCATCTACGCATTTCCCCCAGTCAACCCCGTATGCTGGATGGCCATCCCCCTAGGATAGAAGGTCACCTGCCATTTCCCCAGTAAGAGCAAAAAGATCAATATCAAGAAAAGACCATCAAAGAAAGACTATATCAAAAGAAAAAAAAAAGGACTTACTATCTCACTCGTCAGACCATTCAAGACCTGATGCACCCCCTCCAGAGACAGGGATTTCTTCGACTGTCGATTGGAATTTCACCACCGCTACATCTAGAAGAAGTCCCTAATAGACTCATCCTTCAAATATATAAATTGGGTGTTAAACCCAATCACCTCATAGAACCATATCTGTAATAGACAAAAGGCCAGCGATCAAGAAACCAAGAGTAAAACACATGAAGGAAAATGCGAATGCATAAAGGAAAATGCGAAAAATAAAGAATACCTCAAGAACATACATGGCCCCGATAAAAGTTTATCGGTAGCACCGACTGAATGCTTTAAGAGAATAATAAAGGGTCACTAAGGTCAGGCACCCCATTCATAAAGACGGATGTTCGAAAACACCCTAAAAAATGGTAAAAAAAACAAGTGGACGACATCATCACTCGTCGCCACCAAGAAACCCCCCAACACAAGCAAAGTAAATAGTTGAGCCATATGTTGTACCTGCCACACGTCACTCCCATTAATCCTCCTCCTCAGTAATAAATATCTCAAAAGAGACAAGTAAAGAGAATCTTTAGAAACCACCATCTCCACATCACTCAACGTCGCCGTCACCCGCCTTCGGCGTCACCCTTAGAGTCCTATCCACCTCAATTTTCACCCCATCACAATCTATCCCCAATAGTTGCTGCACATCTATGGGATTCACTATCATCTCCCCAAAACTAAAATGAAAAGGTGTGGGTGATGTCCCGCCACCTCTCCCCCGGAGCATAGAGAACAATCGTAGCACGAGGCATCTCATCCAAAGCAGATGCCAGTCTCTTAAAATCGGCTGATGACACTATCCAATGTACCATAGATAGAAGGTGCTCCCAAACATCCCTAAGCCTCATCGTCCCTCGAGCATGCATAGTTGACATAGAAACATCAGACTGTCAAAAGAAAAAGGAAAAAAACCCTTGTCAAAATTCAAGAAATAAGGAAATATAACCAAGAAAAAAGGAAGAGAATATCAAAGGTCATCAATACTCACATAACCTCTAGGGTTCATCACCCTAGAATATCAATGACGCGAAAGCTCGCACAAGAGAGTCCGATCATCCGTCACTGGCTCGAATAAGTCAAAAGATTTTTGCTACCCAAAGCAAGGGGCACCCTAGCCCTCTATTCCAAGCCTTCCCAATCGCCAGCATCGAGCCATGCTATATGTGTTGTGCTACTAAAGAACTCAACCAACTTTTGACTTGGAACATTATAACGATTTTCATAAGGTAATGGTAGAAGAAGGCAAGTCTAAAAATTGTGAAAAATGAGGAGAACCCGCCCCCTTTTTATAGGAGGCCAAAGGGCATGCCGATCGGCATTTCCCTACCACCCACCGATCGAAACTGTCCCTCCATCTACTCATGGTACCACAAAATACCATGCCACTGCCATTTGGCACCCTCCCAACCATGTCGATCGACACCCTTTTTAAAATTTCGTACAACAATTTCCAAAAAATGCCAGAAAATCCCAAAAAATTCCCAAATAAATTTTCACCAAGAAAAAAAATCTTTACCACACTCATTTCCCTAGAAGAACTCTTATCTCCCCAGCAGAATTCCCAAAATCAATTTCATGTTTCCCCAACAATGTCTCTAAGGGACACCACAAAAACCAAGAATTCCCCAACTAAGAAAAATCCAATCCTCGGATCATTCCCTCTTCCCCAGTGAAATTTAAAATCATCCCCAGCGAAACCATAAGATATATATCCCCAGTAGAGTCCCCAAAATTCCTTAAAGAAAGTTACAACCTTAAGCCCGCAGAATTGGCTTCGAACCGAAGAATTGGTCATCTTTATTTTTAGCCTGCATAATTGGCTTCGACCCATAGAATTGGTCGCTTCAACTCAATCCTGTATAATTGGCTTTGACCTGTAAAATTGCTCTCTTCTAATTAAGCCTGTAGAATTGGATTCGATCAGCAGAATTGGTCGCTTTTAGTTAAGCTCAAAGAATTAGATTCGACCCACATAATTGGTCACCCCTATCTTAAGTCCGTAGAATTGGCTTTGACCCGAAAAATTGGTCATCTCTATCATAACCCCACATAATTGGTCATGTCTATCTTAAACTTGCAGAATTGTCTTTGACCCTCAAAATTGGTCATCCTTATCTTAATCCTGCGGAATTGTCTTCAACCCTTAGAATCGTTCACCCCTATCTTAAGCTCGTAGAATTGTCTTTGACCCTCAGAATTGGTCACCCCTATCTTAAGTCCGTAGAATTGGCTTTGACCCTCAGAATTGTCCATCTCTATCTTAAGTCCACATAATTGACTTCAACCCTCAGAACTGGTCATTTCTATCTTAAGCCTGCAGAATTGGCTTTAACCCACAGAATTGGTCATCGCTATTTTAAGCCCGTAGAATTGGCTTTAACCCGTAGAATTTTTCATCTCTATCTTAAGCCCGCAGAATTGGCTTTGACCCATATAATTGTTCATATCTATCTTATGCTCTCAGAATTGACTTTGACCCTCAGAATTGGTCACCCTTAACTTAAGCCCGTAGAATCGACTTCGACCCGTAGAATTGGTCGCTATAACTTAGGTCCTAAGAATTTAGGTCCTTTAACCTCAGTCGTCACCCTCTTTAGTTCCTTATAATTGTCCATCCCTAACTTTCCCTTTGGGTCCTCAGAATTGACCCCGACCTTCTAAATTGGTCATCCTCATCCCTTAGGTCCGCAGAATTGACCTCTTTCTAAAAACATCATGTGATGTCTATTCAATGGCTTTCACTTGTTCCAAACTCACCCGTTAAGGGGTTCTATAATCACCACATTCTAGGCCCCCCTAAGTCTCTCCTTAGGTCCCTAGCACTTCCCATTTCACTATAAACCCTAGGTCGCACTTTGAGTACCAATCTAGAGGCCATCGGGCACTCTCGGGACCCATTTTACTCTGATCAACTCTACCGTCAGAGAGAAAGCTCTTTGAATCCTCGAAGGACTTTGAATCCCCTTTCCAACGCTCTGCCCCAAGCACGAATCAGCATAACGGTTCGGACGAATGAACCATTTTACTATCAAAAATTGATTAAGAGGCTATCGGGCATTCCCAAGTGCCAATTTATCCCCAAACAACTTCATTTTTAGAGATAAATCTCTTTAAATCATCAAAGGACACTGAAACCCCTTTCCAACGGTCCACCCTGTGTGCGATTCTGACTTACGGTGCGGATGAACGATCTATTTTACTCCGAGAGGACACAGAGCGCCTTCGGGCCCCGGTTGACCAAGGTTAAATTTCTGACCAAGAAAAACTATTTGGAATTTCAAAGTAAATCTCCTAACCTTTCCAATGGTACGACCCGTGCGCGGTTCTTACTTACCATGCGGACGAACGATCCATTTACATCCGTCGATCTCCTGTCTAAAAGACCGATGTACGCTTCTGAGCCACATTTGATCCAAAGTCAACTCCCGGACCTGAAAGCAGTCCAATTACTCTTTAAGGTATCTTAATTACCTTTCTAATGGTATGGCCCGTGCACGATTCGGATCAACGAATTACGACCTACGACCATTTTTCCTGAAAAATCGGCACGAGACTACCAATTGGCAGGTCCAGCTCCCTGCCTATTGGTAGTGTGTCTAGGGTCACCTTTCGATGGGAAGTACTAGGGAAATGCCAATAAGCCCCACCCCTCACCCTATAAATAGATGGTCTGACCTCACTCCCACGAGACACACCTCAAATCCATCCACAACAATATTCTCTCGAAATCAGCGAAGTTCCTCCTTGTGAAGTTCCATTCAAGCTTATATTCCCATCCTTTTCATACCCAATTTAGCAAATCTCATTCTATCTCATCCAAACTTCACCTCACATTCAAGTGAGTTCATCCAAGATCAAAGATCAAGCTTCAAAGAAAGTCCAATTTCTTCCCTCTCTCTTTAAATTTATTGTTTTTGCATAAATTACATTAGATTCATAATCTAGTTCTTACTTTAATTCATGCAGATTAATATCTACATTTTTATTATTATATTGCACATACTTTATTTTCTACAAAAAATCCAAAATAAACAAAAAGAGTGTTACGCCCATAAATTCCGAACGAGACTATTTATCACACTTTTTCAAAACTAAAATACATTTTTCTACACACACACATATAATAAAATCCCGTTCGAATCTATGGGATAAACCCCACACCAATGCACTATCTGGACTTTGATGCCTTTATAGGCTACGTAGGCGTCTTGGATTAAAAATCTAGACTCGAGTCTAATTTTCCAATTTCTCCAAATTTTCAAATTTTCTAAATTCCCCATTTCCACACTTATCATATTCTTGCGTTAATATACATATTATGTTTGTTAGTGTTTCATCCAACACATATTATCATTTCATCATAACGATCAATATCGCAATAAATGTATAAATCATATTTTCTATATATTATTTGGGGAACATTCCTATGGATGACCTCACTCTATCTCTTCCATAGTATGAGTTGGGTGATTTCGATCTCCATTATATATACACGCACACACATTTCATGGAGAAATAAAGGAAAACAATAACACTAGCCCATGAGAAACCGGAAGTGCGGGTGGGTGCCTAACACCTTCCCATTCCATAACTTATCCCCCGAACCTTTGAACTATTGGTTTCGTATGCATCAGTTGGTCTTCAATGCTGCTCTCTCGAGGCAAAAACATGTTATTTTTCCTGTTTTGTGCAAAATAGGCAAGCGACTCCACCTCTTTACATTTTCCCCACAGTAACGACGGCCGAAGCGTTCCCAAGTTAGGCGCGAGACCTTTCGATCCCCCATTACCTCCCTATTCCCCCCCCCCTTCGGGAGGCAGAGGAGAGAAAGTCGACACCCAATCTCGATGGGATGGCTATAATACCTTATGGGAAAGAGAAATGACAAGTGTCCAATTTTTTGTTAATTTAGGTTTACACCTAAATTTCTTAAATTTAATTTAATTATATACCACCCCTCAAATTGAAATGTAAAACTATACATAATATCTAATGAATTACAATTTGGGGCCTTAAAATAATATTTGACTTTAAATTGTCATTTGATTTATTTATTACAGGTCAACCAACATCTTTTAAATATTATAAAACGTAACTCATCATTTATTCTTCCTTATTTTTTCTTTATTTCTAAGGTGTCCACTTGGGTACATCTATTCAATCTACTATTTCATCCGGTTAGGAGCATTACCCTTCTCTATTTTTGAGAAATGCACGACTCACATATATTCATTTGCCTACCCAAAAAACCTTCACAACCCCTTCATCTTCTCATGGAAACCAGCCGAGCACAAAAATAACCCTCCATCTATAACTCTTCCTCCCCTCCCTCTCTATCTCCTTCTCTACATATAAATTCCCTCACTCATCTCCCCCCACCCACACCCACCCACCCAATTACCATTATCCACACTTAATTTCTAGGTATGATGAATATATATTTTAATATTTCCTCAATCCTTTATTTATTTATAAAACCTAGATCGGTAATTTATAATGGAGCCCAAATCTGGTTTCTTTTTAATTTTGTTTTCATATCTGATGCAAATATTGATTTTTTGGTTTTTAAATCCTCGCTAACACATATTTTGTTTAGGCGCGGTCATCTGCGATGTGAAAATATAAATCTTCTGTACTATACAAGAAATTTATATAGGCATGATCACCTATGATGTGGAGCTATCATTTTCGCTCCATTTTCATTTTTTTTGTCTTCAGTTTTATGCTTCTAAAAAATGGGTGTTTTTTAATGGACCCATTAATTCACTCTACAGCCCCTCCGTTAATATTTGCCCTTATTGACGTAAACCAAAAATAAAATGACTGTTATAACCTTTTTTAAGAATTATATTCGGATAGAACTCGGAACAAAAACAATTATCAACAAGATTACGCAAAACTCAGATAACAACAGAATAAAAATGAGGGTGCGCCAGCAATCAATGTCAAACTTATTTAATTAAATTCCAATTTTAAACCCAACAAGTCTTAATACTCGCAAACAAACATGATTGAATAAAGAACTACTCTAAGCATGCAAAATAATCAACGTTGAGGAAAAATCCCCCACAGGGGCAAAACCATCTTATTTTCACTATAATTTTGTAAAGAACGGTTTACACGGATTACAATGAAAATACAAGTAGTAACATACGAAATACCCTCAGGCGTCGATTTCTATGTCGTCGGCAAGATTTCCCGCAAGAGATCCAGAAGGTCAGTATTGGAAAATCTTTGTCTTCTCCACAAGCGTACTCCAGATGAGCAGTATAATCTTCCTTGGAGTTTAGAGGATTCACATAAAGAATTGAAAAATATTTGTGAGTCAAAAAGGTTTTAAAACCTTAGAATATGAAATCTGGAAACGGGAAACGAAGATATGATGACTTAGAAAAATGTGTAGCACGAACACTGTTTAAATAGGAAATTGAGGCGGTGTGTCATTCGAACGAAACACGATGTCTTTCGAGCGAGATGGCATCTCGTTCGAACGAGATACAATGTCATTGGAACGACATCAATGACGTGTCATATAAAAACTCCTTTAAAATAATTCTGGTGTTTATCCTCTTTCAGACTTCGAAAATTTATTTAAAACAATATTCCCAATTATTTATGTAAATAATTAAACACTCCAATTAAAATTATTTTGACCATAAGAATGTGTAGTAGTGGGAATTGTTGAAGAGTACGTTGCTTGACACATGATGCACATACGAAGATGATGGATGCATGAATTTGGATCGAGGCCATCGAGGATGATCGTGGAGATGTGTCGAATGTAGCGGTATTAGACATACTTAATTGTGATCTAGGATACTTAGAAAATTCCTAGATTCTACCCCGGACATTTATAAAACATGTCCTTACAAATCTCCCCCTATGTCTATGCCGATATATAGACCCCCCATTCTAATACCC
The DNA here is from genome assembly GCA_949130495.1 of Sambucus nigra. Classification (NCBI taxonomy): domain Eukaryota; kingdom Viridiplantae; phylum Streptophyta; class Magnoliopsida; order Dipsacales; family Adoxaceae; genus Sambucus; species Sambucus nigra. The sequence continues at coordinate 347,596,418 of OX422223.1, read as the reverse complement.
CTAACCTCTCCTTAGGTCCCTAGCACCTCTCTTCATCATTACAAACCTAAGTCATACCCCGGGTACTAACCTAAAGGCCATTGGGCACTCCCAGGATCTATTTGACCAAAATTCAAACTCTTCAGCTCAATCGAGACTAAATGAATCTTCAAAGATAACTAAAACGCCTTTACAACGGTCCATCCCGTGCGCGATTCTGACTTATGGAACGGAGGAACGACCCATTTTCCCCCAAAACCTGATCAGGAGGTTACCAGACACTCCCAGGCTCCGTTTGACCAAATTTAACTCTTTATCTCTACCGAGACTGAATAAATCTTCGAAGGGCACTGAAACCCCTTTCCAAGGGTATGCCCCGTGCGTGATTCTGACTTACGGTATGGACGAACGATTCATTTTACTCTGAAAGGTCACCTAACGCTTCTGGCCCCGATTGACCAAAGTCAACTCCCCAAATCGAGTCAAGATCTTTGGAATGTCTAAGTACATCTCCTAAAGTTTCCAATGGTCCATCCCGTGTGTGATTCTAACTTACCATGTGGACGAACGATCCGTTTGCGTTCGGCGATTCCCCGTCCAAAGGACCGACGAATGCTTCCAAGCCACATTTGACCCAAAGTTAACTCCCAGAATCAGGAGAAATCCAAAATACTTTCAAAGGTCTCTGAATTACCTTTCCAACGGTTTTCCTCGTGCTTGATTTCGATCAGCGGTTTGCGTTCTACAACTAATTTTCCGAAGGAACGTTATAGAGACTGCCAAACGGCAGGTTCCAAACCCTGCCTATCGGCAGTGTACCTAAACACACCTGGACCAGGGCTATGTCGATCTGCAATGCCCTGGGACTATTAAAAGGAGGGCCTAACCTCATTCCAAGGGATAAGATCTGAAATCCATCACTCTCAGCAAGCTCAGAAAACCCCTCTCGAAGTCAACGTGATTTCCACATCCAAATCCCTTTCCAACCTTCACCTTCCATCACCTTTTTCCTCAAACTTGGTGAATTAAGTATCCTCCATCATCACCCAAGTGCAAGGGATGCTCTCCAGCATTCAAGATCAAGCTTAAGATCTTCAAGAAGGTCCAACTTTCTCAACTCTCTCTTTAAATTCTCTAAAATTCGCATTAATTTGTTTTATTACTTGGCACTTTTATTCTCTCATCTCACATATCGTAATATATTTTTTATTTAGTATTATTGCACATCGCTTTTCTCACACTTTTCTCATAAATTCCAAACGGGAATTCTCACACTTTTCTCACAACTAAAACACTTTTTTTACACACACACATATAGGAGAAGTCCCCGATTGAATTTATGGTATAAATACCACCCCTCATTTTGCATACGAACTACGTGGACTTTGATGCCTCTATAGGCTACGTAGGCATCTCGGGATAAAACCCGAGACTCGAGTCCTTTTCTTACTTTTTCTTATTTTTTCTATATTCTTTAAACTTAACTCTCTTATATTCTATATATATACGTATATTTGTGCTTAGTGGCGTATTGTTCCATATGTGTTAACATTCCGTTATTGATGAAGCTAAGATTTAGCACCACCGGGTAAGTGATAATGAGCTCAAACAGTAGTAACCATGGCATCCATAGAGATGTATAAGTGTATAAGTATGTAGAAGGGGATGAGTATAAGGAGAAATAAGACAATGATGTATAGTGGTTCAGCCAATTTTGCCTACATCCACTATGAGTGTGTGATCCACTAAGTATGGGCACTAATGGCCTTGTATACAATACACATAAGCTCAATTTCTCTCTCTACTGTGTGTACAAACAGAGTTTTAGCTAGGGTTACAATCAATTGGTTCATCCCTTATAGGGTTGTAGGTGACAAGTATATATAGGTCTTGGGGGTGTAGTGTACCCCCCAAGTATGCATGGTGCATGTGAATGATGATATAGCCAATCCCCTGTTGACACCTGTAGATGCCAAATGATGACATAATATTTCTTCACGTGAGGGTGTGATTTTGTTATAACGGTCTCCCATGTGCCATGTGAGCCTCATGCGCACTGTTCCACGCGTCTCCCAAACCACGCGCTGTGATGATGTCACCTTCGGCCTATGAGCCAAGGCCAAGGGCAAAGTTCCTTCCAGTAGTGAGTCTGGCCCAATTCTGGCCTCGTACTGTCATACCCTCGGAGGGTCGTCCGGAGTCTACCGAAGGGTCGGCCCCCGGAGGGGTCGTCTGGAGCTTGGTGAAGGGTCGGCCCCCTGAGGGGTCGTCTGGAGCCTGGTGAAGGGTCGGCCTCCCCTGAGGAGTCGTCTGGAGCCTGATGAAGGGTCAGCCCCTGAGGGGTCGTCCGTTTGGAGGTAATCTTCAGCCAAGCCGAGGATATAAACGGGTAAATCAATCACCCCCAGCTCTTGGCCATTGATGTGGTTGATATGGCTGAGGGATAGTGTTGTAATTGAGATGCGTGTATGATCAGTTAGGTGAGTGACACCTGGGCAAATACTCATTGTTGTTCCAGTTTCCAAGGCATGGCGGCTGCATACTTTGCTTGGGCTTTATGCCCTAATTATGCCTTCCTCGTGGGCTGTGTCCTGCCTTGGTTAATGGGCCCACTCATTACTAAGATATTTAAGAGATTTTTGAACTCTCTCTCTCTTTTTCTTCTTGTTCGCGCCCAAGCTTTCTCTTTCTAGCTTCCAACCTTCTTGTCATTTCTGCAATCTCTACATTTCAAGTTTGGCAGCTTTTCTATTTCTTTCTCAGGTAATCTTTCTGCCCCAGTGTCCTCTTTACTTTCATTACTTTTTTTTGCTTTTTGGTTTTAGGCCTGTAGGGCTTGATTTGGGTCGTTTTACAACTTTTTCGGCGACTGGTTGTTGAGTGTTCTTGAGTGTTCTTGAGTGAAAACCATCGATTCCCTTTGTTTTAATTCAAAAGTCTAATTTGGTCAACTGCAAACTTATTTTTAGTTAAGTTCCCCAAATTCCTCTAAGTGTAGGGTCTTCCCTTTTAATGCTTAAGAGGCTTTATAGTTTAGCATCTAAATTCCCATCCTTGAGAGAGAAGCTCTTTACAGAGATCAGACGAATAGAGGAAGAGAAGAGACGAGGGGCCGACCCTAACTGAGTACGACCCATCTTTCCCATTCCTCTTGCCACAATAAAACCATTTGAACCGTCTGAGTCTTGTGTATATCCCATCGTCCAGCCGAGTGTCATTCAAGTGAGATGGACGAGAAAGCATCCTCGCCAACTGGCGCTGAACCTTTCGATAGGAGAGAGACATCTGACCTAAGCCCAGGCCGAGAGGCCAAGGGTATGGTCCCCTCCGAGGCTGTCCCTGTGATAACCCTATATCCACATAACTTCCAGATGGCCTTTCCCCTCGGTCCTCTGGCAGATGACGAGGCCGAGGGAGAGGGGACTGAGGATGAGGGCGACGATACAAATGACCAGGTTGATACCTCCCATGCCTCGTCCTATATCTCCTCTATTAGGGATCGCGACCTCTTGCTATGGAGGCATGCCTATGGAGTGTCCCCCAATATAACTATGAGGGTTCCCTCTGAGTCTGAGAGGGTCTTCGAGGGTGAAGAGGTAGAGGTTGCAGTATACGAACAAATGTTCAAGGTCGGTGTCAGATTCCCTCTGCATCCTTCCATCGTAGATATCTTGTCAGCCCTTGGTGTTGCCCTCTCTCAGCTTCCTCCCAACTCTTGGAGGACGATCCTGGGACACATCTCCCTGTGGAAGAATGCTTTCACTGATGAGCCCTCGGCTGACGTATTCTTGGCCTGCTATAATATCACCTCCTCGTCCAAACAGCCTCGGTACTATCATCTAGGGGCGAGGAGGTCTGAGAAAAAACTTCTCCACGTGGCACAAACCTCCAACCACGATTGGAAGAAGAGATTATTCTTTATCTCTGGGGAGTGGGAGTTCACCGCCGAGGCTCAACTTATAGCCGATGGTCCGAGGGTCTCCAGAAGATGGTCTAACCCTTCAATAAAGGCCAGGTCAGACCCCGGACTTAGTCTGGAGGAGAAGGACATCGTTGAGTATCTGAGGGGACGAGGGAGAGGTGGTGAGCTTGCAAAATTTGAAGATTTGATGACCGATTCCTCAAAGAAGCTGGTCTGAGGGTCGGCCCTCTGACAAAACTATGTGAGTTATACTGAACGTTTTCCATTCTTTACTTATTTTTGAAGTGTTTCCTCTTTATCTCTGCATTTTTCTGACGTGTCGTCCTCTTTCCAGGTCGTCCTGCAGGTATATCAGACTATCTTTGGGAAATGACTACTCCCAGCTTATTATTAGGCTTGGCTAAGAAGAAAGGAAAGGAGCCTCAGCAGGCTCCGAGGAGGACACAAGACGCAGGGTCGACCCCTGCTGAGCCGACCGTCGGTACGCAGAAGAGGAAAAAGCCCGAGACCCCTGTAGACCCTCGGCCAAGATCACGGACGAGGGCAAGGGTTGAGGGGTCTGAGGGAACCGCCTCCTCTTCTAGCATGGGGGCCTTCTGGTCTTAGAACTTGGCACATCTGAGGGCCGAGCCCTCATCACTCATTACAAACTTGAGGGCAGCCAAGGCCTCAATGTTTTCTGCTCCCTCGGCCGCTGATTACGAGTTCCTGTCGAAGATGCCTCTTGCCAAAGTGTACGACTATGGTCTGCACGCCCTTGCACAGGTATTGGTCTAGACCCACTTCTTTAATTTCATTCTTTCACCAACTGTTTCCTCGGCCTCTTGACATCTGTTTATTTTTATTGTGCAGTCTCTATGCGCCTTTACTTCAGCCACCAAGTGGATGGCTGAGAACCAAGCAAAGTTCCATGAAGCCCGGAGGGCTATTCAACACGAGGAAGATCTTCATTCGGAGCTTGATACTGTAAGGGCCGAGTTGGAAAGTACCAGTACTGAGCATGCAAGGATCTTGGATCAGCTGACGAGGCAGCACGACGAGGACCTTAAGGCCAAAGACTTTCTTATCAAGGAAAAGGACGAGGCCTTGACCAACATGGGGGTCAAGCACAAGACTTATCTTGAAGCAGCTATCAGGAAAGCCGAGGCTGATGCTGTTGAGGCTTATAAAATTTCTAATGAGTTTCAAGGCTTCGTCCTTGAATATTTGGAGAGAGGAATCAGGACGGCCTACCGGGTGGTCGTCCTCATGTTTGGTGATGTTGTCTCTTCCGTTCGTCCTTCTCTGGTGGCCGTTCAACTGGACGACCCCCTAATTGCCGAGGCTCTAAACCAAGTGGAATCCCAAGTCGAGGGGGTCGGCACATCTGAAGATCATCCAGTTGTGGTCATTAAGGAGACCCCTCTCGTAGATGTTGAAGCCCTGCCCTCTGATGCTGTTCCATAGGGTGGCTGTCTGTAGCCCATACCCTCTTGTTGTAATCAATATTTTTGTACTCTACTTGTAAAACACTTGATATTTCATTTATACTATCGTCTCCTTTACTGTCTTCCTTATTTGCCTTTTGTATGGTTTGCTTTGTCTTTGTTAATGCCACTAACCTCTCCCTCATCTTTCTTGAGGATGAACGAGGGGTCATCCCCTGCGTTGGCCCTCATTATAGCCGAGGAGTCAAATTACCAAACTATTGGTTTTTATAAAGTTTTTTCCTCGTCTTTCTTGAGGATAGTGGTGGGGTCGTCCCCTCCACTGGCCCTCATTATAGTCGAGGAATCAAATTACCAAATTAATGGTTTTAATGTTTTCCCTCGTCTTTCTTGAGGAAAGTGGTGGGGTCGTCCCCTCCACTGACCCTCATTATAGTCGAGGATTCAACTTACCAAATTAATGGTTTTTAATGAAGTTTTCCCTCGTCTTTCATGAGGACAGTGGTGGGGTCGTCCCCTCCATTAGCCCTCATTATAGCCGAGGGATCAAATTACCAATTTAATGGTTATAAAGTCTTCCCTCTTCTTTCTTGAGGACAGTGGTGGGGTCGTCCCCTCCACTGACCCTCATTATATCTAAGGGTTCAACTTGCCAAATTAATGGTTTTTAACAAAGTTTTCCCTCGTCTTTCTTGCGGATAGTGGTGGGGTCGTCCCCTCCACTGGCCCTCATTATAGGCGAGGGTTCCACTTATCAAATTAATGGTTTTTAACAAAGTTTTCCCTCATCTTTCTTGAGGACAGTTGTGGGGTCGTCCCCTCCACTGACCCTCATTATAGGCGAGGGTTCCACTTACCAAATTAATGGTTTTTAACAAATTTTTCCCTCGTCTTTCTTGAGGACAGTGGTGGGGTCGTCCCCTCCACTGACCCTCATTATAGCCGAGGGTTCAACTTACCAAATTAATGGTTTTTAACAAAGTTTTCCCTCGTCTTTCTTGAGGATAGTGGTGGGGTCGTCCCCTCCACTGACCCTCATTATAGCCGAGGGTTCAACTTACCAAATTAATGGTTTTTAATAAAGTTTTCCCTCGTCTTTCTTGAGGACAGTGGTGGGGTCGTCCCCTCCACTGGCCCTCATTATAGCTGAGAGTTCAACTTACCAAATTAATGGTTTTTAACAAAGTTTTCCCTCATCTTTCTTGAGGACAGTGGTGGGGTCGTCCCCTCCACTGACCCTAATTATAGCCGAGGGTTCAACTTACCAAATTAATGGTTTTTAACAAAGTTTTCCCTCGTCTTTCTTGAGGACAGTGGTGGGGTCGTCCCCTCCACTGGCCCTCATTATAGCCGAGGGTGGTTCTCTGTAGATGTTTCCATGCATACTAGAACTAATAACCACAGGATGAGGGGAAGCACGGATATTTCTCATTAATTTTCCAAGTGTTCTGTTGGAGCAGCTCTTATTACAATTATGGTCTATCAAGACCTTACAACACTACTGATAGTATTTCTTCAAATGATCTGCATTCCAGGGGTTGGAAAAAGGTTCCCCTTCTAGGTTTTCTAGTCTATAGGTCCCAGGAACGACTTCATCGATGACCCTATATGGGCCATGCCAATTAGGATGGAGCTTGTTGGGCTTTTGCCAAGTCTTCTTGAGGACCAAGTTCCCCACTGCAATAGGCCTCTATTTCACCCTCCGATTGTAAAACCTTGCGGTCCTCTGCTGGTAGGCTGCCTGCCTTATCTCAGCATCCTCCCTCCTTTCCTCAATCAGGTCTAAGTCGAGTCTCCTCTCTTCCGCATTTCTCTGGGGGTCATACATTTGGACTCTATGTGTAGGAAACTCAATCTCGGTGGGGATGATGGCTTCTGAGCCATAAGCTAGCATGAATGGGGTCTCTCCGGTAGAGGTCCTCACTGTCATCCTGTATGCCCACAGCACGGCATAAAACTCCTCGACCCATATTCCTTTTGCCTCCTCAAGCCTCTTCTTTATTCCATCTAGGATTGTCCTGTTTGTAACTTCTGTTTGTCCATTGGCCTGAGGTCGGCCTGGGGTGGAGAAAAATTGTTTAATACTCACCCTTTCACAGTACTTCTGTAGAGAGGTATTCTTGAACTGAGTCTCGTTATCCGAGATGAGGGTGTTAGGGAGACCATATCAGCATATAACATTTTTCCAAATGAACTGGAAGGTCTTTTGCTCTGTTATCGTGACCATCGGTTCGGCCTCCACCCATTTTGAGAAATAGTCTATAGCTACGATGAGGAACTGATAGTTATTGACTGCTCTTGGTAAGGGTCCTACGAGGTCGATCCCCCACACTGCAAATGGCCATGGGGATGTAATGGAAGTAAGAGGCTGATGGGGCTGGTGAGGGATGGTGGAAAATCTTTGACATTTGTCACACTTTTTTACATATGCCGCTGCATCTTTCCCCAAGGTCGGCCACCAGTACCCCTGGGTGATCACCCTCTTCGCTAAGGATCTGCCCCCGATGTGGCTTGAGCACGATCCTTCGTGCACATCTTTCAAAATGGAAGGGACTTCTGAGGGATGCACACACCTAAGTAAGGGGAGCAAAAACTCCTTTTTGTACAAGGTGTCTCCGATGATAGTGAATTTTGCAGCCCTGTACCTCAGCTTCTTCTTTTCTTGCCTTGCTTCTGGCATCTCCCCCTCTTTAATGTACCTGATCAGAGGGTCCATCCACGAAGCTTTATGAGAAACATTTAGGCAGTTGCTAAGTGTTCCCTCGGCGTCTTCAATAGTTGGCTGAAGCAAAATTTCTACTAGGACCGTCCTCCTGATATCTGTCCTAGTTGCCGAGGCCAACCTCGCAAGGGCATCATCACGGCCATTGTCGAGCCTAGGTATCCTCTTTAATTTCACTTCTCTGAAGCCTTTCAGTAATGACCTCACTTTCTCAAGGTACCTAGCCATCCTCTCGTCCTTAGCCTCGTTGGCTCCTAGTATCTGATTCACTACTAGCCTTGAATCACTATGGACCAAAATCTAGCCGACACTAAGAGACTTGGCCAAGGAGAGGCCTGCTACCAAGGCCTCATATTCAGCCTCGTTGTTGGAGGCTTTGAAGTTGAACCTCAGGGCGTATTCAACGTCTGTGCCATCGGGTGCTGATAGTATCAGTCCAGCTCCACTTCCGTTGTCACAAGAGGACCCGTCAACGAAGAGGCTCCACAGAGTCTTTCCCTTTGAAAAATTACCCTCGGAGAGGGATCCCTGTCTAAAGATGTATCTTGCCTCTTCATTTTCCGTCGCTTTCCTTCTAGCAGTGCTTGTCTCAGCCCTATCTGCGGATGTGTTGATGGGCCTGTCTTGTTGTGTATCTGTCTTCCCGACGGTCTCACCCTCGGCTTCATCACCTTTCCAAGTAAACTCAGCCACGAAATCCGCCAGCGCTTTCCCCTTAATGTCCGTCCTAGGATGATACACTATGTCAAACTCCCCCAGCTCTATAGCCCAGGCCATTAGCCAGCCTGATTTTTCTGGCTTGTGTAGGACCTGCCTGAGAGGAGAGTCGGTGAGGATGACCATTGTATGGGACTGGAAGTACGACTTCATCTTTCTTGAGGCATGGATCAAGGCGTAGGCTAACTTCTCCATCCTTGGGTATCTTTTCTCTGCCCCCTGGAGTGCCTTGCTGTTAAAATACACAGGTTTTTGTATCCCGTCTTCGTCTCTCATAATGGCTGCACTGATGGCCGACTTTGAGACGGAGATGTATACATAAAGTCGTTCACCCTGCACGGGTCGTGACAGCAGCAAGGGAGACCCTAAGTATGACTTTAGGTCCCTGAAAGCCTCATCACACTCTTCACTCCATTCGAAGGCCTTCCTAAGGATCTTAAAGAATGGAAAACACTTGTCTGTGGCCCTAGACACGAACCTGTTCAAGGCAGCAACTCTCCCTATGAGTCTCTGAACGTCTTTAATGGACTTGGGGGTCTTCATTTCAACAAGGGCCTTTATCTTTTCAGGATTGGCCTCGATGCTTCTTTGGTTGACAATGAACCCCAAGAACTTCCCTGCTCCGACCCCAAAGACACACTTGGTCGGATTAAGCTTCATCTTGTATTTGTCCATCGTATTAAAGGTCCTCTCCAGGTCTGCCATATGATCTTCTGCCTTCAGACTCTTAGTCAGCATGTCATCTACATAGACCTCCATAGACTTCCTAATTTGTTCTTCAAACATTTTATTTACGAGGCGCTGGTACGTTGCCCCCGCATTTTTTAGGCCAAAGGGCATGACCCTATAACAGTATGTCCCCTTGTCAGTGATGGAGGCCGTCCTCTCTGAGTCGTCAGGGTTCATGAAGATCTGGTTATACCCTTAATAGGCATCCATGAATCTCATAAGCTCATGGCCTGCGGTAGCGTCTACCATCTGGTCAATGCGGGGGAGAGGGAAGCTGTCTTTGGGACAGTGCTTATTGAGGTCTATGAATTCCACACACATTCTCCACTTCCCGTTGGCATTTGGGACAATGACTGCATTTGACATCCATTCAGGGTAGATGACCTCTCTGATAAATTCAGCGTCTTCTAATTTTTTGACCTCGTCCCTGATGACCTCATACTTTTCTCTAGAGTAAATTCTCCTCTTCTGCTTTACCGGCTTCACTCCCTCTACCACATTGAGCTTGTGGAACATGATTTTAGGGTCAATCCCCAGCATATCTACATGACTCCATGCGAAGACGCTTCGTCTTCTCCTCAGCAGTTTAATGAGGTCTTCCTTGATGTTGGGATTCAGAGACTTGCCGACTTGGATGGTTTTTTCTGGGTCATCCTCATCGAGGATGATGGATTCTACCTCTTCTACGGCCTCTCCTTTCTTTAGCTTCGTCTCATCCCTAGGGTCTAGGGTATCAATATTGTAAGTGGTCGTAGCCCTCTTGTGTGCCTCCCTTTCTTCAGCGGAGTTGTAGTAACATTCTCGCGCTGTCGTCTGGTCTCCCTGAACTTCCCCCACCCCGTAAGGGGTAGGAAATTTAATCATCTGATGGACCATAGACGACACATCTTTAAACCCCTTGAGGGCCACACGCCCTAGTATGATGTTGTAAGCCGAAAACACATGTTCATCCATCACAAAGAAACTGACCTTCTTGGTAAGCCATCTCGGCCACTCGTCCCCCATCCTAACATCAGCCTCATATACCCCAAGGGGATGAACCTTTTCCCCACTGAACCCAATCAATGGATGATGGTATGGGACGAGTCTAGCCTGACTGAGACCTAAGGCTTTGAAGCACGACCAAAACATCACGTCTGCAGATGAGCCCCCATCTACTAGGATCCTCGGCACCTCGCACCCGTGCACCCTGGTAGTGATGATGAGAGGGTCATCATGTGGGGCTAAGAGGCCTTTGAAGTCCATTCTTAAAAATCCCACTATCAGAGTGTCCATATCAACCTTCTTCCTCTTTTCTGACTTGACCTCCAGAGAGGTCGAGTGTACCGTCTTCGTCACTGCCTTAGCCTCAGCCACATGGGCCTTCCTGTCGGCGACCTCAGACCCTCATCCTGCTAGACCCCCGGAGATCATTTACCACTCCGAGCGAGATCATATTAAGCCTCTTGACAGGACCTTGGTCGTCTCTCGGCGGGAGGTCTGGGTCGTCCTCATCATCAGAAGGGTTGTTCCCTCTTTTTTGAGGACCTTCTCTACGTGCATCACCTCGCTTCTTTCTGGGGTCGTCCCCTCAGCCCCTCTTGAAGGCACCTTTGTCGACGTACTTTCTGAGCTTCCCTTCTTTCAGCATCTTCTCAATCTCATCTTTCAGAGCAAAGCATTAGTCTGTTACATGGCCGTGGTCTTGGTGAAATTCACACCACATGTTCTTATTCCTCTTGCTGGGGGTTGCCCTCAGCTTCTCAGGCCACTTCAGGGATCGGTCACTCTTTATCTCATTGAGAATCTATTCACAGCTGACCGTTAGAGGGGTGTAACCAGCGAACTTGTCATCCGTGGACCTCTTCTTCCCTTCTTTGTTCTTCTTAGGGTATTTACCCCCACTAGCACCTCCTTTTTTGTCTTCATATTTTACGGCCATCGCCTCTTCGGCGTTCATCACCTTCCCTGCTGTCGACAAAAATTCAGCCATCGTCCTCGGAGGGTCTTCAGTAAGCTTCCATAACAGTTTCCCCTTTTGGAGTCCTCCAATCAGGGCTGTCATAGCTATGCTCTCCTCATAGTCTTCCACCTCCAGCTTCTCTTTATTGAATCTGGCTATGTAGTCCCTCAGACTCTCATTCTTTCCCTACTTAACATAGATCAAGTGGGTGGTATTCTTCTGTGACCTCACCCCAAAGCAAAAGTTGTGGATGAACAGGTCTGCCAGCTGCTTAAAGTTTTCAATGGAATTTTTTGGAAGAGACGTGTACCAGACATGCACAGCCCCTGTCAGGGTACCAGAAACGGCACGACACCTCATCTCATCTGAGATAGAGTATATGTATGCTGCTGATTGATACATCTCGACATGGTGGACAGGGTTGGTGCTCCCGTCGTATCTTGGGGTGACCTCAGGTGGCTTGAACCTTGATGGCGTAGGGAAGTTGACTATCTTTGCCACAAAGGGTGAGCCTATGGTGTATCCCTTCTGAAAATGGTCCCGGATCTTCAGTATATCACCAATCTTATCCTTCAGTCGCTGGATTGAGTCATTCCAGGGCCTCACAGGGTCGGCTTGGCCGATGTTATCCCCTGCCGCCTCTTTAAGGTGGACGGAGGGTTCTGCTGCAGCAGGCCTGTGTCGGCTGTTTACTTCCCTTTGGCCGTCATCCCGTCCTTGGGGTCGGCCATCTTCTACCTCCCTCCTGGACCTCGCAGCACTTTTTGACCTGGACAATTTTTCCCGCAGGTCATTTACTGGGCCCAGCCTCTCAAAGGCTAACCCCCTGCTCAAGCGATCAAAAGTAGAGCCTCTCGGGTGATCATCAGGGTTTGGTCTCCCGCAATTTCCTCTACTATCCTGGAGAGGTCGTACAGTATTGTTGGAGACCTCATACGGTTCCCAGCATTCTATAGGAGCCTCCTCTCCCTCCAGATCGTCATACCTGTCCTCAGGGCAAGGGTTTCCTTGCCTCCCCAGGCGTAGACACCGGGGGTCAGCAACATCCCTACGCCGCTGAGGGGGTGGCAGGTCTTTGCGTGGTACCTGTGGTGGTCCCCTGGCCTCATGCTGTCCTGGTGCTGCTACCGGAGTAATCATCTCAGGTCAAACCCCTGGTGGTCTTAGTATGTTCTGGCTTAGAGCTGTGAACTGCTCATGCATCATCCGATGGCTTGCTGCCAGAGACTTTAAGGCTGCCGCCACATCATCCATCTCAGACTGAGGCGGCGGCTGACTAGAACTGGGTCTTCCCCCATCATCCGGCGGAGGGAGCGGTGGGGGTGGCATTTCAGGTGCCATATGTTTGAGCTATGAAAAGCTGAACTGAAGAAAAGACTGGTGAGCTTGGGAACCCTAGTGGGTCTTTTTCAATGGTGAAACACCTCCTCCCAGGGGGAGTGCTAGCTCACCACCAGAGTGCCCAGTGAGGTCAAGTTGTACAAAGGAAGAGATGTCTTCTCGTTCCCATAGATGGCGCCAAACTGATGATGCTAAGATTTAGCACCACCGGGTAAGTGATAATGAGCTCAAACAGTAGTAACCATGGAAGCCATAGAGATGTATAAGTGTATAAGTATGTACAAGGGGATGAGTATAAGGAGAAATAAGACAATGATGTATAGTGGTTCAGCCAATTTGGCCTACATCCACTGTGAGTGTGTGATCCACTAAGTATGGGCACTAATGGCCTTGGATACAATGCACATAAGCTCAATTTCTCTCTCTACTGTGTGTACAAGCAGAGTTTTAGCTAGGGTTACAATCAATTGGTTCATCCCTTGTAGGGTTGTAGGTGATAAGTATATATAGGTCTTGGGGGGGGGGGGTAGTGTACCCCCCAAGTATGCATGGTGCATGTGAATGATGATCTAGCCAATCCCCTGTTGACACCTGTAGATGCCAAATGATGACATAATATTCCCTCACGTGAGGGTGTGATTTTGTTATAACGGTCTCCCATGTGCCATGTGAGCCTCATGCGCACTGTTCCACGCGTCTCCCAAACCACGCGCAGTGATGATGTCACCCTCGGCCTATGAGCCGAGGTCGAGGGTAAAGTTCCTTCCAGTAGTGAGTCTGGCCCAATTCTGGCCTCGTACTGTCGTACCCTCAGAGGGTCGTCCAGAGTCTACCGAAGGGTCGGCCCCCGGAGGGGTCGTCTGGAGCCTGGTGAAGGGTCTGCCCCTGAGGGGTCGTCTGGAACCTGGTGAAGGGTCGGCCCCCTGAGGGGTCGTCCGTTTGGAGGTAATCTTCAGCCAAGCCGAGGATATAAATGGGTATATTAGTTATAACTATCAATGCTAGGATAATCGCGTAAATCCTATTTTTCTAATATTACTTTTAAGAACATTCCTACGGATGACTCTCTTTATCACTTTCATGATACAAGTCGATGATTCCTATCTCCACTATATATACACATACACATATATCACGGGGAAATAAAGGAAAATAGCAATAACCCATGAGAGACCGTAACGGCGGAATGGGTGACTAACACTTTCCCATTTCATAACTTAGCCTCCGGATCCTTTTCGAATCATTTTGGTTTCGTATGTATCAGTATGTCTTTAAATGTTGTCCTTCGGGATGGCTCCCTTTTTCTTTTATCTGTTTTGAGTAAAATAGACTGGCGACTTCATGTCTCTACATTTTTCACCTCATCACCGACTCTGGCCAAAGCGCTCTCGAGAGGGATGCGCGGGACCAAGATCCTCTCGACATTGAAGAGGCCCACTCTTCTCCATCCCACCCGCCTCAAGGATCGGGGGATGGCCACAGTGGCGACTCCGTTGGGGACTCTTATTTTGAGGGCTAGACTCTATTTACATGGGTACTATATTTTCTTATATTTTCCCTATATTTCATGCCCCTTTTTACTATTAATGTGTACCTTATGCTTATGATTCTATTCACACACTTGTAGAATATTCTCCATGTACACTTCACACCATGTGCACCTAGGATCACATATATCCCCATGTTGCACGCATCACCCACCCGTACTTGGTATACCATTGGTACTTGTACTTTGCTCCCTATTGAGAATGATCAAGAAAGATACTCTCATAAGATACTATATAAGAGAATCATGAATGATTCACAAGATATCACCAAAGAGCATTGCGATTGACCAAATTTTATCCAGTAACTGGAGGGTCACTTCGTGATGGGCGCTGGTCCGACAGGGCGCAGTTAGCCTAAGCGATATGACTCTCACCTTCCATTGTCCATGTACCTTTGAAGTATATCGAATGGTTCCCCCGCATCGTACCTCTTGACCGAAGTCATAACGGGACATATATCGTAGGGAACTCGTTCGCGTATGCTGAGTATATCGTTCTCTATCACACGTACCGTCCCCATGAGGTATATTGTGAGGCAATTCACGTACACTCAAGTATAACAAATAGTTTGTCTACACGTACTGATTGCCCTTAAAAGCAAGACGTATATCGTGGAAGCCACGCTAAAGGGGGAACACTTTTCGATTCACCCAATAAATTTCATACCCGCATATAGGTGTCAAGCCTAGGATACACATATTAGATTTTCGGTTTTGACCTGAAACTCTGCCAAAATTCTGGGTCGGCCTGCCGCCCAAATTTTTGTGCATTTTTAAAATGGGACCCTTCTCGCGAGCCTGGTTACAAGTCCAGCCATAGTTTTGTATATGTTACAAACACAAATTTTTTAGGCTCGGGTCCCATCCGGCATTTCATTTTGCATTTAGGAGAATTTAATACGAGTGAGAATATAATAATAATAATCATAATGAGACCCGTCTCCCAAAAACATTTCTCCCTTCTTTATCAAAAAGCCAAAAATATTTTGTCCTTCGATCTCAAAAGAAAAAAATGTCAAAAATATTTTCATTCTTTTTCTAAAAAATAATTCCCATTTTACGCCTTCTCAGGTCGATCGCACGCCCTTGGCCTAGCTCCTTATTGGCTTCGGTCTTTAGTCTAATCACCCTGGAGTTCTGTTCATTCCCCTGCTACTTCTTTTGAGTCCGGTATCTATCCACTTTCCATGGAGAACACTGATCAAGTACCAGTTGCGCAGCCAAATCTGACGGCAGTTTTAGCCCAGCTCGTGTTCAAGATTGACAACCTTCAGACTAAGGTCCGAGAGATGCAACGAAACCAGGTTCCTGTTCCTCAACGGCCTGAGGCCCTATTCCCTCATGCTATGGGTCCACCCGAGCCTATTTAGGTTCCTAAAGAGTATTAGCACGCTCCATGTGCCCCTCCTATTAATGGGTCGTCGCCTGCCCAGCTTCCTATGCCAAACCTTTCCCAGCTTGAGGCTAACTTTCCTCTGTTCATTGATCTAAAAGAGGAAGAGTTGAACAAAGTCAAAGAAGATCTCAAGATGCTAACTAAGAAGTTCTATCAAGTCCTAATCGCTATAAATTACATGGACTACACCCACATGTATCCTTATCCAAAGGCAAGGTTACCAGAGAAGTTCAAGATGCTAAATATCGAGAAATTCGGAAGGAGTGGACCCCCGATTGTTCATCTTCGAAGTTATCACCGGTCCATGACTCTCCTATGGGATTCTGAAGAAGTGATGGCCCAATTATTTCAGCAAACTTTGAAGGATGGCGCCCTCCGATGGTTTTTGTCTCTCGAGGAGTCCAGAATCCGTAGCTGGGAGGATGTAGCCCGAGAATTCATATCACAGTACAAATACAACGAAGAGCTTGAGGTCACCTGCCATGATTTAGAGATGCTGAAACAGAACTATGGGGAATCAGTTAGTAACTTCATAGCGCGATGGAAGTAAAAAGCAACCACTATGACCAATCGGCCATCCGAGGAAGAACAAGTGAACATAGTGAAGAAGAACTTCTAGCCCCATGTCTGAGCAACCATAGGAGGACAATACTATCCCCACTTTAGAGTTCTCAGAGAAGCATGAGTGGAAATCGACGAAGGTCTTGCTAAAATAGAAGTTGAACCAAAGAAATTGTCCAGACAGTTCACCCCCAGAAAATATGACAAACCTGCCAGTACTGCAGTCTCAATTATCAATAACATCTCTCAACCAACCAATTTGTGGGCACTAGAAAGCCACCCTGTCCCAGTCCGAAAGGAATACACCGAGCTCCATTCTCCCCTCTCCAAATTTTATCAAGCCCTATTAAGTCGAAACCTTATCAAACCCTCGGACCCCCATCCATTGCGAAATCAACTTCCAAGAAACTTCAAGGCAGATGCTTATTGCGCTTTTCACCAAACTGATGGCCATACCACCGAATATTGCTTACACCTTCGAAACAAAATCCAAGGTCTAATTGACTGGAGTACCATTGCCCCACCAGCCAATCCTAAACCAAACACTACTCACAACCCACTCCCAAACCATACCGATGCTATCTTCCTAAAAATGGACCCAAAATTTGATCCCTCAACTCAAATCACACCCATACACTCTCCCAAACCTGTCTAAACTTGGCCATATTTCCTCTTACACCCTATTTGTCTCTCTAATCAGGCACTGTCACTCCTCACCAGAGCATGCATCGCTGTCCGTACCTGTTCTGAATATGGAATTATTAGAAGTGTTAAACGAACTCCTAGAGTTCGGGCTGAAATTTCCCTCACAGATGATCATTAATTACCAGAAGTTCAGTAATCTATTCTTGGAAGCACAAAAATGGGTCCGAGAGTCAGACAGTTGGATGGTACCAACAGATGAAGTCAACCTAGATGACGTTATCCAGATCATGGCAGAATCATTCAGGAAAACCAACGATATTTGCAGTATGAACGAGTTACTTGATATTCTGAAACTACAAGGACGTCTGGTCCCTTCACCCTTACTCATCCTCACAGAATAGGAAGACCTGTATAAAGAAGCCATTGAAGTTGTGGAATGAATTGACTTTACATGGAAAGACGGAATTGTTGCCATAGGATGGGGGGAGGAATTTGAAGATTCGAATGAAGAGAAAGTGATAAAGCGTGAAAAAAAGCGCGTGTCAAACGCCGATCGTTGTTTTCTGTTCACCGCCTTAATACAAACAAACCTAAGTTACGACTACACTCAACTGGTGAGTATAGCGGTAAGTCGGGTATCGAATCTATAGAGAATGTTTGATAGATCGTAACGGATTATTAATTCAAGAATAAAAGTGTAAGATGGTGATGTGTGAATGGAAATAAAAGAAAAGAATAAGTTAAGTCTAAATAAAAGTAAAGCGAGGTTCGGGATATCATCCAACAATGCGGATCGAAATAACTACTAATCAAGATTACGGCTCGAAAGAAATTAGTCGAGCATTATCAATTAAACATAAACTTCACACAATAAGGAATTTAAGCCAAAGTTACGAGAATAAACGCTTAACCAAAAATTGGTCGCACGCGAATTAAACTCGAATTATCCCTATAAACACTAACGTTGCATGACAATGAAAGTGAAACGCATAATAATCTGACTTTAATTCGCGCGGGTTCAATTAAACGTAATTTTACACAAAACCTAATTTTCGGAGCTCGGGGCCCGAAAATGGCGGAACGACATCCCGGCCCTATTTATCTAAGGGCACCTAATGAACTAAGATATTTTATACTAATTAAACTAGGAAAGCAAGAATTAAAGAAACTAAACTAATTAACAAATCATGGAAATTATTCTACAAAGCAAGAAATAATAAGAACAAATCAATATTAATGGAGATGATAGTGAAAAGTTCAATCTTACAAATCTACATGGATGTCATCCTAAGAAGAGAAGAAGATAAGCTCTAAAAACCAAACCCTAACCTAAAATGTCTTCTAAAACTAAGTATGAATCTCCTTGGTGAATATTACACAAAATTGGGTTATATATTAAGTTGGAAATAAAAGAAAAGAAGAAAGAAAAGAAGGCAAAAATATCTGCTGAAACAGGTGTGACACCCCGCCTAATTAAATACCGGGCGATCACTCCTTTATTAAATTAAAATCAAGGTGAACAGTTGGTTCATTCTTAGCATCACTGTCGTAAAAATACTTTTTCCAATTTAAACACCCTAAATAATTAAGCTAAGTGTCAAAACCATTTAAAACCTTATTCTCATTTTATTAAATCCGGTTATAAAACCTTAAACCATTAACATCTAAAGAGTCACACAATAAGTAGAAGAATAAAATGAACATTTAAGAATTTACCCAACAATAATAAATCCCAAAATTAAAATACTAAGGAAAACATCCTGAGAGTAACAATTCCGAAATAAAGATACTGAAAGTAAAAATTACAATCTCTGACAATACCAACTAAATAATAGAAAGAGGGCAACACATGCCCCCGCTGGATATAACTGAACTAGGAGTAGAATCAAATGGATGAAGTCGTATAAACAACAGGCCTGCAACTCCCACCTAAGCTGCAGCTCATTCCTGCCAAAGGACCCTATGCAAGACACCTCTGTGGCTGGGCACCTGTAATATATACATATATATATACAAGAGAGAAAGAGAAATAGAAGCGGTTCAGAGCCCGATAGTGTATATGATTTGAAAATTTGTTTAGCAAGTATTTAAATAGATTACAGGTCAATGCAACAACATATTAGTGCGACACTCTCTTGAGAAATTCTCACCTCTCTTCTAATGTGCACACCTATCGCACTAACCTTCCTAATGGTCTATCTCGTCATATGCCACACTATCTTTCCCCAATGATTTAACTTATCTTAGGTTATTCGCAGGATTTACAACTGAACAACACAAGTATTTAAAACGTAAGATTTCAATTTGTAACCAAAGTTCTCCTTTTAACTTTATTAATCAATAAAGCTTTCCAGTGTCATATTATACTTACTTAAAATAAGTATTTATAATTTGAGTCATCAACCACGTCCTACATATCAAATCACAGTAGGCAGTTCCAGATTTCAGAATTTCATATATATATTAACTACTCGTATAATATATATATCATAACAGCACCCCACATAAAAACTATGGTGCGGGCATACTCTGCTATCCAATCCCCGTATCAATCACATTAAACGGAATACAAGTTCGGAATCACTCTCGAACTGTACAAATACATACACAAATAATATTGAGGCGAAGCATAGATTCCAAGTCCAAGAGGTCTGTACATACCCTCACGTCTCTTAGGACCGGCCGACTATCAATCCGATAGCCCGTACCTAGGATTTCTATCTTCTAGGGTATGAGTCAATATCCCCCATAAGGCAACACAGGATAAGATCGTCCCAGCGCGGTAACCTCCGGGATAGCAAGTAGCGTGGGCATAATTTTCACAAGTATATAATATATGCATACACAATCATATAAATATACTACTTTTATCATATCAATTTAGGTTTATCCCATAACCCATATTCACAACATTTATCCTTATTTTCCCATTATTAGTTATCACGTACAATGGTTCGTTTCTCACTTTAATTCGAAGGGTTTTTCCAACTTACTACGTAACCCTCATGGACTCTATCCTTCCAAAGGTACAATTCAGTAGGTATTCATTTATGTTCCAACGTAACCCTCTTACGTGTCTCTCCCCTTTAACACATACTTACATTGTCCCTTATGTAAGATATCCCAAAAATATAGATTTCACCTTACATTAAAGGTCTGTTATTCATTAATGAATCTTACTGGTCGTCATTATCTCCCAAATTATCTTAACAAGGATGTCTAAGGAGTTTTCTTCATTTCGAATCAATTCAACAATTTTAAAAGGGGGAAACTTAAGTCTGCCAGGAGGGGTCGATCGATTGAGGTCTGGGGCTCGATCGATCGATGAAACAGATATGGCGAATCCTGTAGTTTTGCAGTTACGGGTTTTCTCACAAAACTTCATCCAAATCCTAACTTTCCATACCCAAATGTCCAGAAAATTATACTACTAACATTATGTCATCATACCAGATATTTCCAACGTAAAGCATGTAGATTTCTATCACTAAACATGGATTATCAGCCCACAATTCATATAAATATCAAGAACCCTAGATTTTTCTTAAACATGGTTCTAACAAATCTTTTCCAGAATTTCCTTCTCATAAGACATCATAATTTCATGGTTTAATCCTCTACATGACAAAGGGTTTCCAGAATATCATATAAATCATCACTACATGCAATTTCCTATCTCAAATTGGGTTTTTCTTCCATACAACTCATCCTAATCATTCCTACACTAATATGAGTGATGCACCAACGAAAATAAGCAAGATAAAGCCTGGGATTTTCAGAAGTCTGGTTTGGTGCCAAAATTGGTGTGGTTGTGTTCCCCGTCTCGCGATCTACGCGTTGGTGCTGGAGGCGGTGCAAACGGATGGATTTCGGGCCTTGGATTGCTTTGGAAGCTCTCTCCTTCCCTCTCCTATGGCCGTCACTTGTCTTTGGTTGTTCTAACCCTAGAATATAACCTAGATATCTTATATAGCCCTTTTAATTTTTTTGGGTTTAATTACCCAAAAATACAAAATGACTAAAATGCCCTCCCGGGGTACTAATTAGGCCTAAAAATGCCCCGAGACCCAAACTAAACCCCCGGGTACACTTTTCTGACTATATCGACCCTTCCGGACACGTTGGCGCACTCAAAATGACCATACGAACAACTTATAAAATATTCACTTTTACTTAACAATATTAGTCCCGACGCGACACGGGCGCGTCCCGACTTAAATCTCCATAATTGTCATTTTATTCACACGTGACAGTATTATAAAAATGAATCTCGTATATTGCTATACTCATCCAGTAACATTCAACAAATACCAAATTTCCAATAATTACTAACTCTCGTCATGCTAGTAAAGATTTAAAACAACATTCTGGATTAAAATTAAATTAATTTCTCTTAATTAAATTTAATAAATCCCATAATTTAAAAGCTATAAAAATACGGGGTATTACATACTTCCCCCCTAATAACGGAATTTCGTCCCGAAATTCGGAAAATAAGGCCTATCAGGTAGCACAATTTTGGATATCCTTTTCCGTACACAAACTAACTACACATTACGACGCTCAATCACTATAGCCCTTTCTTCACAGCAACATTGTTTTACATTCTCATTGGAGACACTTCACATTGTGCTCCCAACCGACAACATTCGCATAGGTCACGCCTATACGTTATACATTTCATTATCTCACTATCATTAGGACTCCGCACCTCACTACATGACAAATACTCGGATTTATTCATATACAAAACTCCCATTCTGAGAAAATATTACGAACATTTGATCACTCTTGCTCGTCTAAAACAGTCGTGGAATTCTACCACAATTATCGGATGTTCTCTCGACCGATCCAAAAATTCTGATTATCTACTCTCCTCTAAACATACGGAAGGATAATAGTCGAGGTTCTTCCATAACAAAACCTTAATAAGTACCTCGTACGCGACAAACAGGTACGAGTGCTTCTACAGAGCATTCTTGAAATCATCGTACCAAGATTACAAAATCTCCTTCACGTGGCTCCACTAATCTTTAATCACCATGCACTTATTCCCTGGCTAAGGGTGATACATCCTACTCGAAATGAAACCTTATCTCCGCTGGTTTCTGAAATCCCATATCAAAGGTGGGATTTACCAATCTCATCCTGATTCAGAAATTTATACTGCGTCGGGCCATGCACTGGCGCGATCCTTCCTTTCAAAGGAAGTCTGGGGCATACTAGTTAATATTGTAAACGATCCCAAACGAATATCAATCACTTCCTTCTCAGCGGCTTAATTCACATGTTCGGGATGAACCCTCGATCTTGTTTTGACGATTGCAACCCATCCAAGGACTGTACCGATTTTACCGACCTCTTCCAATTTCAGGAATTGTCGATAAACACAAAATTCTTTGGTTGATTCTTCTCTTTCAACCAAACCTTACCTATGGGCGGTGCATGTAGAGACTACTCACTATGTCTCGCTAAACATCGATTTTTCCTTGAAATGTCTCACATTAAGTGACACGTAATACTCCCCTTCCTTCCTTGTAGTATGCCGAAAGTTCCACCCGTGCTCTTCTCTCCACGAAGCGCACTTCTGTATCTCCTATACCATACCAACATCATCACCCTTTGTATGTGCAAGTCGCTCTCATACTTGCCTACTAACAACTCCGCTCCAAGTGTTCTTCATAATCATTTAATTCTGCTCCATTCAAGGAATACTCTTCTTAAATGATTTCCCACAGTCTTCCAATTCAAATTTGGGTGTGCTATTCTAATTACACGCCTATGTATAGATTATCGCCCCTCATGTGAAGTTTAATCCACTATATCACTTCCACTTCGTTCTGTTAGCCCCACAAACACATTTTGCACACGTCCATGACCACGTCCCTTCGACTCGGATGAGTTTTAACATTAGTTAACCAGGATGTCTACACACCCTATAAACCGGGAATACTAGCGTAAGCATCACATACGCTCCATACTAATAAAAAAATTCTTTGTTTTCCCTGGTGCTTGCAGCGTGATTACAACACTTTAATCACCTTAAAAAAATCAAAATTTTAAATCTTCCTTATTATCGTTCCACCCCTCAACTCATGGGGTAACTTTCAATGCTTTCTTACCACAAGATCCGGCTTCCAATAGCTTTAAGACAGAATTCAACTTCCAACTTACATACATAATTACTTGCTCCCATTTCGACCAGGGTACCGAACTCATGGAATAGTGACCAAACGCCTCCCTATTTCCAACCTTACACTAAGTTTCTTGTGTGGGATGTCTCGCAAAACGAAATCCAAACAAGGAACCCCCCCGATACACTACTACCTAGCATTTTCGGTTATCAAAATCCGTCAGGTCCTCCGTCCATAGTATATACCCCTTTATTCCGTCCCTTGACAAAAAAGTTACAATTTCTCCCGTAATTATGCTTAACAAAGAACTTTTCACTAATTGCACTATTGTTCAGTAAAGGTTGGTGGTAATAGCATTCCATAAACCTCGAATACATACAATCGGAATTCTCGAAATTCCTTTCCCTAATAATAGGGGTATAAATATTAACTCCCACATCTCTAAAGGATAAATATAACAATGCACTCTTCTTATCACTAAGTCCGGAGTGCTAAACATAATACTGAGTCAAATCTTTTCGCTCAACGGTAAATCCCGATACATACGAAATTATACTGACAAAGTCTATACATAATTTGTCATCGAATATCTCGATCCCACTATCTCCTCCGAAGCCTCTAGGATAGATAATATATGTGCGAGTCCAACCTTCTCATAGGTAAAGCCTCGCCAAAACAAAACGTAAAACATATTGCACTAATGCAACCACTCCGATAGCCTTGCAATAAATGCCCACTATCGTACTAACCATTTCTATAACGTTTTAATAAAGATAATATCATACTCGTGTATCGCATCACTACAACGAGTAGCCTCAATAAAATACGTAACACTGTTAATACACACATTCATCCTCTGCGGATAGCACTAAAGAAAAATCCCTCTACACTAGGGAAAAATATTCACATTTTAATAACGTTTAAAATGATATGCATTAAGCTCATCTCACATGCTAATCTAGCAAGGAATAAAATATAGTGACTCGCTCGTGTCACATAAACACGCCTCATCCTCTGAGGATACAACTTACACTTCTACCTTGTCAATCGTCTTGACTGTGCAAATGGTTTTTGGACGTAACACGTCTACTCAAACCAAAAAAAATTACTTTAATCGTTGCCTTTTACTAGGCACCGTATTCTTATCCTTTTTCTCACTTTGGAACATATTATCGCGAGTGATCTCACTCCACACAAAATACCTCAACACATAATCCACTTATCACCTATCCTACTAACCAGGTTAGGATTGTCCTTCTCTCGGACTTTAGTAGACTCGATTCCCGTTAACCATCCCGGTTGTTCCCTTAGCTTTTTAGGTCATAAAGATCCTGTTACTATCTATAATAGTACTTACTGAATTTACCATCACTTGGTAAGAATTTCATTATCCGAATTATTTAAATGGGTCCCCTGATGTATATCCACATCCCTTTGTGGTGCTATATCACCACCGTTGTATTCAGTCTTATTCCCGACTAAATTCTTCGATTCCTTTAACTTCTCCCACAAAGAAGCGTTATCATCTATATTGACAAAATATTACATTGTCAACCTCCGAATCGGTCGTCCATCAGAATTACCTCCTTGAGTTTTATCAACTATTATTACGAGTTGTTCTCCCACTTGGAGTCGTTTCCTCCACTCGTATCTACATCTTTCGATGCAAAATTCGCTAACGGTTAAGATTCATATTCACAAATGGACCCCTGTCATGCCCTCCCGCGATGAGTTCAGAACCACGTTTGCTTCTCACCATGAAAAGTTGAGGAAGGAACATACGGTCAACACTGTACCTAAGGTTCTCCTATAGGCATAGCATTCCACTTCTAAAATTGGTGGTTGACTCCAACCATTATAACTTCATCCCGAAAGCCAAGAAAATTTTCTCTAAATTTTCACTTTCAGTTTGCCACACTCCGTCCTATATCTAAACCTTGGGGTACTTTATCTCCTTTGGTAAACACAAACAATTTCCGTAATTTTTTAAATTTCCCACTGACAGTCTCTACACATTTTTTGTAATACGTTGGGTAAGTTTACCCCCGCACCTCATTTGACTATAACAGCATTTGGAAATCATTGCTGCACCATAGTCGCCTTTCTAGTCTTGGATTCTCGTGCCATAATGGAGGTGACCTCGACTACGGTCATCATCCTCGGATATATTTTATAATCTCAACTGAGCTCTGCCTCCTGATGTACGCTTAACGGTCCTCTTCTGACATCCGTCATCGCTCGGCACACGCACATATCAGAACGAAATTAGAATTCACTAATGTGTACACATTATAACAGGAGAGCGAAATCTCGTCAAAGGAATCGATAATCCTAAACATAGGCCTCTATATTAAACAAAGCAACGCTGAAAGCATAATAAGCCGTACAGATCCTAAGGATACTAGAACCTGATGCTCTGATACCACCTGTGACACCCCGCCTAATTAAATACCGGGCGATCAATCCTTTATTAAATTAAAATCAAGGTGAACAGTTGGTTCATTCTTAGCATCACGATCATAAAAATACTTTTTCCAATTTAAACACCCTAAATAATTAAGCTAAGTGTCAAAACCATTTAAAACCTTATTCTCGTTTTATTAAATCCGGTTATAAAACCTTAAACCATTAACATCTAAAGAGTCACACAATAAGTAGAAGAATAAAATGAACATTTAAGAATTTACCCAACAATAATAAATCCCAACATTAAAATACTAAGGAAAACATCCTGAGAGTAACAATTCCGAAATAAAGATACTGAAAGTAAAAATTACAATCTCTGACAATACCAACTAAATAATAGAAAGAGGGCGACACATGCCCCTGCTGGATAAAACTGAATTAGGAGTAGAATCAAATGGATGAAGTCGTATAAACAACAGGCCTGCAACTCCCACCTAAGCTGCAGCTCGTTCCTGCCAAAGGACCCTATGCAAGACGCCCCTGTGGCTGGGCACCTGTAATATATACATATATATATACAAGAGAGAAAGAGAAATAGAAGCGGGTCAGAGCCCGATAGTGTATATGATTTGAAAACTCGTTTAGCAAGTATTTAAATTAATTACAGGCCAATGCAACAACATATTAGTGCGACACTCTCTTGAGAAATTCTCACCTCTCTTCTAATGTGCACACCTATCGCACTAACCTTCCCAATGGTCTATCTCGTCATATGCCACACTATCTTTCCCCAATGATTTAACTTATCTTAGGTTATTCGCAGGATTTACAACTGAACAACACAAGTATTTAAAACGTAAGATTTGAATTTGTAACCAAAGTTCTCCTTTTAACTTTATTAATCAATAAAGTTTTCCAGTGTCATATTATACTTTCTCAAAATAAGTATTTATAATTTGAGTCAACAACCATATCCTACATATCAAATCACAGTAGGCAGTTCAAGATTTCAGAATTTCATATATATATTAACTACTCATATAATATATATATCATAACAGCACCCCACATAAAAACTATGGTGCGGGCATACTCTGCTATACAATCCTTGTATCAATCACATTAAAGGGAATACAAGTTCGGAATCACTCTCGAACTGTACAAATACATACACAAACAATATTGAGGCGAAGCATAGATCCCAAGTCCAAGAGGTCAGTACATACCCTCACATCTCTTAGGACCGTCCGACTATCGATCTGATAGCTCGTACCTAGGATTTCTATCTTCTAGGGTACGAGTCAATATCCCCCATAAGGCAACACAGGATAAGATCGTCCCAGCGCGGTAACCTCCGGGATAACAAGTAGCGCGGGCCTGATTTTCACAAGTATATAATATATGCATACACAATCATATAAATATACTACTTTCATCATATCAATTTAGGTTTGTCCCATAACCCAGATTCACAACATTTATCCTTATTTTCCCATTATTAGTTATCACGTATAATGGTTCGTTTCTCACTTTAATTCGAAGGGTTTTTCCAACTTACTACGTAACCCTCATGGACTCTATCCTTCCAAAGGTACAATCCAGTAGGTATTCATTTATGTTCCAACGTAACCCTCTTAAGTGTCTCTCCCCTTTAACACATACTTACATTGTCCCTTATGTAAGATATCCCAAAAATATAGATTTCACCTTACATTAAAGGTCTCTTATTCATTAATGAATCTTACTGGTCATCATTATCTCCCAAACTATCTTAATAAGGATGTCTAAGGAGTTTTCTTCAATTCGAATCAATTCAACAATTTTAAAAGGGGGAAACTTAAGTCTGCCAGGAGGGGTCGATCGATTGAGGTCTGGGGCTCGATCGATCGATCAAACAGATATGGCAAATCCTGCAGTTTTGCAGTTACGGGTTTTCTCACAAAACTTCATCCAAATCCTAACTTTCCATACCCAAACGTCCAGAAAATTATACTACTAACATTATATCATCATACCAGATATTTCCAACGTAAAGCATGTAGATTTCTATCACTAAACATGGATTATCCGCCCACAATTCATATAAATATCAAGAACCCTAGATTTCTCTTAAACATGGTTCTAACAAATCTTTTCCAGAATTTCCTTCTCATAAGACATCATAATTTCGTGGTTTAATCCTCTATATGACAAAGGGTTTCCAGAATATCATATAAATCATCACTACATGTAATTTCCTATCTCAAATTGGGTTTTTCTTCCATACAACTCATCCTAATCATTCCTATACTAATATGAGTGATGCACCAACGAAAATAAGCAAGATAAACACTTGCCTGGGATTTTCAGAAGTCTGGTTTGGTGCCAAAATTGGTGTGGTTGCATTTCTCGTCTCGCGATCTACGCGTTGGTGGTGGAGGCGGTGCAAACGGATGGATTTCGGGCCTTGGATTGCTTTGGAAGCTCTCTCCTTCCCTCTCCTATGGCCGTCACTTGTCTTTGGTTGTTCTAACCCTAGAAGATAACCTAGATATCTTATATAGACCTTTTAATTTTTGTGGGTTTAATTACCCAAAAATACAAAATGACTAAAATGCCCTCCCGGGGTACTAATTAGGCCTAAAAATGCCCCGAGACCCAAACTAAACCCCCGGGTACAATTTTCTGACTATATCGACCCTTCCGGACACGTTGGCGCACTCAAAATGACCATATAAACAACTTATAAAATATTCACTTTTATTTAACAATATTTAGTCCCGACGCGACACGGGCGCGTCCCGACTTAAATTTCCATAATTGTCATTTTATTCACACGTGACAATATTATAAAAATGAATCTCATATATTACTATACTCATCCAGTAACATTCAACAAATACCAAATTTCCAATAATTACTAACTCTCGTCACGCTAGTAAATATTTAAAACAACATTCCGGATTAAAATTAAATTAATTTCTCTCAATTAAATTTAATAAATCCCATAATTTAAGAGCTATAAAAATACGGAGTATTACAACAGAGGATCGATCAATCAACCCCTTTGGTCGATCGATCAACCATTGAAATCGTGGAAAAATTGTGAAGGGTCAATCGATCGATCAAGCAAGGCAGACTGCATTTTTTCGTGTTTTGGCTTGCATTTCTTCTCTGATAAAATCGCCGTTACTTCTTCATTATGAAACGGATTCGTGCACCATTTGTGGCCACGCAAAGTTAGCGGGAGGGCTACAACTTCCGTGTAGATGTCAGGCTAGGTGACCAAGCTGTGGAATGACCGGATTTCCCTTGAACGTGCGATTGCCTACAGAACTTCACCGGAATGCATCTGAATCCCATACTTAGTACCTAAATAGCTAAAAAAACCCAATTATACCTCATATAGCATGTTAACAATATAAACTGAGGTTGTCTGGTTAACGGGCTTAAATATAGAGATTAAGGCACCCGAGGAGGCTAAAATGCGTAGGTTCGACGGATGAAATACGCAATATTTGCGTATTATCACACCCCCTAACTTACACATTGCTAGTCCCTAGCAATGAAATAGGATGAAACAAGAAGAACAAGTAAACCAAAATAGGAGATAGTACAAAAAAATGGTATAAAAAAAAAAAGATAAGGCCACTTTCGCGGGCAAACGATTGCATTTAGCATATGCCATAAGCCGTTAAACCCCTAGGTTACACTAGTGGATGAGTATCGTCTCGTGAGGGTTTTCAGTGATGATACCCACAAATATCATAAAGTTTCCTCAAAAAATGCCCAATCACATGCGACAAACTCAACAATATGAACAAGATTTCAACATGTTATTAGCATAACAAACGAATTCATGTGAAAAGTCCGCAGTTATTAACATTATAGAATACACCTCAATGAATTGAAACTTTAACATGTGGGAGGGGAGTGAGAACACACAAAGTATGATTTAGCAAAAACTTAAATAACTCGGATACTAAATATCAAAACATGAATAAAAGTCAATCCTCACGGGCATTACACTCATCAAATGAATTCACTTGAAATAGGGAGGTAACACACGGGACATGCAGGCATAAGGAGTAAATGTAAATGGACACTAGGCCGCGCACATGTCATAAATGAAGAACGCTATATAGGATCTAAAAATCATAATCTCAGTGAAAGGATACCGCACATAAAAAAAAAGAGTCGAAATGCATTTTCACAGATTATCAAAACTATTTAAACATTTGAATTACATCTACTTAAGATCAATAGGACTTGTAATAGGGTTGTAATGTCGGCTAGGTTAAGGTACGAAATGAAAGGGATGTATATACGGATTCAAAGGTGTTTGGGGATGAATCTCAGGAAAATGAAAAAAAAGTGGGAAATTTCAAAATTGGACAAATGATTTCCAAATGAGCATTAGATATAACAATCGAGAGAGTAACAAGTATTATTGAATCACTACAAACAATATATACAACTTTCTCTTCCTTTTTCTCACTTCTTTTTCTCACTTTCTCTTTTGTTTTCTTTTGCTTTTGCTTTCTCTTTTTCTTCACTTTTTTCATTTTTTCTTTTACTTTTCAAACTCTCATATGCCTAAATTGCAACCGACATCCTAACAACATCATTTAATCCCAAGTAACATTCCAAACAAAGGTATGGAAAGTGTACGTATGGGCTAAAACTCCAATTTAGAGTTGGTTATGGGATTTGGGTTATGAAATGAAAGGCTATATTTAGGCTCAAGTGGGTTGATTAGGGAACATATAAAAGGTGAGGTCAAGGTCATATGGGTGATATACAAAGATGGCCTATGATCATTTCAAAAAGTTTACACAATTCTCGAGTCAAAACAATATATGAAAATAATGCTCAAGTAATACATTTCAAGAATGAACTCAATTAATGAACGGTCAATGAAAGAATAAAGATATTTCCGACTGTAACGTTTTCAAAGAGGAAAGAATAGTGTATACACTCACAAATAAAGATAAGTCTCTAATCTCACCCGGTGCAAGTATATACAATGCAACAAAAGATTACCGAATTATAAAAATCTTAAACCAAATCAATATAACAAGAAAAACGCATGTGCTCACGGGATAAAGTTTAATTCACGAAGTTATTCATAATATTAATGATTTACGGACTAAAGTCTAATAACTTTTAAAATCAAGAACATGCATCGTTGGGCTGTCTATTGGACCGGGAAATTATTAAAATTTATCATCGAAAACAAAGGCAAAATGTCCAACAAAGGAGAAAAAAGAAAGAAAACATTTTTGAAAATTTTCAAATTTTTAACAAAAACATCCTTTGTAACTAAATCATGGTCAAATTCAAGGACTAAACATGAAATGGATAGAATATCCCACACCCCCTAACTTAAATATTGCATTGTCCCCAATGCGTCCATTAAAGAACACAACACAAAAATAGGAAAAGTATGATATTACCCACATTTGGAGCGATCTCCATAAGTACAAGTCCAAATGAGTCTGCAAAACAAGTTAGTACAAAGCATAGGAAGAATATATACCGATGTCTTAAGTTAAAAGAAGCTATGTCACAAGTCACAACAATATAGAGGGGCTGAAGTGCAAATACTAGAACTTTTTGATTTTATAAAATGGAAGGTCACACACATCAAAATAAAATATACAACCGTAAAATATATTTTCATTTCCCATTTCATAAGTTCAATACAAAATCACTTAATACATTACAACTAATAATAAAAAGAAATAAAAAAAAGAATAAAAAAATACAACATGCTATCCGACCCCAGAATACAAAAATATGACCTAGTACAATAGTAGCCTAGTGGCCGGAACCACTAGGATCAGAAGGGTCCTGAAAATAAGGAGGTAGCGCTGTGTCGGAATCATGCCTCTTCAAATAAAGATCTCTCATCATCCGCTCGATCATCTGGTAATCATGCTTGTGCTGCGCTCTAGCCTGCCTCTGCTCGGCCCACTCCTGCCGCTGCTCGGCCTGATACTGTCACTGCTCGGCCTGCAGTTGGTCCAGGCAGGACTCCCATGTAGCCCACCTGAGATTGGTCTCCTCCCAGCGGTGGTCCTGCAGTGCCATGTATGCCTCAAAGCGGGCATCAAAATCTGTGGGTGGTACCTGCAAACTCTGCCTCTGCTCTGCCATCCTAATCTCAACCTCCTCATCATCGGGCTCATCAGCTACCTCTGCTCTCTGCCTTTTGGTCCCCAGTTGCCCCCACTCGTATTTCAGTATCTTCAAAATATTTCTCTTTGTGAGAAGCCCGAGTGGGTCTTGCTTGCGGTCAGCGTTGAATTCTGGGCAACCGTGCGACAAACTAATCCTCGTGATGAGGGCAGGAAAAGGAAGGGAGAATGTCCTGGCTCTCTCCTTAGTCGTCGATTACATCATATCCAGAAATATATTGGGCAAGCTAATATCGCCCAAATTATATATCAGTGCGTAGATAAATGCGGCGTGCTTGTGATGCACCTCTGACCGGTTGCTCGTCACCATGAAGGAGTGTACATTGATACAGTGAAGTAGTCTCGGTAAATCCTCCATTGCAGCCGAACGGAAGGCCATTTTTTCTATTCTTCTCCGGTGCAAGGGTCTCTATCAATGTCCTAAGTCCAAAAACATTCCCATCGATAAAACTGACTGAATCTGCGGGGTTTGGTACATTCATAAAGACAACCAAATCAGAACGGTGGAATGGTACCCTCACCCCTCGGGCCATGGCCTCGTATGTCGTCGGCCCGTCCACTTTTCCCACCACTAGTTTCGCATAAAAAATCCTGACCAGCTCTTCATTGATTCGGCCATTAATGGTGAGAAAAGGTTCCCATCCCTGGCGCCACAAAAGAACAAGTGCCTCCTCCGACAAATCAACAAGATTCCAGGCTAAATTGTAGGCCAAAGGCCTCTGAGCAGTCTCAAAATATGCAAGGAACCAGTCCCGTTCTTTCTTACAATGGAACCCCTCGAAACCATGGGTGGGCACGCACAAAGTGGAATCATATTTCTTCAATTGTGCCATTTCAACCTACAAAACAAGAATTAAGCAATACAAAAAAAAATTGTAAGCGCAATTAATGGTTAGTTAGTGCACAAATTGAAATGGGAGTGCAAGTGCGCAAAACCGAGGGAAAAATTCAACATTGCGATAAAATGTGTCGGTATACGACAATGAGTAAAAATCACCCAAGTGTGCGCCAAAAATTGGATTGAAAACAGTTTTGGGAATTTTAGCGAACACTTGGCATGCGCAATGTGAAATAAGGGTGCGAAAAAGCCATTTGAACCAACAAAAGAGCCCCACTCATGAACAAAACAACAATGCAACAATACATAAGTGTTCATGAGTGGATATACATCAATAATCACAAGATAAATCGGTTGGAACAACACAAATCAGGGATATAACCAACACATTCAATAAATGTCAAATAATGGATAAAACATGGAAATTATGACAAAAATCAACCAAAATCTACAAATACATAATAAAGTAGGAAGAATTATACATTGCAAGTCTAGAAAAAGGGTTGAAATTAAGGAAATGTGGAGGGGGAGGGGGGGGGGGGGGGGGGGGGATAGTAGGGCATGTATTAGGTTAAGAGGAGAGAAGAGAGAAAAGAAGAAGAAGAAAGGGGAAAATAAGAAGCAGATTCGGCTATACTGGTCGATCGATCGATCGACCCCTGGGAGTCGATCGATCGATCAAACAGCAAAATGCCCACTACTTCCTGTTTTAAATGCCGGGGGGGGGGGGGGGGGGAATTGCAATTATGGGGGTATGGGGGGTTATAAGTATAATATATATATATATATATATATATATATATATATATATATATATATATATATATATATATATATATATATATATAAGTATATCAACATAAAAATACAAATACAAATAAAAAATAAAAAATAAAAATAAAATAAAATAATATAAAATAAGAATTAGACTAAGTATGCACATATATAGACATATGTAACCAAAAATAGAAAAATATGTACACGATCGACACACAAGCATGGTCATAACAAAATGGAAAATAAAATAAAAGAAAAAAGAAAAACAAATGCAAATGCGGGAGAATACGTGTGTGTAAAATTAAGAAAAAATATTTTTTTGACTTTTTTCATTGTTTTCTTAAGAAGTGTGTGCCAGGGCACATAGTCTCCGCAAATTCAAGTCCATTGAACCTACAAAAGAGTTAGAACCACAGATACAAAAATAAATAAAAAGAGATTAACTAATTACACTAGGCTAATTTAAGAGAATAAAAATAAAGAAGTTAGTATATACAACCTACACATAGGATGTCCAATTAGCTATATACTAAAAGTTGAAATTTTTGAGGGTCCATCCAAAACACAATTTGAATTTGGCAGATCAACGGTGGACCCTCCCGAACATGCATGCCTCCCGGAAAACAGGAATTTCGTTCAAATGACGGAAGGCATGTTTAAGGCGAAAAGAATGAACCATCCCCAATTGAAACTTTGGGAGGGAGGATGGGGGATTTGGATAGGAGGGGAGAAAAATACACGTGTGGGCCGAGAAAAATTGAATCAACTCCCAAGTATTTTAAAGTTGGAATGGGGGCGGCGCACATGAGGGAAAATATGTCGTTATGGAAAGTGGCTCGAGCGAGTACTCCTCGTCGGTGAAAAGGTTTGGAACTAAAAAGTTTTGATCCGATTCATCGGGTACTAGAATTGGTGTGACAGTATAGAATAAAGATGGGGATGAGAGAAATTCAATCTTAGGCGATGAGTGATCATCGCTTGAAAATTGAATTTCGAAAGAAATAGGATCGTTTACAATGAAACTTTCTTATTTGAAAATCAAAGAAGAAACGAATTCATTGCAAATGGATACTATGCCCTTTTCATCCTCATTTTCATTCTCTACTACATCATGGGTCAAGTCAAGGATGATTTGTTCCAAAGTAGGAACAAAGTACTCATTTGGTTCAAAACGGTCCTCGACTTCGGCAGTCTCCGAAGAAAAGTCATCGTCGGATTCGAATAGTAAATCCAACTCTTATTCCCAACAAAGATTTTCTTCCCGATAACGGTTTTCAATCCTCTCATTTTTAAGCATGCGCAAACCCTCACCGAAAGTCATCGAGCGAGGAGAGAATTCTTGGAAATTGGAAGTCTGGAAATTGTTCTCGGGACTACGCTCAAAATCATTAACATAAGAATTTTGAAAATGATTACAATTTGATTTGAAATTCTTATCATAAGGATCTTGCGACTCGGAATCAAAATGATCACGCCCAAAATTGATATAATCCAAACTTTGACTTTTGTAACACTCACCCAATGTCATTTTAGATGTTGCAACTTTTTGGGATTGCAATTATTGACCAAAGGTCAATGGTCTACCGGAATTTTGAGAGTTATCATTAGGATTCCCAAAAATGTTAGAATAAGACATGCTTACCCCCAACAAAGGCTGGAGAGGAAAAATTCCACAAAGCAATGTGCGACGGGATAAAACAAGCATTTCTAGGATCTCAAATGTAGAAGTCCTGCAAAAAAGGTTAAAACAAAGAATACAAATACAAAAGAAAGAATACTACGAAATAATAAGATATTTACAATCTATAACAAAATAGTCCCCGACAACGGCGCCATTTTGGTTAAGCGTGAAAAGCAGCGTGTGTCGAACGCCGATTGTTGTTTTCTGTTCACCACCTTAATACAAGCAAACCTAAGTTATGACTACACTCAACTGGTGATTATAGCAATAAGTCGGGTATTGAATCCACAGAGAGAGTTTGATAGATCGTAACGGATTATTAATTCAAGAATAAAAGTGTAAAATGGTGATGTGTGAATGGAAATAAAAGAAAAGAATAAGTTAAGTCTAAATAAAAGTAAAGCGAGGTTCGAGATATCATCCAACCATACAGATCGAAACAACTACTAATCAAGATTCCAGCTCGAAAGCAATTTAATCGAGCATTATCAATTAAACATAAACTTCACACAATAAGGAATTTAAGCCAAAGTTACGAGAATAAACGCTTAATCGAAAATTGGTTGCACGCGGATTAAACTCGGATTATCGCTATAAACACTAACGTTGAATGACAATGAAAGTTAAACGCATAATAATTAGGCTTTAATTCGCGCGGGTTCAATTAAACGTAATTTTACACAAAACCTAATTTTCGGAGCTCGAGGCCCGAAAATGGCGGAACGACATCCCGGCCCTATTTATCTAAGGGAACCTAATGAACTAAGATATTTTATACTAATTAAACTATGAAAGCAAGAATTAAAGAAACTAAACTAATTATCAAAGCATGGAAATTATTCTACAAAGCCAGAAATAATAAGAACAAAGCTATATTAATGGAGATGATAGTGAAAAGTTCAATCTTACAAATCTACATGGATGTCATCCCAAGAAGAGAAGAAGATGATCTCTAAAAACCAAACCCTAACCTAAAATGTCTTCTAAAACTAAGTATGAATCTCCTTGGTGAATATTACACAAAATTGGGTTATATATTAAGTTGGAAATAAAAGAAAAGAAGGCAAAAATATCTGCTAAAACAGGGGATCGATCGATCGACCCTTTTGGTCGATCGATCGACCATTGAAATCGTGGCAAAATTATGAAGGGTCGATCGATCGACCCTTTTGGTCAATCGATCGATCAAGCAGGGCAAACTGTATTTTCCCCTGTTTTGGCCTACATTTCTTCTCCGCTAAAATTACCGTAACTTTCTCGTTATGAATCGGATTCGAGCGTCGTTCGTGGCCACGCGAAGCTAACGAGGAGGGATACAATTCCATGTAGATGTAGGGCCCAAGCTGTGAAATGACTGGATTGCCCTTGAACGTGCGATTGCGTACGAAACTTCACCGGAATGCTCCCGAATCTCATACTTAGTACCTAAATACCTACAAAAACCCAAGTATACCTCATATAGCATGTTAACAATATAAATCGAGATTGTCTAGTTAACGGTCTTAAATATATAGATTAAGGCACCCGAGGAGTCTAAAATGCGTAGGTTCGACAGATGAAATATGCAATATTTGCGTATTATCAGCAAGCTTCAGAGAAAACTGGCCCGGTAGTCAAAATGTATGGGATAATATCATTTAAAGAACTCCTCGAAGAAATAAACAAGGTGGCAGAATAACTTGAGATCGACCAGGAAACATGATTCATGTTCTTCCCTTCTTCAGTAAATCACATGACCAGATCAGGGAGGCATTACCAGATCCCAAGCTCACTACCATCCAATGACAAAGGGAAGGGCGTTGAAAACCTTCCCATGCCAGAAATGACCCTCGAGTAAAGCAAGATCCTCGATCAACAAAAAAAAACTCAAGCTCATATCAATTTATGGGGACTTTTCATGTCTTTTGAGCTGCACATAAATGATTTGATCAAATTTCTCATTGGACCCATAATACCTCCCTCTACCACACCAGAAGAAGCGATAAATTTAGTCAGATCCTTGACCTCTAGCCGAATGCTATCATTTTTTGAAGAAGAAATCCCTAGAGTTGGGCCAAACCACAATTATGCACTCAATATCTCCGTCGAAGTTATGGGGAAGATCGTACCACTCTCTCTTGTCGATAACAGATCCTCCTTAAATGTCTGGCCATTAAGAACCTTCAAATGCTTAGTACTGAAAGAAAGTGGCCTCACTCCAACTTTTACCGCTATACGCGCCTACGATAATACTCATCGAGAAGTGATAGGATCCATAAAACTTGTAATATGGGTTGGCCCTATAAACCCTATCGTTCAATTCTAAGTTATTGACATCCCAGCTTATTTCCACCTGTTACTCGGATGACCTTAGCTCCATAGTATCAAGGGTGTGTCTTCCTCGCTTCGTTAGAAATTAAAGTTCTTCGCCGACGGACGAGTCATCACCATTTTGGGAGACGACGACAATGCTGAGGGTGCAAGAACCAGTTGTCCAATACTTGAGATATAGTACGGGTCAAATGATATGCTCATATCTGGATTTTGAGTTGAGCCACTTCTACTCCCGACAGGGGATGATTTCAAAGAAAGGGTTTGTCCAGAATATGACCCTAATGGTAATATTAATGTGATTCAGATGTTAAGAAACATGCACTTCATGCCCGGATTGGGGCTAGGGCAAAGACAGCAAGGGATACTTGAGCCCATTGAACTAAAGAAAGCTTTCCCTCCTTGTGATTTGGGGTACCAACCATCGGAATAAGAGCTCAGAATGATCCGCCAGTCTCGACCAAATAGAAGATTAGACTGCATCCAGACTATCCCAGGTGACTCCTTGAATGAATAATTCATCAAAAATGACGAAGACTTCCCCTTTTGCGGCTTTCTGGAACCCTGGTATGACCATATAGATAAGAAGAAGAAGCCTGGAATGGTGATCTTTTTCTAGGACAGATACCCATGGGCCAAAAGTTCCCAACACCATGTACAACCGCTCATCAGAGATACCGAAGATTCTGAGAGAAGTGACTCCAAGGACTCGTTCAACTTGCAGACACTGGGACTGACACTCTGCATGGTTCATTCAAGCACTATATCACTGGATCCATCTCACCTGATTAAAGTTATTGATACACCTCTCCTCAACTGGCATGCTACGCACATTTTACTTGTCGAAATCCCACCTAACCCCAATATTTACCCCATTTCTTCTTCTGTTATCTATCCTTGCTCAAATGTAATCGAGACCTCCTTTGATGAGGTTCTCAATGCTATTTTTTCTATCAATGAAATAAACAAAGATTTTGAGTATCTTGTTGTGCCTTACATTAATTATTTAGATTATAATCAAACTTTTGATGGTGATGATTTTGCAAATGAACAATTCTTAAATGATCTAAATAGGGTTAATAACAAACAACATAACCGCGTTCAAGTTAATGAAGAAGAGACTGTTATTGTTAATCTCGGTTCTAGTAGACAACTACGCGAGATTAGGATAGGGGCCGGCTACCCTCGACGAGCATGAGCTTGCACAACTCGAAGAATTATTGAAGGAATTCGTGGATGTCATCGCATGGTCCTATGACGATATGCCCGTAATTGACCCTGAAATAGCTCAACATGAGATCCCCACTCTTCCAAATTATAAGTCGATCAAACAAAGGCTGAGAAAGCTCCGCACCGAATGGTCGCTCAAAGTCAAAGAAGAGGTGGTCAAACAGTTGAACGTGGCCTTCATTCATGTGATCGAATATCCCACATGGCTAGCCAACATAGTGCCTGTATCGAAATTAGGAGGGAAACTTCGGATGTGTATAGGCTATCAGGACTTGAACAAAGCCTCTCTAAAGGAATATTACCCGCTACCCAATATCGACATAATCGTGGACAACACAGCCTGGCATGCTCTTAAGTCATTCGTCGACGAGTTTTTTGGGTACAACCAAATTAAAATGCACCCAGATCATCAAGAAAAGACCTCGTTCATCACCCCATGGGGAACCTTTTGCTATACTATTATGCCATTTGGTCTCAAGAATATTGGGGCTACCTACCAGAGGGCTGCCACAACCATCCTGCACAATCTGATTCACAAAGAAGTCGAGGTCTATGTGGATGATATGATTATTAAATCCAAAAATAGAGAAGGTTGTGTTCCCACTCTTCGAAAATTCTTCGAACGACTGGGACGATATCAGATTAGACTCAATCAGCAAAAATGTGTCTTCGACATTACAAAGGGAAAACTCTTAGGATTCATGGTCAGTGAGAAAGGGATAGAAGCAGATCCTGCCAAGGTAAAAGCCATACTTGAGATGCCACCTCCCCGAACGAAAAAAGAAGTCCTTGGTTTCATTGGGAAATTGCAATACATCAGCCGGTTCATCAACCAGCTAACCTCCATCTGCTAACCTATCTTCAAACTCCTCCGAAAGGATTCAACCAAAGTTTGGAATGAGGCATGCTAAGAAGCTTTTGACCGAATCAAACAATATCTGACCCAACCTTCGGTACTCATGCCACCATAGCCTGGTCTCCCCTTTCTCCTATACCTAACCATAACCGACACTACAACTGGGGCTTTGCTAGCTCAATACCTTGAAGATTCCTGTAAAGAAAGATCCATCTATTATGCCAGTCGTAAATTGGCCGAATACGAAGTCAACTACACTGCTCTGTAAAAAGTAAGCGTCGCGCTTATTTGAGTCACCCAAAAGTTATGACACTACATGCTCGCCTTCCCCATTAATATTGTATCCCGAATGGAACCCATCAAGTACCTTCTTGAGAAACCCGCCTTATAGCCGAATGGCTCGATAGTTGATGCTCCTAGCCGAATTTGATATCATGTACGTCACACAAAGAGCCATAAAAGGAAGAGCCATCTCTGACTACCCCATGGAAGAAGCTGATGTCTGGATCTCTGAATTCCCAGATGAAAACATCCTCTACACTACTCAAGATGACCTTCGATGGCAAATGTTCTTTGACGACGCGGCCAACAAAAAAGGATATGGCATTGGGATACTTCCAATCGCCATCAAATTGGATTTCCTCTGCACCAACAACATGACTGAATACGAGGCATATATGGTAGGCCTCAAAGTTTCTCTCAAGAAAGTTATTCAATGACTGAATACGAGGCATGTACGGTAGGCTGCTACTGGACCACCATAATCCAGGATTGCACCACCTATGTCCGAAGATGCCTCAAATGCCAACAGTTTTCTAATCTTTAACACTTGCCTTCGCGTGAATTATACAACATGACTTCTCACTGGCCATTCTCCACCTGGGACATCGACATCATAGGGAAAGTTACACCCAAGGCCTCCAACGGGCATGAGTTCATCCTGGTTTCCATTAATTACTTCACCAAATGGGTTGAAGCCGAGTCATGCACAGTTCTGAATGCCAAGAAAATGGCCAAGTTCGTCAAGAAAAACATCATCTGCCGATACGGGGTCCCTCACGAGCTAGTGTCAGATAACGGGTTGCATTTCAAGGCATAAGTCACAGAAGTGGTCATCGAGTATGGGATTCAGATACACAAATCTTCTCCCTATCGTCCTCGGACCAATGGTGCAGTCGAAGACACCAATAAGAACCTCAAAGCCATCATCAGTAAGATGACCAAAATCTGTCAAGATTCGGTCGATCGAATCCCTTATGCCCTCTGGGGCTATCAAACCTCAATCCGAATTTCTACTGGGGCTACCCCTTACTCTCTAGTCTACGACATGGAAGCAGTCCTACCTGTGGAGCTAGAAATCCATTCTCTTCGTGTCATACTCGAAAGACAAGTCAGTGAGGAGGACTGGCATCAAAGCCGCCTCAACGAGCTATCACTCTTGGATGAGATGAGACTAAAAGCTCTATACCACATATAAGGGTACCATCGTCGTATAGCGTGATCATTCAATAAGAGAGTTAAGGACCATGGTATCCGAGAAGGGGATTTAGCCCTTAAAGACATAGTAGAGCCCATCTGGGACCCCAGAGGAAAATTCAAGCCCAATTGGAGCGGCCCATACATTGTGAAGAAGATTTTGTTTGGCAGAGCCGCCATGCTCACCGACTTAGCTGGAGAAGAGATGGATCATCTAGTCAACCTGGACCGTCTCAAGAAATTTTACCCCTAGTCCGAAAATCTTAGCACGCTACGACTCTTCTCATCTCCCTTCTGTTCTAAAAAAAATCTCTTTATTTCCCTCTACCCAGAACTACGGGGGCTTGACCCTCTGCAAGAACCATTTTTCAAAAAAAATTAAAACCTTTCAAAATATGCCACAGGTACGTAGGCAGCTCATACATCTTACATGAACACGACCCTTTATTCTTCACAAAAACTATTCTTTTCCTATCTCCGAGAACGACAGTTCATTCTAACATATACTTAAACAAAAGGATTATGCATGCCTTAGCGATTGGTATAAATAATTCAAAATATAAAATTCATCAAAGGGAACAGCTGGATGATCAAAAACTTGTTTATTTCGTTAATAAGAAATTACAGTGCAATTACATAAAGGAGTGGATAACTCCCTTCCCCCTACCATCCTGAAAAAGATAAATTAATTCCCAAATTTATTCCCCGGTACAAAATATACTCCCTCCAAGAGCCCTACCCACAGCTACCAGAGGAGCCCGCTCCATCATCCTCATCTACATCCTGGGGTCCCCAAGCCTCCCCTGCCCGAATGGAGTGCTGCAGACGCTTCATGGACCGATAAGCTCGAACCAGCCTCGGAAAAACTACCACACACCCCTCCATGGTATCAGATAAGGCAAGACACCTTTGTCAAGTCTCCACCACTAACATCTTGCTAACTACTCTTCTCCACAACCACTTCATATAATCCCTAGGGATGTGCCAAACTCTCCCAACAGACTGAGAGGGACGGGACGACGGACGCCGACTCTCCCACAAAGAGCCAAGCCTCATGCCCAGACGCTCTGTCAGATCTTCTACCGGAAAGAAATCTAGTGTCAAAAGTGGTACGATCTGCTCCCATCCAAATTGGCGCAGAAGTCGCCAAAGGGAAATAAAAAGAGGTCTGTTTGAGACCAACCAGCCGGACATACAGGTATTCTCCCAGTTCTATAATAGGCAGCAGCTGCTCCCACCAAGGAACTGACCAATACAGATTTAGAGCCACATGATCCACAAACCTGTTCTCCCAACTCTTAATATCTAGACCAACATTGATGAAATGGAGTGAAAATAAGTTGGGTACAACCGATAAAGGGTATTCCGGAGGAGTCACCAGGCAAAATCTTTCAGACAACCATATGAACAGCATCACAGGGCTACCCCTCAGAAAGTCATAATGACCTTCTCGCAAAGCATCCGGTCCATTCAGGGTCTCTGCCAGTATCACCGTTGCAGGATTGTGACGCTAGGACATCCATGAAGTAATAGCTACAAGATGTTGTTCCACCAGCAGCTCCCTGGTCACCAGCAACAATTTTAAAACCAAACCCAGAACGACGGCTATGGCATATCCAGCATCACCAACCTCATGCAAATGCACGGACTGCAACACCATCGAAAGGGAGATCATACCTCCAGCCACTAGTGGTCTGGCTTCCGAGGGAGAAATACAAAGCAGACCGAGCAATAAATCCCTGGGAGAACGGGAAAACTCAGGTAGAGTCGCATCAATGCTGGGATTTATTCCCAGCATGGCAGAAAATTCCTCATAGGTAGGATAAATCTCATCCAAGACAAAGAGGAATACATGGTCTTTGGGGTACCATAATTGTACCACCGCCATTAGCATATTCCACTCTATGGGCCGATTACGCCATAAAGAAACTCGACGCATGTTTAGAGCATCGTAGTCGACGTTATAGGAGCACAGGCCTCCAAAGTCTCGAGGTAGTTGGCAAAGTCAACACTACCAGGGAGAGCCATCTCACAGAACATGAAAGAAGGAATGTGAGGGTGTGAGGAAAACACTCCACCCTTACCCCTCTTTTATACTTGAAAACCCTCACAAAAGACATAACCCCTGCAAAAATCGAAGGGAATCTTGCCCCACAAGGTACCAAAGGCTGAAGAAGGTACCAATCAAAGCTTTGAATTGATGGGACTGGACTAACCTGTCGATAGGCAGGACAAGGTGCGTGCCGATCGGCAACGTCCTACTTTTGAAAATTTTCCTTTTTCCGCTTTTGTCAAATTCAGAAAACTCAATTAAAATAAATTGATCTTCTCAAAAGAATCTCAAAAATTCCCTTTTTCATCTTTATATAATTCCTCATTTTGAATAAAACTTTCTTTACAAAAAAATCCAAAAATATTTCTTTTTACGGTCTTAGCAGCAAAGTAAAAAGCGCATGTGCATGCATTCATTCATCACTAACAGAAGATAATAAAAAAAAACTCCATTGCATTTGCATAGATATGTTTCTATGTTACAACATTTTGCAAGAAACTAAATAAAAGCAAAAACAACGGTGCTCAGCCCGAACCCACATTCTCTCTCCCTCTCTCTCACGCTTTCTCCTAAGATCTTCCACCCCTGTGACGCGCTCTCTTTCCCCTGCGACGAGATGACGAACCATCGCTACCTGAACCAGACTCCTCCCCAGACGAGGCAGATGGCACCAAGCAAGAAGGAACAGGAATCGCATCCCGAATATGGGCAGTCGTCAAAGATATCCCGTCCCTAATATCCCTCGGCCAAATGGTGGACATCCGGACTTGTTGCAAGAAAAGAAAAAATCAGTATCAAGCAGGAAAGATCAAAAGAAACCAAAAAGAAGGAAAAGAGTAGAAATATATGCCAAAGGATGAAGAACCTCCTATGTCAAGCGCAACTACCCCGGATCCATCGCATGAGGACGATGCAACATAGGCACCATCCCTCCATCAACCCATCGGATGTTGTATAAAGGAGTATGCAACTGCACAAAGGGGACCTTCGAAGTCGTCGTCACCGCAGATGTCGACGGACCTCCACCGCTGTGGGAGGACCCCACTGGCCGACTCGAACCCGCAGGAGGGAAGGGAAGATCATCATATATGTTGGGCACCATCATCCAGCTCATCACAAAGTTTATAAAATCATACGACACATCCGTATAGGTGTACAACAGGTAGGACTCACAAATAATCATCGCGATCCTCGCATCCTCTCGTAACAGCCGCTTCCGCCTCATAGACATAGGGGGCCTCGCAGGTGGAACCACCACCTCCTACTCAGTAATCTGTCAAACCACCCTCTCCCCGAGATACCAAGACTGGCCAAACTCATGCGCCAGCAAATGCCTCATCTGCGCATTCACTCCAGACAACTCCGTGTCCTGAACACTCATCCCCAGGGGTAAAAAGTCACCTAAAAAATCCCCAGCAGATATGAGTCAAATACCGAGTCAAAGCACACAAAGACTAGGATTGTAGAAGAAATAATTCTTACCCTATCACTGGTCAGGCCATTCAAGACCTTACACACCGCCTCTAGAGAAAGAGACCTCCTCAACTACCAATTGGCCTTCCGCCACCGATACAATCGGCAAAAGTCCCCAACGGTCTCATCCTTCAAAGAAATCAGTTGGGTATTACACCCAATCAATTCATAGAACCACATCTGCCAAAGACAAAAATCCATAATCAAAAAGAGATGCATAAGGAAAATGCGAATGCATGAAAGGAAAATGCGCAAATTAAAGAATATATCAAGAAGATACGTGGCTCCAGTGAAAGACTGTCGGCAGCACCGGCTGAATGCATCCAGAGAAAAATAAAGGGTAGCCAAAGTCAGGCTCCCCCAATCATAGAGAAGGATGTTCGAAAACATCCTGAAGTATGGTAAAAACCATAAGTG
This sequence comes from Sambucus nigra, assembly GCA_949130495.1. Classification (NCBI taxonomy): domain Eukaryota; kingdom Viridiplantae; phylum Streptophyta; class Magnoliopsida; order Dipsacales; family Adoxaceae; genus Sambucus; species Sambucus nigra. The sequence goes on along the minus strand of OX422223.1, from coordinate 347,551,661 downwards.
GATAACGTCGCCGCTCGACGCCACCAGAAATCCCCTCAACACCAGTAAAATAAACAACTGGTTCATCTGCCTCGCCTGCAGTCCATCCTCCATATCAATCACCCTTCCTAGCAAAACATCCCTCATCAGGGACAGACGGATGGAGTCCCCGGACACTATCCTCCCCACGTCACCTAGCTCCACCCACACCGCCTTCGGTCTCACCCACAAAGAGCGATCCACCTCTATCTGCACTCCATCACAATCCAATCCCAGCAGCTGCTGCACATCTATGGGAGTCATAGTCATCTCCCCGAAACCAAAATGGAAGGTATGGGTAGTGTCCCACCACCTCTCCCCCAGAGCACGTAAGACTACTGTCGAACGAGGCATCTCATCCAGCACAGACGCCAACCATCAAAGCCTGCTGATGATACCACCCAACGCACCACATGTGGAAGATTCTCCCAAACATCCTTAAGTCCCGTCGTCCCACGGGCACGCATAGTCAATAAAGAAACATCAGACTTTCAAAAGAAAAAACCTTGTCAAAATCCAACAAAAAGGAAAATCACCAAAAAGGAATGCCAAAAGTCATTTTACTTACATAACTGCCAGGGTTCACCACCCTCGAAGAGCGATGACGCGACGGATCGTGCAGTAAAGTTCGCTCATCTTCAACAGGCTCGAATGCATCCCAAAGCAAGAGGCGCCCTGGCCCTCTATTCTACGTTCGCCCAGTCGTCAATAGACAAGCACTCCCGGTGTACTGCAATGCTCACGGAAGCGGCCATTTTTTAGACTACGGAATGTTAGAGCGATTCGCAGAAGAAAATTGCAGAAAGTGAGAAGGAAATAAGTTGTGAAAAATGAGGGGAACGCGCACCCTTTTTATAGGATGCCAAGGGTCATGCCGATTGGCACTGCACCCCCACTTACCGATCATCACTGACCCTCTACCTTCTCGAGGTAGCCCAAAAGTCTGTGCCACTACCAAATATCACCCTCTACACCATGCCAACCAGCACCCCCTTAAATTTTCGTACAAAAACTTCCAAAAAAATACCAGAAAACCTTGAAAATTCCTCAGAAAATTCCTAAAAATCTCGAAAAAGGATTTAGAACATTTTCACCAAGAAAATTTTGCACTCCCTCAAGCGAAACCCCTATTTCCCTAGCGGAACCCCTATTTCCCCAAGCGAAACTCTCAAAAGTCAAGTGAATCTCCTCCCGGCAACGTCCCCAGAGGACCTCTAAAGTATCCCAAACTTCAGGTCTCAAATTTTCCCGAGCAATACGTCCAAACCATGGACCACCTAATCACTTCCCCAGGGGAATTTATAGCATCAGATTGGCTATTCCTCCGCAGAGTCTCCAAGAGATACAAGTATTTTCCCAGCAATCGGCTCCCCATCTCAAAACAAAATAACGAGGTAATTTCCCCGGTAGAGTTCCCCGAGAACATCTCAACTTAAGCCCTCAGAATTGCCTTCGACCCACAGAATTGGTCATCTCAATTTAAGCGTGCAAAATTAGCTTCAACCCGCAGAATTGGTCATCTCAATTTAAGCCCTCATAATTGGCTTCGACTTGCAGAATTGGTCATCTAAATTTAAGCCCGCAGAATTGGCTTCGACTCGTAGAATTGGTCATCTCAATTTAAGCCCGCAGAATTGGCTTCGACCCCTAGAATTGGTCATCTCAATTTAAGCCCACAGAATTATCTTCGACCCGTAGAATTATTCATCTCAATTTAAGCCCGCGGAATTGGTCATCTCAATTAAGCCCACAGAATTATCTTCAACCCGCAGAATTGGTCATCTCAATTTAAGCCCGTAGAATTGGCTTCGACCCCCAGAATTGGTCATCTCAATTTAAGCCTGCAGAATTGGCTTCGACCCGTAGAATTAGTCATCCCAATTTAAGCCTGCAGAATTGGTTATCTCAATTTAAGCCCGCAGAATTGGCTTTGACCCGCAGAATTGGTCATATCAACTTAAGCCCTCAGAATTGGTTTCGACCCACAGAATCGGTCACCCTCATCTTTAAGCCCTCAGAATTGGCTTCGACCCGCAGAATCAATCACCTTTATCTTTAATCCCTTATAATCGTCTTCAACCCACAGAATCGATCACCCTCATCTTCTAGCCCTCAGAATTAGCTTCGACCCGCAGAATCGGTCACCCTCATGTTCAAGCCCTCAGAATTGGCTTTGACCCGCAGAATCGGACACCCTTATCTTCAACCCTCATAATTGGCTTCGACCTTCATAATCGGTCACCCTTATCTTCAAACCCTCAAAATTATCTTTGACCTGCAGAACCGTTCACCCTCATCCCTAAGCCCTCATAATTGGCTTTGACCTGCAGAATCGGTCATCCTCATCCCCAGGTCCTCAGAATCGACCTTGATCCTTTGGTCATCCTCTTTCAAAAGCATCATGTGGTGTTTATTCGATGGCTATCGTTTGTTCCAAACTCACCCATCAATGGGCTCTATAGACACCCCATTCAAATACCCCCTAACCTCTCCTTAGGTCCCTAGCATCTCCCTTAATAATTACAAACCTAAGTCATACATCGGGTACTGACCTAAAGGCCATCGGGCACTCCCAGGCTCCGTTTGACCAAAAGTCAAACTCTTTAGTTTGACCAAGACTAAATGAATCTTTTAAGGGCACTGAAACCCCTTCCCAACGGTCTATCTCGTGCACGATTCTGACTTACGGTTAGACGAACGACCCATTTTCCCCTAAAACCTGATCAGGAGATCACTGGATGCTCCCAAGCTCCGTTTGAACAAAGTTAACTCTTCAGCTCAATTGAGAATAAATAAATCTTCAAAGGGAACTAAAACCCCTTTCCAACGGTCTACCCCATGCACGATTCTGACTTACGGTACGGACAAACGATCCATTTTACTCCGAAAGGTCACCGAACGCTTCCACGCCCCAGTTGACCAAAGTCAACTCCCCAAATCAAGTCAAGATCTTTGGAATGTCGAAGTACATCTCCTAAACTTTCCAACGGTCTATCCCGTGCGCGATTTTGACTTACCATGCGGACGAACGATCCGTTTGCGTTCGACGATTCCTCGTCCAAAGGACCGACGAACGCTTCCGAGCCACATCTGACCCAAAGTCAACTCCTGGACCGAGGAGCAATCCAAAATACTTTTAAAGGCATCTGAATTATCTTTCAAACGGTTTGACCTGTACATAATTCGGATCGACGGTTTGAGCTCTACGATCGATTTTTTGAAGGAACCTGAAAGAGACTGTCAAACGGCAGGTTACAAACCCTGCCTATCGGCAGTGTACCTAAACACACCTGTCGATTGGCAAGACCAGGGATATGCCGATCAGATATGCCCTAGGCCTATAAAAAGGAGGCCCTAACCTCATTCTAAGGGACAAGATTTGAAATCCATCACTCCCAGCAAGCTCAGAAAACCCCTCTCGAAGTCAGCGTGATTTCCACATCCAAATACCTTTCCATCCTTCACCTTCCATAACCTTTTTCCTCAAACTTGGTGAATTAAGTACGCTCCATCATCACCGAAGTGCAAGGGCTACTCTCCAACATCCAAGATCAAGCTCAAGATCTTCAAGAAGGTCCAACTTTCTCAACTCTCTCTTTAAATTCTCCAAAATTCGCATTAATTTATTTTATTACTTAGCACTTTTATTCTCTCATCTCACATATCCTACGATAATTTTTATTTAGTATTATTGCACATCTCTTATTTTCATATAAATAAAACCCAAAAAAATAAGAAAAATAGGGTTTGCTCATAAATTCCAAACGGAAATTCTCACACTTTTCTCATAACTAAAACACTTTTTACACACACACACACACACACACACACACATATAAGAGAAGTACCTGATTGGATTTATGGGATAAATCGCACCCCTCATTTTGCATACGAACTACGTGGACTTTGATGCCTCTATAGGCTACGTAGGCGTCTCGGGGTAAAACCTGAGACTCGAGTCCTTTTCCTACCTTTTCCTATTTTTTCTATATTCTTTAAACTTAACTCTCTTAGATTATATATATTTACATATATGTATATCTGTGCTTAGTGGTGTATTATTCCATATGTGTTATCGTTCCGTTATAACGATCAACGCTAGGATAATCGCGTAAATCCTATTTTTTTAATATTACTTTTAAGAACATTCCTACGAATGATTCGCTTTATCTCTTCCATGATACAAGTCGATGATTAATATCTCCACTATATATACACATACGCACATATCACGGGGAAATAAAGGAAAATAGCAATAACCCGTGAGAGACCGTAAGGGCGGAATGGGTTCCTAACACCTTCCCATTTCGTAACTTAGCCACTGAACCCTTTTCGAATCATTTTGGTTTCGTATGTATCAGTATGTCTTTGGATGCTGTCCTTCAGGATGGCTCCCTTTTTCTTTTGTCTGTTTTGAGTAAAATAGACTGGCGACTCCATCTCTCTATATTTTTCACCTCATCACCGATGCCAGTCAAAGCGCTCCCAAGAGGGATGCACGGGACCAAGATCCTCTCAACGTTGAAGACGCCCACTCTTCTCCGTCCCAATCGCTGCGAGGATCGGGGATGTACACACGATACATACATAAAAAATCCGGATTATGCTGCCCAAAATAAACAAAATGACATACAATCTAATATCCCCATTAATCTCGAAAACTGGAAATACTAAATGTGTGTCTTCATTTTTAAATCTTCAACTCTACAAACTTTCTTTGTCATCATAAGGGTGTGAAAGGAATGATTCTCCATTTTAATACCTACACACATGAGATAAGAAACAAATACCCACGATGCCCAACAATTTGAAGTATAATGATAAGCAGAAACAAATATCAATTATGAACAAGCAAATCATTATATAAACAAACAAGAAATTCTCCCCCATAATTCGTTCTCCCCCTTTTTATGATGTTCCAAATATACAGATATGAAGAACATACGTAATGTAAATGGAGAATGTCACATGGAAATAAACTTTATCTTTTAGAATTTTTTAAAATTTTTAAGGAAAAAAAATCACTCTATGAAAGAACACCAAAACAACCAAGTCCATGATAACAGAAATGAAGGGATGTGAGCAAATTTAACAGGAAAATCAATACATAAAACCATAATATATGTGCATGATGAGTATTGGATATTTCTAACGAATAAACTCAACATCATCCTTTGGTGTAAAAATTGTGGAATTAAATGAAATTGACTCAATCAAATCAGAAAATCAAAGCTCAAAGTGATTTCCACACCAATAACGTCCAAAACGATTTCATGCTTTTTCAAGACTTTTTAAGGACGTGAAAAGCCGTTTTAATTCTCCAACCAAACTCCCTCATATATATTTTCTTTTCGAGGTGATCTAAATTCTCAAACATTAGAGAATTGGTGAATAAACCTAATGGCCCATAATTAGCATATTTTACTTTTTATTGCCAGGCAATTTTTTCGAGCTCTTTTAAACCTCTTTGGATCCTGAATAATTAAAATTCCTAAATTTTTTAGATCCAATTTAAACAGAGGCTTAATCGCAAAGGGAAAATGTTTACCTTTCGTAGCTCTTCACGGTTTATAAAATTCACACAAACTTACGGCAAACGGTTTAAAACATGCACACCTTTTATTTATCTTGTTTTATCACATTTAATTCATTGTAAACCGTGATAAAACATGCACACCTTTTATTTGACAAAATTGAGAAGGAAACACTCAAACCAATATGTGATAGATAAGTACAATACTCAAATAATACTGTGCATGTGTGCAATAAAGGAGATAAGGAGCCAAACATATAGAAGATATCATGAATTACATCTCAAACACTCCAATCAATGTAAAGCACGTGGATGAAATGATGTAGCAACTCAAATCACTATCAAACAGTCACGTGACATATGGAATGAAGTTGTGACTATGGTTATCTTGAAATGTTCATCCATAAATAATGTAAACAAAATACAAAACTATTTTTTGTTTTTTTCAAAAAAATTTATCAAAATAAAATCTTTTTGGATTTTTCTAATTTAAAAAAATCGAACAAATAAATGTACAAAATATACAATCTAGAGATAGGAATCAAATGATATGATCAAGGAAAAGTGTATCCTACTCTAGACCTGGTGACCACCCATCAGTCAACTGTTGAAAATTCCTAAAGATTTCCTAAGACTCTCGAATCTAAGGGCATCTAAAGGCTTCATGAAGATATTGGCTAACTAGAGGTCGGTAGATACAAAACTCAAGGACACGACCTTTTCCTCTACATGCTGACGGATAAAGTGCTCGCATATCCTAATGTGTTTTATGCGCGAATGCTGGACTGGATTACAGGATATGCGTATCGCGCTCATGTTATCACAGGAAATAGTCATGGTGTTCTGTGATATCCCATAATCCTCCAACATCTAATTCATCCACAGAAGTTGCATGCAATAACTCCCGGCGGCTATGTACTCAGCCTCCGCAGTGGACAAAGAGATGGAGTTTTGCTTCTTGCTCAACCAAGAGACAAGAGCAGAACCAAAGAGGAAACACCCACCAGAAGTGATCCTACGTCCATTTGCATCCCCGACCCAATCGGTATTCGAATAGTTAGATAAACCGTTACTGGTATCAAAGGGATACCAAATGCCAAGTGAGATAGTCCCACTCACGTATTTGATAATACGTTTAAGAGAAAGTAAGTGTAACTCTTTCGAGGATGTCTGATATCGCGCACAGACTCCAACACTAAAGGCTATATCGGGACGAATGGCAGTCAAGTAGAGAAGACTACCTATCATACTCTGATACAAGGTTTGTTCTACGTCCTTTCTTGAAGTGTCCTTGCTAAGCTTAGTTGAGGTACTCATTGGTGTACGTGCGTGCTTAGCGGAGTCTAGACCAAATTTCTTCACAAGGTCTCTAGCATACTTGGATTGGGAGATGAACATCCCATTCTCTAGCTGACGAACCTAGAGGACAAGGAAGAAAGTAAGCTCACCAACCATGCTCATCTCAAACTCACTCTTCATCTCGTCCTTAAAGTGCTGAGAATGCTGGGAGCACGTGGATCCAAAGACTATGTTTTCCACATAGACCTGAGAAACCAAAATAGGACCGACATCTCTCCCGACGAACAACGTCATATCAACTCCCCCTCTCTTGAAGCCACGGGCTAAGAGATAGGAAGTAAGCTTTTCGTACCAAGCACGGGGTGCTTGCTTCAAACCATATAAGGATTTCCTGAGATAGTAGACTTGATTAGGGTTCTTAGGGTCTTCAAACCCTTTTGGTTGTTCCATGTAAACCTCCTCCTATAGAATGCCATTCAGAAAGGCACTCTTAACATCCATCTGATATAACTTTAAGTGCAGATGACATGCGATGGTGAGTAGTAAGCAGACGGACTCAAGCCTCACAACAGGAGCGAATGTCTCGTCAAAGTCTATAACCTCAATCAGTGTGTAGCCTTGAGCGACCAACCTAGCCTTATTTTAAATAATGTTACGAGTCTCATCCACCTTATTCTTAAAGATCCACTTGGTACCTATCACATTTGTCCCACTAGATCGGGGGACCAGTTCCTAGACATCATTCTTCTAAACTGAATCAACTCATCTAGAATAACACATATCCAATGTTCATCTTTGAGTGATTCCTTATAGTTCTTGGGGTCGACTTTGGATGTGTAGCAGACATGGCTAACAACGTTCTTTAGCTGAGCGCAAGTCTTGACCCCAAGGGTGGGATATCCTAATATAGTAGAAGGATCATGACTCTTACGAACCCAATCAGGAGTTTCCCCTAAGTCAGGAATGGGATCGACTCTGGGTGTGGGAAGCATAACGGGATCATCAGTAAGTGCATCACCCTCACCCAAAAGGTTAGGATCAATAAACGCCGGTGGTTCGTCATCTTGAAAGGGACGTTTATTGACTTCATAACCTTAGAGCGATTCAGGTTATACACCCGATAAGCTCTACTTGACGATGAATAACCTATAAATATCCCCTCATCGCTCTGAGGGTCGAATTTTCCTAATTGATCTCTATCCCGTAGGATGTAGCATTTTTTCCCAAAGACACGAAAATATGAAAGGTTGGGCTTCTTTTTAGTCTATAATTTGTAGGGCGTCGTAAGAGTGTGTGGACGAAGATATACCCTATTCACCGTGTGGCATGCGATAAACATCACCTCTGCCCAAAATATTCTTACAATATTATGACCCAGCATAGATCTAGCCATCTCCTAAATCGTCCGATTCTTCCTCTCAATAATCCCATTTTGCCGAGGAGTCCTAACAACCAAAAATTCGTGTTTGATTCCGAGGCTATCACAGAAAATATCTACTTTTGCTTCTTTAAACTCAGTGTCGTTGTCACTACGTATTCTGTTGATAGTGACACAATGTTGATTTTGCAGGACACGATACTTGGTCATAAGAAAGTCCATAGCATCAGATTTCTCTCGCAGAAAACCTACAATAGATTAGCATGAGAAATCATCTACCATCACGAGTATGTACCTCTTACCACCTAAAATCTCAGTATGAGTAGGAACCATAAGATCCATATGTATCAACTCAAGAATACGAGAGGTGGTAATGGAATTCAACTTCCTATTGGGGGCTACGAATTTGCTTTCCCAACTGGCAGGGCCCATAAACTGCGGAAGTTGGCTTTCCAAGTGATGGTAAGCCACGTACTAGGTCCTTTTTGGCTAACTTTTCCAAATCTCGAAAGTTCACATGACCTAGACGTTGGTGCCACAGATCCATAAAAATGATCGTGGTGATGTTGCGGACAAATGAGGACTCAAGCATGATACCATAATAATTGTCTTTAGTACTCACCCCATGCAATAAAAGTTTATCGCTTTGATCATAGACATGGCATTTATTCCGATCAAACTTTACTGCAAGGTCAGTATCGCATAGCTGGCTAATGCTAAGTAAATTTTCCTTCAATCCTTTGACGTACAACACATTCTCCAGCTTAGGAAATCCTAGTAACTCTATTGTACCTCTTCCTACTATGATAGACTTGCTCCCGTCTCCAAAAGTGACTTTACCTTCCTTATGATCCTTGGAGGAGGTAAACAAAAAAATATCACCAGTCATGTGCCTGGAGCACCCACTATCGAATACCACTGTAGGGAATTATGTGCTTTAAGAGAAACATGAGCAACAAGGGATTTTGCTTTATGTTTAGGCACCCAAGAAGTGGTAACCTTATGTTTTCCCTTGTCATTGTTAACTCTAGTCGAGACTCTGGAAGTGTCCACTGACGGCATAGAATTCTGTTGGAACTCTTCTATTATACTCTAAGATATGACGACTAGAAACTCAACTCGCTCTCTAAGACTCTCAAAATCAGTAGTGGCATGGGACGGAGAAAAAGTACGTCATGTTCGACCCAAACTATAGCAAAATTCATGAAGGTGGCCCTTTCCTTTGCAGTAAGTACAGAAATATGTAAACTTAGGCCGACTTCATTTTGCTTTTCTTGGATGAACTCTCTTCTGGTTTCTAGGTGGGTGGATATAAGGATTTGTAATAAACTCGGGAACCGGTTCTAATGTCGTATGGGATGTGGACGCGCCATCAAAACATATTTCTGTCCTCTCACCTAAACCTAAAGCATGGGCGAGGAGAATCTTCCCATATTACCAGATCGGTTCTCAATTCTTACCTTGACTTCCCGGGCTCTCTCAAGGTCCTAAGTGAGTTGGGCTATAAGGGCTTCCAGTTTCTTTCAAGTGTCCAGGGAGGAATGGAGATCACTCATTAGATCATCCACTTGCTTAGTCAAGTCCCCTTTTTCTTTCACAAACACACTTTCTCTCTCCAAAAACTTTCTCTCTCTCAACACAGGCGGTATCTCTCTCTCTCAACGCAGTAGACATGGAGGTCTCTCTTTCTCTCAACTCTCCTAATTCCTTCTCTAGAGCTATAATCCTAAGAGTCAACGCTTTGTTACGCTTTTTGGTTTTGAAAGTATCAGCATATAAATCAACGTATGCGCGTCGGAGATCACTCTCGCTCTCACTTGCAACTTCCTCCCCCTCACTCACACTGCTATCACCGTCGAGGTGTCCTTGTGAGATTGCATCCTCATCATCGTGAGGAGCACTGTCAGTACTCCCATGACTGTCCATGAATGCGTTAAAGTTACATTCATGCGATGAATCGTCTCCAGAGTCCACCGACTTGACCTCACTATCATCACTAAGGGTAGTGTTTAACACATATTTGGATTGTTCTTAACATTTCAACCTAGTTTCATACTTAAACCCCCTATGACCTCTACCGCCGCACTCAAAACATCTCTCACTATCTTTCGTAGAGGTGTCCTTTTTATTTTTCTCAACTGTCTTCTCAGATTTATTTTTCTCAAAATTCCTTTTATCTTTAAAATTTCCATTTTTCATTAATTTAAGAAATTTCTTGAAATTTTTAGCAAAAAGGACCAAATTATCTAAGTCAAAATCAGAATCAGAACCAGACATCTCTTCCTCTCTTTTCTTAGACGACTCACCTATCTTTGACCCCTCACTGTTTCTGGCCTGGGATTTAAGAGCTACCTCCTTATCTTTTGATTTTATCATGTTAGGGAACGTGTCAATTTCATAGGTCTATAGGTCTCCAACTAACTCCTCTAATTTCAGCATCTTCAGATTACCTAATGAATTTAACACAATGACTTTGGGGATAAATCTCTTAGGTAGTGATCTCAAAATTTTCTTAACTACCCTAGCATCAGGAATGTGTTCTCCTAAATTAAAGAAAGTGTTCAAGATATTAGATAAGTGTGCATATAATTCATTGAAACACTCATTTTCATGCATGGAGATAGTTTCAAACTGAGTAGTTAAGTTTTGCAATTTAGATTATTTCACTGCATTTATGCCTTCATGGGTAAGTTGCAGAACATCCCATACTTCTTTAGACGTGGTACACATCATGATGCGTCAGAACTCGTCAGGTGTGACGGCTCCAAAAGTGGCACTAAGCCCACGTGAGTTAAATGTTCTCCATTTAAATTCATCCTTAGTCCAAGCAGTCACAGATTTTAAGGTAGTTACATTTTCTACAGTGAGAGTAGGAGGCATCCACTCTCTTTCACACATAACCCAAACACGTTCACCAATAGCCTTTAGGTGAGATTTCTTGCGTGCTTTATTATTTGAGTTATCCATTGAAATTGCGCTTTTTCAAAATAATTAATTTTAAAACAAAATTGATATCAAGAAAAAAATTTGCGGAAAAATTACACGGTAAGTTTGTGTAAATGGCTTTGATACCAATTTGAGAGTGGCCAACAATCAATGTCAAACTTATTTAATTAAATTCCAATTTTAGACCCAACAAGTCTTAATACTTGCAAACAAACGTGATTGAATAAAGAATTACTCTAAGCATGCAAGACAATCAACGTTGAGGAAAAATCACCCACAGGGGCAAAACCATCTTATTTTCACTATAATTTTGTAAAGAGAGGTTTACACGGATTACAATGAAAATACAAGTAGTAACATACGAAATACCCTCAGGCGTCGATTTCGATGTCATCGGCAATCGTCGGCAAGAGTTCTCGCAAGAGCTCGAGAAGGTCAGCAATGGAAAAGCTTCGTCTTCTCCACAAATGTACTCCAGATGATCAATATAATCTTCCTCGAGATTTAGAGGATTCACATAAAGAATTGGGAAATATTTGTGAATCAAAAAGGTATTGAAATCTTAAAATATGAAGTTTGAAAACTGGATCTGTTTTGCAGATATGGAGATATGCAGACTTAGAAAAATGTGTAGCACGGACACTGTTTAAATATGAAGTTGAGGTGGTGCATCGTTTGAAAGAAACACGGTGTCGTTCGAGCGAGATGGCATCTCGTTCGAACGAGATACGATGTCGTTCGAACGACATTAGTGACGTGTCACAGAAAAACTCCTTTAAAATAATTCTGCGTGTTTATCCTCTTCCAAACTTTGAAAATTTATTTAAAATAATATTCCCAATTATTTATGCAAATAATTAAACATTCCAATTAAAATTATTTTTACCATAAGAATGTGGAGTAGTGGGAATTATTGAAGAGTATGTTTCTCGACGCATGATGCACGTAAGAAGATGATGGATGCATGAATTTGAATCGAGGCCATCGAGGATGATCGTGGAGATGTGCCGAATGTAGCGGTATTAAACATACTTAATTATGATCTAGGATACTTGGAAAATTCCTAGATTCTACTCCGGACATTTATAAAACATGTCCTTACAAAAAATAATAATTGGTATTGGATGTTGTCTAACACAATTTACACATGACCTGAATAGTGAACCTTTTTTCAATAAAAAAGCGACAAAAATTCTTATTTTCAAGAGGTTAGATAATACTAAATCTGCGGAATATCTTTGAGATGTTCCTCTATTGAACTCATATTTGGTTATTTATATACGGGAGTTATAACAAATTATAAGAAAAAAGTTCCACTTGATGAAGGATATACAAATGGGAACAAGCACAAATCAACAAAAAATGTTTTAACAAAATAAAGAGACCTTTCATAAACTAACACCCCAAAATTTTTTGCTTTATTGAATTTTCAAACGTCTTCCTCCTTCAGAAATGCGCACAATCAATTTCCATATCTAAAGCATTTAGAAAACAAAAACTTTGAAATCCCAAGTGGCTCTATAATCAATGCCTTCCATTTTGGATATGAGTGTTTGAAATGGCCCGAGTTGAAAAATTTCTGAAATGGGTTTGAAATAATCTCTAAAATGGGTTTGATTGTGATTTAAATAGTTATGGATGGAATAGATATTTGTAAAATTGAAGGAACTAAGAGCATGGTTTGACAGGATAATGTTTGAAATGGGTTTAGATGGGTAAAATCATATTTTGACATTTTGTCCTTTACACACGAGAAGATATGGTGTATAGATTGTATTTTCACCCATATATGTGGGGTTAATAAAGGTGTGGTCTCTATACAGGAAAAGGTGGTCCAAATAAAAGTTCCCTAAAAAATACATGGTGTGCACCCTTTTTATCCGGTCTTTACCTTTTAGTTAATCTTCTTTGTCTTTCAAATAATGTTTAGATCTAATACAATGATTCATGTAATTTATGGAAACCATTTACATCTTGACAGAATTTGCTAAATGATCTTTTCTAATAGTCAAACATGTATTATAAGTTAAGGTAAGATGTGCCCTACAATTTGCGTGGATGTTTATTTATGTTAGTTTTTATATTTCTGAAATAAAAATTCCTAACAGGTTATAGAGACAAAATGTGATCATTGAGTCTTACTTAATGTATTTTTAATTGAATTAATACAGAAAAACATCAAATAATTGCATTTTTTCTTACAAGACAAATTAAAATAATAGTAAATTCTATAAATATACTTACTTAAGTTATAAGTTTCTATCATGCTTCAATTAGTAATAATAGAAAAGACCATTAAACTGCCTTTAAGTTGACTCAAAAAGTTTATAAAAGGAAGTCCAATATGAAAATTGCCAATGATACTAGAGGTTTTCTACCTTAATGAAGGCAAGAAGATTATTAACTATCAATAAATATATTTTTCATTTTATATTTTGTATGCTTGGTCCCACTTTGAATTATTCAAACCAATTTGTCACAATGCCTGAAAGAACTATAGTGTTAAGTATGGACAATTTATGTATAAAATTTGATGTGAGATATGGTTCTGAAAAAGGGTTTTTTCACCTTATCACGTAGAGTCTCCACATTTGTATAATGTTAATACACACAAATATTATGTTCATTCTCGCTTTAATCTCTTCTTCCCCTATTTTTTTGTTCTATAGGGTGCATGGAATTTTGACTGGGATGAATAAGGAAATCTAGTTGTAAGGTGAAGAGAACAAATAAATAAATAAATATATATATATATATATATATATATATATATATATATATATATACAGAGAGAGAGAGAGAGAGAGATAGATAGGCTTGTATGCATACTAAGTTTGTATACTATGTTTACACATCATTTTTTTAAAATAGTAAAAAAATATTTTTGATATGATTTTTTTTGTGATATTTAAACATTTCAAGGGACCCATAAAAAAAATCTTTTCAAAAAATCTTTTTTTTCTATTTTAAAAAATTAGTCAAGCTTTTAAGCACTTTAAAGCTGCGAAAGTTTGACCAATATTTTAAAAATAGCAAAAAATATTTTTTTGAGCTGATTTTTTTCAAGGTTCTAAAAAACGCGAGGCGTGACCAAGGCGTGGAGGCCAAGCCTTAAGCCTTAGAAGCCTAGGCGGGCCTTGGCGTGAAAAGGCGTTTAGGCATTTTTTAATATATTTTAATATTTTTTTGACTATGACAAGGCTATTTAAAATACTAAATTGGTACATACTTTAAAAATATGTCTAAATATTTGTAAATTAAAATACTATTTTTTAAAATACAAAAAAAAAAAAAATTGCCTCTTTTCACGCCTTCTTCTAAAAAACTCGCGTTTTTCACGCGTTACCCTCAAAAAACGCGGGTTTTTTCACGCCTTGCCCCAAAAAATGTTGACCATCGTTGACCACGCCTTAATCCACGCCTAGGGCCAAAACTTGGCGTATCTAAAAAGCCTCGCGCCTAGGCGCGCCTTGGCGCGTTTTTTAGAACACTGATTTTTTTATATGAGTTCGTTGAAATGTTTAAATATTACATAAAAAACAACTTAATTTTTTAAATATTTTTTAAAAATTGGTGTGCGCCAGTATGTGTGCACAGGAGCCTGCCTCTCTCTCTCTCTCTCTCTCTCTCTCTCTCTATATATATATATATATATATATATATATATATATATATATATATATATATATATATATATATATATATATATATATATATATAGTGCTGCACTTGTGTGGACAAGTTCGCATTTTAACAGTACGAACTAGACACGTATTGCCTGACGATGACCCCGAAAAAGAGAGAAAGCGTGCCTATAATTTAGTCAATAATTTCTAGGCTCACCGTTAGGCGACACGTGTTCGGTCTGCATTGTTAAAATGCAGAACAATTCGCACAAGAGCATTATATATATACTAGGTGTAAACCCACGCGATCCGTGGATTAATCGATTATGATAGTCATTTTTCACGTTAAGTTGTTTACCTTGCACGTTAAGTTGTTAGAAACAAAACAAATAATACAAACTTTTGTTTCATTATAATTTTTTTTATTTAAATTAATCTAGTGTAATGGTTATTTGTCGCCTCAGAAGAGTGGCAGCCAGTTTCTATTTATGAATAACAAAAAAATTTATAACCCTTTACCAAGGAACTTGAACACCCCCAGGATTATGAATTTTAATGAAGGTTACATGAGTTCACGACTTTATTACAAGCAGAACAAACTAAAGAATTTCAAATTTTAACTCAACCTTCTCTCACTTAAAGAAACACTCTATAAAATGGAATCGATAGCTTCAGCATTGGAATTGTGCTCTCCACTATAGCAATTGGCTTTTGCTTTTACTTCTAATCCATGGACCTGAAGATAAACAAAATCTTCAACTGCAAGTTTAGTCGTAGGAAGTCATTAGATGCAACTGTACTTTTGGTACCTAACTCCTACCCGATCTTCTTTTTTGAGCTAGCCTTTGTTGCTTAGTCTTAGAAGTTTCATCAGCTGAATTAACTGGAATCTTATAAGTGGGAGTCATGTCCATGTCCTTTTTCAGAATAATGGGCTCCTAAAACGGCTCTCTCAGTTTTTCCACCTAGGCCATCACCTTAAGAATCCAAGTGTTCTTTTATTTTTTAACAGTCGTTTTCCCATTTGTTGCCTTATTATCACGCAGCTCCTCCACATCATTGACCTGTGTCAGATCATGAGATGCGAGTATGGTTATCTCTTTGATTTATTTTGTTATTATTTTACCCTCCTCAATATCCATGGCTTCATTGTGTTGTGTTACCGGGAGTTTATCAAGCCATTTCTCATCATTCTGGCTAGTTACAAGTTTTGGGTTATCAACTCGTACTACCGTCTCTGTATGACCATCACTAAAATCCTTGGATGTTTTGTGCTCCGCATCAATATGTCTACCAATGTACATCACACCTTGAGCATTCAGGTATCTCTATGAATATTTTCCTTCCCCGATAACTGGATCCCAGCATCTTTGGAGAGTCTAATCATGATTTCCTTTACGAATAACATTGGAACTTCTATCAAATCGATTACAATTATTTTCTTCTCTTATCAATTCCCCTTTATGCCTATATATTTTCCTTTCATCCATTAGTTTCCTCAATAGAGTTTTTATGACAACAATTAGGAAAATCTAACCACTAAACAATAAAACAAACGAAGAGATAACGCACAAAAATGGAATATAAAAACTTACTAAATGTCACCTGCCAATAAAATTCATGTAAACATTTCGTCGAACATATGTTATACTTCTTCAAAATCGACCAATACACCCAAATACCATACGTGAAAGGAGCCTTTTAACCAATTATCAATCCTTCCCATACAACACATCAGTGCAGTTTAATTATGCACATAGACTAAGCTTGATATACCAGAACCTGAAACAAACTCAGAAAATCTATACAATAACCAGATGCATGATACACCTCAGTTTGTCTTTCAGATAGAATAAGACAAAGAAACGACAATACATGGTCCTACAAATGAATGCTTGTTAATTAATACCGTTTTGTTAATCATAAATTTGAATATGAATCATAAGGTTGCATCATGAATAAAACAGTTTTGACATGAATCTAGGATGTTTATCTTCATGCAATCACAGAATCGAAAATTCCTTATAACTACGATTTAAAAAATTGACATTTGTCCATCATTGTTGAACGGATTAAAGTGACCTGAATGCTACTTTAATTCCTTTCTTGAACAGCCCGGAATATGAGAAAAACAAATTTCAGATTTTCTCTCTCTCCTTAGAAACAGTGTGTATTGCGATGACTCTAGATAGTGTAGAGGTCTCTATTTATAAGGGGAAGAGGGCCGGAATCCTAGTGGAGGTGGGACTCTATCAAGTCTCCCACTAATGCCACTAACCATCATGTGACTAACGGATAAGGTTTACCCAAATCTTTTAATATCTTTATTTATCACATTCTTAATTAATTATCAGACATTTATTAAAACCACATAAATGGGAAATTCAGAATTTAATACAATTGAAATTAAATAATTAATTTCGTCACTTAACATTAATTTCCAATAGTCTCCCACTTGGTCTTAATAATTCGTATAATTAGATTAGGTATCATAAGGTGCACAATCATTGATAAATTTATTTTGCCGAGTCAAATGATTCACGGATGCAAGTCATGGAGGTTCCATACTATTCAAGATCATGGTTCTTTCCATGTACCACAACACTAATGTTTCATTCAACTGAGCCTTTAATATTGGGTATCATAATGGCCTCATAATGTCCTTTTGAATAAGGACTATTTCAATCAATAATAATTCATAATTATATGCATGCATTCGCAAAGGATAGAAATAGAAATCAGAAACACTTTTATTGAATTCAAGTAATAGTGTGAAACAACTAAGCCAAAATAGCAATCATAATCTAACTAATCGAGATCCATCTCTTTGACATGCTCCATAAAAGTCTTCGGAGATAGTCCTTTCGTAAGAGGATCTGCTATGTTATCACGCGTACTAATGTGATCAATTGACACTCTTTGTTTCTAAAATTCTTCTTTAACTGATGGGTATTTCATCTCAATATGCTTAGCAGCCTTAGTATACCTATCGTTCTTCGAGAAGAAGACTGATGTGACATTATCACAATAAATTTTCAGCGGCTTAGATATTGACCCCATAATTTTAAGTCCTGAAATAAAGTTTCGCAGCCATAATCCATGATTTGTAGCTTCGAAGCAAGCTACGTATTCAGCCTCCATAGTAGATGGTGAAATGATGCTTTACTTAGCACTTTTCATGAAACGGCTCCTCCAGCCATAAGGAATACATAACTCGAAGTGCTCTTCCTACTGTCAAGGCATCCCCCAAAATCTGAGTCTGAATAACCAATCACCTCAAGGTGACCAGTCTTCTGATATGTGAGCATGTAATCCTTGGTCCCTTATAGGTACCTCAACACTTTCTTTGCAGCTTTCCAATGGTGAATCCCCGAATTGCTTTGATATATTCCTAGCATCCCAATGGCAAAACTGATATCCAGTCTAGTGCAAACTTGTGCATATAACAAGCTCCCTACGAGCAAAGCATAAGGCATGCCTTTCATGTGCTCCCTTTCTAAATCACTTTTAGGGAATTGACTTAAGCTGAACTTATCCCCTTTCTGAAGTGGAACATTAATGGGATTGCAACTTTGCATGCTAAATATCTCTAAAACTTTGTTAATGTAAGCTTTCTGAGATAATCCCAACATTCCTCGTGATCTCTCTCGAGATATTTCTATCCAGATCACGAAGGATGCCTCACCTAAACCTTTCATTTCAAAGTTTTTAGAAAGGTACTTCTTGGTTTCACTTAATAAACCAAGATCACTACAGGCGATAAGTAAGTCATCAACATATAGTACTAAAAACACAACTTACTCCCACTGATCTTCAGGTATATGCATCGATCAACAGTGTTTTCCTTAAACCCAAAGGATGTAATGGTATCGTGGAACTTAATGTACCATTGACGAGAAGCTTGCTTCAGACCATATATTGACTTCTTTAACATACATACCATGTTTTCCTTTCCTTCCTTTATGAAGCCTTGTGGCTGTGCCATATAGCCTTCTTATTCTAAACTCCCATTTAGAAAAGTTATTTTTACATCCATTTGGTGCAACTCCAAATCATAATGATCCACCAACGCTAATATGATTCTTAATGAGTCCTTCTTTGAAACTGGAGAGAATGTCTCATTATAATCAATGCCTTATTGTTGATTATAACCTTTGGAAACAAGTCTAGCTTTATGTCGTTCGATATTGCTTTTTGAGTCAAGTTTGGTCTTAAAGATCCACTTGCACCCAACTCATTTTCGTCCGTCTGGCAATTCGACCAACTCCCAAACTTTATTATCATTCATAGATTTTATTTCTTCATTCATGGCATCAATCCATTTATCAGAATCATCACTATTTACAACTTTTTCATAAGAAATTGGATCATTAATATTCCCTATATTAAATTCGGTCTTTTGAAGGTATATCACATAATCATCCGGAATCGCCGATCTCCTTTCTCTTTAAGATCTTCTTAATTTCACTTCCTGTGGTGCTTCAAAAGTTTCATCGATTATAGTTTCATTATGTGGTTGTTCAATTGGTTGATCATTCTCTTGTTGTTCATTGATATTGATTGGGTCAATGACCGGTTCAACAACTAAATTAGGAACAATGGGTATGTTATGAACTCTGGGTATAGGAATTTGTACCCTGACTTCTCGAATTATTAACTCCCTTTCTTTTACACTCCCACTTACTTCACCTTCTTCAATGAATTTATCATTTCCTGTTTCTATTATTCTAGTTGTATGATTTGGATAGTAGAATCTATATCCCTTCAAATTTGTTGGATACCCGATGAAATGACAAGATAATGTCCTAGGATCCAATTTCTTTTCATGAGGGTTATAGATTCTAGCTTCCGCTGGGCAGCCCCACACACGTAAATATCTTAAATCGGGTTTCCATCCTTTCCAAAGTTCAAAAGGGGTTTTTGAAATTGACTTACTAGGAACCCTATTTAAGATGTGTACAGCGGTCTTTAATGCACGTGTCCACAAAAATGTAGGCAATTAGTTCCTACTTATCATACTTCTAACCATTTCTATAAGTGTACGATTACGCCTTTCAGCTACACTATTCTGCCAAGGTGATCCTGGCATTGTGTATTAGGAGCAAATACCTAATTTTTTAAGGAGTTTAGCAAATGGGCCAAGGTGTTGCCCTGACTCATCATATCTACCATAATATTCACCAACTCTATCAGACCTAATAATTTTCACATTTTTGCCTAGTTGCTTCTCAACCTCATTAATGTATATTTCAACGACATTCACAGACTGAGATTTGTCATGCAACATGTATAAAATGCAATAACGTGAAAAATCATCTATAAAGGTGATGAAGTATTTTTCTCCACCAATGGATGGAATATCAAAAGGTCCACATATGTCTGTATGTATTATTTCAAGTAGCTGGATGCTTCTTATGGCTCCTTTCTTTGTATGTTTGGTCTGTTTTTCTTTAATACAGTCCACACATACATCATAATTGGCCCAATCCAGGTTATGGAGTATTCCATCTTTAATGACCCTTTCAATTCTCTGCCCGGATATGTGCCCCAATATTTTATGCCACAAATAAGCAGATTTTTCATCATTAAGTGTACGTTTCGTACCAACATTAGGATGCAGGGTCACAAGGGTTTCAGAAAAATTCTTTTCAAGATTCAATCGATGTAAACCATCTAATAAAAATCCAGAACCAACATTATTAGAATTTTAATCAAACCAAAACCATTGTTCTTAAATTCAATTCCAAAACCATCTAAAGCGAGTTTAGAAACAGAAATTAAATTCCTAGAAACTATGGGAACATAAAAAGTATTTTGCAAATCTAAAATAAATCCAGTGCTTAAAATCAGGCAAAAGACTCCAATAGCTTATATTTTAGACTTTGCCTTATTGCCCATGTAGAGAAAATGTTCATTTGGATTTATTTTGCGGATCGAATTGAAGCCCTGCATCGAATTGGAAACATGACACATAGAACCAGAATCAATCCACCAAGTGTTAGAAGGAGCGTTAATAAAGTTTGATTCGAAACAAACATAAATAAAGGGCTTACCCTTTTCTCGAACCAGGCCTTTCGTTCATGACAATCCCTCTGGAAATGGCCCTTCTTTTTACAGAAATGACACTTGTCGTTCTTTTCCTTCTTCACAGCAACAGTTGATGGTTCAGTTTGATGAGACGGCCCAGGACCTTTCTTAATGCCCTTGTCGAACTTCTTCTTAAAAATAACTCCTTTGACTATAAGGTTTGCCACTTGTCCCTTAGTCACATGGCCATTATGTTGCTTGAGCCTTCCTTCCTCCTGTACCAACATGCTTTGCAAATCATTTACATTCCACTTATCTTTTTATAGTATTGTAATTGATTTGGAAAGGCCCATACTCAGGAGGTAGGGAGTTTAGGACGAATTGGATGAGAAAAGACTCATCCACTATTATGCCCAAAACTCTAAGTCTAGCAGCCATATTGATTATCTCTATAATGTGCTCATTCATGGTTTGAGTACCATCGAACCTCATAGTGGTCAGGTCGGCCATCAGTTTCCCAGCAAGGGATTTATCAGCAGTGCAATAGCGTTCCTTAATGTTGTTCAAATACTCTTTCACTTTCGTAGTTTTAGGTAGGGAGGTCTTAATGTTAACAGCAACACACATTCAGATAAGCATTAGGGACAGCTTATTGGATCGAGACCATGCTTCATGGACAGCAATTTCATCCTCGCTACTGGCATTAGTAATAGCAGCGGGTTCATCACACATAATCGCCATGTCCAGGACAAAAACCCCTAGGCTGAACTCAATTTTCTCATTCCATTCAGAAAAATTAGTTCCATCAAATTTGGAATAGGACTGAGCTTGCGAATAGAGGTTAAGGGAAACTGCAATTAATAATAATGTTCAAAAATTAAATTCTTACACACAACAAAAAATTGCAAGAGTCGAATATTGAATTGTTGACTAAAAATTTTGGCATATTTCATTTATAATTTGAATATCACGAAATCTGTGTTAATCATCACATAATGTTCAGATTTGTAAAGATATATTACCCTATAATTCATTTATCATGGTCCCATAATTTTGGCATCTGTGTTTGTTGCCTAAACATTTAATACCATGATTAATGGACTTAATGTCAACTATTATGTTTTTACAAAACTAGTTCTAATGTTGTTCAATTCAAATATTAGCATGTGTTTCACCTCAATCCAACTTTATAACTAACATTAGAATAAGTCTTTAATGAATGTAAGTATATTATTTGTACATGCAGTCTTAGCCTGTGTTTGGTCTTTGACTTAACTCAAATGAATAATTGTTTACATGGCTCGACTTAAATATAGTTAATCATGCATTAATATTAACTATGATACGTAATCTATCAGTAATTACAAAGATACCAATAATAGCAATAATGCCTCAAAACAGAATTGCCCAGGTATAGTAACAAATACAAAATTCATAAATTTTTCCAAAAATGGCAAAAAAGATTTTTTTACCACAGAATTGAAGTAAAACATGCCAGAAAACCAAAATTTTTTACGAAACGTTAATATCAATTTTCTGTAAAGAGTTATGAGCCCCGAAATTATTTCCTAAAATGGAAAAAACGGAGTTTTGAGGGCCTTAACGGACTCGGATTGTCGAAAAACACATTACATCACAGCCAAAGGTGATGAAATTCAATCGTTGGCCCATTTTCAGTCAACCTACTAAGTTTCAAGTCAATTGGACACCGAAAATTTTAAAAAACACTATTCACTGCGCCAAAAAAAAATCTTCTGGAATCTGTTTTGCCTTAAATCACAGTTTTCACTTAATTAATCTTAAAAACAGATTCGTTTTCTTATCATGATTAATAAAAGTGTTTTCCAGAATACTAACACAACTTAAAATGATAAAATAATCCTAACGGCAAATTAGGGTTTCAATAACATCAAAATGGGTTGAACAATAATGGGACAGTTATCATAAGATAAGGATTGTATGCAGTAATCTCGGTCTTAATATCATACATAACATAAATTCAAATTACCATATGCATGATTACCACGTTGCTTAAAATTCCTGATTTCTAGAAAAAGAAAAATTGCAGATTTCCAGATTTACCAAAAATTCCAGATTTCCCATTTTTCAAAAGATTCAAAATCAGAATTGTTATAAAGGAGTTTTCATTAACGGAAAACATGAGATTATAAACCGAAAGCTATGATACCACATGTTAATTAATACTGTTTTGTTAATCATAAATTCCGAATATGAATCATAAGGTTGCATCATGAATAAAATAATTTTGACATGAATCCAGGATGTTTATCTTCATGCAATCACAGAACCGAAAATTCCTTATAACTATGATTTAAAAAGTTGACCTTTGCCCATCGTTGTTGAGCGGATTAAAGTGACTTGAATGCTCCTCTCTTGAACAGCCCGGAATATGAGAAAACGAATTTTGGATTTTCTCTTCCTCCTTAGAAACAGTGTGTATTGAGATGACTCTAGATGGTGTAGAAGTCTCTATTTTTAAGGGAAAGAGGGCCGGAATCCTAGTGGAGGTGGGACTCTATCAAGTCTCCCACTAATGCCACTAACCATCATGTGACTAACGGATAAGGTTTACCCAAATCTTTTAATATCTTTATTTATCACATTCCAAATTAATTATCTGATATTTATTAAAATCACATAAATGGGAAATTCAAAATTTAATACAATTGAAATTAAATAATTAATTTCGTCACTTAACATTAATTTCCAACAATGCTTACCCCATATATCACATGCATTAGTATCCTTTTCAGGATTTTGAATGTTGTACGAGATGAATTATATATTCTGTTATGTTAATAAGAATTTTAACTAGTAATATAACATGAATATTTCTAATATGATAAAAAAATTTGTAATTTGACTAAAACAGAAAAAGAAATCAATTTTAGGCGGGTGAAATATGAAATGAAATTTAATAAAGAGAGTAATCGATTTAGGCATAAAGAAAAAGAGAGTGATGAGTAAAAAGTAAAAGGTATTTACCCGAGATAGCTTAATAGCTTGAAAGTAAAGCGAGTGAGCAAATAGGCCTCAGCAGCGGCACATCCAAAATGTTATTAGCCACCACGCGAAGAGGGTGGTTTAGGCGAAAGTCTCCGCCTCCCCTGGTAGTTATACGAATCCCTGGAAATTAAGGGGGCGGTGTATGAAGATATGGTGGAAGGTTCCATGAGCGGTGAAAGGGAAAGAGCTATTTTGTTTTAGAGCGTATATATGGATCCGTGATCCATATGCGGATTAAATTGGTATTGGAAAGATAGAAGACCCGTTTGGATAAAGAGAGGGGAGCAGATGTGAGTTGCCGTCAATTGATGTTCCAGAGGAGAGAGAGAGAGAGAGAGAGAGAGAGAGAGAGAGAGAGAGAGAGAGAGAGAGAGAGAGAGAGAGAGTATGCATTGGTCAATAATGGAGAAGAGAGAGTGTTACTTTAAAGAGAGAACCGAGGATCATTTGAGGGGAAATGGAAGAAAGAATCATAGGAGGTGTGAAAAAAGGAGAGCTGAACAGTCGAGGAAATATGGTTATATTTTGGAAGATTTACATCTTCAATATACAATATAAAAAAGAGATCCACCTGGACACTCTAAACAAAGAGGGTTTTAATTCTTTGTATAACATTTTAGAGTATATAATAAGTGTGTGTGTGTGTGTGTGTGTGTGTGTGTGTGTGTGTGTGCGTGTGTGTGTGTGTATGTGTGTGTGTGTGTGTGTGATTTACTTACATTAGTTCTAATTCTAGTGTTGTATTTTAAGTTATGGACGCAAACTTTGGGTTAATATTTATTGGAGTTTTGTATCTCGTGTATTTTTTTTTTTTACATTTTTGTTTAAACTAATACTTTTATGCTATTTGTAATTTGTTCAGGAGAGAAAGTATTAACCGTGTCTATTTTTATTAATCTCTACAGTGAGATTCTAAAAATACAGGTCGGATCCAAACTACAATTGCTATTGTCTTCGTGGTATAATTGTAGGTGTAATAGTCAAATACTTTAAGCAATAAAAATATTAAAATTGTATTGCTTTTCTTTTTCATTTTTTCAAAAAATAATATCTAGCCCGCGCATCGCGTGAGTTTGTACCGAGTGCTATATAATTTTCATTCCAATGGTTTACACATCCTAAAGTCATGAGCCTAAGAGGTTTTGCATAAAGAAAGTGGGGATGTATGGAAGACATATTTTTTTTGTTTGAATTACACTTGTCCACATGTCTTCTTGTTAATTTTTCATGCAATGTGACAAATGTTCTCTCTGGGCTAGAGAAATGACAAGTGTCCAAATTTTTATTTTATTTTGATTTACACCCAAGTTCCTTTAATTTAATTTAATTTTGTTTTACACCACCCCCTTCAAATGGGAATTTAATACTGTAATATCAAATGAACTACAAATCGAGGCCTTGAAATAATACTTTGATTTAAATTATCATTCAAAATTGTTTTATCACTGGTCAACCCAAAACACTATTTTCTTCATACTTACACTTCCTTTAAAAATGACTAATAATATTGTAATTCACTTTAGGTACGTATTTGTCAACTATCATTACTGATAATTACAATAGTTTCATTTTTTATGTTTAACAATAATTTTTTAACACGTCACCACTACTAAAATTATGTATTGGACTATTACATATTTTTTTTATTATAGCATCCCAGCGCGCGTATGTAGAAATAGATGCTGACGGGGTTAAAATGTTGTACCAACAATTATATGTTTTCATTATTCAAATGGGAAAAAATAGAAATTTATAACAAAACGATGTAGCTAAATAACTAGAGGACATTGTTTAATTAATTCAATTCTCACACGAAACATAAAGTTCCTTTTAAGAATAAATTTTTGGGTTATTAATACATTTCTCACACGGAACACAAAAATCAGTTCCAAATATATGCCATTAAAGGACACATTTTTCTTAAACTAAAACATAAATTTTTGGTGGAATGGAGAGGACCACAAAAGTTGTCACGAACGAGGTGCAAATAAATATTATGAAGCCTTTATATTTGTTATCACTATCGCGTACTTGCTTACACGATGCCGTACAAAACTTAATTGGGCAATATACTTGTTTATCGAGAGAGTAGTGTTGTAGATTCGTCATTTGTCATTCTCACTTCAAGACAATTAATAGCACTTTATTACATTTGCATATCAATTTGTGCAACTTCTTTGTATAATTTCTTTATACTGAAAACATTTTGCTTGTCATTAGCATGAAATTGTAACGAAAACAAGACTCAGATACCTGTTGTCGTGATATAATGCTATTTTCATAAAAATTGTAGTGCAAGGTTTAACATTAAAATTGGCCCTTTCAAACACCACAAATATTAAGCACTCATATGTGATAATAAAACTAACGTCACACTATGAGATTCTAGTTACTTCGGAAATTCAAAGTTTCAAACAAGAAGTACTATTTTGTACAAAAGAAAAGAAGCAAAAGTAGCAAATAGGAAATAAGAGAGCATTAGGAAACACTAGAAATAAGAAAAGTGGGAGAAAAGGGCATAATGAAAATTGCACCCACTAAAACTTGTCAACTGTCATTTACGTTGAGTACTTGTGTAGGGAGAGATTGGTACTTTCATCAGTATGGCTTACTTTCCTTGTAAAGCCTCTCTTCCTAAAATGTTTTCATTCCATCTGGTGAAATCAGCAAGCGAAAGCGATGCACAAGTCCCAGTTAGGTTTGGTCTGGGTTCACTTTCTGAAAATGCCTTTTTTTTTTTAATTATTAGTATTTGGGTTGAATAGCGGTGCTTCCACGTATACCCTTATGTCACCTTTTCTTGGCTTTTTGTTACCCTGTTTGGATTGCTGAAATCCAGATGCATTCACAAAGTTCACTACTCATTTGGGGATCTTTTCTTATTCTTTTGAATTATCTCTCTCTCTCTCTCTATCTGTATCTCTCTCTCACTCACAGAACATTATCCGGGCATAGGGTATAATGGCAAATTTAGCCGAGTCTCTTAAATTTTAGCAATGCTCAATTTGAAAGAAAAAGTGCACTGAAATTTGGGATGAAACTCAGTGTTCCGTGAGAGATTTTTTTTTTTTTTAAATTTTAGGCAGAATATCTTTGTTTTAAGGCGGAACAAATATTTCAATTTTCCTTCAGGTGGAAATCTTCTCATTGAAGCGGAACATCTTTCTTTTCAAGTGGAATAAATATTTCAATTCTCATTTGGGACGACATTTTGTCACTAGTAAAAACATAAATCTCAGGAGAAAATCTAAGTTCCGTCCGAGATTAATACCAAAATGTCACCGTTTCTACTTTACATGTCATATGCGCATTGGAAAATATTTCGATTTCGCATCGCAATGCAAATTGGAAAACTTTATTTGTCCCGCCTAGCGATTGCATTTTTTTTTTAAATTTTTTATTCTTTTGTGTTTATATATATATATATATATATATATAGATAGATATATATATGTGTGTGTGTGTGTAAAAACAGTTTTTTATATTAAAAAAACTGTTTTTTATTAATATATTTTTTTTATTATTGAAATAAATAATTTTTTATTAAAATTAAAATTATAAAAAAAAATTATTAATATTTTATTAACCAGTGGCGGAGCCACTTTGCAGTTGACCTGGGCCCAGGCCAGCTCCGATAAACCTCCCCCCCCCCCCCCCCCCCCCTTTTTTTATATATATATACGCATATTTGAATTAAATTTTCACATTAAATAAATGTTTGTTCTTCAACCTCTCTCCATTTTATCTAAGCTTTATTATATATTTGTGTGACATCCCGCCTAATTAAATACATGGTGATCAGTTCTTTATTAAATTAAAATCAAGGTGAACGGTTGGTTCATTCTTAGCATCACTGTAACAAAATAAAATTTTCCATTTTAAACATCCTAATTAATTAAGCTAAGTGTCAAAACAATTTTAAACCTTATTTCTATTTTATTTAATTCCATTAAGAAAACCTTTTCAATAATTAGCAATTAAGAATCGTATAAATGTTAAAGGTAGCAATTAACACACACGAATTTAACCATTCAGATAAACCAATACCAAGTTTAAAAACTACAAATAAAATCATTCTGACACGAATTTCATCCCAAAGAGTACCAAATACTGAAAATAAATGAACGTAAATCTCTAAATAGGGAAACGGGCGACACATGCCCTAACTAATCAGAACTAAAATAAGAATAAAGTCAACAACGAGGTCGTCTAAGCAATGGTTTGCAACTCTCACATAAGCTGCAGCACGTTCGTTCCAAGGAATCTAAGCATAACGCCCTTGTGGCTGTGCACCTGTAATATATATATATATATATAAGAGAAAAGAAATAACAGGAAACGGGTCAGAGCCCGAGCGTAAAACAGTTTAAAAATAGTTTAGTAAGTATTTAAAATGCTTACCGACTAATGTAACAACCATGTTAGTACGCATCACTCTCTTGAGAAATTCTCACCTCTCGTCTAATGTGCACGCCTACCGTAGTATTAACCTCAACAGTTAATTTTAACTTAACTTTTCCATAAAGTTTCATACCGCTAACTACGATGGCTAAGATAATTAATTTTTAAAAATTAAGCTCTCTTATATATCTTATATTATATTAAAATAACCCAGTGATATCACAAAATTCTCAAACACTTATAATAAAGTTAGAGTATTTATTCATTACTTAACTACTTTTATGCACAGTAGAAAGTTCTCATACTTAAGTATATATATATATATTTATATACGAAATTGCTCTTGTGCATACTTCCCGCACAAGAGCAAATACGGGACTGTTGTGTTGAGGTTTATGATTGGCAAGATTTTCATGATTTAAGTAAAGTGGGCTCACCGCCAGGTGGATATTCATCAATCTCTCACTCTTTCTTCTCCTATATTATAGGGAATATAGTTTTCCCCTGTTTTGTTATTATAAACGCGGAGGAATCATAAGAAGAGGGTGACTGCTCCTAGAAAAAATGAGAAAGAAGTTTGGTCCGGATATTTTCTATGCGGGAAGTCCGCACAGGATCAATACTCTCTCTCTCTCTCTCTCTCTCTCTCTCTCTCTCTCTATATATATATATATATATATATATATATTATCGGCACCCCACATAAAATCTATGGAGACAAAAGCTATAGCCTTCTCCTCTTGCTGAAGTACTCCCCCGAGTCCCCGTAAAGAGGCACCAGTGTACACCAGATATTCTACTCCCGGCTTGGGCAAAGCAAGAACTAGCGCCGAAGCCAACTTATCTTTCAGCTCATTAAAAGCCAATTGACAAACATCATCCCAGACAAACGAAATTTCCTTGCGAGTCAGATTCGTCAACGGACTCGCTATCTTTGAAAAGCCTCAGATGAATCTCCTGTAGTACCCGGCTAACCCCAAGAAACTACGGACTTTCGTTGGTGTCGTGTGTTGTCCCCACTCCCTCACCGCCGACACTTTGCTCGGGTCAACCGATATTCCCAATTCCGACACAATATGCCCCAAAAACTGTACCTCCCGTAACCAGAATCTACACTTCTCATACTTAGCACACAACCGATGCTCTCGTAGAGTCTGAAGAACCTGCCTCAAGTGCTCGGCATGATCCTCCTCAATGTGTGAATATATCAGGATGTCATATATGAAAATGATGACGAACTGATCCAAGAACTCTCTGAACACTCGGTTCATTAAGTCCATGAATACGGCTGGAGCATTTGTCAGCCCAAACGACATGACTCTGAACTCATAGGACCCATATCTTGTCAAGAAAGTGTAATATCCCGTATTTCTGAATAGTTAAAAAAAAATAGAGTAATTTAATGTGAAAATACATTTTATTTAAATTACGTGAGTAGAGTAATTTAATGTGTTACGTTTTAAATTAAATTACGTGAGTAGAGTAATTTAATGTGATGTAATAATAATAATGATTATTAAGTGATTAATTAATCATTATGGCTATTAAACATAAATTGAAAGTTAGACACTGATTAATATGATGATTAAAAATTTACTAAATGTGAATAGTAAATATTAAAAGTTAATATGTACGGCCTAGCGATTTATATGGACGTACCCGAGTTTATCTCGATCGAGTGTCGTGCGTAGACAAAATTGAAGGTGAGATGAGAAACATATTTTAAGAGACACAAAAGATAATTTAGAGTCCACATATGATTCCGAAAGGTTTGAATTAGTCAAAATAGTGTATCCGGTGGTACTAGTTGAGTGCCGGGTCATTTTTGGGCTAAACCGGGACCATGCGAGGGCATTTTGGTCTCTTTACATTTAAGGGTGAGGAGACCTACGAATTTTGGAACCCTAAGTCAGATTATAAGAGTTGGAGGCTAGGGTTAGAGAGGAGAAAAATACACCATGGCCATTAGAGAGAAGAGGGAAATAATTTCCTAAGGCAAAAGAAGGAAGTAGAGAGAATTCAAAGGAGATTTCACTACCAACTTGTTGGGAAGAAGGACTGAAGGATAAGAATCATCAATCATCAACAATAACCACGAAATCAGACCCTACCAAACATAAGGTAAGTGGTTATTTGCAAAATAAATTGAGTTATAATACCCATATATAAGTTTTAGGAAGAACATGATTTTTATGATATTTTTGCGAGCAAACACTTGAATATGATCCATGATTAATAGGGATTTCATGTAGAACATTTTTTTATCTCTAAATAATCTGATATCATAGAAGACTTGATGATTAAATCGAACTAAAAATCTGGACTTATGATGAAAAGATAGAATGGTTGTATTTTTAAGGTTCTTGAATAATAAGAAGATTTTTAGTTAATCTGGACGGAATTTGTAATGATTTTGTTGTTTTAGATCGTTAGTAATCATCCCAGAATAATTAGGGATGATTAGAAATTGTTAGTTGCAAGTATGGTGAATTATCATGGGAGATGGATAAATAAAAATGGTGTAACCCGCATGAAGAAGACGATCTGGGTTTGTCACTACTCGATCGATCGATCGACCCTTGAATGTCGATCGATCGACCATATCCCATCGATCGATCGACCCTGGCTGTACTTTAGAGAATTTTGGGGATAAATTTCTTTTCAATTACCGTCACTTAATGGGAACCTTAGCGATGACATTTTACCTATGAAGGGACTTAATAGATACCAGTAGGTGTACCGTGAGATTTCTTCATACATGATTGAGTGTGAAATTTGGAGAAATAGACCAACGGGAAGATAACCAATTGAGTCGTGTGTCGGGAATGTGAGAATTTAGTTACGGAAAGAGTGAGAGTCAATTCCGAAAAAATACCAGTAGGTTAGAGATAGCTTAACTACTGAATCAAGGGAGGGGTAACTAGGACCCTTAGAGTTGCGTGAATACTCGAATAAATGCGATAGTAAAATAAATCGTAAATTAATGAGTACGGTGAATATAAGTAAAATATATTACGTACAGGCATGATTTGATAGGTTGGGTGTGTACCTACTAAATTATATGAATTTTTGGGTTAAGATAATTATACCTAAATTAATTATGTTACGATCGATGAGATATTCCAAACTAAAATAAAGTTACTATACGTTTGGGGTCGATGTAAAATGCCGAACCAAACCTTAAAACTGGTGTCACGATGAAAGAGTCCCGAACCAGAATATATATATATATATATATATATATATATATATATATATATATATATATATATAGTTGGGGTCGATGGATCATTCCGAACCAACTCTCACTTGGGGTCGATGAATCATTCCGAACCAAGAGTCCTTTATGTGTGTCAAAAGGATATGTTAGTGATAACTAATATTTAATACATGTTGCGTGATAAAATATATTCCATATGTATAATCTACTGACTTAGGATAGTAGATAATGAGATAGATTGAAAATATCTTAGTAATAATTAAGTAGCGTGATGTAATTATTATAATAATAAGGATAACAAGAAGTAAGTAAGTTATCTACGTTTATAGCATATGAAATATGGATTATTAAAATACTGCAAGTATGTTATGGGGACTTAGTGAGGGGGTACATGCAGTGGGGTACTTTGATCTAGTTAACTGGGGTAGTATAACTGGTGAAATAAGTACCCTCGTTAGACATGCACTATAGAAGAGAGGTGAGGAAGCTCAGAGGAGTGTGCGAAATCTTAATATGTGTAATCAATAACTCAATTGTGATAACTGCCTGCAAAATATTTTTAAATGTTTTTGAGTACTAACTCTTACTTTGTAAAAATTTTGAAAAAACTTTTAGGTGCCCAGCCACAGGGACACCGAGCATGATTTCATTGCAGGGATTTGGGAGCTGCAGCACGTGTGGATGTTGCAGGGATTGTTTAGACGTTTTCTCTTTTTCGGATCTAGTGCAGGATTTAGTTTTAGTGCTCTCATTTGGGACATGTTGTCCAATTTTTACTTTTACAGTTATTCTGATTTTGGATTTTGAGTTGGTTTTTCTTGGCCGTGGTTTTCGGCAAGACTTTATTTGTATTCAGTTATTTATGCGAATTATTTTAGTATTGCTGGAATTGTATCGTTTCGTATAGGTTGTTTATTCTGCTTAAGGAAGATAAAATTTGGCACTAGCTTAATTTCACTTAGGTGGTTAGTAATTTAAAAAGTATTCGGCAGTGATGCTAAGAATGAACCATTTAAGAAACCTGTTTAAATTAAATTAAGGCTTGATCACCCAATGTTTAATTAGGCGGGGTGTCACAGATGGTATCAGAGCATCAGGTTCTAGTATTCATAGGATCTGTACGGTTTACTGTGTTTCAACATAACGTTTGGTTGTATTAGAGCCCTACTATTAGGACTGTTGATTCACTATCCGCTTTTGGGTTACCGTACTTTTGCTCTTAAAATTTTGTATAAACTGTGTACTTATACAATTTGATCTTATTTCAGATGCCACCGAGGAGGTAGTGAACGGAGAGGGCTGAAGTCAGAGATGAGGTGAGGGAGGCTCATCAGGAGCCACAGGTTCCGCTGCCACCACCCCCGCCCGAGTTAATTTCCACTACTCAGGTTGCAGTGATAGTGGCTCAGGCAGTCGAGACAGCGCTGAGGTCCATGGAAGCCCATTTTCCTCAGCCCCAAGTACCACCTCTTGTGGAACTGGTAGTTCAGGCCCCAGCAGGGCCATTTACTTGGCAGCGAGTCAGAGAGACATTTCAGAAAGGGCATCCACCCTAGTTCCAGGGTAGTACCGATGTAGTGGAGGCGTGCAACTGGAAGAAAAATATCCAGCGCCACTTGCGCATGCTAGAGTGCACCGAGGTACAGAAAAAAATGCTAGCCACTTTCCATCTGTCGGCAGCGGCCTTACAGTGGTGGGAGTCAGTTACCACCACCGAGGAAAGGGACACAATGGCAATTTCTGAGTTTTGGGTGCGGTTTGACCGCAAGTATTTTCCTCCAGCAGTAAAGCCAGAGATGAGAAAGAAATTTAGCGAGGTGGTTCAGGGTGATCTCTCAGTTGCTGATTATGAGGAGGAGTTTACCCGCTTGGATAACTTTGTGCGAAATGAGGTGAGCGATGAGGAGCGAAACAAGTAAAAATTTATGGATGGCTTGACCTGGAGAATCAGACAACATTTGATCGGCAATTCGGAGTTGGTAACTTACACAGATGTCGTCAATGCCGCTCTACTACACTGTCAGGATCATCTCTTTCATTCGAAGGGAAACAAGAGAGGTGAGCCTAGCCAACTGGGCAAAGTGTATGGAAGTAGTGGTAGCAGCACACCACAACAGCAAACAGTGGGCCAGATAGGGCAGGATTCTCGACAGGGGAACTCTGCCAAGAAGTTTAAGCATGGGAGGCATCGCTTTGACAGATAGGGCCAGTAGGGTCCCCAGCAGCCAGTTCCTCAGGGCCGATAGGACCAAGGGAACCAAGGTGGAGGACAGCAAGGCCAAGGTCGACAGGGCCAAGGTCAGAGGCAGTTTTAAGGTCAGTGTTTCACTTATGGCTAGCAGGGTCACAAGAGTAGAAATTGTCCACAGCAAGACAAGGCAAAACAACAGGGTTCCCAATAGGGGCAGCAGGCTCCGTTAGCCCCAGGAGTAGCACAGGCCTCGCAGCCAGGCCAGATGCACTACGGGTGTGTATTCAATGTCCGTGACATTCTATTTCAGCCAGCACCTCCAGCACCGCCGGCAGTCGCGGGTATATTTCCTATTCATGGTCTTGAGGGTAGTATTTTGTTTGATACGGAGGCGATGCATTCGTTTATTGCCACTAGATTTGCATGGGCAGACGGCCTCTTAGCGACAGCTGACACTCATATTATGTGCGTGGAGTCACCGATGGGTAGTGGGTCCCTTATATATTCGATTTGTAAGGGTGTGGACATTATGGTTGGGAGATTGAGTCTAGAGACGGACCTCCTAGTGCTAGATATGGAGGGTTATGACGTCATCCTAGGCATGGATTAGTTGGCGCGTTATAGGGCAATGGTAGATTGCTACAAGAGGACTATCGTGTTTTCCATCCCGGGACAGGAGATGTTCCTTGTGGCGATGCCTCTCCCCGAGGGAGGATCGCGCACTCATTTATATTATATTGAGGAGGAGACCTCACATGGGGTTGTCGTTTCTCTGGACTCAATCCCAGTTGTGAGGGATTTCGAGGATGTCTTTCAGGAGATACCAGGGTTACCACCCAGCTGGGAGATAGAGTTCGTTATTGTCCTAGCGTCGGGGACGAGACCGATTGCTAGAGCACCGTATCGCATGGCTCCTTTGGAGATGCGAGAGCTGAGAAAACAAATTCAGTAGTTCTTAGGACAGGGTTTCATTCGGCGGAGTACATCTCCATGGGGTGCGCCGATGTTATTTGTAAAGAAAAGGGATGGTTCAGTTCGTCTGTGTGTAGATTACAGGGAGATGAACAAAGTGACGATACGTAATAAGTATCCATTACCGAGGATTGATGACTTGTATGATCAGTTGAGAGGGGCTGCGTAGTTCTCAAAGATCGATTTGAGGTCGGGTTACAACCAATTGCACATTCGTGAAGAGGATGTACCTAAGACCGCTTTCCTGTCGCGGTACGGGTCATACGAGTTCAGGGTAATGCCGTTTGGGCTCACTAATGCGCCTGCAGTATTCATGGATCTCATGAACAGGGTATTCAGGAAATTTTTGGACGAGTTTGTGATTGTATTCATAGACGACATTCTAATCTACTCTCACACGGAGGAGGAACACACCGAACATTTACGAATGGTTCTACAGACATTACGGGACCATCAGTTGTACGCCAAATTTGAGAAGTGTGGATTTTAACTTTGGGAAGTTGAGTTCCTAGGCCACGTTGTATCCTACAGAGGCATTGATGTTGACCCGAGTAAGGTATTGGCAGTGAGGGAGTTGGGACAACCCACGACACCGACCGAAATTCATAGCTTTTTGGGGTTGGCCGGTTATTATCGTCGCTTCATCAGGGGGTTCTCAAAAATTATCGATCCTTTGACGAACCTGACTTGGAAGGGAGTGCCCTTCGTATAGAGTGACTGTTGTCAGTTAGCATTTGATGAGCTAAAGGACAAGTTGACATCAGCACCCGTTCTTACCTTGCATAGGAGCGAAATGGAGTACCGAGTCTATACTGACGCATCCTTACAGGGGCTTGGGGGTGTGTTACAGTAAGAAGAGAAAGATATAGCTTATGCGTCCCGAAAGCTTATTCCACATGAGAAGAATTACCCCACCCATGACCTCGAGTTGGCAGCGGTCGTTTTTGCATTGAGGATACGGAGACACTATCTTCTGGGTGAGCAGTTCACTCTATTCACGAATCATAAGTCACTTCAGTATCTTTTCACACAAAAGGATCTAAACATGAGGCAAATGAGGTGGCTTGAATTCGTGAAGGACTACCAGTTTGATATACAATATCATCCTGGTAAGGCTAACATGGTGGCGGATGCGTTAAGCAGAAGGCCTACCGGAGAGCTAGCAGAAATCTGGAAGGCGAAGTGGAGTGAACTTCGACACGAGAATGAGATAGCTAGAGCATACATGGCAGTTTTAGCTATCACTCCCGAGAGTGTTATGCGAGTAGTAAGGGAACAGGCCGAGGACCCATTTTGTCAGGATAAAGTACGACAGTTACTGGCCGAGGGGGCGGAGTCCTACACCATCATCTCAGAGGGAGGACTACGGTTTAATGGTAGACTGATAGTACCCGAGGAGGATGATTTGAGGCATGCCGTAATGACGGAGTCGCACGGGTCAAATTTTTTAGTACATCCAGGTGGGGACAAAATGTACATGCGACGTATATATTGGTGGTCAGGTATGAAACCAGACAGTTCAGAGTTTGTCTCGAGGTGTGTTACATGTCAGCTTGTAAAAATTGACCATCAGAGACCTTCGGGGATGCTACAACCACTGGAGATTCCCGTGTGGAAGTGGGAGAGTATATCGATGGATTTTATTACTGGGTTACCAACATCGCAGAAGGGTCACGATTCCATATGGGTGATAGTGGATCGGCTGACTAAGGTACCTCATTTCTTACAGGTTCGTACGAACTATGATACGATGCGGTATGCGCAGCTATTCATTTCAGAGATCGTTAAGATGCACGGAGTTCCTATTAATATTGTGTCTAACAGAGAGAAAATATTTGTGTCACATTTCTGGCAGAGTTTTCAGGAGGCCATGGGCACCGACTTGCGATTAAGTATGGAGTATCACCCGCAGACAGACGGTCAGACTGAAAGGGTAAACCAGATGTTAGAGGATATGTTGAGGATGTGCGTCCTATATTTTGGGGGAGGATGGGAGCAATACCTTCCTTTGGTAGAATTTGCATATAACAACTCTTACCAATTCACTATCGGTATGGCCCCATTCGAGGCACTTTATGGGAGGCCTTGTCGTTCGCCCGCCTGTTGGTTAGAGGTGGGGAATAACAAGCTATTGGGACCAGAGATGATACAAGAGACTTCTTCCAAAATAGAGTTGATTTGAGGACGTATTCGAATAGCTCTGGATAGGCAGAAGAGTTATGCTGACGCCGGTAGGAGACACGTGGATATAGATGTGAGCGACCAGGTGTTAATTCGGGTATCTCCTATGAAGGGGATTATGAGGTTCGGTAAGAAGGGGAAGTTAGCACCGAGATATGTGGGACCGTTTCCTATCATTGAGAGGGTGGGACCAGTAGCTTACAGATTGGGACTCCCCGAGCATCTTCAGCGAATACACGATGTATTCCATATGGCATCGCTGAAGAAATACAAGAGGAGTAAGAGATCCTTCTGACACATTCCATTGGAGGAGATCGACTTGCAGCCAGATGTCTCGTATGAGGAAAGACCCGTGACTATTCTGGATCATAGTGAGCGCAAACTACGATCCAAGGTGGTACCCTTAGTGCGAGTACAGTAGGGACATCACAATATGGATGAGTCTACTTGGGAGCGGGAGGAGGATATGCGAGAACAGTATCCAGAATTATTCACCCCATGTATTTTCTAAATTTCGAGGACGAAATTCCTTTGTAAGGGGGAAGTATGTAATACCCCATATTTCTGCATAGTTAAAAAAAATAGAGTAATTTAATGTGAAAATACAATTTATTTAAATTACGTGAGTAGAGTAATTTAATGTGTTACGTTTTAAATTAAATTACGTGAGTAGAGTAATTTAAAGTGATGTAATAATAATAATAATAATAATAATAATAATAATAATAATAATGATTATTAAGTGATTAATTAATCATTATGGCTATTAGACATAAATTGAAAGTTAGACAGTGATTAATATGACGATTAAAAATTTACTAAATGTGAATAGTAAATATTGAAAGTTGATATGTACGACCTAGCGATTTATATGGACGTACCTGAGTTTATCTCGACCGAGTGTCGTGCGTAGACAAAATTGAAGGTGAGATGAGAAACATATTTTAAGAGACTCAAAAGATAATTTAGAGTCCACAGATGATTCCGAAAGGGTCTAATTAGTCAAAATAGTGTATTCGGGGGGTACTAGTTGAGTTCCGGGTCATTTTTGGGCTAAACCGGGACAATACGAGGGCATTTTGGTCTCTTTACATTTAAGGGTGAGGAGACCTACGAATTTTGAAACCCTAAGTCAGATTATAAGAGTTGGAGGCTAGGGTTAGAGAGGAGAAAAATACACCATATCCATTAGAGAGAAGAGGGAAACAATTTCTTAAGGCAAAAGAAGGAAGTAGAGAGAGAATTCAAAGGAGATTTCACTACCAACTTGTTGGGAAGAAGGATTGAAGGATAAGAATCATCAATCATCAACAACAACCACGAAATCAGACCCTACAAAACATAAGGCAAGTGGTTATTTGCAAAATAAATTGAGTTATAATACCCATATATAAGTTTTAGGAAGAACATGATTTTTATGATATTTTTTGGAGCAAACACTTGAATATGATCCATGATTGATAGGAATTTCATGTAGAACGTTTTTTATCTCCAAATAATTTCTTATCATAGAAGACTTGATGATTAAATCGAACTAAAAATCTGGACTTATGATGAAAAAATGGAATCGTTGTATTTTTAGGGTTCTTGAATAATAAGAAGATTTTTAGTTAATCTGGACGAAATTTGTAATTATTTTGTTATTTTAGATCTTTAGTATTCATCCCAGAATATGTAGGAATGATTAGAAATTGTTAGTTGCAAGTATGGTGAATTATCATGGGAGATGGATAAACAAAAATGGTGTAACCCGCATGAAGAAGACGATATGGGTCTGTCACTGCTCGATCGATCGATCGACCCTTGAATGTCGATCAATCGAGCAGTCAATCGATCGACCATATCCCATCAATCGATCGACCCTGGCTATACTTTAGAGAATTTTGTGGATAAATTTCTTTTAAATTACCGTCACTTAATGGGAACCTTAGCGATGACATTTTACCTATGAAGGGACTTAATAGATATAAGTAGGTGTACCGTGAGATTTCTTCATACATGATTGAGTGTGAAATTTGGAGAAATTGACTAACGGGAAGGTAACCGATTGAGTCGTGTGTCGGGAATGTGAGAATTTAGTTACGAAAAGAGTGAGAGTCAATTTCGAAAAAATACTAATAGGTTAGAGATAGCTTAACTACTGAATCAAGGGAGGGGTAACTACGACCCTTAGAGTTGCGTGAATACTCGAATAAATGCGATAGTGAAATAAATCGTAAATTAATGAGTACGGTGAATATAAGTAAAATATATTACGTACGGGCATGATTTGATAGGTCGGGTGTGTACCTACTAAATTATATGAATTTTTGGGTTAACAGAATTATACCTAAATTAATTATGTTAGGGTCGATGAGATATTCCGAACTAACATAAAGTTACTATATGTTTGGGGACGATGTAAAATACCGAACAAAACCTTAAAACTGGTGTCGCGATGAAAGAGTCCCGAACCAGAATATGTATATATATATATATATAGTTGGGGTCGATGGATCATTCCGAGCCAACTCTCACTTGGGGTCGATGAATCATTCCGAACCAAGAGTCTTTTATGGGTGTCAAAAGGATATGTTAGTGATAACTAATATTTAATACACGTTGCGTGATAAAATGTATTCCATATGTATAATCTACTGACTTAGGATAGTAGATAATGAGATGGATTGAAAATATCTTAGTAATAATTAAGTAGCGTGATGTAATTATTATAATAATAAGGATAACAATAAGTAAGTAAGTTATCTACGTTTATAGCATATGAAATATGGATTATTAAAATACTGCGAGTATGTTATGGGGACTTAGAGAGGGGGTACATGCAGTGGGGTATTCTGATCTAGTTAACTTGGATAGTATAACTAGGTGAACTAAGTACACTCGTTAGACATGCACTATAGAAGAGAGGTGAGGAAGCTCAGAGGAGTGTGCGAAATCTTAATATGTGTAATCAATAACTCAATTGTGATAACTGCTTGCAAAATATTTTTAAATGTTGTTTAGTACTGACTCTTGCTATGTAAAAATTTTTAAAAACCTTTTAGGTGCCTCGCCACAGGGACACCCAGCATGATTTCATTGCAGGCATTTGGGAGCTGCAGCACGTGTGGATGTTTCAGGGATTGCTTAGACGTTTTCTCTTTTTCAGATCTAGTGCAGGATCTCAGTTTTAGTGCTCTCAGTTGGGACATGTTGTCCAATTTTTACTTTTACAGTTATTCTGATTTTGGATTTTGAGTTGGTTTTTCTTGGCCGTGCTTTTCTGCAAGACTTTATTTGTATTCAGTTATTTATGCAAATTGTTTTAGTATTGCTGGAATTGTATCGTTTCGTATGGGTTGTTTATTCTGCTTAAGGAAGATAAAATTTGGCACTACCTTAATTTCACTTAGGTGGTTAATAATTTAAAAAGTGTTTGGCAGTGATGCTAAGAAAGAACCATTTAAGAAACCTGTTTAAATTAAATTAAGGCTTGATCACCCAAGGTTTAATTAGGCGGGGTGTCACAGATGGTATCAGAGCATCAGGTTCTAGTATCCATAGGATCTGTACGGCTTACTGTATTTCAACGTAACGTTTGGTTGTATTAGAGCCCCACTATTAGGACTGTTGATTCACTATCCGCTTTTGGGTTACCGTACTTTTGCTCTTAAAATTTTGTATAAACTGTGTAGTTATACAATTTGATCTTATTTCAGATGCCACCGAGGAGGCAGCGAGCGGATAGGACTGAAGCCAGAGATGAGGTTAGGGAGGCTCATCAAGAGCCACAGGTGCCACTGCCACCACCCCCACCCGAGTTAATTTCCACATACTCAGGTTGCAGTGATAGTGGCTCAGGCAGTCGAGACAGCGATGAGGGCCATGGCAGCCCATTTTCCTCAGCCCCAAGTACCACCTCTCATGGGACCGGTAGTTCAAGCCCCAGCAGGGCCATTTACTTGGCAGGGAGTCAGAGAGACATTTCAGAAAGGGCATCCACCCGAGTTCCAGGTTAGTACCGATGTAGTGGAGGCGTGCAACTGCAAGAAAAATATCCAGCGCCACTTGCGCATGCTAGAGTGCACCGAGGTACAAAAATAAATGCTAGCCACTTTTCGTCTATCGGGAGCGGCCTTACAGTGGTGGGAGTCAGTTACCACCACCGAGGAAAGGGACACAATGGCAATTTCTGAGTTTTGGGTGCGTTTTGACCGCAAGTATTTTCCTCCAGCAGTAGAGTCAGAGATGAGAAAGAAATTCAGCGAGGTGGTTCAGGGTGATCGCTCAGTTGCTGATTATGAGGAGGATTTTACCCTCTTGGCTAAATTTGTGCGAAATGAGGTGAGCGATGAGGAGCAAAACAAGTAAAAATTTATGGATGGCTTGACCTGGAGAATCAGACAACATTTGATCGGCAATCCGACGTTGGTAACTTACACAGATGTCGTCAATGCCGCTCTACTACACTGTCAGGATCACCTCTTTCATTCGAAGGGAAACAAGAGAGGTGAGCCTAGCCAACTGGGCAAAGTCAATGGAAGTAGTGGTAGCATCACACCACAGTAGCAAACAGTGGTCCAGCTAGGGCAGAATTCCTGAAAGGGGAACTTTGCCAAGAAGTTTAAGCATGGAAGGCATCGCTTTGACAGACAGGGCCCGCAGGGTCCCCAGTTGCCAATTCCTCAGGGCCGACAGGACCAAGGGAACCAAGGTGGAGGACAGCAAGGCCAAGGTCGACAAGGCCAACAGGGCCAAGGTCAGAGGCAGTTTTAAGGTCAGTGTTTCACTTGTGGCCAGCAGGATCAAAAGAGTAGGAATTGTCCATAGCAAGACAGGGCACAACAACAAGGTTCCCAATAGGGGCAGCAGGCTCCGTTAGCCCCACAGTAGCACAGGCCCCGCAGCCAGGCCAGATGCACTACGGGCATGTATTCAATGTCCATGACATTCTATTTCAGCCAGCACCTCCAGCACCGCCGGCAGTCGCGGGTATATTTCCTATTGATGGACTTGAAGGTAGTATTTTGTTTGATACGGGGGCGATGCATTCGTTTATTACCACTGGATTTGCACGGGCAGCCGGCCTCTTAGCGATAGCTGACACTCATATTATGTGCGTAGAGTCACCGATGGGTAGTGGGTCCGTTATACATTTGATTTCTAAGGGTGTGGACATTATGGTCGGGAGATTGAGTCTAGAGGAGGACCTCCCAGTGCTGGATATGGAGGGTTATGACGTCATCCTAGGCATGGATTGGTTGGCGCGTTATAGGGCTACGGTAGATTTCTACGAGATGTCTATCATGTTTTCCATCCCGGGAGAGGATATGTTCCTTGTAGCAATGCCTCTCCCCGAGGGAGGATCGCGCACTCATTTATATTATATTGACGAGGAGACCTCACATGGGGTTGTTATTTCTCTGTACTCAATCCCAGTTGTGAGGGATTTCGAGGATGTCTTTCAGGAGATACCAAGGTTACCACCCAGCAGGGAGATAGAGTTCTTTATTGACCTAGCATCGGGGATGAGACCGATTTCCAGAGCACCGTATCGCATGGTCGGAGATGCGAGAGCTGAGAGAACAGATTCAGCAGCTCTTAGGACAGGGTTTCATTCGATGGAGTACATCGCCATGGGGTGCGCCGGTGTTATTTGTAAAGAAAATGGATGGTTCAGTTCGTCTGTGTGTAGATTACAGGGAGCTGAACAAAGTGACGATACGTAATAAGTATCCATTATCGAGGATTGATGACTTGTTTGATCAGTTGAGAGGGGCTGCGTACTTCTCAAAGATCGATTTGAGGTCGGGGTACCGCCAATTGCGCATTCGTGAAGTGGATGTACCTAAAACCGCTTTCCTGTCGCGGTACGGGTCATACGAGTTCAGGGTAATGCCGTTTGGGCTCACTAATGCGCCTGCAGTATTCATGGATCTCATGAACACGGTATTTCGGAAATTTTTGGACCAGTTTGTGATTGTATTCATAGACGACATTCTAATCTACTCTCGCACAGAGGAGGAACACACCGAACATTTACGAATGGTTCTACAGACATTACGGGACCATCAGTTGTACGCCAAATTTGAGAAGTGTGGATTTTGACTTCGGGAAGTTCAGTTCCTAGGCCACGTTGACCCGAGTAAGGTATTGGCAGTGAGGGAGTGGGGACATCCCTCGACACCGACCGAAATTCGTAGCTTTTTGGGGTTGGACGGTTATTATCGTCGCTTCATCAAGGGGTTCTCAAAAATTGTCGGTCCTTTGACGAACCTGACTTGGAAGGGAGTGCCCTTCGTATGGAGTGACTGTTGTCTGTTAGCGTTTGATGAGCTAAAGGATAAGTTGACATCAGCACCCGTTCTTGCCTTGCCTAGGAGCGGAATGGAGTACCGAGTCTATACTGACGCATCCTTACAGGGGCTTGGGGGTGTGTTACAGCAGGAAGAGAAAGATATAGCTTATGCGTCCCGAAAGCTTAGTCCACATGAGAAGAATTACCCCACCCATGACCTCGAGTTGGCAGCGGTCATTTTTGCATTGAGGATATGGAGACACTATCTTCTGGGTGAGCAGTTCACTCTATTCGCGGATCATAAGTCACTTCAGTATCTTTTCACACAAAAGGATCTAAACATGAGGCAAAGGAGGTGGATTGAATTCATGAAGGAATACCAGTTTTATATACAATATCATCCTGGTAAGGCTAACGTGGTGGCGGATGCGTTAAGCAGAAGGCCTACCGGAGAGCTAGCAGAAATCTGGAAGGCGAAGTGGAGTGAACTTCGACACGAGAATGAGATAGCTAGAGCATATATGGCAGTTTTAGCTATCACTCCCGAGAGTGTTATGCGAGTAGTAAGGGCACAGGCCGAGGACCCATTTTGTCAGGATAAAGTATGACAGTTTCTGGCCGAGGAGGCAGAGTCCTACACCATCATCTCAGAGGGCGAACTACAGTTTAATGGTAGACTGATAGCACCCGAGGAGGATGATTTGAGGCATATCGTAATGACAAAGTCGCACGGGTAGACCTGGCAAAAATGAGGCACGACACGATAACACGACACGACACGACACGAAATTTTAAGTTAATGGGTTTAGTTTTATCGGGTTTGGGTCATTAACGGGTCAACCCGGTAGAACCGTTATCATAACGGGTCGTGTTTGGGTTTGTACTCTTACACGATTAAACCCGTTTATACCCATTATCACCCGTTAGTGGTACCGGGTTTTATTGGGTCGTGTGACCCGAACCAATATTACACGGGTACTAACGGGTATTAACGGGTACTAACGGGTATTAACGGGTATTAACGGATAATATAGGGTCACCCAACCCGTTACCCGTTTAGACTCGCTAATATTAACGGGTGTTAACGCTTCGGGTCGTGTACCCGTTAATATTAACGGGTCGTGTTTGGGTATCATCATTTGACCCGTTAGTCTTAACGGGTCGTGTATGGGTTAAGGGTGTTTTCACCCATTAACCCGTTAACACGACGCGTTGAAAGCTCTACGCACGGGTCAAAGTTTTCGGTACATCCAGGTGGGGACAAAATGTACCAGGACATGCGATGTATATATTGGTGGTCAGGTATGAAACGAGACATTTCAGATTTTGTCTCAAGGTGTGTTACATGTCAGCTTGTAAAAATTGACCGTCAGAGACCTCCGGGGATTCTACAACCACTGTAGATTCCCGTGTGGAAGTGGGAGAGTATCTCTATGGATTTTAATACTGGGTTAATGTCGCAGAAGGGTAACGATTCCATATGGGTGATAGTGGATCGGCTGACTAAGGTAACTCATTTCTTGCCGATTCGTATGGACTATGATACGATGCGGTATGCGCAGCTATTCATTTCAGAGATCGTTAAGATGCACGGAGTTTGTATTAATATTATGTCTGACAGAGACAAAATATTTGTGTCACATTTCTGACAGAGTTTTCAGGAGGCTATGGGCACCGACTTGCAGTTGAGTACGGCGTATCACCCGCAGACAGACGGTCAGACTGAAAGGGTAAACCAGATGTTAGAGGATATGTTGAGGATGTGCGTCCTATATTTTGGGGGAGGATGGGAGCAATACCTTCCTTTGGTAGAATTTGCATATAACAACTCTTACCA
Source organism: Sambucus nigra (assembly GCA_949130495.1). Lineage (NCBI taxonomy): Eukaryota > Viridiplantae > Streptophyta > Magnoliopsida > Dipsacales > Adoxaceae > Sambucus > Sambucus nigra. The sequence continues at coordinate 347,506,728 of OX422223.1, read as the reverse complement.
ATTCACTATCGGTATGGCCCCATTCAAGGCACTTTATGGGAGGCCTTGTCGTTCGCCCGCCTGTTGGTTAGAGGTGGGGAATAACAAGCTATTGGGACCAGAGATGATACAAGAGACTTCTTCCAAAATAGAGTTGATTTGAGGACGTATTCGAATAGCTCTGGATAGGCAGAAGAGTTATGTTGACGCCGGTAGGAGACACGTGGAAATAGATGTGGGCGACCAGGTGTTAATTCGGGTATCTCCTATGAAGGGGAAGTTAGCACCGAGATATGTGGGACCGTTTCCTATCATTGAGAGGGTGGGAACGGTAGCTTACATATTGGGACTCCCCGAGCATCTTCAGCGAATACACGATGTATTCCATATGGCGTCGCTGAAGAAATACAAGAGGAGTGAGAGATCCTGCTGGCACATTCCACTGGAGGAGATCGACTTGCATCCAGATGTCTCGTATAAGGAAAGATCCGTGGATATTTTGGATCATAGTGAGCGCAAACTACGATCCAAGGTGGTACCCTTAGTGCGAGTACAGTGGGGACATCACAATATGGATGAGTCTACTTGGGAGCGGGAGGAGGATATGCGAGAACAGTATCAAGAATTATTCACCCCATGTATTTTCTAAATTTCAAGGACGATATTCCTTTGTAAGGGGGGAAGTATGTAATGCCCCGTATTTTTGCATAGTTAAAAAAGATAGAGCAATTTAATGTGAAAATACATTTTATTTAAATTACGTGAGTAGCGTAATTTAATGTGTTACGTTTTAAATTAAATTACATGAGTAGAGTAATTTAATCTGATGTAATAATAATAATGATTATTAAGTGATTAATTAATCATTATGGCTATTAGACATAAACTGAAAGTTAGACACTGATTAATATAACGATTAAAAATTTACTAAATGTGAATAGTAAATTTTGAAAGTTGATATGTGAGGCCTAGCGATTTATACGGACGTACCTGAGTTTATCTCGACCGAGTGTCGCACGTAGACAAAATTGAAGGTGAGATGAGAAACATATTTTAAGAGACTCAAAAGATAATTTAGAGTCCACAGATGATTCCGAAAGGGTCTAATTAGTCAAAATAGTGTACCTGGGGGTACTAGTTGAGTGCCGGGTCATTTTTGGGCTAAACCGGAACCATACGAGGGCATTTTGGTCTCTTTACATTTAAGGGTGAGGAGACCTACGAATTCTGGAACCCTAAGTCAGATTATAAGTGTTGGAAGCTAGGTTTAGAGAGGAGAAAAATACACCATAGCCATTAGAGAGAATAGGGAAACAATTTCCTAAGGCAAAAGAAGGAAGTTGAGAGAATTCAAAGGAGATTTCACTACCAACTTGTTGGGAAGAAGGATTGAAGGATAAGAATCATCAATCATCAACAACAACCACGAAATCAGACCCTACAAAACATAAGGCAAATGGTTATTTTCAAAATAAATTGAGTTATAATACCCATATATAAGTTTTAGGAAGAACATGATTTTTATGATATTTTTGGGGGCAAACACTTGAATATGATCCATGATTGATAGGGATTTCATGTAGAACATTTTTTATCTCCAAATAATCTTATATCATAGAAGACTTGATGATTAAATCAAACTAAAAATCTGGACTGATGATGAAAAGATGTAATGGTTGTATTTTTAGGGTTCTTGAATAATAAGAAGATTTTTAGTTAATCTGGACGAAATTTGTAATGATTTTGTTGTTTTCGATCGTTAGTAATCATCCCAGAATATGTAGGAATGATTAGAAATTGTTAGTTGCAAGTATAGTGAATTATCATGGGAGATGGATAAATAAAAATGGTGTAACCTGCATGAAGAAGACGATCTGGGTCTGTCACTGCTCGATCGATCGATCGAGCAGTCGATGGATCGACCATATCCCATCGATCGATCGACCCGGGCTATACTTTAGAGAATTTTTTGGATAAATTTCTTTTCAATTACCGTCACTTAAAGGGAACCTTAGTGATGACATTTAATCTATGAAGGGACTTAATATATACCTGTAGGTGTACCGTGAGATTTCTTCATACATGATTGAGTGTGAAATTTGGATAAATGGACGAACGGGAAGGTAACCGATTGAGTCGTGTGTCGGGAATGTGAGAATTTAGTTACGAAAAGAGTGAGGGTCAATTCCGGAAAAATACCAGTAGGTTAGAGATAGCTGAACTACTTAATCAAGGGAGGGGTAACTAGGACCCTTAGAGTTGCGTGAATACTCGAATAAATGCGATAGTGAAATAAATCGTAAATTAATGAGTACGGTGAATATAAGTAAAATATATTACGTACGGGCATGATTTAATAGGTCAGGTGTGTACCTACTAAATTATATGAATTTTTGGGTTAAGAGAATTATACCTAAATTAATTATGTTAGGGTCGATGAGATATTCCGTACTAACATAAAGTTACTACATGTTTGGGGTCGATGTAAAATGTCGAACCAAACCTTAAAACTGGTGTCGCGATGAAAGAGTCCCGAACCAGAATATGTGTATATATATATATATAAATAGTTTGGGTCGATGGATCATTCTGATCAAACTGTCACTTGGGGCCGATGAATCATTCCGAACCAAGAGTCCTTTATGTGTGTCAAAATGACGTGTTAGTGATAACTAATATTTAATACATGTTGCGTGATAAAATGTATTCCATATGTATAAACTACTGACTTAGGATAGTAGATAATGAGATGGATTGAAAATATCTTAGTAATAATTAAGTAGCGTGATGTAATTATTATAAGAATAAGGATAACAAGAAGTAAGTAAGTTATCTACGTTTATAGCATATGAAATATGGATTATTAAAATACACTAAGTATGTTATGGGGACTTAGCGAGGGGGTACATGCAGTGGGGTATTCTGATCTAGTTAACTTGGATAGTATAACTAGGTGAACTAAGTACCCTCGTTATACATGCACTATAGAAGAGAGGTGAGGAAGCTCAGAGGAGTGTGCGAAATCTTAATATGTGTAATCAATAACTCAATTGTGATAACTACTTGCAAAATATTTTTAAATGTTTTTTAGTACTGACTCTTGCTATGTAAAAATTTGTAAAAACCTTTTAGGTGCCTAGCCACAAGGACACCCAGCATGATTTCATTGCAGGGATTTGGGAGCTGCAGCACGTGTGGATGTTGCATGGATTTTTTAGACGTTTTCTCTTTTTCAGATCTAGTGCAGGATCTCAGTTTTAGTGCTCTCAGTTCGGACATGTTGTCCAATTTTTACTTTCACAGTTATTCAGATTTTGGATTTTGAGTTGGTTTTCTTGGACGTGGTTTTCGGCAAGACTTTATTTGTATTCAGTTATTTATGCGAATTGTTTTAGTATTGCTGGAATTGTATCATTTCGTGTGGGTTGTTTAAAATGCCTAAGGAAGATAAAATTTGGCACTAGCTTAATTTCACTTAGGTGGTTAGTAATTTTAAAAGTGTTCGGCAGTGATGCTAAGAATGAACCATTTAAGAAACATGTTTAAATTAAATTAAGGCTTGATCACCCAAGGTTTAATTATGCGGGGTGTCACAGAAAGCAGTCTTCGACACATCCTGCTCCCTAATCCATAGCTGATGGTATCCTAATCTCAAATCTATCTTCGAAAAGAAGGTTGCTCCCCTCAGCTTGTCGAATAGGTCATCGATTCGAGGCAACGGATATTTATTCCGTATCGTGACCATGTTCAGCTTTCGATAATCCACGCATAACCTCAGTGAACTATCTCTCTTCTTCACAAACAACACTGGAGTGCCCCAAGGGGAGGTTCTCCTACGAATGAAGCCCTGACCTAACAGCTTCTCTATTTGATCCCGTGACTCCCTCATCTCTGTTGGAGCCATACGATAGGGTGTACGTGCTATCGGTTGAGTGCTCGGCATCAAGTCTATGACGAAATCTATCTCTCCACTGGGGGGTAGGCCCAGTATCTCCTGAAATACATCAGAGTATTTGCGAATAACTGGAATCGAATCTAAGGGAATCACAATCTCCATAGAGGTATCCTCCTCTATATAGTACAAATGGGTGGAAGATCCTCCCTCTGGGCGAGGCATCGCCACAAAAAACATCTCCTGCCCCGGAATGGCAAAGATAATACTCCCACCGAAATAATCTATCATGGCTCTATACTCAGCGAGTCAATCCATGCCAATAATAACATCGTGCTCATGCATCTCTAAGACTAACATGTCTGCTGGTAAAATTAAGCTACCAATCTCTACTCCTACACCTCGACATATAAAGAAAATCAAAGACCCACTCCCCAGTGGTGAGTCTATGCATGTCACAGTGCTCTCGGATGTGTCTAATAACCCTAAGGCCTGTGCAAAATGAGTATCTATAAAACAGTGCGACACCCCAGTATCAAATAAAACCCGACCCATAGTGCCATGGATAGTAAATGTACCCTCAATTACGGATGGTGCCTGAGGTGCTGCTGCCTGGTGGATGTTATAGACACGTTCGTACTACAATTGCCCCTGTTGAACTGGAGCTACTGGGATGGCGGGTAAGGCTGGAATTTGAGCTGGCGCTGGGAGGGTAGTTGGAAAGAGTGACCTCTACGTCTCATTACGGGCACCCTGCTGCTGTGGGGCCCTATCTCCCTCTGGGCAATCCTGGCGCCTATGGCAATTCTTGCCACATCTGAAATATATGCCCCTGAAGTTACCTCCCCTCTGCCCTTGCTGACCACGAACCTGTTGGCCGTTACCACCCCGCTACTGGCCCTACTGGAAACGCTGTTGACCCTAGTGACCCTGTTGATGTCCCTACTACTGACGGTGTTGGCCCTATTGGCCATGCTGATTAGACTGACCCTGCTGGGCCTGCCTAAATCCCCCAAATCCCTATCTGGAGTCACCTCATCGGAATCATTTGGCAGGGTCCCCCTGATGAGAACTCTACTCACTGTGAAGGGTCTGCCCCTGGGCTGTTGGTGCCCCACTAGTACTACTGCCCCCTGTCCTACCCTGATGGCTGAACTCCCCCGCTCGTTTGATCCCCTGCAGATGGATGTAGTGATCCTGACAGTGTAACAAAGCAGTGTTGAGTACATCAGTGTAGGTACTCAATGATAGATTGTCGATGAGGTGTTGACGGATCCTCAAGCTAATCCATCTACAAACAACAGTATCTTCTTCTCCTCAGTGGGTGCCTCATTTGTCACTATAGTGAGAAGTCTAGTAAAATCCTCCTCGTACTCAGTAACAGTCATACTCTCCTACTTCAGATTCAGTAACTTCCGCCTCATCTTTGTATGCACGGTGGATGAGAAGTACTTGCAGTCAAACCGCGCCCAGAATGACTAAATTGTGATGTTGTCCCTCTCCTCCAAGGTGGTGGTGGTCTCCCACCACTGCAAAGTGGCCCCCAGTATCTTGAAGGAAGCCAAAAGTTTTCTCTGCACGTCAGAGCACTCATACATGCGCAGATGCCTCTGGATATCTTTCTTCCATTGGCCGACGACAATTATGTCCGAAGTACCCGAGAAGTTAGGGGGGTGCGCCTTCTGAAAGGCATCCCTAACTCGCTCCCATGCAGATGGAAGCCGTGTTCGTACTGGCGCCACTGCCTGAATCTGGGGTGGAGCCTATTGCACTACCGCTAATGCGGCATTCACCGCCTGAGCAACAATAGCAGCTACCTCAGTTGCGTTCATCATCCCCTGAGCCAGAGCTGCTGGCTGCTCGGCCTAGGCATTCCTGTCTCAGCATCCGCATATAGGAGGCATCTGAAACGAGAAGGAAGTTTATTAGTCTACAGTTATTATCAAATCTCGAATAGTTGAAGACATAAGCGTAAACATAAGAATACAATAGTCCTAAAAATAGGGCTCTATATCAAGGACGCTAAGCTGGAAGCGAAATAAGCCGTAAAGATCCTAAAGGACACTAGATCCTGATGCTCTGATACCACCTGTGACACCCCGCCTAATTAAATAGCGGGTGATCAATACATTATTAAATTAAAATCAAGGTTAACGGTTGGTTCATTCTTAGCATCACTGTCGCAAAATAAAATTTCCCATTTTAAACATCCTAATTAATTAAACTAAGTGTCAAAACAATTTTAAACCTTATTTCTATTTTATTTAATTCCATTAAGAAAACCTTTTCAATAATTAACATTTAAGAATCGTATAAATGTTGAAGGTGGCAATTAACACACAAGAATTTAACCATTCAGATAAACCAATACCAAGTTTAAAAACTACAAATAAAATCATCCCGACATGAATTTCATCCCAAAGAGTACCAAATATTGAAAATAAATGAACAAAAATATCTAACAAATCCAACTGAATAGGGAAACGGGCGACACATGCCCTAACTAATCAGAACTAAAATAAGAATAGAGTCAACAACGAGGTTGTCTAAGCAATGGCCTGCAACTCCCACATAAGCTGCAGCACGTCCGTTCCAAGGAATCTAAGCATGACGCCCCTATGGTTGGGCACTTGTAATATATATAGATACAAGAGAAAAGAAATAACAGGAAACGGATCAGAGCCCGAGTGTAAAAAAGTTTAAAAATAGTTTAGCAAGTATTTAAAATGCTTACCGGCTAATGTAACAACCATGTTAGTATGCGTTACTCTCTTGAGAAATTCTCACATCTCGTCTAGTGTGCACACCTACCGTACTATTAACCTCAAAAGTTTATTTTAACTTAACTTTCACATAATGTTTCATACCGCTAACTACGATGGCTAAGATAATTAATTTCTGAAAATTAATCTCTCTCATATATCTTATATTATATTTAAATAACCTAGTGATATCACAAAATTCCCAAACACTTATAATAAAGTTGGAGTATTTATTCATTACTTAACTACTTTTATGCACAGTAGAAAGTTCCCATACTTAAGTGTGTATATATATATATATATATATTATCGGCACCCCACATAAAATCTATGGTGTTGGCATACTCTGCTATCAAGTCCCCGTATTACTCGTACTAAGAGAAATACTAGTTCGGAATCACTCTCGAACTGTATTAACATAAAACACATACAATTGGGGGAGAAGTATAGTTCCAAGTCACTAAGAGGTCATCACATACCCTCACATCTCTTAGGACCATCTGACTATCACTCAAATAGCCTCTATCAAGGATACTATCTTCTAGGGTACAAATCGTTATCCCCCATAAATGCCCAATCGAGATAAGACTGTCTCGGCGCGGAAACCCCCATGATAGTAAGTAGCTTGGGTATAATTCTTACACATATATATATAATATATACCTAATCACACAATCATATATATATATAAGTATTCACATTTCTAAATTAGGTGCGCCCATGGCCTATAATTATAATTATCCGTTCTTAGCACATTTTACTCGGTTATCTCGCATAATGGACTCGTCACTTTTATTCTCATATATAAGTTACTCCATACTTACTTCTCATCTCTCTAAGTATTCTATTTCCCTGAGTATAATTTCAGTAGGCACTCTCACTTATCTCCTAGTCTAACTTACTCACGAGTCTCGATCTTTTGTTAGACGTACGCATGATTTCGTATGTGTTAATAACTCCCCATTAACCCATAATTTCATACTTCATTAAATTTCACTCAACGGGGTCTACCTAGGCCATACTAGTCTTCTTTATATCCTATTATACTCTAACAATAATAATCAAAGGTTCCTATGCATTTTAACCAGATTAAACTAACGGACGGAAAATATGTAGTTTTTCAGGAGGGGTCGATCGATCGAGGAAAGGGGGTCGATCGATCGATCGATGTTCTTGGGTCGATTGATCGATCAAGCAGTTCTTGCCCAGAAACTGCCATTAAAACCTACGGGTTTCATCTTTCAATTTCCTCCAAAACGTTATTAACAACTCTCAAATAACATTACTACTAGTTCTATATACATATATGCAAGATTTCCTACGTGAAACATGTACAAATTTAACAACGGAATTCAATTAAATGGCTAATTTATTTTAATTATCAAGAACCCTAACTTTCCACTAAACTTCCATTATTCTATTTCTTTTTCTAGATTTCTCACTTCTGAATTAATCAAATTTCGTGGGTAATCCTCTACATATGATTGGGATGTCCAGAGTTTATTTATTTTCTCTACAACATGTGATTGGGTTCTCTAAATCCTTGAGTTCTTCCATAAAACATAGGTTCAATCATCCTAATCTAACATGGTGTGACATTTAACTAAAAGAGAAGCAAGATAGATACTTGGCTGGAATTTGAGTTTCTGATTTGTGGACGAAAGAGGTATGATTGCGTTCCTCATCGCACGATCTATGCTTTGGTGGTGGTGGCGGTGTAAACGGTTGACTCTTTGGCCTTGAGTTGCTTGGAAAGCTCTCTTACTCCTTCTCTAATGTCTGTTCTTTGATTTTATGTTTGTTAACCCTAGAAGGCAACTCCTAAAGGTTGATTAATTCTTAGGAAATTCGTGGGTTTAATTACCCAAAAATGTCAAATGTCTACAATATCCTCTCGGGATGCCAATTAGGCATAAAAATGCCTCGAGACCCAAACTAAACCCCCGGGTATATTATTTTGACTATCTCGACCCTTCCAGACACATCGGCGCACTCGAAATGACCATACGGGCGACCTATAATTTATTCACTTTTAATAATAATAATTTAGTCCTGACACGACACCGACGCGTCCTGGCTTAAATTTTCATAATTGCCATTTTCTTCACTTGTGACAATTTTTATAAAATCAATCTTATATATTACTTCACTCATTTAGTAATATTCGACAAATTCCCAATAATTACTACCTCTCGTCATGCTAGTAACTATTTAAATAAATTTTCGGATTAATATTAAATTAATATCTCAATTTAAATTTAATAAATCCCCAAATTTTAAAAGCCATAAAAATACGGAGTATTACACTTTGTTCTTCCTCTTACTTTTTCTCCTTTTTTTTAGCAAATATCTATTGTTAGGGTTTTTTAGAATTTGTTAGGATTTGTTGAAATTTTGAAAATATGCTTATTTTTCGCTTTACCCCTTCTAATATTATTATAAAGGATCAAATACCAAAAAGTTCGTCAAATATTTTTTAATACACATTTAGTCCAAGCCTTTTATTTTGTACCAAAAAGTCACTTATTCTCTTATCTTTAAAGGTACGCGCCAGCGGCATGGTAAAGTGTTTTTGGCATGGTGAAGGACTTTTTGGTGCAAAATAAAAAGGCTTGGATGATGTTTAATTTTTTAAATAATTGTAATTCATTTATTAATATGTAATTTTCTATGCATTCAAAAGATTATTATAAGTAGTCCTCAAAAAAAAATCGGGGGCGAACCCCCGAAAATTTCCTTTTATGCGTAGGCCATCTCTAATTCCTGGCTCCGCCACTATTAATAACATAATATTGCGATTGATTACTACTTCTGACACGGATGCACATTTTCGGACCCACGTCATTTGTTGAATGTGGGTTCGCGCCAGCAGTACTAATTAATCGTGTTATTTTATTGAAAAAATATCGCGTTTAATTAGTGTCGCTGACGCGAATCCATATTCTCGGACCCACATTATTCGTTAAATGTGGGTCCGCGCCAACGGCACTAATTAATCGCGATATTTTATTGATAAAATATCGCGATTAATTAGTGTCGTTAACGCGGACCCACATCATTTGTTGAATGTGGGTCCACGCCAGCTACACTAATTAATCGTGATATTTTATTGATAATAGAAATTTTTATACCAATAGGAATATTTCTATACTAATAGAAATTTTTATATAGGAACTTTTTTATACTAATAGGAATTTTTTTTTATAAAAAAGGTTTTATATCAACAAAACAATAAAAAACATAGAAAAAAAAAGGCCAAATACGGTTGCCAGGCGGGCTCAGAGGCGGTACACCTAGAATCTCTCGTGCAAATTTACACTAACAACCCACAAATACACCATGCATGCTCGTAATGATCTAATCGCGTGTTTGATAAATAAGATGAAAAATAAAAGCTAAGAGTCAATTTTCATGGAATTGAAAGCTTGAAAATATTTTTCATGGAAAAAATTTGTTGGTGTTGTTTGATTGCAATTATTTTCCAGGTGAAAAATGTTCTATTTTTCATCTTTTATGTGTTTGATTCCCAATATTTTTCATGGAAAAATAAAGAAAATATATATAAAAAACAGAAAAATAAATAAAAATCCAACAAAAAATATAGAAAATGAAAAAAAAACAGGAAATAAATATCAACCCCAGAATTAATTTATAAAAACAAATATAAAAAACAGAAAAAATGTATTAAGAGAAAACAAAAAATGAATAAAAACGAAATCGACCGCACCCCAGCCCCCAACTGTTTTGTCCCCACCTGTTGCCATGTTTGTTCTTATTTTTTGTATTTCTCTTGTTTTTTTAATTTTTTTTCTTCTAATATTTGTTTTTTTTATTAGTTTTCTAGGGTATTTATTCATTTCCATTCTTATAATTTTTTCAGAGTTTTTTATTTTATTTTATGTTTTCCTTATTTAATAAATTTCTGACTTTTTAATAAATTTCTAAGTGTTTTTTTAAAATTAATTCAGGGTCAATATTTATTTTCTATTTTATATTCATTTTCTGTATTTTTTAGTTATTTTGGTGTTTTTATTGATTTCTCTTTTTTATGAGCTTTTTTCTAGGACTTTTTTAAAATTAATTTTGGGACTAATATATTATTTTATGTACTTTTTTCATTATTTTTTGTTATTAATTATTTCTTTTTTTTTTATTTTCTGAGCATTTTTTAAATTTTCTTTTATTTGTTTTCTAAATTAATAAGTTTCTGACTTTTTAATAAATTTTTGGGTGTTTTTTTAAATTAATTCCAGGCTTAATATTTATTTTCTTTTTTTATTCACTATCTGTAATTTTTCATTATTTTGGGGTTTTAATTCATTTTCCAATTTTTTTAAATTATTTTTTCTGATTTCATTCACTTTTTGAATTTTTTTTCATTATTTTTGGGGTTTTATTAATTTGTTGTTGTTTTTCCATTTTTTGGTGGGTTTTATTCATTTTCTGTATTTTTTTTCATTATTTTTTTTTTTTTCATTTTCTGGATTTTTTCATTATTTTTGTTTTTTTTCATTTTCTTGATTTTTTCCTTACTTTTGGGGTTTTATTCACCTTCTAGATTTTTTCATTATTTTGGGTTTTTACTCACTTTCTGGATTTTTTTTCATCACTTTTGGATTTTTATTCATTTTCTAGATTTATTTTCATTATATTTGGGGTTTTATTGAATTTCTGGATTTTTTTCATTATTTGTAGGGTTTTATTCATTTTCTGTATTTTTTTCATTTTGGGGGCTTTATTCATTTTCTCGATTTTATTATTTTTGGAGTTTTATTCACTTTCTATATTTTTTCACTATTTTTGGGTTTTTATTCACTTTTTGGATTTTTATTTTTATTTTTGGGTTTTTATTGATTTTCTGGGTTTTTCATTAGTTTTGAGGTTTTATTCACTTTCTGGATTTTTGTCATTATTTTTGGGGGTTTTATTCATTTTCAGGATTTTTTTCATTATTTTTAGGTTTTTATTCTCTTTTTGGATTTTTCCAGTATTTGTGGGTTTTTATTCATTTTCTAGATTTTTTTCATTATTTTGGGGGTTTTTATTCATTTTCTGTTTCATTACTTTTGGAGTTTTATTCACGTTCTATATTTTTGAGTTTTTATTCCCTTTTTGGATTTTTTTTTCTCATTATTTTTTTTATTTTTATTCATTTTTTGGACTTTTTCATTATTTTTGGGGTTTTATTCACTTTATGTATTTTTTCATTATTTTTTGGTTTTTATTCACTTTCGGGATTTTTTTCATTACCTTTGCGTTTTTATTCATTTTCTGGATTTTTTATCAATTTTTGTGGTGTGACAATTCTTTTCCCTGAAAAATGAATAACAATATGGGAGGAGTTTTCAATTCCATCTTTTTGTGAAAAAAGTGGTTACGTGATTTGTTTTAAGGAAACCAATTCCTTGGAAAATTTTGTTTATCAAGCATCCAAAAGATATAAAAGGACCCCATATATTGTTTTTTCCATGAAAAAATAGTGTTACACCCTAAATGTAAATGTACTAATTATTGTACTATAACAAGGAGACCTATGATACCACTTCCATGTCCTACTTAGATTGGAAATGTTATTAGCAAATAATACATATATAATTTTGTTCAAAAGGTTAAGTTAGTGTTGGGTCTTTTACCATTACTTTATATTTAATTTAATTTGTAATTGAATACAAGTATTGAAACATTTGCAATCATATTTTTTCAAAAAAATTTAAGGTTAAATAATACTCATAGCAGAGTTATGGTCTATAAGACTTATTCTCCTAAAGCACGTCTATATATGCATCTCTAACAACGTATTTTGCGATATACTTAATAATTCAAATAAAAAGAACGGGGTAGCTACGAGAAAGTCATAGCTCGTTTAGGGCCTTTTCTTGTGGCTACTCCTTATGGATACGACATGAGATTCGTTTATTATCTAAAAGGTCAGCTTCTATCAAAATAGGATGGCCTCTATTAATGTATCGAGTATTACGGGCTCGTTTGGTTCAAGGTTTGGAAAGGGAATGAGCATCCTTGATTCTGAAAATTCTAAATCCCTGGAATCTTGAATTCATTTTCATTATTTGGCTCAAATAAGAATTCTCTTTTTTCGACATTTAAAATTACTTCTCCGTATTAGGAATAAAAATCATTTAATTAAAATACCCTTGTACTTGATTTTTGTGTGTGTGTGTGAGTGTGTGAAGGTGTGCATGTTTTTGTGTGTAAGTGTATGTGTATGTGTGTGCGTAAGTGTGCATGTATGTGTATGTGTATGTGTATGTGTGCATATGAGAAATTAAAATTTGCAGAAATTCTAAGTTCCTCCCAAAATTTTCAACCAAACATTGTAATTCTAAATGAGGGGAATTCTAAGTTCCAGGGATCCTAAATTCCCTTTTTAAACCTCAAACCAAACGACCCCTAAATGTTTAAAATGTGATATTCAATACATAAAACCTGAAGATATAAACAGATGTCATTTATGAATAAATGTCCGCGTTAGATGTACCCCACCCTTGTCGACGACCCACGATTTATCGATGCTAACCAGTCCGAAGAAAGGGGGAGAGGAAGGGATAGGTGAAGGGATTTTGTTAAATGACTAATGTGAGTTGTTTAATAATTTAAGAGCCTTTTATTGAGTTCCCCAAGTACTTAATATTAGTATATGTCATATTTCTTTTTGACTTACATAGTTTTTTTAAAATAATCTACCTCGAAAAGAATTTTCTTATGCATTATATATATATATATATATATATATATAGTGAGAGTTTTAAGTACATACCCACGGTGCACACCAATTTTTTTAAATAGTAAAAAAAATATTTTTTGGTAGATTTTTTTTATATGATGTTTAAACATTTCAGTAAACCCATATTAAAAAAAAGTAACTAAAAATAACATTTTTTCCTATTTTAAAAAAATCGGTCAAACTTTCGTAGCTTTTAAAGCACTTTAAAAGCTGCAAAAGTTTGACCGATTTTTTTAAAATAGCAACAAAAAAAAATTGTCTTGATTTTTTTATATGGGTCCTCCAAAATGTTTAAATACCACATAAAAAAACCAACTCAAAATCATTTATAAAACGGATCCGCGTTAGCGGTATGCACCGTTGGTATGTACTATTTGGTATGTACAGGAGCCTGACTCTCTCTCTCTCTCTCTGTATATATATATATATATCGGACGAGGATCTCCAGTACACCTCATTTAACACACCAAAGCACCTCACTTATCTTCACTCAGGGTCATAACATTTTGGGTCCTACTTTTTAGAATGACCAGACTCTACCCAATACACTTAAGTTAGAATAAGTGAGGTGTGTTTTTTGGTGTGTTGATAAACACCGAAAAGTGTACATTTTATACCCCGAATAGACGTACTTTTGTTGCAAATTCTCGACAATATGGGTCTTATGTGCTTAAATGTTTATCTTGAAGGTCAAATGTTTGTTTGCGGCGCAAAAGCTATATATCAAGGTAAATGCGCGTTTAATGGAGCTAAATACCATTATCCCGTAGACTAGCGTACCCTAAACCTAGCCCAAACAATTACCCAAGCCCATGTGTGTTTAGTTTGTGCTTTTTAGATTTTTAGTTTGAGTTGTTTTATTTTTAGTATTTATTTATTTAGTATTTTCTAGGTTTTGTTTTCTATTTTATCTTTATTAGTATAATTTTATTTTATTTCATTTTGATTTTTATTAGTTTTTAGTTTTATTAGGATTAGTTTATAGGAGTTTATTTTTATTTTATTAGATTTTATATTTTTCGAACTTTAGTTTTCATTTAGATTTTAAGTTTTTATTTCTTTTGTTTTATTTTAGTTTTTATATAAGCTTAGGATTTTTTTTTTATTTTAATATTTTTTTTAGTTTGTTTTATTTTTAGTTAAATTTTATTTTTTTAGTAGTTTTATTTTTATTAGTTAGTCTTTATTTTTTTAAAGGGTTCAAATTAAGCACACACACAACCCCTCACACCCTACTACCATACACCACACACACACCTAACTAACCCATCACCCACACCTCACTCTCCTACACCCTCACACACACAATAATAGCCAACTCCATCTTCAATCTCTCACCCTTTCTCTCCTCTCTCCTCTAAACCCATCTAACCTCCACAACCACAAAAAAAACAACAACTCTTATACCTAAACAATCACCTGCCTAAACCCCGGAGCTCCGACCCACCTGCCAAAATCGAAACCGGTTTCAGACCTCCTTTATCCAGAACATAACAGCCACCTGAACACCTACCCGCGATCGAAAAAACCGACCCCCACCTCCGGCGCGACAGTGACCCACTGACGAAACACCGCCGACCCAACCAACAAAACCCAAGGTCAGCCGCTGCTGCCCCGACTCCGGCCAGCGTTTTACGGTCCGACGAACCCCCCGTCGACCTCCGATTACCCACCATCGCCTGCTTTCAACCCCAAGTAATGCCCCCAACAATCACGGACCCCCTCTGGTCCACCCAGACGTCGGCGACCTCTCAATCGCACCCCCAACCCTCACCTTCGAGCCGAATCCCATACTTCGAACCCATCCAATCTCTTACCCATTTTCATCCAAACTCAAACCCATTTTCAAAAGCCACGACTTTCACCTGCCAAATACAAACCAAACCAATAAATGCCCACGTGTGTTAAAACCAATAAAACCCCCTTATTCCCTTTTACCCAAAATGCCCCCCAACTACCAACTTTAAATCATTTCAAAAAATAACCCTTAACTAAATCTGATTTGTTTTATTCCAATCCCCTCTCCCACATGACCTCACACTCCTCTCACCATTTCCATGCACACTCAAGCCCATTCTCAAAAATACCCCCATGCTCCATGTGCCTACTATATAAGGATGGAAGACCTCATTTGAAGAGAGATCATATCATAGAAAATAGAGAGAGATAGTTAGAGTAGAAAATAAATTAGGTAGAGAAACATTTTATAAATAGTTTTAGTTTTATTTTTTTAGAGATTTGTGAGGAGAAATTTTGTATGAGATTTAATTGAGTGAGTATTATTGCAAACTACTTGGATGCTCAATTAAGAGGGTTGTATACTTCAAATTGGAGGATTGGAGTCATTTAAATTCAAGAGATTGATTTGATTGTTCTTCTCTTTCCTCTTTTATATTAAATGCCTATTGATTATTTGATTATCATGCTTTGTATTATGTTAGGCTAAATCCCCTTTCAAGGGGTGGGGGAAACCCTTATTTGATGTTATTTTAGTTTAATTAGTTTGATTACTTGAAAATTCCCTTTGAATGTTAATTTTGATCCCTCACCCTTAAATTTACGCCTCGAGAGAGGGTAAATGATTTTCGAGAGAAAATCAAAATTCTAGTTATAATACCCATTTTAGATTCGAACTAGAGATAGGGGCTTCTTAAGTGGGGTATTATTACTTGAATTTCAACTCTAAATTTATTTTCTAAGATTTACATAAATTTTAATCGATTGATCCTAGTGGGTGATTAATTAAAAGGAGTGTAGATCTATTTTCGAGAGTTGTGGGGGGTTAAACTTAATTTTCTAAAAGATTACTTCTAAAATTACATTTGCAACGACAGTAGATTTGTAAGTTTGATATTAATTTGGGAGAATTCAATTAATTCAATTAATTAATTAGAATATCTAAAATTTGTGGTGTAATCCCATTCCTTGATTGTTCTCACAATTATTTACCTCACTTTATCTCTTATTTTAGTGTTAGACTTTATTTTTCACTTTTAGTCACTTTCTAGTTAGTTGTTTTCATCTCACATTTTAGTTAGTGTCATTTCACCTCACCTCACCAAGTTGTTTTAAGATTAAAAAAAGCTAAAAAAAATTTAAAAAGTGAAAAAGCACAAAAAGAAAATAAAAATTGAATTACAATTGAGTTTGTCTCTAGCTTACCCCCTTGATGTGGATTGATACCCTTACTTACCTCTACACTTGAGATTGTTATATTTTGTATGTATTTGAGGTTTTGATTAACTTGGCTTCAACAACAACAATATACCGAAAAGTCAAATCTATCATGTGTTAAGTGAGGTGTTGGAGAGCCACGCCACCCATTTAAAAATTTATTAACCAAATAGATTAATAATGTTAACCACATTAATAAAATATATATGATCAAATCTCAATCATAAATTAAAAACAATGTGTTTATTGCAACTCTATTAACCAAAGTGATTGATCATGTTAACCACATTCATGAAAACTAAAAATTTAATAGATGGTCAGATCTCAATCTTAAATTAAAATCAGTCTGGTTACTGAAATTTCAAGAAGAAGTGAAGAACCAAGAACAATTGAAAAATGGTGACTTAAATAAACTTAAACTTATATTTTCATTTTTGTTTAAATGATTTAATTTGGGGTAACCCCTTCCTACTCAATAAATATATTCTATATACAATTTTAGGCCTATAAAATGACTATTTTGAAAAGCTTGTGATACATGAGTATGTTAGGGTTTTAGTGATAAATTAAAAAAAATGTTCTCCAAAAGAAATTTAATGTTTTAATAATTATAAAGTTAAAATTCATTCACCAAGTTACACAAAACATGTTATATAATTTTAATTTGTGATATGTACATAAGTAGAAAAATCTAGAGTATGTTTTTATTTTATTCTTCCATCTATGGCACCTCTAGTTTTCAACATTAATAATTGAATGTTGTAAAATCTAAGTTTCAATGATTTTTTATTTATTTTAATATGTTCATAATTATCCTATTTTGAGTTTTGTAGCTTTTTCTAAATTGACTTTCAGTTTGGTGTATTTTACATTAATGGCCTATTGGATCTGAATGTCCTGTGTCTTACAAATGACATGTGAACAAAAAACTGTATAAAGAATTAACAAAAACAAAAAAGAAATGAGAACAAAGGTAAAAACATAAAAAGAAAAAAAGAAAAGAAAACCATTCTCTTTGAAAACCTCCACTCTAACCTTCGGTAACCCCCACCCCCACTCTACCCCAACCTCCAGCAACCCCCACCACCATAGAAAAATACACCACCACCATCGCTCATCCCTAACCGCGACACCACTTTACCACAACCATCGAAACCCAAAATTAAAACGAAACACTGAGAAGTCGATTCAAATCTTATATATAAACTGATTGGACTAGTAGTGATCTAAAATCAATTCGAATAGGCGATCTGAAATCGATTATTACCGTTTAGTGTGTGTGTGTGTGTGTATATATATATATATATATATATATATATATATATATATATATATATATATATAGAGAGAGAGAGAGAGAGAGGGAGATAACATAAAGAAAGAAATGGGTGTGTGAGTAGGGCTGGGGTGAGGTGGTGGAGGCTAGCAGAGGGGTATTGCAGATACAATGATATCTATTACTCGTATATATTTATAAATTCACTATCATATTCGCTCGAATAGTACATACAACTATTCTTATTTGTAACCTCTCAAATTTCCCATATTCATATAATATTCTATTTGTGTACATTGTTTATTCATGGAATTAACTAATACTAAATTTTATATTATTTATAATTCATATTTAACCAAAATTACCCAATTAAAGTCCAAAGGAATTTTGTTATAGCTTATTGAAAAAAATTAGATAATTTAATTTCACATTCAAACTGATTTTTTTCTTATTGGATTATCCATACATCCTCAACACGTGATTTCCATTATGTTAGCAAAGACACTAAATCGAAATGACCAGAATAAACAATATTAAACTAGGCTAACTATATTTACAAAATCAATCAGATTATTAGAGATGGAGAAATAAAAAAACATTACCCCCCCAAAAGAAAAAAAAATCGATAATAGAAAACATATTAGATCCGCAATTGAGAATGAGAGAGTGGGAGGTAAGAGTATAGGTGAATGAATGAACGTGGGCTTAAGGAATCCATCGGTGGGTGAGATAAGAGGTCTTGGACCTCTTGGTTCAACTTCATTGTTTAAATGGTTTGACTGAGGATAAAAGAAATTTTGGGTTGATGAGGTGTAATGGTGTGTAAATGTAAATGGATTATTGGTTTTAGTTTTTCTTTTAGCCAACTCGAAGTAATTGTAATGTAGATTATTTAGTGTTAATTATTTATTTATTATTATGTCAACCTTCAAAATAAGTGTGTAACAACGGTCATTATAAACCTCTTCATCAACTTACTAATGAGTGATCAAGACAAGATAAATCTCAACTGTCCATTTACCAAGCTCATTAAAGAATCACAAGTGACTCAACAATAATCTAGGTTCTTGTAGACGATATCATGTCAATTTGTCCCTCGATATCAATGATGAACCGAGTCTAAAGGTCTTGAGAATGCTGACACACATTTTTGAGGGAGCTCATTTATAGGGTTCTTTGGGGGAACTTGATTCTATGATAGAGAGAAAGGCATTGTTAAGGCTTTTAACTTAATACTTTAAACACATTAAGTAAAACACTAAGGTTATTCGAAACACCTAATAAAGGTCTTTCAAAATACCTCATCAACATTCATTTAAAACTGTAAACATTTATAATTTTATATAAGTTGGCTAAATTATATATTTAAACCTTGAGTTGTCGTAAGATGTTTGAGTAGAGAGTGAGGCTCATTCATTAAATTTCATAAACATTTGAACTTTGACGATCTATAAGGCACCTCTACTTCAAAACACTTTCATTGTTGAATTTGAATACCCCATCCTTTTATGGTTTTATGATTGAGCATCTTTAGCTATGCATACACACACATTTTTTACAAATGTATTTTTATGGACTAAACAAGTGTTTTTTTAATATAAAGATGTGTTCTGTATACCTTGGGGGAAACCAAACGTTTTTAAAAGTTCTTTTGTTTAAGGAGTTCTTGAAAACTACCTAAAACCGTTTGTGCGGTCCTATATTGGACCCGTGCACACGACCTACACCATTTTAGGCATATTTGGAACACTACCTAAAATCGTGTGCACGACTCCATTTTATCCTCGTGCGTACAGAAGCACATTTTGTGCATGTTCCTTAGGCACTGCCTAAAATCGGGCGCATGACGGAAATTTCCACCTCTGTGCATGGTGGAGCAAAATTTTAAATATTTCCTTTAAATAGGTCATTTTCCCTCCATGTTAAGAGATCATAATTCCTCATTACTTTTTTACATCTCAGAGAGTATTTTTTAGGCCGAGAGCTTTTGTTTTATCTCTCTATCTTCAAATCCACTTGTTCTTTTCAAATTCAGTGAAAAATTAAGATCTATACTTGATCTATGAATTGATAGGAAGTTGAAAGTGATTTTAATCAAATCCACTTACCCAAAGTTCATTCTAAACCATTCTATATATGAATTAGTGATCAACACTCCTAGATCTAAAAAGATAGGTGTCTCGAGCTATTGAAGAGTTTAAGGCATAATCCGAATCTAAAGATGATAATGTACTTCCTCATTCATCTTATGGAGTTTAGGATGAATCTCTTATCCTCATTGAGTAAAAGTTTGATTTTCATAGGTAACCTCTCGTGAGTGCACGAGAAAGAGGTACTTTCTTACATTATATAAAACCTTTTCAAGTTGAGTAAGGGATTTGAGTGCGTCGAGTTTTTTTTACCCCTTGGTGAGGGGTTTTTCTCATAACATCTGACTTATGGATTGTTTCAATGCTGTTTATATTCTATTCTTCACTTATATCACACATTACACTTAGATCTCACTTAAATCTATCTTAATCCATCAAATTAATATTAAGATTGTGCATCTAGTGTGATTTTACTGACTTCCTAAATTATTACTTTGATTATTTAATTCTCATGATTAATATAATTTCACTTAGTTATTACATGTGTTAGGTTTGCTAAATTTAAAAGGAAATTAAAATTGGCAAAAAATGGACAAAATTGTGATTAAACCTATTCAACCCCCCTCCCTTTCTAGATTTATTAGAGTATTACACTAGTTTTGAATATACACATTCTCAATTGGTATCTGAGTGGTTGCTCTTGTATTCATCTACATGCTAAGACTTTTATCTTGCGTTGTTGTGTATTTTCTTTGTGTTCATTACTCATACATCTATTGGAAATGAGAAGGGTAGGATATTAGACTTGACATTTGCTTTGAAAGAAAATATCAATGCGGTGGGAGTACAAAATTTTGATTTGAGAAAATTTAATAGTTCAAAAAAAATTATTTCAAAAAACTTAAAATATTGAACAAGAGAAAAATGATTTGACTCTTGAAATCGAAAAGGTAAAGAAAGAGATTTTTGCTTGTGAAGTTTTCAAAAGTTAACTTGAGAAGAGATTTGAATATTTGAAAAATGAATTTGACTTGTCTATATGTTTTAAAATCAATTGCTATTCTTTTCAAGTTGACACTTTGAGTGATTGCTCGTCTTTATCACATGAATCGAAGAATACCAATCGCTTGGCCTTGGACAAAAATGAGAAGAAACAAAAAGTGAAATAAAATGTTCAAAAGAAAAAAAAAAGGATCAAAAAGTTTCAAAAGATCATACAAAATCATTCTCTCGAACCTTTAGTCATAAGGAAGGTCATATTGAGTCTTTCTTTCTATAAATTGAAAAACACTAAATGAAAACAGGCTTTAGATCCTTGAGGTTGAAAAGAGAAGAATTTTTTTCTCAGAGATATCTTTAATATAAAGATGTTTGCTAGACATCATGCTGGTAAGACAAGACCTTTGTCTTATATTTCTCTGCATTTGCCTGATGAGAAAGTTGAGAAGAGATCTCCCAAAGACAGTTCAGAATGAATGCTCCCTTTTCACATTTTGCAAGTTATAAGGACATTCTAATCAAACATGTAGGTGCTTGGAAGACAGAAACCAAAATTTCATAAATAATAAAAGGAAAATATTTCATAGGGATCATATTCGTCAACTAAGATGTGATATTGATTGATTGATGAAGAGATCTAACATTCTAGTCAAGGGTAAGAGTGACGTTAGGAGGAATTAAAACAGATTTGGACCGTTTGCTCAAATTTTAAGGAGTGGGAATAGGAAAACCATAAGGACTGTGAGTGAGAACACACTATATGGTTGACTTACTTGAGTCTGTGCCATATAGGAGTTCCAACTAGTTTGGATATTAAGACAAAATAAGATTAGATTTTTTTTTTATAGTTGCTCTCTCTTAAAGAATGCAAGCTACAAAATGAAGATTCAGTCCAAGAACCTCAAATGATCATCAAAGGGAAGTATTACTCTCAAGAACCGACACAATTAGGACACAATCACTTCATATGTGTTATTATGTGTGCACAAGGGATATATAATCTTTAGGAATTTTTCCAAGATTTTTTAAATCACTCAAAATATTTTTTAAACATTTGAAATGATTTTTCAAATTAATTAAAATGTGATTTTAAATGTTTGGGGTTTAAAATATAAATGTTGTTTTTCCTAAAAAAATAGTTCAGTGTAGAATCCGAATGCGCTGAAGAAATCTGGGGGTACAATTCATATTATATAAACACATACAACACGCATTGTTCTTCTGATCAAAGCATTACGTGTGTTGTCTTAACAACAGTTCGATTTGTGTTTATTTCAAGACTCAGAGATGAGACTTCTTTGTAGACATCAAATATTTTCCATCGATGATCTGCATGTGTTCTATCTTAATCCTTTTGACCCTCATTAGAACCAATCAACGATCATTTAATCACCACCTGTTTGTAGCCGTTAGATGAGAAGTCCAACAGTCTATTCAATCTCAACCTTTGATTTGGTACAGTCTTCTCAATTCTTCCTCAACCATTATATAAGGAATCCTAGGGTCTTCAATTAAAAAGTTTTAGAATTCATCTCATTTGAGAGGAGAAAAACCAAAGAGAGAGAAGAGAGAAAACCTAAATCATCCAAGATCAAACCCTAAGTGTTTTCTCCCAAATACTAAACACAAAACCTTCATTATCCATATATTAGTAATACCAAAACTTGAGTGTTAGATCTAGGGCTTCTGTGAGGGTTAAGGTGTTGGGTTTTTTACGGTTTGAAGTCCTCTTCAAACCCTTTATCTTTCTTAGAGTCTTTCTATAAGAAAAACTAAAGTTTCTCAGTATAAATCTTGAGATTCTCCAACGAGAACATTACACAACTATTTTAGGTTCTTAACTCTCTTGGTTCTTTATATTTGTTGTAAATTTTTTAAAAGATCCTTCTCTATTTTTAATTTATTTGAAAAATAGACTTCTGATTTTTGTATAGATTTCAGATCTAAACATTTTAAGTTTCAAATCATATATTTCACGATTTGTGAAATAATATGTAAGGAAAATAAAGATTTGAAACAAGAAATCTCACTTTTTACACAGGTTTGATTTAAATTTGAGAAAACTGAAGTCTAATTTTCAATATAAGTTGAATCAAGAATATTCATGTCATATAGATCTTTATATTTCGTAGGATTTTTTCTATATAACTATTCTGAGAGTTGTGAGTTGCATTTCTCCATTTAGTTCACATCACATACACATACACTCTCACACGAACACTTAGTTTTAGTGGTTCTTTTTGAGAGATCTGATGTTGGTAGAGCCACTGGAATCAGAAAGCAAGGACAAAGCAAGGAAGCTGCTGAAGGGAGATCAAAGTTTCTTCAGAGACCTTTGAGAGTGGAGTAACTCGTGTAGGAATAAATCTCTAAACTTAGTTTAGGATCTTGATTTGCATGCTTAGTGTTGTAACTTGTATATTGTGATTATTTTAGTGGATTTTTATTTTGTGGCGTAGAGATCACCGTGGAGGTTTTCCCTAACTTGGGGCTTTAACACGTTAAAATCTGGTGTCAATTTACTTTATTGTTCTTAACTGTTTATGCTTGGTTTTATACTAAAGATATAGTATAGGTTTTTTATTTTAAAACCTAAGGTAACCAACTATCAGATTCTAGATCCATACTCAAAATCTTTATACACATCTTGTGTGATTTCTTTTAAAAAGTGTTTCAATCAACAAGTTTATTCGAAGTTTGCTTAAACTTTAGCATTTTGTTAATAACTTAGTGAACAAATAGTTTTATACACGATTTTTTTCAAGTGGTATCAGAGCGGGTTTATCAAAATTTATTTTGATCCTGAAACTCCAGAAACTGTTTTCAAAACTTTTTCTGATATGGATGGAAGATTTGAGAAGATAGGTAACCTCTCACGTCCGCCTCTCTTTGATGGACACAACTTCCCATACCGGAAAGTACAGATGGTTGCATTCATTCAAGGAACTCTTGGAGATGACGTTTGGGAAATGATTGAAAATGGTTGCACATATTCTACTAAGCCTTTATCTGAAACCAATCCTATAAGAGTTAAGAAAAATCTTAGAAAATTCACTAAAGATGAGAAAAATTGTTTATGGATAATATAAATGGCAAGAATGCTATCTTTATGTCCATTAATGAGAATGAGTGTAAAAGAATATCCATTTGCTCTACTTCTAAAGAGGTCTGGGACACTCTAGTCACTGCATATGAGGGTGATGAACGTGTTAAGGTCGAAAAAATCCAAATGATAGTCCAACAGTACAATACACTGATTATGGAAGATAATGAATCGTTTGATGATTTCTACATAAGGTTAGCTGATATCTTCACTAAACTGCATGCTAATGGAATAACCTATAGTAGAATAGAAATTGTCCGAAAGATTCTTAGGTCTTTGCATACTAAATTTGACAACAAGCGATATTCTATTGAAGAAATGGATGACCCAAACCTGACCCCTGAATTGCAAAGTAGAAAATTAAGAACTATAGAAATGGCTTTAGAATTTAAGAAGCAATTGACTGCCCAAAATAAGATATCTACTAATTCTAATGTTGTGTTTGCATCTAAGATGAATATCCCTAAAATAATTCCTCTAGACTTTTACCTTGGCCTAAATGATAACTGTGATTTAGATCAACTTGATAATCAAATAGCTCTTATGAGCAAGCAATTTAAAAAGATTATGAAATTTTGAAATGCAGTTGCCTCTAAATAAGGCAAACAAAGCTATCAAGGTCATCAAAATCACAGACCTCGTGAAAGACACTATAACAAATAATCCAATGGTAACACTAGACCCATGAATGACTTAAAAGATGTGAAGTTTCATAGATGTGGAAAAATGGGACATTATGCTAATAAATTCAAAATTAAACTAAACAATAATAATAGAGCTAACATGTGCAAAACATGGGATGAATCTACTGATTTTGATGAAGATGAAATTGAGTCAACCCAAAATAATGAGTCATGTATGACCTTCTTTGCTAAAATTGTGTACAATGCACATTTTGTATGTTTTCCTACTCATGATTCTGTTTTACCTCCTGATATTACTGTTATGTCTGCTAGTGATAGTTTTATACCCATTATTAATGATAATAAATCTGATAATGTTAGTCTACGGATGTGTCAAAATGAGAAAATTATTGACGAACTGAACATGTGTGTGAGTTCCACGGAGAAATTGAACGTCATAGGGGACACACTACACATGATGCACTTAGTGAGTCCGATGATGATCTTCCAGATCTTTACGAGCTATACACGAAAACACTTAAGAAAAGTGTCCGTCTTGATAGAATGGTGAAGTTGTTAACTGAACGTCTAGACTTACTTAACCAGACCCTTAGGAAGAACGTTAAAGATTATACAACCTAATGTGTTGCCCATGAGACAGAAATTAAAGAGTTTTCCTTAAAGATAAAAAATTTTCCTAAAAGAAATCATGTTTTGGAAGAAAGATACAAGGCAACTCTTATCGAATTAGAAGAATAAAAGTAGAAGGTTTCAAATGTTTTTAAAAAAGGCTTACACTTTGAAACTCAAGCTAATTCCTACGAAAAAATTATTGAAGGAAGTAAACTTGAATCTGAAGACAAATCTGGTCTCAGTTTTGGAGAAAAGGTTATTACCAGTAAGAATGTTTCTCTTGAAAATGTCATTTTTATTAAACAGGGCTTGAAGATTCAGAACACTGAGAAAAATAATTTTGACAAAACTATCTCTAAGGAAATGCAAGGACTAAATAGTCAACAACACAACTACCCAACCAAGTATGTTTGTCCACCTGTTATAAACCAACGTCAAAAACCCGAGCCAAATGACACTTGGACAACTATACCGAATAGGGACAAACCTATATTTAAAGACTTTAGTAATAAAGTAAAGTCCTCAACCCACCAGTATTGTTCGTAGTGTGATGTTTATGGACACACCATTGCTGAATGTTTTTAAAAGAGATTGTATACACATTCTTTTCAAAACTTTAATTATTCTAGAAAGAGTAGGAATACTTATATTCTCCCAAAGCAAACTGCTCGAAACTCTAACCATAAAAAGAAGGGAGGATATAAGACTAAAATGAAACAATTTAGAAAAAACCATTAAACCTTTTCAAAATCTAAGGGCAATAAAAATTTAAAAACTAGGCATATTTGGATTATAAAAGATGATATTTTACCCCAGCTCAAGTGCAATGTTTTCATAACTACTTTTAAGGCCCAACACACTTCGTTGGGATGGTACTTGGACTCCAGATGTTCTAAACATATGACTGGGGATGAAATCAAATTGACAAACAAAACAGACTTCCTTGGAGATAGTGTTGTGTTTGGAGATGGTGTTTTATCCCAGATCATAGGTAAAGGAACATTGTGCAAGGATAGGATCCCCAATCTAAATGATGTTTTCTTAGTTAAAGGTCTTAAGGTTAACAAGCTAAGCATATCTCAATTTTGTGACTCAAATCACACAGTTACCTTTCAAAAACTGATTGTAAAATAAATAATGAAAAGGGAAACTGTATTTTAACTGGAAACAAAAATGAGGATAACTACTATACAGTGATTCCTAAGTCTGAATCATGTAAAGCTGCTAGATTGGATGATATCGATCTATGGCACAATCAATTGGGACACATAAATTATGATAATCTTTGAAGGCTAAGTTCCCAAGAAACAGTTAGAGGACTACCAATACTAAAAAATTCTTTTAATCTTGTTTGTGGTCCCTGCCAAGAAGGGAAAATCAGTAAATCTTCTCATAAAAAGGTTAAAGATGCTTTAACTTCAAAACCTCTGGAACTAATCCACTTGGACCTTATGCGTCCCTATTAAACTGTCAGCTTTTATGGTAACAGTAATATAGTAGTTATTGTGTATGATTTCACACGATATACTTGGGTTTCTTTCATGAAAAATAAATCCGATACCTTCCATGAATTCTTAAAAATTCTTTTAAAAATTGAGAATGAGAAGGATACCCAAGTATATCTCATGAGAAGTGATAGAGGTGGAGAGTTCAAAGATTCAGGTGTTACAGAATATTGTATATGCAATGGATATAAACATGAGTTTATTGCTCCTAAGACACCCCAGCAAAATGACATTGCTGAACGAAAGAATATGACCTTACAAGAGATGGCTAGATTGATGTTACATGAAAAAAGTTTACTTAAGTATTTTTGGGCTAAAGCCGTGCAAACTACGTGTCATATCATTAATCGTGTATACCTTAGGAAAAATTCCAAACAAACTGCTTATGAACTTTGATACCACAAAAAGCCTAACTTGAAATATTTTAAAACCTTTGGAAGTGTCTACTGTGTCTGTACGGATAGGGAAAATCTGTCAAAATTTGACACCCGAGGAGAGAAAGGAATTTTTCTTGGTTACTCTCAAAGAAGTGGGGCTTATTGTGTTTATAAATATCGAACCAAAGTTATGTATGGAATAATTTAATGTAATTGCAAATGATACGAGTATAGAGAGTAGTGCCAGTTAAACACTAGTCCTGGATGATGTTGAATATAACTTTACACTTCAGTCTCTAGAGATAACTGATTCATTGCCACCTGAGAGTCCTTCTGTACCCACCTAGGTTTCTAAAGACCACCCTATTGAAATAATTATTGGTAATCCTTCTAAACCATTTTGAATAAGATCACAACTTCAAAAAGTGGCAACATTTGCATGTTTCGCTTATTTTGAAGAACCGAAAAATGTAAAAGATGCTCTTTGTGACTCATTCTGGATCAATGCTATGCAAGAAGATCGTGTCCAGTTTCAGAGTCATGATATGTGGTATCTTGTTCCTAGACCAAAAGATAAGAAGGTTATCGGCACATGATGGATTTTTAATAATAAAACTGATAAAAATGGGGAGGTCATTAGAAATAAAGCTAGGTTGGTAGCACATGTCTATTCTCAATTATAGGGAATTGACTTTGATGAAACTTTTGCCCCCGTTACTCGTCTAGAGTCAGTTCGTCTCCTCTTGGCCATATCATGTCATTTACAATTTAAAAGTTTTCAAATGGACGTTAAGTCTTCATTTTTAAATGGAATTTTAACTGAGGAAGTATACATAGAACAACCTAAAGGCTTTACATATCCACATATCCTAATCACGTCTTTAGACTTAATAAAGCCTTATACGATTTGAAACAAGCTTCTAGAGCTTGGTATGAGCGCCTATCCACTTTTCTGATCTCAAATGGATTCATTCGTGACAGAAATGATCTTACCCTATTCGTTAGAAAAACAGACAAGTATGCCTTAATTGTCCAAGTTTACGTTGATGATATCGTCTTTGGATCAACTTGTTCTAAATAAGTAAAATATTTTTCCGATATCATGCATGCCAAGTTTCAGATGTCTTTGATGGGTGAATTATAATATTTCTTAGGATTACAAGTGAAATAATGTAGTGATGGGTTATTTATATCTCAATCAAAATATGCTGCCAATCTAATTAAAAAGTTTGGGCTAGACAACTTTAAACCAACGCGTACACCCATGAGCACATAAATGAAGCTATCCAAAGAACAACATAGGAAAGACGTTGACCCGAATCTATATAGAAGTATGATAGGGAGTTTGTTATATCTTACTGTTTCTCAACCTGACATTTTGCTTGCAGTGGGTATCTGTGATAGATACCAATGTACACCTAAAGAAACCCACTTATTATGCGTTAAACGAATTATCAAATATGTTAAGGTTACATTAAACTTCAGTATTTGGTATACAAAGGACACCACGAGCTCCATTGTAGGATACACGGGTGCCGACTGGGCAGGATGCTCATACGGCAACAAAAGTATGTCTGGCGCTTATTATAATGTAGGAAATAACCTCGTAGCTTGGATCAGTAAGAAACAAAACTCCATATCACTGTCTACGACAGAGTCTGAATACATTGCAACGAGTAGCTGTTGTGCCCAACTTTTTATGGATAAAGAAGATGCTTAGTGATTAGGGTAAATCAATTAACTATGTATTGCGAGAATCATAGTGCCATTAATATCCCTAAAAATCCTGTTTAACACTCATGAACTAAGCACTTAAAGATAATACATCACTTTATTCGTGAACTTGTAGGTTTTAAAGAGTTAAATATTGATTATCTCAATACTGAAAAATAGTTAGCTAGCCTATTTACGAAACCATTCGACAATATCCGATTTGAGTTCCTTCGAAAAGCCATAGGAATGATAGTCCTCACATAATTTCTTATTTTTGATTTTGTTTATGTATATAATTTTGTATTTTTTACCCCTTTTACTATTTGAGCAAAATTGGGGGAGAGGAACTTAAGTACTTGGTTTTCAAATTTCATATTTTATCTCAAGACTAACTTAACTAATATTCCATGTTAAGTGTTCATTTATTTTCAGGCAGTATTTCTGACCCAACAGTATATCTTGTGGTAATTATTTAGGGTATTGGTCTTCATTTTAGTTGAGTAATGTATTTTATTTCATCTTATTATCAGTTATAGGATGGGAAAGTGTAGTTAGACTCTTTGTTTAGGAAATTTAGGATCTTTTTCTTTTACCCACGAGTATAGGTTACTCAAGGAAATTTTGTCTCTAATATTCAAAGGCGGAGATTGAGAACACACTATATAGTTGACTTACTTGAGTCTGTGCCACATAGGAATTCTAACTAGTTTGGATATTAAGACAAAATGAATTATTTATTTTGTGGTTGCTCTCTCTCAAAGAATGTAAGCTATAAAATGAAGAATCAGTCCCATAACCTCATATGATCTTCAAAGGGAAGTATTACTCTCAAGAACCCAAACAATTAGGACGCAATCACTTCATATATGTGTCATTATGTGTGCACAAGGGTTATATAATTTTTAGGAATTTTTCCAACATTTTTTAAATTACTCAAAATATTTTTTAAAAATTTGAAATGGTTTTTCAAATTAATTAAAATCTGATTTTAAATGTTTGGGGTTTAAAATATGAATATTGTTTTTCCTAAAAAATGGCTTAGGGTTGAATTCGAATGCACTGAAGAAATCTAGGGGTACAATTCATATTATATAAATACACAAAACCTGCATTTTTCTTCTGATCAAAGCCTTACACGTGTTGTCCTTACAATGGTTCCCTTTGTGTTTCTTTCAAGACTCAGAGATAATACTTCTTTGTATCCCGTAGATTTTCATCGACGATCTGCATGTGTTCTATCTTAATCCTTGTGACCCTCATTAGAACCAATCAACGATCATTTAATCACCGATGGTTTGTAGCCGTTAGATGAGAAGTCCAGTAGTCTATTTAATCTCAACCTTTGATTTGGTACAACCTTCTCGATCCTTCCTCAACCACTATATAAGGAGGCCTAGGGTCTTCAATTACAAAATTTTAGAATTCGTCTCATTTAGAGGGGGAAAACCAAAGAGAGAGAAGAGAGAAAACCTAAATCGTTCAAGATCAAATCCTAAGTGTTTTATCCCTCATACTAAATATAAAACTTTTATTATCCATATATCAGTAAACCCAAAACTTAAGTGTTAGACCTAGGGTTTCTGTGAGGGTTAAGGTGTCGGGGTTTTTGTTGTTTGAAGACCGCTTCAAACCAGTTATCTCTCATAGAAACTTTCTTTAAGAAAAACTCAAGTTTCTCGATAGAAATTTTGAGGTTTTCCCATGAGAACATTACACGACTATTTTTAAGTTCTTAGCTCTCTTGGATCTTTATATATATTGTTATTTTCTTAAAAGATCCTTATCTATTTTCAATTTATTTGAAAAAAAGAATTCTGATTTTTTATAGATTTTAAATCTAAACGTTTTAAGTTTCAAATCCTATATTTCACGATTTATGAAATAGGGTTGTTAAGAAAATAAAGATTTGAAACGGGAAATCTCACTTTTTATACATATTTGATTTAGATGTGAGAAAACTGAAGTATGATTTTCAATATAAGTTGAATCAAGAATATTCATGTCATATAGACCTATATAATTTGTAGGATTTTTTCTATATAACTATTCTGAGAGTTGTGAGTTGAATTTCTGCATTTAGTTCACATCACATACACCTACACTCTCACACGAACACTTAGTTTTAGTGGTTCTTTTTTAAAGATCTGGTGTTGTTAGAGCCACTGGAATCAGAAAGTAAGGACAAAGCAAGGAAGATGCTGAAGGGAGATCAAAGCTTCTTCAGAGACCTTTGAGAGTGGAGTAACTCGTGTAGGTATAAATCTCTAAACTTAGTTTAGGATCTTGATTTGCATTCTTAGTGTTGTAACTTGTATATTGTGATTATTTTAGTGGATTTTTATTTTGTGGCATAGAGGTCACCGTGGAGGTTTCCCCTAACTTGGGGTTTTACCACGTTAAAATCTGGTATCAATTTACTTTACTGTTCTTAGTTGTTTATTCTTAGTTTCATACTTAAGACATAGTGTAGGTTTTTTATTTTAAAACCTAAGGTAACCAACTACCAGATTCGAGATCCATACTCAAACTGTTTATACACATCTTTTGTGATTTATATTTAAAGGAGTTTCATTCAACGAGTTTATTCGGAGTTTGCTTAAACTTTAACATTTAGTTAATAACTTAGTAAAAAAATAGTTTTATACACTATTTTTTTTAGTGAGTTGGATGCCAAGGAATGCGAAAGTAATGCATAGGAAACTCTTAATAAGAAGGTATAAGTTGAAGTCCCTCAAAAGTTTTCATTCCTCCCATGGATCCGGGATATGTCACACCTATTACTATCTAGGTGATAGTTTCCTCTGGATACATGGGGTATCAATTTTTTTAAGTCCCCTTTTTAGGTACTCCGTGATTTGATGGGTTTAAATCTTTGTGGATAAGTGCTTGAAAAGTCACATTTGGATCATTTTTCATGTTTGGTGAGGAATTTTTCGTGCATTTTTGTGTATCCTTTGTTCCTTACACAACATGTTGTAAATATTTCATCATTCTTTTATAAAAAAATGTCAAAAAGATTTTTCACTTTATTTCTTTTTGTGATTAAGTTCCTTGATTCATGCGATTTAATGAATGAACTTAACTTGATTGATGATTAAAACATGAATTTTTAACCTTTTGGCTGCAAATGTCAATGATAGGTTAGAATTTACTTGGTAAATCATGATAGTCAAATTTGTTAAAAGCTTTGTTTATGATTTCACTTTACACCTATACTTAGATATCACTTGATGCATATGACTCTAGTTATGTGTCTTGCTCATAGTGCTTGACTTAATTATGATTAAATATCGAGATATCTTTTTGGTGCTTAAAATGTTTCAATGGTCCTTGTGTGAGAATTGAGTGTTTTTAATAGTTGTTGGAGTTGAAAAAGGACCATTTTTATATGTGTTGATAAGGCATACCATTGAGTGGTTACGTTCGATTCTAATTTAAGTATTATTGGGTAGGTATCATCTAGGTGTGTGAAAAGCCAATCAACGATAAAAGTCAATATGTTAAAAAGATACACAAGCTAAGTGCTTAACCAACATTAGCTATATCTTATTTAAATAAATTATTATTTTAGTTTGGTATGATAAAATTCTTACAACATATGCTTGAGGGAGATTTATGGTTAGAAACTACCATTCAATCAGATCTTAAAAGGATGTTAATTTAATGATAAACTTAAGCATCATTTGTAATTCTTATGACTTGGTTATGTGTATTCATTTGATTTTGCAACCCATATTTGTCATGAATCATACCATGACTGTAATACGAATTTTCTTGATTCGATTTAATAGGAATTTTGAACCTCATTTGTGAATTAATTGATGGTTATTATTGATCTCTTCATTTCAAAAAAGGTATTTAGAGATTGATCTTAACCTTAATTATTCAATCTTATAATCACGGATAAATAAATTAAAGATAAATAATAGAAATGGTGCAAGAGACACAAGATTTTTACGTGGTTCAGCTTTGAGAATAAGCCTACATCCATGAGTAAAGTTTGATAGGGTTTGTATTTCTATCTCTAAGATACATTTACAAGGTGTGATGGTGTTGTAAAAGCCTTCCCCCTTAGCCGAGGGAAATGGTGTATTTATAGTAAGTAGGAAGCAAAGAGGTGGAATGCCTTTATAGATTCAAGCATTTACACCTTTACATAGTAATAGAAAGTTGGGTATCCTTTCATTTTCATAGGTATGGTGACTGTTGAATATCCCACGTGTGGCTTTCTATCTGATTGATGGTCAAACTTGTTAGAAGTGGTTGGCTAGGTAGCCGACCAATAAGTACTTGTGCCGACTAGGTTTAATCAAGAGTGGCAGGTCTTCAGGTATCACTATGTTATTGGTACACATGGTTAAATAATTTTAACCAATAAAAAAATTTCCTAATATTCCATACTTGAGGATTTATCTAAAGAATTGAGTATTTACGTCAAGAAGTTGCTCATCGGTAAAAAAGGTTAAAGGTCAGTAGCCGACCTACAATACTTGTGCATCTTTTACTATTGCACTAGAGAGATAGAACTTTTGTAAATAACTTGAAAAATTGAGAACCACAGTAGCGTACGCTAGTCTTTTGCTTCCTTGGGATTTGAAAAACTATCGAAATTTCAATCGTTTTGGTTCAATTAATCGTTTTAAATCCCTGAAATCGAGGGTCATCTCTGTATCTATAAAAGGTCATTTTCCCTCCATTTTGTCCCATCTTTTACAATCAAACTTTCTATTTCATCCATTATTGCTCCCCTCCTGCTGTTCTAAGGAGTTATCCACTATGCTAGCAACGATAAGAATTCCCTGTCTTTTTCTTTTTGCTTTGTTAAGATGGTATATATTGTTGATGAAGATTCTTTGGAGGAATTTAGGGAGGAGAGAAAGATCCCCAAGTGGGTAACTATTGAAGTTATATCTGGTCCTTATGACTTGTGTGCCTTGGAGGAGGGCCACTAGTTGTCTACCATATTTATAACAGAGTGTGGGATTACCTTTCCCCTCAATAATTTATTTTAGGAATTCTGCCAGTAATTTGATGTGGTTCCAGCCAAGGTAGCTCTTAATAGTTGAAGAGTAGTAAATGGGATTAACCGTCTTAACGAACTGTATGGGACACATATTTGGATATATGAGTTAATGTATTGTTACAGTTGGGGAACCACCGGCGATAATACTTATTATTTAAAGACACGTCATGCCAACATGGCATTAAATATTAATCTGCATGATTCCAATAAAGGTTATTGGGATTATGGAATTATGGTAAAAAACTGGCAACATGTAGGTACAATGGTCCCAGATTCCCCTAGGAAGGGTGTGGCCTAGGTCAGCGACTTATACTACTTGTATTTCATTTATGCCTGCTTTTTTTTGTTGATTTGCTGACTAACATATTGTGTTTTCCTTTTTGCAGAGAAAAGGAACAAGGACTGCCCTCCAAACTTAGAGGTGAATTTTAAAGATTTAAAATTTACCTAGTCAATTTAGCAAAGGCTTGGTGAAGTGCATCCCAGGTTAGCTTTTGTCTTATTAGAATATAGAGTTCCGTCACTTCCTTTGTAGCTAGTCCTATAGAGGGCATTCCCTTTGCCCCCATAGATTTAAAAGATTCCATCTCATTCCCATCAATTGATGCATCTGAATATCCATTAAAAGAGAAATATACTTCATTGGAAGAAACTTCTTCATCATTTGAATCACTCGATTTAGCTGCTATTTCGACCACTCCTTCCTCTCTAAGAAAAATGGTGAATAGAAACATCCCCAAACTGATTGCTGAAGCCATGTATCCCTTCCCCCCAAGCTCATTGAGAAGAAGAAAATCATTGGAGAAGGTTCCAAGATACTAGTAATTATTAGTATTGAAGAAATGAAAAGTTCTGAACCTCAATTCAAGAGGTTGACAAAAGGTCATGTTGTTTAACAGGAATTGTTTTAGAAAATCTAGGCCAACCAGGCCTCTATTGATTCTGCATCAGTAGTAGTGAACCCTAGTTTAACTAGGGGTTTAATTAATTCAGGAGTGTTGCCTGCAGATAGGTCGATGGTTGTTCCCCTATCCAAAACAAGATTTCTAGAGAGAGCTAATCACAACTTGGCTCTCGTAACTTTACATAAACTTTTCCTCTCTAATTTTACCCTTCTTTAAATTTTTTGCTAATTGTCGTTGTTCTTCGATATTTATATTTTTTGGTTGATTATAACCAACTTATCATAAGGGATAACCAGTTAAGAGCATCATTAACTAATGTTTAAGTGGATTTCAAAGAGCTAAAGGACTCCTTGGATGCTACCAAGGAGGCTCATAAGAAAGATCGCGACAAATGGCAGGGTTTGTTGAATACTGTTGAGCAAGGAAGGAAGGATGCTCAGAATGTTGCATCTGATGCTGCCAAGGCCACCACTGAGGTGGAGAAAAAGTTACAAAACTTGAAGTTTACCCTAGAAAATGGGAAGGAAGATGTCTATACCCATTGTTGGGATAAAGCTTTTGCTACTGCTATTGTGCAAATCGACTATCGAAAGAAGACCTCCTTCAAGGAAGGTTGGGACTCTGCACTGAAATAGGTTGGGACTCTGCATTGAAATAGGTTGGCACTACTGTCGAATCATAAATTTTCCAACAGAGAAGAAAAGTATAAACTATTAAGGCTTCGGGCATGGTTTTAATAAAAAGCTTCAAGATATTTCTTCAGCTTACCAAAAAAAATAATTCCTGTTAAATCGTGAAGTGGACAGTGCTTGGGAGATGGCTAGCGTGTTAGAAAAAGAGAATAATGCCCTTAGGAATGAACTGGAGAGACCGAAAAAAATCCTCATGGTTTGTTTAATATGAAGGTTCTTCCTTCCTAGAATAAAAGAATGTCAGATTGATGGAAGAACTAGAAATTTTGAGGAAAACCAAGTCTGGCCAGTCATCTAAACAAATGGTGGTTGATCGGCCAACTACTAAGGAGGATAGGACCAAGAGGACCTTAGATGATCAAGCAACCTTAATTAGGAGTAAGGATGTGGCCATTAATAAACTCACTGATAAGGTTGATCATCTAGCTTTCCATTTCCACAAGCAACTTACGGCTGTTTGGATGGATAGTTATGATGAAGCGATGGTGCATATGGGGGATGAGTTAAAGCAAGATTGGCATAAAGGTTATAAATGGGGTTGTCTAAATATGTTATCAGTTTTGAAGGTTCCTAAAACAGATCAATTGTGGTATTATCATGATCTAAGTGTGTTGGATTACCCTAATCCTCCCTTCAGAATTAATATTGATTAGATCCCTACTGACGCCATTCCTTAGAACTTGGTTAGAAAATATTTAGGTATTTTAGACTACATGGTGAAGACACTTATGTTTTTCCCTAGCTTCTAATGAATAGGACGAGTTCAAGTAGTTATTACAGGCTGAGAGACTTGAGTTCTACCGTTCTACCTTTTGCTCTTGACATTCCTCCTGCCGGGATGCATAAAGCTCAAGGAAAATGTCCTGTCGAATGAGGATTGTTTTTCTCTTGCTTTTGTCTTGGTCTTATACTATTTAATATAGATTTGTAATGAACTATTGGGATCCTTTGAATAAGAGGTCTTTGTTTGCAAACACATGTTAATTATGCATTTGGAATTTATTTAATAGCTAAGCATTCTGATTAGTTAGCCAGTTGTTCCAGCCGACTAATCTGCTTAACTTGGTTTATATTTTAGGATGAACCCGAGTTGTCCCACCTTAGGTTCTATTAACGCACTTGGATTTGTTAAAATGGATCTTTATCTTTTTTAGACTAGGTGGTTGCATTAGTTACCATTAGAGACCAAATGTTTTAAGATTTTTCCTTGATTTAATTCGGTCGGGTAAAACTTCTTATTCTTGACTTTTAGGTCATACATGAAGTTTTTTTTTAGAGAAATGGGTCTTATTCGTGACTTGTTAAGGATGTAGCGATACATGAGTTTTTGCTTTGCACTTATGCTTGAGTTGATTGTCATCCCATATTCTAAAAAAACATAAAAAATAAGTTGAAATTATAACAAACCACACACTTTCTTATTGAAACGATCATAATTGTTACATAAAGTTTCACTTCATAACTACTGGTAACACTTTCTGAGATGATCAACATTCCAGGGGTTCTTGAATTCATCTCCTTCAAGCGTTTCCAAACAGTAAGTTCTTGGTCGGATAGCCACCAAGATATGGCAATGGCCATGCCAATTAGCCTCCAATTTGTTGCCTTTTTAAGGTACTTTTTTACAATGTAATCTCCTTCATTCAGGTTGCTCGGCTTGACTCTCTTATTGTAGAATCGAGCAGTGCGTTGCCGATAAGTAGACATTCGAAGCACATTATCTTCTCTTACCTCTTCAATCAAGTCCAAGTCTAACCTCCTCATGATATCACTTTTTGGTGAGTCAAAATTGAGCACCTGGTGGCTTAATAAGCTCACTTCTATCAGCACCATTGCTTCTGTTCCAAAGGCTAGCATATAGGGAGTTTCTCCAGTAGCTATCCTTAGTGTGGTTTTGTATGCCTAGAGAACATTGTGTAGTTCATTAATCTAATTATCCTTTTCATCGTCAAGTCTCTTTTTCAATCGTCGAGCAACGTTTTGTTAGTTACCTCTGTTTGACCGTTGCATTGAGGATGTCCTAAGGCAGAATGAAGTTTTTGGATTTTGGACTGGACTTAATAATCTTCAAATTCCTGATTATCAAATTGAGTGCCATGGTCAGTGATGAAGTTATAAGACATCTCACATCGGCATATGATATGCTTTCATATAATTTAGAAGACTCTTTCATATGGCATTTCCATTAAGGGTTCAGCCTTTACCCACTTGGTGAAATTATCCACAGCGACCACCAAGTATTTAAATTATCCTTTTGTCTTTGGCAATGGGCCGACCAAATCAATTCCGCAAATGAAAAAAGGACAGGGATAAGTGATTGTAATTAGGTTATCCCCTGGTCTTCTATGTATTATGGTGAATCTTTGGCACTTATCATGTTTCCTAGCAAACAAAGAGCACCCTGCTTTCATAATTATTAAGTAATACCCTTGCAATGTCATTCGTCTTACCAGTGATCAACCTGCTGAGTGAGATCCATAGGATCCTTCATGTATTTCCTTGATTAAACCTTTCACTTTGGTGAGGTATACACAGAGAAGCAAAGACACAGTGTACCCTTATTATATAAGAATCCCCTTTCCAACACATAACTAGTTATTTGTACCCTAACTTTCTCGCTTATTTAGGGTCATCTGGTAACAGGCCATTGTCAATGTAGTCTTTTATAGGATGAATCCATGAGGGTTATAATTACATGTAAATTAAGGTGACAGTCTCCTCATTTATGCTTTTATGCGCAAGGATCTCCACTAGAATAGTCCTTTTGAGCTCTGTCCTGGTCGTCGAGGCTAACCAAGAAAGTGCATCTGCTCGGGCATTCTCAATTCTTGGTTTGAACCATCTTGACTGCCAATATTTTGGATAAGGCCTCAAAAGCTTTGGAAAGATGCTTTTCCATGAGCTCCCCCTTGACCCCATATACTTGGAGCACTTGATTAACAATTAATTAGGAGTCACTATGGGCTATGACCTGTTCGACACCCAATGATAAGGCTAATTATAAGTCGATGATTAGTGACACATATTCTGCTTTATTATTGGAGGCTGGAAAATGAAAACAAAGTGCATATTCCACGTCTATATCATCAGGGGTGTTGATAATGAGCCCTGCTCCATAGCTCGTAGCGCATGAAGATCCATCTACGTATAACTTCCAGATAAAGATGTCATCAGCAAAATTCCCTTCACCTGGGGTTCCTTGCATGAACCACTTTTTGTTTTGTTCTTCATATCGCTAAGTGATTTCTTGCTCAGTAGATGTCTCAGGTATGTCAGCTGTAGAGCCTTCTTTTCGAGGAGTTTTCTCGATTTTCTTTGGGACTGAGCTCTCTTCCAAAGAAGTCTGCTCGACGAGAAAATTTAGATTTTCCTCTTGATAAGTGAATTCAGCGATGAAATGTATTAAAGCGTGTCCCCTCACTACCATTATCGACTCATAAATTATATCAGATTCTTCTAACTCCACTGCCCAGGCCATCAATCTCCCTGATTTATCTAGTTTGTGAATTATTTGGCGTAAAGGAAATCTATGTAAACCACTATTGTATCTACCTGAAAGTAGGATTTTATTCTTCTTGATGATTTAATGAGGGCCAATGCTAATTTCTCCAGGAGATGATACCTGATTTATGCTCCTCTAAAAGCCTTGTTAGTGTAATACCCTAATCTTTGTATCCTACTTTACTGCAGAACAAATGCCTAGTTGACAAAAGATTCAAACACATCCAGGTACAAGTATAATCTCTCTCCAATGAGTGGTCGAAAGAGAAATGGTGGAGATCCCAGGTACTGTTTTGGGTCTTGAAAGGCTTTTTTGCATTCCTCATTCCACTCAAAGGTTTTTCTAAGTATTTTACATAACGACAAGCACTTGCCGATATCTTGAGAGATAAATCAATTGAGGGCTGCTACTCTTCCAGTCAACTTATGTACGTCATTCTTACATGAGGGAGATTACATGTCAATTAAGGCATTGATCTTATCTAGATTGGCTTCAATTCCTCTCTGATTCGTGATGAAACCCAAGAACATCCCCTAATATATGCCTAACACGCATTTTATTCGAATTCAGTTTCATCTGAAGTTTCTCAAGCTAGTTAAATGTTTGGCCTAGATTTTTTATGTGGTCGACAGCTTTTTTGCTCTTGGTGAGCTTGTCATCCACATATAATTCCATATTCTTACCTATTTGCTCCTCGAAAACCTTATTCACCAGCCTATGGTATGTTGCTCCAACATTTTGATGCCCAAAATATTGTACCAGTAAGTACCTCGACTCGTGATGAATGATGTACTGTCCCTCTCTTTTGGATTTATTTTTATCTAGTTATACCCTGAGTAAGCATCCATGGGGCATAGTAACTAATGACGTGTTATGGCATCCACCAATTGATGAATCCTTGGTAAAGGAAATTGATCTTTAGGACATGCTTTATTAACATCGGTGAAGTTAACATACATACGCCACTTATTGTTATTCTTCTTCTTCACCATTACTACATTAGCCAACCAATTCAGGTATTTTACTTATTGAATGAATTTTTCTTTTTGTACTTGTCCACCTCCTCCTAGATGGCCACATTCTTCTCGGGATTAAACACTCATCATTTTTGCCTGATCATCTTAGCACCCTGATGATGTTCAGCTCATGACATATAAATTCCAGATCAATTCCCAGCGTGTCTTCACGAGTCCAAGTGAACACACTTTTTTGCTCTTTAAGGAATGTTATCAATTCCAGGTTAACGGATGGTTCTAAGGTTGAACCAATTTGCATGGTCCTCTCAGGTCTTTCATCATCTAGCATAACTTTCTTAGTTACTTTCACATCTTACCCTTTAACCAAATTAGCTTCCGCCCGAGGATCCAGGATTTTAATCTGGTAAGTGGTGATAATTTTCTTACTCTTCTTGTAAGGAAGATATATAGTAGCATTCTATGGCCTCCATTTAACTCACCTTTACTATGCCAACACTAGAGTGAGTAGAAAATTTTAGACATTGGTGAACATTGGATGTACTACTTTAAATTTCTTTAGGCTGACTCTGCCAAGGATCATGTTGTAGGTTGACTGAATATTATCGTCTAAGATAAAAAATTAGATCTTCTTAGTTCTACTAGTTACCCTAGTGCCGATCAAAACTTCCAACTTGATAGCCCCCAAAGGATATACCCTTTCCCCCGAGAAACCTATTAGAGGTCTATGATAAGGTTCCACATTTCTATCTCTCAGTCCCAAACTACA
Source organism: Sambucus nigra (assembly GCA_949130495.1). Classification (NCBI taxonomy): domain Eukaryota; kingdom Viridiplantae; phylum Streptophyta; class Magnoliopsida; order Dipsacales; family Adoxaceae; genus Sambucus; species Sambucus nigra. The sequence goes on along the minus strand of OX422223.1, from coordinate 347,465,995 downwards.
AAAATAATTACAGAACATGACATCAGTCGAGCTGTCATTGTCTACCAGGATTCTAGCCATTCTTGCTTCATATACTCTAAAGATGACAATTACAGGATCGTCATGTGGGTAGAGTACTCCTAATAGGCCATTATAAGAAAATACAAGGACTAGCTTATCTTTCTTCACCTTTGTGGGTCGACCATCTACCTCATCTGATAAGTTGATCTACTGAGTGTAAGAACAAGTTTTAGCCTCATTTAAATAGTTTCTTCTCTCAACTATTTCGTCTCCAACGCCAGTGTCTCCTTCTACGATAAAATGATAATCAAAGGTATCATTTTTATATCAAGCTCTAGCTCTAGGGGTTTCTTCAGTAAGTTAGGATCATCTTTTGAATCATCATCTCGACCTCTCTTCTTATCATCTCTGCCTTTGTAAGGGGATTCTGACCTTCTTTTGGAGTCCCAATCTTCTGTTCGATCCACAAACTTGGTTATATTTTCACGGTGAATAAGAGATTCTATTTCATTTTTAGGGCAATTCAATTATCGGTGGTATGTAGTGATCTTTGTGGAGCTCACAATACTTGGACTTATTCCTCAAGTTAGGGGGTAATTTCAATTTTCCAGGCATTCAGGTCTTTACTGCCCCTAATTTCTTGATGCATACCATTGGTGAGAGGGGTGCATTTCTCATACTTCTTGGGCTTCTCAACTTTCTTATCTTTTTGCTCCTTCTTCTTTGAACTCTTTGGAATGTCAACGTCGGTTCCTGGAACTTACTTGGCATCCATTTCTTTCTCGACATTCATAATTGTTCCAGAATATATCATTAACTCTGTAATGGTTTTAGGAGGATCGTTTGCCAATGCATATTATATCTTCTCGAGAAGTAGTCCATTCACCTGTGCGGTGGTGGTAGTCCTTTTATCATAATCCACTACTTTTAATTTCTTATTATTAAAGATGGTAATGTATTCGCGCGTAGTTTCTCTCGGTCATTAATGCATGCTTAATAAATGGGCCACTCTTTTGATAGGCTTAGATTCGAAACATAAGTTATTGATGAATAGTTCGACGAGCTGTTGGAAACTGGAAATTTGTCCTCGAGGTAAATTATTGTACTAAATTTGGGCAGATCCAATGATGGTACTTGAGAATGCTCATCAATGCATTTCGTTAGGGATAGAATAAATATCAGCGACTGTCTGATATTATTCAACATGGAGGATAGGGTCGGTCTTACCGTCATATTGAGGAGTAACTACTGGTGGTTTGAGTTTAGAAGGTGTGGGAAAATCCACAATGGCCGGAACAAAAAGAGTTCCCTTCTCAAAGCTCCTCTATAGGGGATTTTTAGTCTTGTCTATCTCACCCAAGGGATCTTTCAGTCGTTATATTGATCCCTTCCAAGAATTATCTTTAGGTTTATATTTAGCTTAGGAAACTTTGGTAGTTTTATCATATGTTTGTGTTGAGTTCTATTTCTGATAAGTCTGATTAGCACGCATGAATCCCCAGATGATAATTATAGACCTAATTGATCCTTTACGATGCTCGACACGATGATCACGTGACCTAGTCAACTCCCTATGATGGCCTTTAGTTTCTCTAGGACCAAAACGATTGAAAGAAAAGGCCTTGTTCAAACTTTATACAGCGCTCCACCATTCTAGAGTGAGAGATTAACCATCATAGTATTCAGTGGATTTAATTGAGGAAGTTTCTCCTGGTCGGTAAGACCTATCGCGTGAAGATCTAGAATATCCACTCCTCTCATTTTTGGGAGATAGAGGTGGAAATTCCCTCCGAGAGGATGGAACAGTGACTGATCTTATTTAAGTGCTTGAGTCAGTTGCCTCATCATTTCTTGCATCGCATCTTGCCCTTTGGCTAGGTTAAGTAAAATTCCTTACAAATCCCCCCAACCGAGTAGAGCAGAAGGGGTAAAGGTGTTACCTTCGTTAAGACTGCTTTCTAAGATTTCAACCATCCTACATAAGGACTCAAGAATAGGTTTTTAAAAGAAATTAATGGAAAATGACTACGACATTTTTAAGTTTTTTGTATTTTTCATACTTGAAGAGGTTAAAAGGGGTAGATTTATATGCATTGATAGTTATTATTAAAGTGATTACGCCCAATTTGTAATTTAAGTATCATTGGGCAGGTGTCATCTAGGTGTGTGAAAATTCAGTTAATGACAAAAACTAATATGTTGGAAAGAGTCATAAGCAAAGAGCTTAAACTGACATTCAAAACAATATAGGGCCATATTTTTTCAAATGAAAATTATTATCTTAGTTTGGTATTCAAAATATTTTAAACAACATATGCTTGAGGGAGTTAAATGGGTAGAAAATACTATTTTTTGATATCTTGAATGATATAAATGAAATGATAAAATTAAGCATCATTTGTAATTTATTACGACTTGGTTACGTGTATTCATTTTATTTTCTAAACTATATTTTTCATGAATCATGCCTTGATTGAAATACAAAGTTGCTTGAAAAGATTTGATAAGAATATTGATCCTTATATGACTCACTTAATTCGTATTTGAATTAAATGTGTTCTTACTCTATGCATTAATCAAGATTAAAAGAAAATTTATTCGTCAAATCAAATTTATCATGATATGCCTAATCACTATCACACATTTTTATTTTAGAGTTTACATATGTATATATGTGAGAGTGAGTTGTTGATTTTTATGCATTTGACTCAAAATTGTGGTTTTCAAGTAAAAAATGAATGATTTTACATACCATTGCTTTAATTCATATTATACTGATTTTGAGAGTTTTGGTTTTCGTTTCACTTAGTCTTCTCTGGACAATTTGTTCTGAACTAAGCTTTCTGGACGAAACTGTTCGCACTAGTTCATGCAACTAACAAATCTCATGGCACATTGCCTCCGTATACGCGATTATCGGCACATGAAATAGGGGTTTTGTGCTTCAATTGCTTATTTTAGTTCATAGGCGCTCAGAGCACCAACCCTAGAATATTTCAACCTAATATTTCAATTTTATCAATGCCTGATCAATTAGAGAAGCATTTAGTGTGGATTTGGTGGTTGATGATATATAAAACCGACCTTTCAGATTTGTTTGAGTTTCTCTAGATTCTCTTTGTTAAGTCTTCAATCTCATATCTTGTTTGTTGATTTACCCTTTACTAGATTATTTATAGGTTATATTCATAGTTGTAGGTGCTTATATGGGCGTTTAAATTTTAAGATTCACTACAACAAAATTGCCAGCTTGTCATGATCATTGACCGTGACAAGTCCAACTTGCCAAGGTCAATGACCGTGATAAGTCTGGGGGTGAAAACTTTTGTTGTTACAGACTTATCACGATCATTGACCATGCTAAGTTCGTTAGACTAGTCGCAGTCCTGTCACGGTCTTTGACCTTGACAAGGTTTGTCACAGTTAAAGACCGTGACAAACCATTGATCAACTTAAAAAAATTATCATGGTTATTGACCGTGACAAATCTGGGCAGAATTTAAAAAAAGACTGCAGGGCAGTTTGGCCACTGCCACTGCCCAGCAGTATATTTATACCTATTATAGCAAAATTGTACATGTTCAAACAACATATATCCAAATGAAATAGAAAAAATCCACCGAATCATTCCATATATAATTCAATATCCAAATAAAATAATAATACAATCCATATCCAAACGAAAATGTAACAACTCAAAACAATTCAAATATAATGCAAGTGTCCAAATAAAAATAAATACAAATAATGTCACACCATTGTGTCTGGGGTAGGTTCGAGGAGGAAGGAAGGCCACATGATATACGCATTGAGACACCCCTCAATATACGTCATGCCGTATTATTCTCACACCCACAATGCGGAGTTCTCCTTCGTGGTTATCACATGTGTGATGAGCACCTTGGCCTCGATGTTTTGAAGGATATGTCCATGAATCGGCATACCCGGGACGGTATTCGAGTCTCTCAACCCCCTTGCTATCCGCTTGCCATCATATATGTCGCATAAAAACACTCTCGGACAACCTATTGTTGACATAGGCCGGTGGATGGGAGCCAAGTAGGGGACTGGATCATCAAATGGTGAGTCCACGCGTATCGGATGAAGAAGTGATGTCCACATCCTCGTCCTCATCCTACTCCACCTCCTCCTCCACCACCTTCTTTTTTCCCTTGCCCTTGCCCTTGCCCTTTCCACCCAACTTATGCTTCATGAATGCTTACATATCTAGGACAGATGCCTCCAACCTTGATAGCTTTGCATCATGCGAGTCCACCCGATGAGCCAACCCGATGTTGCTCGTTTCTATTTCGATGATCCTAGATTTTCCCACCCGCGAGCTCACCCCCTAGTCCTCCCCTTGTGATCAGCACTTGGCTGAGTGCATCCGTGGATAAAAATGCCTTGTCGGCATCAGACTGCAACTCATGCACTTTCTTAAGCTTTGCCTGAAATGACAAAAAGCACACGATTAGTTGAATAAGTTAATAAAAAAATTATAACCTAATTCACAAAAATTAAACTATCGGATTACTTACAATCGTGGTCGCGATGCTCAGGGACACCTCCGTATCCTTGTCCTTCTTCGTCTGAATTGTCACATAGGCATCGAGCCTATGTGGCCTACCCCCAGGGCCACTCCCGGTCCCCTGAAATAAAATATTACAAAATTAGTAAGTAAAGCAAAGTAAAATAATGTTGAATAACATATTTCTATAATTATAGAAAAATAAAAACTTACCATCATGTGCTCCACCTCGGCGTAAGACATCCGACCAGAGTAGTGCACGCTCGATTGGCGAGATGCCAATTGTCTCTCATCGATGAACTTTTACCAGTTTGCCAATGCGTTCGGCTCCTTTGGTGGGATGGTCTCACGTAGTGTGAGAATGGATTCTCGAGTCTTTCCAAAGTACCGGGCCAGCAAATTCTTTTTCCATGTCTTGTGTTGCTCCCTCAACTACTCCAACACAGAATCACAGAGTTTTGGGGACGGGATGAATTATTCCTGTCAAACATATACAAAAAAAAACAAAGTAAGTGTTAGTTGCGAATAAATATAATTATAAATATATATATATATATATATATATATAAATATAAATATAAATTAAAATATAAATATAAATATAAATATAAATACATTACCTGTAGTGCCGCCCAAATAACTAACTTGAGCTCATTTGGCAAGTCCCTCCAACTGGTGTACTCTAGGCCAACAATCGTCTTCACCAGCTCGAGGGATCTAGTCAATATGTTTGTCTTGTTCTCAACGGCCATTCCCAATTTGCCCCTTTTATGGAGCCTAAGGGCCGATAAGCCCTAGTCGCCTCCTCTACCGTCGGGCCTTAAGAAGACATCATCATTATCCTTGCCTTGATCCTTGAAGGAGATATTTTCTATAAAAAAATAATGTTATTAGTACAAATCCAAATGAATTAAAAGAATAAAAACACACCTGCACACACACCCCTGCACACACACACACACACCTGAAGAAGACATACCAATATTTTCTGTGGTCGTGCCACTCTCGAATGGGTCGTGACACAAAGTAATTTTAGAAAAAAGTTGACAATTCCCCCCCCCCCCCCAACACACACACACACAAAGGAAAGAGAGAAAGAGAGGAAATGATCAAGTAAAAATGAATTAAAAGCACTACACTGATGTCCGATAATAGTAAAACACTAGAATAATGCTTAAGAATTAAATCTAAATATTACATGCACGAAATTGATCAAGTACAAATGAATTAAAAGCATTAAACTATTGTCTGATAATTGGAATACTTATTACAAATCTAAAAATTATTTCAAATTTGGGTTATCATAAAAAATGGACTGATATTTGGTAGGAGTAGTCAAGTCATCCACACTACTGTTTAGACGCTTTGTTGCATGTAGGACGATTGATCACGACTCATTGTTGATATACTCTGAGCAAAACACTTGCTTGGCCTTTTGAAATGCATAAACAAACGACTCATCACACACGTGTCCATTGCTCTTCAACTTGGATAAGTCAACCATGATCAAATTGGTGCCAGGATCAACATTACAAGAATTTTTATCCTCAACTCTTACCCAATCACAATAAAATACAACCTCTTTGAAGCTTACATAGTCCAATGCAAATATATGTCGAATTACACCATAGTAAGTCATTTCAGCTTCAATGAGGTTCTTACCTTTTGCGCTTGCTCGAAAGAAAGTAAGAACCTTGTATGAAATACCAGAGTTCTACATATTTGTACTTTTCTCATACACCCTTGCACCGAACACGTAACCGTTAAATCGATACTTTTTGTACTCTTGTTACATGAACAAGGGTCTAGTGGCTAGACGAGCAAGCTTTGATGTTGCATCACCCGTCTTTAAGAGATGAGAATCTAGATAAATTAATTAGGTTAGTGGTAAAGTTTTATTGTAATGTTACAATTAATAACAACCATTTTCATTATAATTACCTCGTGTGACAACCACAACCTAAATTCGTTGTCTGATTTTGCCATTGTTTTCGTCTTTTATTGTTCTCACAGCTTCATATTTTCTGCATAAAGTTAATGTGACTAACGTATAACAAAATTAATTATGTATAAAATAATCTAAAATAATGTAAAATTTAAAATAATTTAAACTTACTTTTTCTATTCTTCGACATCTGTATGTGTGTCAAATAGATAATGAGCTACTTGTTCATGTTCCAAACTCGTTAATTTCACTCATTTGCCCATAACATGACCACCCTCATCGACGAACTCATCAATGTCATCAACGCTTGTTGAGTTAGGCTTATATTCCCGAGTATAGATTGATGACTCCATGGTGATGTATTCCTCTACAATTGATCCTACAATGTATCGTGTATTCTTGACGTAATCTTTGAAAACTTTCATCAATCTTTCAAACAGATACATCCACCAATATCTAACTGGATCGCAAAGAAGTGCCTCATCGCATAGGTGTGCTAACAAGTGAACACTTATGTCAAATAATGATGGGGGAAAGTACTTCTACAACACACAAATCTCTTCGGTGATCGCCAATTTTGCGGCCACTATGTGTTCTCGATTGACTACCTTCTCACACAAAAGTGAGAAGCAGATACTAATTTTCATAATAGCCCTTCGCAAATCCGTGTGCTTGGAAAAACAATGATTAAACAATATAATAACTAATTGCATGATCACATGCCAATCGTGGGACTTATACTTATGTAAATCATGGGTAGCATAATTCACAATCCTTTGTAAGTTGGACGAAAAATGAGATGGAACCTTCAAATTATATATTGTGTCTAAAAGCACCTTCCTTTCCCCATTCGTCAAAGTAAACACACCAGGGGGAATTATTGCCATTCCCCTACTATCTTCTTTTTAACCATAGTTGTGGCTTAAGTTTAAATGATTTAAGGTCTTTTCATGCATTTTTCCCATCCTTCAAATGACTCCCCCAAGGCATGTGCCCATAATATGTTTAGCGATGTTCTTCTCTGCGTACATCACATCCAATACATGGCGCACCGGGGTATTCTTCCAATAAGGCATGTCAAATCAAATTGACCTCATAGACTGTGACTTTCTTGTCTCAGTTTCATTCCCAGTTGGGGTCTTCTTATGCTTGACATTCTTAAATTTAGGATTCTTACCTGGAATAATAGGGACACAATCAGAAGATTTACTTTCAATTTGTGAACCTGAAATTTTTCTCGGCGGTAGCCTATCTTTAAGCCCACCCGATAAAAAATTGAAACCTTTCTCAAATTTGAAACTATGAGTGTTGACGCCAAAAATTACCCATCTACGTGGACCGGTCAGAAAGGCACACCTGTCATCATACATGGCAATATTCATACTGTCTCGGCACAGAAGACACTTAGTCGGCACCCGAGGAGAGTTGGTCGGCGTACCGACCGACCAACCTACAGAAGACAAACCATGCAGAAGGCCAAAAGTCATTAGAGAAGATCAACCAACAGTCATTGAACCTTAGAAGGCCAACACTCATATCTATTGTAAATAGATGTAAATGTCTGAATATATAAAGATATTCCATCTCTTCAACTCCCATCACTATAAATACATCCCCTCCCTTAGCTAAAGGGAAAACTAACTGATTCTAAGCAAGCAATTCACTCTATCTCTCTACGCACCATATTTTGCTATTATAAACCCCCGGGAATAAAATAATAGTGGACGTATACTTTCTTCAATAGCCGAACCACTTTAAAAATCGTTGTCTCTTATATATTTGATGTGCTTGTTTATCTTCATTTCATCTTCAATCTCATCCTCATCACTTTATCTGCTATTGACGCACAAAAATTACATAGATGCCATTTTTTAGTCTTCAACAGATTGGTGTCGTATGTGGAAACTCGACACAAGAATTCTTTCCATATTATTAGAAGATATGAAGATCATCATCAAAAGCTAAGTTTTTCTTTTCTCTGCGAATAACCATTTATGTGTTGTATATACATCTTTTTATTCAAAACTGTAGGAGCAATTTATATTCACAAATAGGCGTAACCATGAATTACATAATAACAAATGTTAAGTAAGTTTTATACAGATATATTTTATACAGACATACATGAGATATTTTGATTGCCATCCTTGTTACTGAATGATAGGAACTACAATAATTTCTCTCATCATAAACTTTTTGTGTATAAGTATATATATTTTTTTATTCTTATGTAGATCCGATATCGATGTGAAGTTCTCAAATATATATATATGTATATATGGGTGGAAATGAATTGGTTTGGAAATCCAAGCATTTGGGTTTTCTTGGATTAAATTAGATCCATTTTCTCTCTTCAGAAAAACAAAAACTATTTTCTCCGCGCAAATGTTAACCATATCATTTCATTCAATTATGTGGATGACATTAGTTATTTTTCAATTATGGACCCAATTTTATTCGTATCTAATTGATATCAATGATGAATTTGATGTCTCTATATCTCGACCTTTATACTTTTTTTAAATTCACATAACCCTGTTATTTTAAATAAATAAGGCAATAATCGATCTTGACTTTTAAAAAATCTGGGTTCCATAGATATAGTGTTTTGCCGTGTTGTATGCAATTTGAAATTGGAGAGACATATATTTTTTCCTTCTCTTCCAGAGATTTCATTTTGATACATAAGCCAAAATTAAAAAATGGCGATTGGTATTCAGCAACATATACACAGGTGTATTCAGAGAAGAAGCCAATATTTACAAGCAGGACATCACCAAAAGGGACAAAAACAAAATTGACGCAAAAGGAAATTTACTATTTCTGACAAACAGGAGCGCAAAATTCAATAAAAGGAACACATCCAATAAGTTGGGGATTTTTTTTATCCAAAAATTTTGGGAGGAGATTAAATGGGACTTGCTCAGGGCGGTTCAACATTTCTTATCCTGGGAACATATTATTAAAAAATTTAATGAGACTAATGTGGTTTTAATCCCAAAAAACCCTAATCCTTAAAATTTGTCTATGTTTAAACCTATTAGTCTCATTAATTTTTTTATTAAAATCATTTCAAAAAATTTGGCTTCAAGACTCAAACCAATTATTGGCTGCATTATTGAACCTCAGCAAAGTGCTTTTATTCATGGGAGGCTGATTTAAGATAATATCATTGTTGCCCAAGAGATTTTTGCTTTTCTTAGGAGGAAAATGAAAGGTAAGGATTTTGATTGTGCTCTTAAGTTAGATATGAACAAGGCTTATGATAGAGTTGAATGGGGGTTCTTGAGGGATTCTCTTTTAGCATTTGGTTTCAATTTTAAATGGGTGGGCTTGGGTATGGACATTGTATCTACTGTTTCTTTTAGGATTCTTATTAATGGGGATAATTTTTATTCTTTCTGCCCCTCTAGAGGTCTTAGGCAAGGGGATCCCTTATCCCCTTTCCTTTTAATTATCGTAGCTGACGGTCTGTCCCTCCTCATTTCAAAAGCAATGAGGGACCATAACCTTATGGGGATTAAGGTTTGTCCTTCTAGCCTTCCTATTTTCTCACATGATTTTTGTCGATGATTCTCTTTTTTTCTTCAAAGGGATTGAGGCTGAAAGTGTTGCTCTTTTGGAGTGTTTAGAGATTTGTTGTGAAGTATCTGGGAAACTAATTAATTTGTCTAAGTCTGGGATCATTTGTAGTAGTAACATGACTATGTATCAGAAGTTGTTAGTATCTCAGAAGTTGAATATCCCAATTTTAGATAACCCTGGAAAGTATTTAGGACTTCCATCTGTTTGGGGTAGATCCAAGAAGGCCACCCTCGCATGGCTTAAGGAGAGGATTATTCATAAGATGTAGGGTTGGAAAGAAAAGTTCCTTAGTCAAGCTGGGAAAGAGGTTCTCATTAAGGCTGTTCTTTAGGCTTCCCCTTATTATGCTATGTCTATCTTTAAGTTTCCTAAGGGGTTTTATTCTGAATTATCCTCTCAGATTGCTAAATTTTGGTGGAAAAATAACAAAAACGGGAAGGGGATACATTGGAAGGCTTGGGAGGGGATTGCGAGGTCTAAGTCGGATAGGGGTTTGGGTTTTAGAGACTTTTATAGGAAAAATCAAGCCCTCTTAGCTAAACAGGCTTGGAGGCTCGTGTCAAATCCCGAATCCGTGTGGGGAATGACTCTTAAAAGCTTGTATTTTAAACATTGTACTTTTGGGGAAGTTTCTAATGCTAGAAAGGGTTCTTGGATTTGGAATAGTTTGTTATTTGGTAGAGAGCTTCTGAAAGAACAAGTGTTCCACTTTTTCGGGCCTTGTTTCTAAGGTTTGTGACCTTCTATGCCCTTTTTTTTTGTTGGGATTCTTCCCTTATTTCTTCTATCTTTCCTCCTCACACGGTCTCCTCTATTTTATCTATCCCATTGATTTCTCCTTAAGATAGGGATGCTCTTGTTTGGCCGCACACTCTTGATGGTCCCCCCTCAGTTTCTACAGCCTAACATGTCACCTCTAATTGATTACATCATAGTTTGGTTCCCCAATCTTCTTTTTCTCCCCACCCTGATTTGTGGAAAAAGATTTGGGCTATTAGAGCCCACCCTAAGGTTCTGAATTTCATATGGAGATGTTGTAATGAGAGTTTGCCGGTCAATTTTTATCTTCGGAGAAAAACCCTTAGGGATGACCCCATTTGTAATATTTGTGGCAAGGAAAATGAGACTATTGAACATTTTTTGACTAGGTGCCCCTGGGTTCGTTTGGTCTGGGAGAGATCTCCTGTTCTTAACTCCCTTGTAGTGGACCCGGGGGATAGGATTGAGGACTAGTTTTATAGGTCTTTTTGTAGGATTGGACAGGGGAATAATTCAGATTTAGATCTTAATTCCCTGTTTGTGTGTACGTGTTGGGATATTTGGAAGACTAGAAATGATGTGGTTTTTAAGAAAAAAGATATTCATGTGTCGATGATTTTATCTAAGGCTTGGTCCTTATCTGTTAACTATAGTAAAAGTTATAAGGAGTTTAGTGAGTTTCCCAGACTAAATCCTCCCTTACCCTCTATGAGAGTAAGCCATTGGAAACCTCCTCCACCTAATTGGATCAAAATTAATTGTGATGGTTCTTTTTTGAAAAATAAGAGGTTAGGTTCTTTTGGTTATATTGTTAGAAATTCGAATGGTGTGTTGTTGGATGGTTCAGCTAATTTTTGCACTTATGCTTTGTCAGCCCTAGAGTTGGAGGCTATGGCCCTTTCTTCAGCAGCTAAATTTATTGAAGATAAGGGTCTTGATCAGATCATTTTTGAATCAGATTCTAAAATCGTGATTCAGTGTGTGCAGAATGAGACTCGGACTAGATGGAATTTAATGAAAAGAATGCAACAAATTTTATCTCTTACCATCCATTACAGGGAGGTCAGCTTCTTGCATGTTCCAAGATTGGCCAATTCAGCTGCTGATTGGGTTGTGAAAGCTAGATCTGCCATGGTTCTACCGATTGATTGTGTTGATAACCCTCCGGCTGCTTTGAAGTGTATTTTGAAAGTCGACTTTTCGCCAGAGGGAGTTGGTTGAATTTTTCGACACTTGCTCTATTTGGAGATCCATTACTGGATGAAGGTTCCTTATAGTATAATGTTTTAGTAGCTTTGTTTGATCTTGATGGCGTCTTGGCTAGAAGACTCAAAATTCTATTTTTTTTCTTTCTCTCTCATGGTTTTGAGAGTCGGTTTAGATGGTTTTGGTATTTGGGTGGTTTTGTGGAAAGGATTTGGTTTTTGTATTTTGTTTTTGTTGGGTAAATGTTAGTTGCTATTTGGTTTTGGTTCAGGGGCGAAGCCACGGCGTGGCAGAGGAGGGCCGTGTCCTCCCCCAAGATTTGAAAATTTTGGAGAAATTCCGACAAATTGTAATGCCATTCAAAAATTCACCATCACTTTTTCCTGTGTGGTCCCCCCCCCCCCCAACGAAACCTTATTTACCCAAAACCAAATGACACTCAATCTTAGTGCCCAAACTTTAAATGTGTGGTATGGCCCACTTGTACTTGTTGGAAGATTTTGGTGCACACAAATTTTTTATTATTATTAAACTTATAAAAGTGAGTGGACTGCACAATATAAAACTTGCCAAACTGTTTGGTCAAAGAAAGTCAAAACCTTTCTTCATCCCTCTAGGACCTTTGTTCCGTTCAATCCTTTCAAACAAATTATTGTTTGAACAAACATGTTATTCCTTCTAAACCATATCCCAACACCCACACAGCTGTTGAGATAATGTTAAAGCAATAAAATAAGGTTGATCTCTCTCCATTTTTTATCCGCCGTATATTTATCCATTATTTCACTACTGTTATTTGTTATGTTTGTAAATGTAATCTATACTTATTTTATTTACTCTTAAATCAATTCTATCAACGGTATAACAAATATTGGTATGATCTAGTGTGTTCATTTCCTTTATTTTTTATGTTTTACCCCCAATTTTTTTAGTCTGAAATGCCTTTTAATTGCATATTATCACTGTTGATACCAAATTTAGTCTGCTGACATGGCTCAATTGAGTGAAGACACGTAGCAATCTGCGTAGTAATAACAAACACTTCCGAACAACACCTTGACTTCGAGGAACTCAACTTCCCCGACCCACTCAGATACTCCGAGCAATAGATGCTCTCCGAGGAACCATACTGCAACGAGGAACTCTGCTTCCCCGATCAACTCAGACGCTCCGACCAACAAGAGTTCTCCGAGGAACTTTAATACACCGAGCAACTTATGAGTACCGAGCTACTTAGGCGGTCCGAGCTGCACCTCGAACAGAGCATTAATAGCAGGATAACCAACAGATTGACTGCGCATTAAATGATTATTATTATCATACAGATGTATACGCCTAATGGACAGCTATGTATTACCCTTTCACATGTATAGCCTAAGGGCTATAAATACATTGTATCATCCTCATTGTAAGGGGACCGGGAATTTCTTGACTAAACTGGTAATCAAGGGTTCCCAAACAGTCAGCAATAATAGAAACAGTGGACGTAGGCCATTCTTATAAGGCTGAACCACTTTAAAATTTCTTTATCTCATTTTATTTTATCTGTGATTAAATAATTAGATATAATCTAATTTTTTACATCAAAAGATTGGCACCGTCTGTGGGAAACGACTAGTAATATCATTTTTCATCAAAAATAATTCATTACAAATGGCTGATAATCCAGAACCAGCAATCGAAACGCTGGAAGTCCTCCAAATCCATCTGCTCCGCCAAACGTTCCAGATCTGGCTGGAATAATGACAAATCTGGCCCAGGGCCAGACAGCCATGCAAGAAACTATGCGACAACTCATACAAACCCTTCATGACGGAGTACCGAGCCATTCAGGACATCGAAATGTTCAAAGAAATACCCGTTTACTTTCTTCGCGTACTAGGCGTACCGATTCATATCGTACTGAGGAGTCTGAAGATTTTTCTTATCAACCTGGACGAACTTCGTCAGTACGAGCCACAGATACTGAACAACGTATCACTCTCTCTCCAGAAAGGACTAGTGCGCTAGAAAGGTTAAGCAGAGTATCTCCTTTTGATCGATTAGGCCCTAGGAGGAACAAAAGTCCTCCTAAGGCTGCGTCGAGGAGCTTTCGACGATCATCAGACTTAAGGGAAGGATCTGCCCAGTAGCGACCAACTGCTCATCAAGATCAATCACAGGAAGCCACCTCAATGCGATTAGTTGCTCGAACCAACAGGCTCGAGGAAGGAAATGATGCGTGGAAAGGCTCTATTCAGAGGCTGGAAGACAGACTAGGGGAAATAGCTAAGGACAAGAACCCCCTACAATGAACTTTTGTTCAAGGGACACCCTTTGTCTAGGACATTGTGGATTTTCCCACACCGTTAAAGTTCAAAGCACCTGTTGTGACTCCCAAATATGATGGAAAGACCGACCCTGTTCTTCATGTAGAACAATACCAAGCTGCAGCCGACATCTATGCTGTTCCAGATGAGACGAGATGCAGAGCATTCTCAGGAACTCTTACCGGATCTTCTCAAATATGGTACAATAATCTTCCTCAGGGTAAGATCTCAACTTTCGTTCAACTGGCCGAGTTATTCATTGGAAATTTCTATTTTGGGGCAAAGCCGGTTAAATGAGTAGCGCATTTGTTAAGTGTTAGACAGAAAGCTGGTGAGAGTACCAAAGATTATATAACTCATTTTAATAATGAGAAACTCGAAGTCATTGATTATGAAGAAAAGACAGCGATTACCGCCTTGATGAGTGGGTTGCTGCCCAACAAATTGTACTACACTTTGGCCAAAGATCTACCCAGAACCATGTCAGAACTGATGGCAAAAGCGGCCAAGATCATGAATTCCGAGGAGGCTATGGCTGCGAAGAAGAATATGGACGGCAAAGAAACCAAGGTGGAAGGTGATAAAGTTAAGAAGAAAGAGCATAAGAACAATGGTGGTGACAAACAATCAAAAATAAGGTTGTCATGGGAGGTATTGAAGAAATTTGATAATTACACTCCTTTGAAGATAGACATCAACCATGTTCTAGAAGAAATCAATAACAACGAGGAATTAAACTGGCCAGAGAAAATGAAGACAGACCCTGACAGGAGGAATAAGGCAAAATATTGCGATTTTCACAAAGATCATGGCCATGTGACCAAAACTTGCATAGCTCTTCAGAATGAGATTGAAACACTTATTAGATGAGGAAAATTGGCAAAGTATATTGATCGTAGAAATGAAAGAAGAAACAGCGACCAAACAAGAGAGATGTCTAGATCTCCTCATCGAGCAGAGGAGAACAAGAAAAGAGACCATGTAGTTGATCCAGAAGACGACCCCGATCTTCCCAAGAGACCAAGGCAACCAGAACGTGAGGTATTTTCAATACGCTTTGGGTCATTTGATTGTAATGTTATTACAGGTGGAGATGCAGGAGGAGGAGACCTTACTACAGAGAGCAAAGCTTACCTCTGTGAGGCTCAAGCTTGCTCATACATGCAACGAATAAATCTAGCTGAGGAGGATCGCCCGAGAAAGATAAACAAAGAGAAATTGGTCATTGGTTTCTCAAAGAACGACCTCGCAGGTGTTCTATATCCTCATGATGACCCATTGGTGATCAAAATGAGGATGAAGGAAGTAATGATTTCAAGAGTACTGGTAGACAATGGTAGCTCGGCAGACATCATGTTCTACTCGTGCTTTAACAGTTTAAATCTAAAGCTATCTCAACTGGAGCCTTATCATAGACCCCTCCTCGGTTTTGCTGGCGAGAAATTTTTTCCACTTGGTACGATCAAATTGGATATATTCATTGGTACATGGCGTTCTTGTCGAACAAAAAGAATACGCTTCTTCGTGATGGATAAAAATGTTCAATCAGCCTACAATATCATCATGGGAAGGGTAGGATTGAAGAAGTTCGAGGCAGTGCCATCTACGGTACATCGATGCCTAAAATTTCCAACAAATTTTGGAGTAGGAGTTGTGAAGGGTGATCAAAAAGTAGCTCGGAAATGCTACTATTCATCTGTCGAGTAAGAGGAACTGGAGGAATCAAGTAAAAAGACTACTACCTATCAAGTGGAGGAAGGTGTAGAAATTGAAACATTGGATCCTAGAGATGAGTCCCAACTCGTGAAAGGCCAGGTGGTGGAAGATACTGAAAACATCATTCTGGACGACGAGCACCCTGAACGAACAACTCAAATAGGTTCGTCATTGGAGGCCTCACTAAAACAAAAATTGACAACTTTCCTAAGAAGCAGAAAGCAAACTTTTGCATGGATTCATGAGGATATGCCCGGAATAAACCCAAATTTCTTATGTCACGAACTCAACGTGAATAAGGAGATCAAGCCAGTAAAGCAGAGAAGAAGAATATTCAGTCCTGAGAAGAATCAAGCTATACAGGAAGAGGTCGAGAAACTCCAGAAAGCTTGCTTTATTGAAGATGTTAAATATCCAGACTGATTAGCAAATGTGGTGATGTTAAAGAAAAAGAACAACAAATGGAGGATTTGTGTAGATTTCACCGACCTCAACAAAGCATGCCCAAAGGACCACTTTTCCTTGCCCCAAATTGATCAATTAGTAGATGCTACCTCGGGACACGAGCTGTTGAGCTTCATGGACGCTTATTCTTGATACAACCAGATTAAGATGAAACCTGAAGACAGGGAGAGTACTTCTTTCATTACCCCTAGGGGAACTTACTGTTATAATGTTATGCCTTTTGGTTTGAAAAATACAAGTGCAACATATCAGCGGCTGATGAACAAGGTGTTTGCAGAACAAATCAATTGCAATATGGAAGTCTATGTTGATGATATGCTGGCAAAGAGCAAGAAAGCTGCTGATCATCTAGTTGACTTAGCCAGACCTTTGATCAACTAGATAAATATCAAATGAAGCCGAACCCTACGAAGTGCATATTTGGAGTACGAGAAGGCATGTTTCTCGGGTACATTATCAATCAACGAGGCATTGAAGCAAACCCTGAAAAGATCAAAGCTCTGTTAGAGCTGCGATCTCCAACGACGAAGAAAGAAGTGCAAAGTCTTACAGGACGAGTAGCAGCACTCAACAGATTTGTATCGCGAGCAACTGATAGATGTCTCCCATTCTTCAAAATGCTCCGAAAGACTTTTGAGTGGAATGATGAATGTGAGAAGGCTTTTCAAGACTTGAAGAAATATCTGGGAGCACCTCCACTATTGTCCAGGCCAGTGATGGGAGAAAAATTGTACTTGTATCTGGCAGTGTCAGAGAATGCAGTTAGCTCGGCATTAATAAGAGTGGAGAATGGAGTGCAAAAACCGATTTATTACACTAGCAAAGCCTTCCGTGGAGCAGAGATCTGATATCCAAAGCTGGAAAAATTGGCACTAACATTGATCGAGGCAAGTAGAAGAATGAAGCCATACTTCCAGGCTCCTACTATAGTCGTATATACCGATATGCCATTGAGGCAAGCTCTTCATAAACCAGAAAAATCAGGAAGATTGATGTATTGGGCAATAGAGCTCGGTGAATATGACATAATTTATGAACCCAGATCATCGCTTAAAGGGCAAGCAGTAGCAGATTTTATAGCAGAGTTCACCTATCCTGATACCCCCGAGGAGCAAAAGATGCTCATCGATCAACCTGTGGATGTTACAGAATCATCAAACTCAAGCCCAGACCAACTTAGGTTGGTAAAAGGGCAAGAAGTGATGATCGACGAACAACAAGAAATATTAGGAGAGGGTGAAAGGAAGCAACAAATTTTCCACCGAGGAACTCTGTCAGATCAGAAATTCGAAGACGAGTTACCTATATGGAGTTTATATGTGGATGGCTCATCTTGCACAACAGGCTGTGGGGCATGGATTGTTCTTAATAGTCCAGACGAGGTCGACATGGAATATGCCCTACGCTTCCAATTCAAAGCTTCGAATAATGAGGTTGAATATGAATCCATGATTACAGGTCTTAGTTTGGCAAAAACCATGGGGGCAGAGCAGGTTATTGTCTTCAGTGACTCGCAATTGATCATAAATCAAATGATGAGAGTATATGCAGCCAAAGGAGAATTAATGATAAGGTATCATGCAAAGGCAAGGGAATTGGTATCAAAATTTACTGCTATTCAGCTGGTCAGAATACCAAGAATGGAGAATGCGAGGGCAGACGCCTTAGCTCGATTAGAATCAGCTACTCGTACCGAGCTACGAAGAACAATCCCAATTGAAGTTTTAGCTGGTCGGAGTATAGATGAAGATTTGATGATGAATTTTATTACCCTTAATTTAGGACCATCTTGGATGGATTCCGTCAGTGCATATATTGAGGAGGGAGAATTACCAACTGACAAACTTGTAGCCAAAAAACTGAAGTTTAAAGTTGCTCGTTATGTACTGAATAATGGTATTCTGTACAGACGAGGAATTATAGCAGGTTTGCAAAGATGTGTGCATCCCATCGAGGTGAAAGACTTGATTGAAGAGATCCATGAAGGGTCCTGTGGAGCCCATGTAGCAGGTCGAATGCTTTTGCAAAGGGTTATGACGCAAGGATACTACTGGCCAACGATGAGGGATGATTGTATAGCCTATACTAAGAAATGTGACAAGTGTCAGCGCTTCTCCTCCATCTGAAGAAATCCCCAAGCGTTATTGACACCCATTACTTCCCCTTGGCCATTTGCTATGTGGGGAATTGACTTGGTTGGACCACTTCCAACGACCAGAGGAAGATTTAAATATCTCGTCGTCGTAGTGGTTTATTTTACTAAGTGGGTAGAAGCTGAGCCTCTTATCGACATGACGTACGAGAAGGTGTGTCAATTTATTGGAAAAATATCATCTGTAGATATGGTCTTCCCCATGCATTCATTACCGACCATGGAACACAATTTGACAACGAGGAGTCCGCTGCCTATTGTCATCAGTCAAATATCTTGAAGATCCACTCAGCACCAGGCCATACCCAAAGCAATGGACAAACTGAAGTAATAAACAGAACGCTACTGAATGGCTTGAAGAAAAGACTGAATGACGCGAAAGCAAATTGGATCAACGAGCTACAATCAGTACTATGGGCTTACCGAACTACTCCCCGAGCAGCAACAGGGAAATCTCCATATATGCTGGCATTTGGAAGTGAAGCCGTTATACCTGCCGAGTTGGGTCTCCCGACACACAGAGTACTGAATTTTAATTCCCCTGTCAGCGACTTACTGAGAAGATTGGATTTAGACATGCTCGAGGAAGTTAGAGAAGAAGCAGCCATCAGGAATTCTGCTTACCAACATTGAACAGCTTTGTTCTATAACAAGAGAGTAAAGAAGTGCGACCTGAAAGAAGGAGACTATGTGCTAAAGAAAGTGATTCAAAAGCATAACAAATTGGAGGCAAACTGGCATGGACCTTACCGAGTTACAGAATTTGTTCGACCAGGAACCTACAGAATAGTAACTTTAGAAGGGCAGGAGTTTAAGAATGCATGAAATGCAGAACACTTGCGCAAGTATTATCAGTAATGTAAACTCTCATGTAATACATTTTCGTTAGTATGAATAAAGTAACAATGTTCTGCCCAGTTCTCTCCTTTTGTTGGAAATTTTTGCGGAATACTAGTGCTACACACTACTCAGCAAAACTCAGACTACTCAAAACTATTCCTAAAAATGCCAACTAAGGTTGGTTAGGAAGTAAAACTATTCCTAAAAATGCCAACTAAGGTTGGTTAGGAAGAAAAATTATTCCTAAAAGTGCCAACTAAGGTTGGTTAGGAAGAATACTAAGGTTGGTTAGGAAGAAAAACTATTCCTAAAAATGCAAACTAAGGTTGGTTAGGAAGAAAAACTATTCCTAAAAATGCCAACTAAGGTTGGTTAGGAAGTAAAACTATTCCTAAAAATGCGAACTAAGGTTGGTTAGGAAGAAATACTATTCCTAAAAATTCCAACTAAGGTTGGTTAGGAAGAAAAACTATTTCAAAAAGTGCCAAAGTTGGTCGGTAAGAAAAAATCCACTAACTATGGTTGATCGGGAATAAAAACCCACTAACTATAGTTGGTCGAGAGCAAAATTTTTGATACTCGTAACTTTTTAAATTACTACCAAGTTGGTCGAGAAACAAAACATCATTAAGTTTGGTTAGTTGTCAAATGATTACCACGAATTCAAACTAGTCGACAATAAGTTTTAATCAACTCTAAGTTGATCGACAAATAACACAATGTTGTTATCTTTTTAACAGATATACATATATAAAATGTTTTACAACCACAAGGCAATGGCAATCAAGATTGCGAACAAAAATAAAAGTCTTTCATTAAATCCAAAAACAGAATACATTGAGAATGAAATACAAATTAATTATTACATCAAGATTCCTATTCTATTGGTTTCTTCCCCTCTACTTTTAAAACAGGTTCCTCGCCAGCAAGAGGATCGTCTAAGGCATAAGGGGAGTTTATGAAATTAAGATCTTTAAGCATCCTGATGTTCATCACAGATGGTCGATCGAGTAGGTGCTCGGGGCGAGATATTTCAGCATTGGAATGGAGACTATAATCGCCAAGGTATTTGGAAATCAAACACTGAGGGATTGCCCGGGCAGGGATCCAGCTCATGTCGAGTTTGAAGGGTGGTACTGGCAAGTCGAGCAACCCAGGATTATGATAATCCCACAAGTAGTGACCTTGTTCCAATTGCAGTACACCCAGGGCATTCAACCACCCTTGTTTGTAACCTTCATTATTCGCATTTTGGATCCGATCATCTAAATGGTAAAGAGCCTCATTGTAGACAACCATCTAAAATTCTCTGGGCTGCTTGTGGAACTGATAAGTCAACCTTTCCAACTGCTCGTGAAGACTTTTTATAAAGAGTTCTTTATTCTCCAAGGCAGACTTCTGTGCAGAAAGCTGCTCGTCCAGATTCCTGATCTTCTTAGACATCTCAGCCAATGCCTGGTTCTTTGCCATCAGTTGGAAGGCCTGGTTCTCCAGAGCAGATTGAGTTCTCTGTTCCTCGACAGTAATCCAAGAAGCTCTTGCTCGTCCCCGAGGAGATCTTGCTCATCCCCGAGTAAATCTAGAAGGGCCAGCTCTCTTCAAAGTTTCTAATTCATCCCTCATGTTGGCATTTTTGACCTCCAAGAAAGAGAATCCCTCGTCGTTCACAGGGACCAAAGCGTTTGAGGTGGAAGATGTAGACTTCAACTGAGACACCTCTCTTTGCAGGTTATTATTTTCCTGCTCTAACAACTCAGCTATTTGTCTGTGCTCTTCGACCTCAGCCTTCAAAGTTCTTTCCCTCACATCGTAAGCAGCAAACAGTTTATCGTATCCCTTATCAGCACTGAGTTGCTGATACTTCTTCTCGTATCCTTCGTGCAAAAAGGATGTAGATTCCTTATATTGTTGTTGAAGCTCTTCAAGAGTTCCTTTGAGATCTTCAATCATTTCATAATATGCTACATTGTTAGCCACTGCACGGTCAAACGGGCACTTCAAATACTGGTAGGCTAAAATTACTTGCTCTGAAGCACCTTGACCGAGGATGCCAACGATTTGTGCTGCACTCATATCTGTATGACCAGCTTTGAAGTACTCATTGCATTGCCTCAACAATTTTATATCATGAGCAGACAATAACTCCATCCTAGCCATAAACTAGTAAAGGAAGATAAAGCAAGAATCAATAAGAGTTCAAAAAGAGCATGAAGAAGAGAAACAACAGTATGAATAGGCGAAACTTCAAATTTTATTACATCATAAAGGAGAAGTACAAAATTCAGAGTTACATTTGATAAAGAAAAATAAACAGAGAGAAAAATCCAAACAACTCTACACCTTTTCCTTGTCTCCCAAAACTTTCTCGGGAGGCTGGAACGAGGAGGTAGGTTGCTTGGATGGTACAGATGGTTGCTCGGGAGTGCTGAAAGTTGCTCGTTTGAAACAATGGATGGTTGAAGTTGCTCGCTGGTGGACTGGATAGCTGGGGAATGAGGAATTTGATTTCCCATCACCATGGAGGATTCCTCAGAGGCGGCTTCGTCCTCTTTTTCTTCTTCAGAAGTTAGAGGGGGGCCCGGGATGTGTCGCTGAAATAGGTCAGAATTTTCATCGACCTTCATCTCTTGCAGAGCAGCGATCCAGCCATCCCTAAAGTATTTGTGGCTACCATATTCCACCTGCGACATCATGGCAGCCAGACCTTTATTCCACCCCTTATCCCAGCCAGTGCTGAAAGATTTTTGTATAGCCAACTTCCTTTTCGCTTTCTCCAAGGAAATCTTCTCGGAAAGAAGATCCTCAGCAGCCTTCAGCTTATTCTCTATTTCTTCTTTTTGACGACCTACTTCACGAAGTCGGCCCACCTCTTCTTCAGCATTTTTGAGCTTACTTTCAAGCACCCTAGGATTTTTTTAGCTTCTCATCGAGCTCTTTATTCTTCTCTTCCAAGTTTTTTATTTTCTTCTCCAAACCTTTGGAGACTTCAATAGCTTGGTATCTCTCCTGCTCGGTGGAATCAAGTTTCTCCTCCCAAGCAGCCTTATCATCATCATACTTCTGAAGAGAATCTTTCAAAGACTGCGTCAGGCCCACCAAAGCTTCCTCTACCAGACGAGAAGCTTAAAGCTTTAATAGCTTCATCTTTCTTTAAAATGGTATTAAAACAGGTAACCAACTAGGAAAAGAAAATTATATCAAGTCAGTACACAGATGTAACAAGGGAAAAATGAAAGTTGAGGACAATGATACTTACAGAAGCTATATGACGAGCAGCTAATGAGGTAACCATGTCCCGAGAAAGATTTTCTTCCATACCTTGGATCTCGGGAATGATCCAAGACTTTACCGAGCTCATGGCAGAGCTCGGGGAAACAAAAGTGAGAACACCACTTCCAGTAATCGGGGGCTGAGAGATGGATTCAGCCAAATTGACCGAGGAGCTCTTCTTCATCTTCCTCGGGGGAACAGGAATGGTCTCGACTAACGATGTAGTCTTAGTCGAAGAGATAACAATCACCTCGCTTGGAATAGCGGCCTTGCTCGAAGCCACTGGGGGCTTCTTGACAACCTTCACAGTAGTAGCCGTAGGGGGTGCATCAATCTTCTTTGTCCCCTCTTCTGGAACTTCATGTTTACTTCTCTTTGCCTCTCCAGCAACAGAGGCAGATTTCTCGAAGATGGCAGGAGCTCTTCTTTTCTTCATTCTTTCACTCAAAGGGATATGAGACTCAGGTGAAGAACTTGCAGAAGCAGGTACTGGTTCTACCTCACTTATCACCGGACGAGCAGTAAAAGATGAGGTGTAACTCTTATACAGCAACAAATATGAAGCTGACCTGATATGCTCATCAGCAACAGTCTGATGCAAACCCCAGATAAGTTTTAGATGTTTTAAATTAACTTCTGTCTCTTTTGGAGACCTTCTTTTGCTGTCAACTGCAAATAAATGAAAATTAAAATATCAGTGACACATTTTATCAAACACAAAGGAATCATAATTTCAAAAATAAAATAAAATAAAATCAAAACAACCTATCCCATTGCCATAGGGAGGACATCTAGGACCCTGGTACACATCATTTCCAGTCAGTGGAGGGTGTCGCCAATTTTTCATAACAACCCCGTGCTCGAAGTAGTCCCTATTGGCATCTGGGAGATTGACCACTAAAGCCCTATTTAAAAACCTAGTTTTTAAATAAAAAGTATTGTCACCAACAGCCCATCTATAACAGAACATAATTTTTGGAATTCCTATACGAGTTCCGTGAATTTGATTTAATCTATGAACTCCGTTAACTATTCTCCACGTATTGGGGGCTATTCTTGCAGGAACCAAGTCAAAATATTGACAGAATTCCAGACATAAAGGGTTTGGGGGAAAAGAAAAGCCACATTCAGCGACAAAGAGACTGGGGAACCAATGTCCCTCAGCCAAATGAAAATAATCTGAAGGCTCAGAAAGTTCCTCCAAAATAACCCATGAAGGAATAGAGAAATCCGAACGAAACTTATCAAGCGACTCTACAGGGTAAACCATGATGAGTAAAGGAAATCAAAGAGAAAGAAGAAGATCTTACAGGAAAAGGGATGAGTCTGTTGACAACGAATGATGAAAGGGATGAGCGCACAAGAGAGAGAGACAATGGAAAACTCAAAGAGACAAATTTGAAAAAGTAGAAGACGAGGGGATTTTCTACAACGCTTAAATACCCTGTCTTGGGAATGGGTAAAGATAATTATTACAAAAAGAGACGGTTACGTTACCAGCGGCTAAAAATACAAAAAGGGCGCGGGAATCGAAGCAGTTATAAAAATTCAAAAAGTCCGATTCTACGAATTTGGAAGGAGAAATAAATACAAAAGAAATTACTCCTAAATTTCAGGGTGACCATTTAAAACCGCCATATTTCGAGAAAGAATGTTCCACACTCCTCAAATTTCGAACTGTGAAACATTGGGCGCTTCTGTTGACCAAATTTAGTCTGCTGACATGGCTCAATTGAGTGAAGACACGTAGCAATCTGCGTGGCAATAACAAACACTTCCGAACAACACCTTAACTTCGAGGAACTCAACTTCCCCGACCCACTCAGATACTCCGAGCAATAGATGCTCTCCGAGGAACCATACTGTAACGAGGAACTCTGCATCCCCGATCAACTCAGACGCTACGACTAACAAGAGTTCTCCGAGGAACTTTAATACACCGAGCAACTTATGAGTACCGAGCTACTTAGGCGGTCCGAGCTGCACCTCGAACAGAGCATTAATAGCAGGATAACCAACAGATTGACTGCGCATTAAATGTTTATTATTATCATACAGATGTATACACCTAATGGGCAGCGATGTATTACCCTTACACATGTACAGCCTGAGGGCTATAAATACATTGTATCATCCTCATTGTAAGGGGACCGAGAATTTCTTGACTAAACTGGTAATAAAGAGTTCCCAAACAGTTAGCAATAAT
Source organism: Sambucus nigra (assembly GCA_949130495.1). Taxonomy (NCBI): domain Eukaryota; kingdom Viridiplantae; phylum Streptophyta; class Magnoliopsida; order Dipsacales; family Adoxaceae; genus Sambucus; species Sambucus nigra. Next base: position 347,441,014 of record OX422223.1, on the reverse strand, counting down.
AGAAACAGTGGACGTAAGCCATTCTTATAAGGTTGAACCACTTTAAAAAAAATTTTGTCTCATTTTATTTTATCTGTGAGATTTAATCTAATTTTTTACATCAACAATCACCAAATGATATTATTACATTAAATTGATGTCTTGATGATAATATTACGTTAAACTGATTTGTCACCCAATATACCTGATTTATAATATTTTATTGTTAAAATATAACTTAAATGAGTAATTAGTATAATTCAACTTGAATAAATATTTGTCATTCAATTAATATATTTTAGGGCTAAAAATTTACAAAAAGCTATAAATAACCCTAAAAAAAATCGTTTCGAGAGCTACCGTCCCCGAACTCCCACCACTAGTTTGCCCTTTGTTTAACTTCGGTTCCCCCAAGTTTGGATCCTGGCTTCGCCCCTGTTTTGGTTGTTCAAGCTTGTGTATGTTTGGTTTGTTTGTATATGTAACTTGGTTTCATTAATTGAATCAGCATCGCTGACGTTTAAAAAAAAAACAAGTTGGATCTCGCAAAAACTTAACAGTTTAAATTTCCAGAGGTTTCCTTCAATTGCCACTTTCTTCCTCAGGTCATCTCCGATTATTTTCAACCTGCCATCCACCTGAGCCACCCTCTTATATTTCAACAAATCACGATGAAAATAACAGTTATGTATAATCATTCATATCACTGAACCATTATTTCTTGGTCAGCATTACTTATGCTGGCATCATCACACCACATTTCATTGGTCGACAACGATTGGGCTATCGTCTATATTAGTCGGCATCAATATACAACAATAACAAATTCGAAAAAGCCCCGACCAATTACTCATGGTCGGCGACGTTGTTACACCAGTGTACTCTTAACTAAACTTTTGCACAGATTAGAGGATGCTCGGAGTTATCATTTATTAGTCGGCAGAATCTATTGCTGGTCGGAGGCATTCCACTCTTGTCGGCGACAGATTTTATGCAGCTTGAGGAGTTCTCGAGCTCCTATTTGTTAATCAGAGACACCTACGGGTTGAAGGGTTCTCGACCGCTCGGTGGACCCATCACTTCTTGTCGACTAAAATAGATAAAATTGCTGAGGATTTTAGTTTCATACCTGTTGGTCGGCTCACCTATTGTTGGTCAGCATCATCTCACTGTTGGTCGGCAATAACTCCAGACCATCTTTTGATAGTCGGCTTCAGCTGTTATAGATCGGCATAATGGATTATTGATCGACGACATTTTTCACATCTTGACGATGGAAGGTTATGACCTAAACGGATTTCTTTGCTCAAATGGAAAAATATCAATTTTGATTTTGTCAAAATCACTACCATGCTACTAAAAGACGAGATTGCCCCCTTTGCCTTTTATTAATTTATAAAAAACCAACGGTGCTCAAAGTCCTCCCTGACTATAAACTTTTAGTCTTATATGTTGGTCGGCATCTAATTGGAAAAACATGAGTCATTTTTACAACACCTGATGACTAAAATAAGCATTCGCTGATTAAAGTTGTGCCACCGCTTTGGCTTTATCAAAATTCAACTTTTGCAGTCAAAGGCTTTTGGCTTTGGTTTATTACACCAACCTATTTAAAATTAAATCTTTGCTGAAAAAATATTGATTACTTAATTTTGGGTCTCTTACACCAAGCTAATTCTTAACAGCGTCATGTGAAATCAAGCTATAAATATTTTGACACCAATCTATATTTGAGCATTTAGTGGATTTTAAATAATTGTGCGAAAATTCTAGAGTGATAAAACTTTGCTTATCTGACGCATATTTGGCATGACACATATTATTTCATGTTTTGAAATTAATATTGTTCAATGTTCGAGAAATTACATATTATATATGGCTGAATAAAGTATTCTCATGATAATGTCTATTTAATTTAGCTTCCATAGATATTTGAGCAAGTTATTAATTTTCTCGGGTACAAGATTCAATCCCGACAAACTACTCAGCCACAATATTAAACTTCTGAAAAATTCTCGGTGTTGATGTAAAAAATTAGATCACTCTAATTATTCAATCACAGATAAATAAATGAGACAAAGAATTTTAAAGTGGTTCACCCTTATAAGAATGCCCTACGTCCACTGTTGCTTTATTGCTGAGTATTTTGGAATTCTCGATTACAAGAAATTCTGTTCTCGATCCCAAGGTTTTTCATTCGAATCCCTTACAATGAGGATTGTACAATGTATTTATAGCCCTGAGGCTGTAATGTGAAAGGGTAATACATTAAATGATATACATATGAAAGGGTAATACATTTAATGCCCTTTTTGCGTGTGCGTCTGAATGATAAGTATTTAATGAATCAGTTGAACTGTTGGTTATCCAGCTATTAATGCTTTGTTCGAGATGCAGCTCGGACCGCCTGAGTTGCTTGGACCGCCTAAGCTTCTTGGTATTCAAGAGTTCCTCGAAGAGGTTTGTTCCTCGGAGTAAGCAGTGTTCCTCGGGAAACTAGTCTTCCTCGTTGTAGTCTTGTTCCTCGGAGCGAGTGGGTTCCTCGGAAGTGTTTGTAGTTGCCATATAGATAGCCACGTGTCTTCATAGGATTGATCCACGTCAGTAGATTAAATTTGGTATCAACAGAAGCCCCCAATGTTTCATAGTTCGAAATTTGAGGAGTATGGAACATTCTTTCTCGGAATATGGTAGCTTTAAATAGTTTTCCTGATTTTTAGGAGCATTTCCCTTGTATTTATTTCTCCTTCCCAATTCGTAGAATCATGCTTTTTTGGACTTTTCTGCGTGCTTCGATTCCCGCGTCGCTTTTCGTCTATTTAGTCGTTGTTGTTCGCTTTGATTCCCGCGCTAATATTTAATGCCCGTTTAGCCGCCGGTAACGTAATCATCCTTTTTTGTAATCATTACTTCACCATTTCCCAAGGCAATGTATTTAAACTTCACAGACACTCCCATCGTCTTCTACCTTTTCAAATTTTCGTCTTTTGAGTTTTACGTCGTCTCTTCCTACTCTCTTGTGCGTTCATCTTTTCCGTCGTTCGTTGTCAGCAGATCCATTCTTTTCCTGTAAGATCTTCTTCCTTCATCTTTATTTCTTTATTCACCATGGTTTACCCTGTTGAGTCTCTTGAGAAATTTCGTTCTGATTTCTCCATTCCCTCTTGGGTTGTCTTGGAAGAGCTTTCTGAGCCTTCTAATTACTTCCATTTGGCTGAGGGACATTGGTTCCCCAGTCTCTTTTTTGCTGAGTGTGGATTTTCTTTTCCACCAAATTCTTTGTGTCTGGAATTCTGTCAGTACTTGACATTGCTCCTGCACGAATAGCCCCCAACACATGGAGAATAGTTAATGGGGTGCATAGGTTAAATCAAGTGCATGGAACTCGTATAGGAATTCAAGAAACCATGTACTGCTATAGATGGGCAGTTAATGAAAATATTTATTATTTAAAAACTAGATTTTTAAATAGGGCCTTAGTAGTCAATCTCCCTGATGCCAATAGGGATTATTTTGAGCATGGGGTTGTCATAAAAAATTGGCAACACCCTCCATTGACTGGAGATGAGGCTTACTAGGGTCCCAGATGCCCTCCTTATGGCAATGGGATAAGCTATTTTTATTTCATTTTATTTTGAAATTATGCTTCTTTTGTGTTTGATAAAATGTGCCACTGATAACAATGTTTACTTATTTGCAGTTGATAGCAAGAGAAAGTGCCCCAAAGAGGCAGATGTCAATATAAGGCATTTGAAACTTATATGGAGTCTGCATCAAAGTGTTGTCGACGAGCACATTAGATCAGCTTCGTATCTGCTCCAGTATAAGAGCTACACCATTTCCTTCACTGCTCGTCTAGTGATAAGTGAATCAGAGCCAGTTCCAGCTTCCACAAGCTCATCGCCTGAATCCCATATTCCTTTAAGTGAAAGGATGAAGAAAAGAAGAACTCCTGCTCTGTTTGAGGAAACTGCCTCCGGTTCTGGGGAGGTAAAAAGGATTAGGATTGATTTCCCAAGGGAGGGGACAAAGAAGACTGATGCAGCTCCTCCAGCTGCTCCTGCTAAAGTCGCCTAGAAGCCCGCAGTGGCTCCGAGCAGGTCTGCTGCTCCTGGAGAGGTGATTGTGATATCACCGACCAAGGGTTCTTCCTTGGTTGAATCTGTACCTGTTCCCCCGAGGAGGCTGAAGAAAAGCTCCTCGGTCAATTTGGCTGACACCACTACTCAGCCCCCAACTGCTGGGACTGTAGTTCCCACTTTTGTTCCTCCGAGCTCTGCCATGAGCTCGGTAAAGTACCAGACCATTCCCGAGGTCCAAGGTAATGAAGATAATCTTACTCGGGACATGGTTACTTCTTTGGCTGCTCGTCATCTTGCTTCAGTAAGTCTCTTTACTTTGAACTTTTCATATTTTCTTTGTCATTTCTTATTTCTAACTTGCTTTCTTTTTCTGTTCACAGTTGACGAGCTGCTTTAATATAATCCTGAAGAAGGATGAAGCGATTAAGGCTTCTTGCTCCTCGTCCAGCGTGAAAGGAGCTTTGGAAGAAGCTACCAAGTCTCTGGCAGATTCTCGCCAGAAATATGCTGATGACAAAGCTGTCTGGGAGAAGAAACTTGCCTCCAGCGAGCAGGAGAAAGCTCGAGTTGTTGATGCCTCCAAGGAGTTAGAGAAGAGAATAAATGCCTCGGAGAAGGTAAATAAGGAGCTTAAAGAGAAGCTCAAAGCCGCTGGAGAGTTGGAAAATAAACTCAAGACTGCCGAGGAGGATTTGGCCAAACTTCAGGAAGTAGGTTGGCAGAAGGAGGAGGCAGAAAATAAATTAAAGGCTGCTGAGAACCTGATGTCCGAGAAGCTTTCCTTGGAGAAGACCAAGAGGAAAGCTCCTGTGAAGAAGTCCTTCAGCTCTGGCTGGGACAAGGGGTGGAACAAGGGGTGTGCTGCCATGGTATCTCAAGTGGACTATGGCAGTCTAAAGTATTTTAGGGATGGATGGGTTGCTTCCCTTCAGGAAATGAAGGTCGACGAATCATCCGAGCTCTTCCAGAGACATATCCCTGGTCCCCCTCCTACTCCAGAAGAATTAGAAGAGGACGAAGCTACCTCTGAGGAGTCTTCAATGGTGATGGGAGATCACCCCCCAACCATCCAATATGCTGCCGAGCAAGTTGTTTCTTCTTCCGAGCAACAACTGGTGCTCTCCGAACAACCCACAGTTCCCTCCGAGCAACCTACTTCCTCTTCCCAACCTCCCGAGGAGGTTTTGGGAGATAAGGAAAAGGTGTAGTGTTGTTCGGGCTTATCTTTATATTTTTCTTCTTTTGTCAAATGTAATCCAGAACTTGTAACTCTGAATTGTATGATCTAATAAAACTTGAATTTTCTTGCATATTGTTGTCTATCTTTCATTCATACTCTGCTTATTCTTCTTATTGATGATTGCTCTTTTTTTCTCTGCTAGTTTCTGGCCAGGATGGAATTGTTATCTGTCCATGATACAAAGTTGTTGTGACAATGTAATGAGTACTTCAAGGCTGGTCACACAGACCTGAGTGCTGCACAAGTTGCCGACATCCTTGGCCAGGATGCTTCAGAACAGGCAGTGGAAGCATATCAGTACCTGAAGTGTCTGCTTGATCGAGCGGTGGCCAATAATGTGGCTTACTACGAAATGATCTAGGATCACCAAGGCACCCTTGAAGACCTTCAGCTTCAATATAAAGAATCCACTGCCTCGTTGCATGAGAGTTATGAGAAAAAGTACAAGCTGATCGTTGCTGACAAGGGATACGAGAAGCTTTTTGCCGGGTATGATGTAAGGGAGAGAACTTTGAAGGGTGAGGTCGAGGAGTGCAGACAGATTGCCAAGCTGCTGGAGCAAGAGAACAACAACTTGAAAAAAGAGCTATCACAATTGAAGTCTGCAGCTTCTTCTTCAATAGCCCTAATCCCAGTGACTGACGAGGGATTTTCATTCTTAGATGTTGAGAATGCCAAGTTGAGGGATGAACTGGACAACTTGAAGAGGTCGGGCCCTTCCACATCTTCTAGGGGAAGAGCAAGAGCTCCTCGGGGACGAGGAAGAGCAGCTCGGGTTCTTGTCGAGGAACAAAGGACTCAGTCTGCCCTAGAGAACCAGGCCTTCCAGCTGATGGCGAAGAACCAGGCTTTGTCTGACATGTCAAAGAAGATTAGGGACTTGGAAAAACAGCTCTTTGCGCAAAAGTCCGTCTTGGAGAATAAGGAGCTTTTCATCAAGAATCTCTACGAGCAGCTAGAAAGGCTAACCTATCAATTCCACAAACAGCCCAGGGAGTTCTGGATGTCTGGATACAACGAAGCACTATTCCACTTGGACAATCGTATCCAGAATGCCAATAATGAGGGCTACAAGCAAGGCTGACTGAATGCCTTAGGTGTGTTGAAGCTCAAATAAGGTCATTATCTGTGGGATTACCATGATCCCGGCTTGCTCGACTTGCCTGTGCCACCATACAATTTGGAGATGGAGTGGATCCCTGCTCGGGCCATTCCTCGGAGCTTAATTTCAAAGTATCTCGGTGACTACCATTTACATTCTCAAATCAAGGTATCTCGTCCCGAGCATCTCTTAGACCGACCATCCGTGATGAATGTCAGGATGTTGAAGGACCTCAACTTCATCAATTCTCCTCTGTCTTTAAATGATCCGCCTGCTGGCGAGGAACCTGTGTCAAAAGCAGAGGGGAAGAGACCAGTAGAATAGGAATTTTTGATGTAATAGTTAGTATACTGTGACACCCCGCCTAATTAAATACCGGGCGATCACTCCTTTATTAAATTAAATCAAGGTATACAGTTGGTTCATTCTCAGCATCACTGTCGATAAAAGAATTTTTCCAATTTAACACCCTAAATAATTAAGCTAAGTGTCAAAACCATTTTCTAACATTAACTTCCAAATTTTATTTAAAGAAAAGATTTATTTAAATTATTAACAAAGCTCAAAGAATAAGATTCACACCACAATAAACTGGAACGAAAGAATCTAATATATAAAACATTCATCAACGAATGTTAACATGCGAGAAAATAAAGTAATACATCCGTCCTGAACAAAATCCCATAATAACGAACTAGGAAATAACTGAAATAACAATGTCCCAACATAAAGAAATAATGGAAAGGGCTACACATGCCCATCTGAATGAAGATGCTAGGAGTGGATCTGAATGAACGAAGTCGTCTAATCAAAAGACCTGCAACTCCCACCTAAGCTGCAGCGCGTTCCTTTCAAAAGATCCTAAGCAAGACGCCCCTGTGGCTGGGCACCTGAAATACATACATATATATATACAAGGGGGAGAGGGAGAGATAAAACGGGTCAGAGCCCGAAAGTGTGTATGATTTAAAATTAGTTTAGCAAGTATTTAAATTGATACACGCCAATGCAATAACATATTAGTTCGACACTCTCTTGAGAAATTCTCACCTCTCTTCTAGTGTGCACGCCTATCGTACTAACCTTCCCCAAATGGTTTAACTTAACATATTATCATACTAACCCTCCCAATAATTTAGTTTATCTTAACTTACTCATAAGTTTTAAAAACCGAACAATGTCAACGTGTAAAAAGGTTACTTTCTAGTTGTAGCACAACTCTCATTTTAACTTCATTAATTTATAAAATTTCCCAGTGTCATATTACACTCTCATAAAACAAGTATTTCCAAACTGATTCATCAAACATGACTTACTTACCAAATCACAGTAGGTAGTTCCAAGTCTCAGAACTTCATATATATATTAAATACTCGTGTAATATATATATTCTAATGGCACCCCACATAAAAATTATGGTGCGGGCATACTCTGCTATCCAATCCCCGTATCAATCGCACTAAGGGAAATACAAGTTCGGAATCACTCTCGAACTGTATCAATACAAATACAAACAATATTGAGGCGAAGTATAGTTTCCAAGTCCAAGAGGTCAGCACATACCCTCGCGTCTCTTAGGACCGTGACTACCGATTCGATAGCCTGTACCTAGGATTCCTATCTTCTAGGGTACGAATCAATATCCCCCATAAGGCAACACAGGATAAGACCGTCCCAGCGCGGTAACCTCAGGGATAGCAAGTAGCGCGGGTACGTTTTTCACATGTATATAATATATGCACACACAATCATATAAATATACTACATTTATCATATTAATATAGGTCACTCTCATTACCCATAATTACAACATTTATCCTTAATTTCACATTATTAAGATTACGTATAAGGTTTCGTCTCTAACCTTAACTCGAAGGGTTTTCTCACTAATTATGTGACACTCGTGGATTCTAACTATCCAAGTAGTAAATTCAGTAGGTAGACGTCTATGCACTATCGTAAGTATTCGACGTAATCTCTCACTTGAAATACGTAGTTTCCTCGTTCTTTAAATAATTGACCCTAAAACCCAATTATCGTCACATAATAAAGTTCTTCAACACTTAATCATATGTCCTACTGGTCTCTCCTATATCCCAAAACATTTTATTCATAATCCCAAAAATTATTCCACGGTAAATTAATTCAACTAATTAAACAAGGGGAAAATAAGAGGCTGCCAGGAAGGGTCGATCGATCGACGACTGGGGCTCGATCGATCGAACCTTCGATCGATCGACGCTCTAGGGTCGATCGATCGATCAAACAGGTGTTTCGATTTCTGCAGAAGTGCAGTTACGGGTTTCATCAAAATTCTTCATCCAAATGCATATTTTTCAATACTAATCGTCCCAAAACTTATACCACAAACATAATAACATATTACCAGATGTTCCTAACGTTAAGCATGCGTATAACCATCATTAAACATGATTAAACAACCTAAAATCTCATCTAATCATCAAGAACCCTAAGTTTTCTTAACTTCTATTCTAATCAGTTTTTCTCCAGAATTTCCTTCTACATAATCATCAAAATTCGTGGGTTAATCATCTACATCATATAAGACTTCCAGAATATGGTTTTAATCTTTTCTACATGCAAATTCCTATCAAAAAGTGGAGTTTTCTTCCATAGATTATACTCCTAATCATTCCTAACTAACATGAATATTGCACCAACAAAAATACGCAAGTTAAACACTTTCCTGGGATTTCAGAGGTCTGGTTTCCTGCTGGTATTGGTGTGGTTGCGTTCTCCTCCTCGCGATCTACGCGGTGGTGGTGGTGGCGGTGCAAACCGGTGGCCTTTTGGCCTTGGATTGCCTTGGAGTTCTCTCCTCTCTTCTCCAATGGCCGTCATTTGATTTGTGAATGTTCTAACCCTAAGAGGCTGACCTAATGGCTGATATAGGTTGGCTGAAATTCGTTGGTTTAATTACCCTATTTTGTAAAATGACCAAAATGCCCTCCCGGGTCACTAATTAAGCCTAAAAACATCCCGAGACCCAAACTAAACCCCCGGGTACACTTTTCTGACTATCTCGACCCTTCCAGACGCGTTGGCGTACTCAAAACGACCATACGAACAACTTATAAAATATTCACTTTTTTTTTATTTAACAAAATAAGTCCCGACGTGACACGGGCACGTCCTTACTTAAATTTCTGAAATAGTCATTTAATACACTTATGACATTCAATATAACCAATATAATATATTACTATGCCCATCCAGTAATATGCAACAAATAACAAATTTCCAATAATTACTAACTCTCGTCACGCTAGTAAATATTTAAAGCAACATTCCGGATTAAAATTAAATTAATTTATCTCAATTAAATTTAATAAATCCCATAATTAAAAGCTATAAAAATACGGGGTATTACATACTTCCCCCCTAATAACTGAATTTCGTCCCGAAATTCGGAAAATAAGGCCTATCAGGTAGCACAATTCTGGATATCCTTTTCCGTACACAAACTAACTACACATTACGGCGCTCAATCACTATAGCCCTTTCTTCACAGTAACATTGTTTCGCATTCTCTTTGGATACACTTCACATTGTGCTCCTAACCGACAACATTCGCATAGGTCACGCCTGTACGTTATACATTTCATTATCTCACTATCATTAGGAGGCCGCACCTTACTACATGACAAATACTCGGATTTATTCATATACAAAACTCCCATTTTGAGAAAATATTACGAACATTTGATCACTCTTGCTCGTCTAAAATAGTCGTGGAATTCTACCATAGTTATCGGATATTTTCTCGACCGATCTAAAAATTCTGATTATCTACTCTCCTCTAAACATACGGAAGGAGAATAGTCGAGGTTCTTCCATAACAAAACTTTAATAAGTACCTCATACGCGACAAACAGGTACGAGTGCTTCTACAGAGCATTCTTGAAATCATCGTACCAAGATTCCAAAATCTCCTTCACGTGGCTCCACTAATCTTTAATCATCATGCGCTTATTCCCTGGCTAAGGGTGATACATCCTACTTGAAACGAAATCTTATCTCCGCTGGTTCCTGAAATCCCATATCAAAGGTGGGATTCACCAATCTCATCCTGATTCAGAAATTTATACCGCGTCGGACCATGCACTGGCGCGATCCTTCCTTTCAAAGGAAGTCTGGGGCATACTAGTTAATATTGTAAGCCAGCCCAAAGGAATATCAATCACTTCCTTCTCGGCGACTTAATTCACATGTTCGGGATAAACCCTTGATCTTGTTTTGAGGATGGCAACCCATCCAAGAACTTTACCGACTTTACCAACCTCTTCTAATTTCAGGAATTTTCGATAAACACAAAATTATTTGGTTGATTCTCCTCTTTCAACCAAACCTTACCTATGGGCAGTGCATGTAGAGACTACTCACTACGTCTCGCTAAACATCGATTCTTCCCTTGAAATGTCTCACATTAAGTGACACGTAATACTCCCCTTCCTTCCTTGTAGTATGCCGAACGTTCCACCCGTGCTCTTCTCTCCACGAAGCGCACTTCTGGATCTGTTATACTATACTAACATCATTACTCTTTATATGCGTGAGTCGCTCTCACACTTGACTAATAACAACTCCGCTCCGGGTGTGCTTCATAACAATTAAATTCTACTATATTCAAGGAATACCAATTCTTGAATGGCTTCCCACAGCCTTCCAATCAAGTTAGGGCGTGCTATTCTAATTGCACACTTATGTATGGATTATCGCCCCTCATGTGACGTTTAATCCACTCCATCACTTCCACTTCGTTATACTAGTCCCACAAACATATATTTCACACGTATATTACCACGTCCCTTTGACTCGGACTATTTTAACTGTAGTTAACCAAGATGCCCACATTTTTGCAACACTCCGACCGCCCTGGGAGAGTGAACGGCGTGCTACTCATCTGTAGGACTAACTAAATTCAACGGAATAGAAGGGATAGGGCATTCAAATTTCCATGACAATAAAAGAGGAATAATAATTATCAACCTTCCTCAGATAAGTACAGCAATTTTCCAAAATAGGTACAACAACCAAAATAAATCACTAACGCTCTATTCATCAAAATAATTACAGGTCATCGCTTTTGTATAATATAAAGTTCTTTCCAGATAATCCATGCTAAAAATCATTCCAACTCTTTATTCACCTTGTGTTCTGTACGCGGTTATGACATTTGGGTACTCTCAATCACCCTAGAAATCAAAATTCTTAAACTCTCCTTATCATCGTTCCACCCCTCAACTCGTGGGGATAACTTTCAATGCTTTCCTACCACAAAATCCGGCTCCAACGATCTTGAAATAAAATTCAACTTCCAACTTACATATATAATTACTTGATCCTATTTCGACCAGAGTACCGTACTTATGGAATAGTGACCAAACGTCTCCCTATTTCCAACCTTACGCTAAGTTTCATGCGTGGGATGTCTCGCAAAGCGAAATCCAAACAAGGAACCCCCCCGATACACTACTACTTAGCATTGTCGGTTATCGGGATCCGTTAGGTCCTCCGTCCATAGCGTGTACCCCTTTATTCTGTCCCTTGACAGAAAAGTTGTAATTTCTACTATAATTATGCTTAACGAATATCGTTTCCCAATTTTACTATCGTATTGGTTGATGGAAATTTCATTCTATTAACCTCGGATACATACGATCGGAATCCTCGAAATTCCCTCCCCTAATAATAGGGGTATAACTAATAACTCCCACATCTTTAAAGGATAAATATAACATCGCACTTTTCCTATCACCAAGTCCGGAGTGCTAAACAAAATTCTGAGTCAAATCTTTTCTTTCAAGGGTAAATCCCGATACATACGGAATTATACTGACAAGGTCTACACATACTATGGCATCGAATATCTCGAGCCCTCTATCTCCTCTGAAGTATCTAAGATAGATAATATAAGTGCGAGTACAACCTTCTCACAGGTAAAGCCTCGCCAAAACAATCATAAAACATGTTGCACTAATGCAACCACTCCGATAGCCTTGCAATAAATGCCCACTATCGTATAACCATTTCTATAATGTTTTAACAAAGATAATATCATACTCGTGTATCGCATCACTACAACGAGTAATCTCAAAAAAATACGTGACACTGCTAATATACTCATTCATCCTCCGCGGATAGCATTAAAGAAAAATCCCGCTACACTAGGGAAAAATATTCACATTAATAACGTTTAAAAATGATATGCATTAAGCTCGTCTCACATGCTAATCTAGCAAGGAACAAAATATAGTGACTCACTCGTGTCACCTAAACACGCCGCATTCTCTAAGGATACAACTTATACTTCCATCCTGGCAATCATCTTGACTGCACAAATGGTTTTCGAACGTAACACGTCTGCCCAAACCAAAACAAAATTATTTTAATCGTTGCCTTACTAGGCACCGTATTCCTGTCCTTTTTTTTTTTCATTTTGGAACATATTATCGTGAGCGATCTCTCTCCGCACAAAATACCTCAACACATAATCCACTTACCACCTGTCCTACTAACCAGGTTAGGATTTGTCCTCCTCTCGGACTCTAGTAACCTCGATTCCTGTAAACCATACCAATTGTTCTCTTCACTCTTCAAGCCATAAAGATCATGTTACTATCTATAATAGTACTTACTGAATTTACCATTACTTGGTAAGAATTTAACTATTTGAAGCACTTAAATGGTTTTCCGGATGTGTATCCACATCTTTTTGTGGTGCTATACCACCACCGATGTATTCAGGTTTATTCCCGACTAAATTCTTCGATTCCTTTAACTTCCCCCACAAAGAAGCGTCATCATCTATATTGACAAAGTAAGACATTGTCAACCTCCGAATCGGTCGCCCATCATAATTTCCTCCTCGAGTATTATCAATTTATTATTACAAGTTGACCTCCTACTTGGAGTCGTTTCCCCCACTTGTATCTACATCCTTCGATACAAAACTCGTTGACGGTTACGATTCATATTCACGGATGGACCCTTGACATGCCCTTCCTCGATGAGCTCAGAACCACATTTGCCTCATCCTGAACAGTTGAGGAAGGGACATACAGTCAACATTGTACCTAAGGTTCTCCCATAGGCATAGCATTCCACTTCTAAAATTAGTGGTTGAATACAACCATTATAATTTCGTCCCGAAAGCCAAGAAAATTTTCTCAAAATTTTCACTTTCGGTTTGCCATACTCCGTCCTATAATTAAGCATATGAATACTTTACCTCATATGGTAAACTCATTCAGTAATGGAGGTGACCTCGACTACGGTCATCATCCTCGGATATATTTCATAATTTCCAATTGAGCCCTGCCTCCTGATGTACGCTTAACGGTCCTCTTCTGACATCCGTCATCGCTCGGCACACGCACACATCCGAACGAAATTAGAATTCACTAGTGTATACACATTACAACAGGAGAACGAAATCTCGTCAAAGGAATTGACAATCCTAAACATAGGGCTCTATAACAAACAAAGCAACGCTACAAGCATAATAAGCCGTACAGATCCTAAGGACACTAGAACCTGATGCTCTGATACCACCTGTGACACCCCGCCTAATTAAATACCGGGCGATCACTCCTTTATTAAATTAAATCAAGGTATACAGTTGGTTCATTCTCAGCATCACTGTCGATAAAAGAATTTTTCCAATTTAACACCCTAAATAATTAAGCTAAGTGTCAAAACCATTTTCTAACATTAACTTCCAAATTTTATTTAAAGAAAAGATTTATTTAAATTATTAACAAAGCTCAAAGAATAAGATTCACACCACAATAAACTGGAACGAAAGAATCTAATATATAAAACATTCATCAACGAATGTTAACATGCGAGAAAATAAAGTAATACATCCGTCCTGAACAAAATCCCATAATAACGAACTAGGAAATAACTGAAATAACAATGTCCCAACATAAAGAAATAATGGAAAGGGCTACACATGCCCATCTGAATGAAAATGCTAGGAGTGGATCTGAATGAACGAAGTCGTCTAATCAAAAGACCTGCAACTCCCACCTAAGCTGCAGCGCGTTCCTTTCAAAAGATCCTAAGCAAGACGCCCCTGTGGCTGGGCACCTGAAATACATACATATATATATACAAGGGGGAGAGGGAGAGATAAAACGGGTCAGAGCCCGAAAGTGTGTATGATTTAAAATTAGTTTAGCAAGTATTTAAATTGATACAGGCCAATGCAATAACATATTAGTTCGACACTCTCTTGAGAAATTCTCACCTCTCTTCTAGTGTGCACGCCTATCGTACTAACCTTCCCCAAATGGTTTAACTTAACATATTATCATACTAACCCTCCCAATAATATAGTTTATCTTAACTTACTCATAAGTTTTAAAAACCGAACAATGTCAACGTGTAAAAAGGTTACTTTCTAGTTGTAGCACAACTCTCATTTTAACTTCATTAATTTATAAAATTTCCCAGTGTCATATTACACTCTCATAAAACAAGTATTTCCAAACTGATTCATCAAACATGACTTACTTACCAAATCACAGTAGGTAGTTCCAAGTCTCAGAACTTCATATATATATTAAATACTCGTGTAATATATATATTCTAATGGCACCCCACATAAAAATTATGGTGCGGGCATACTCTGCTATCCAATCCCCGTATCAATCGCACTAAGGGAAATACAAGTTCGGAATCACTCTCGAACTGTATCAATACAAATACAAACAATATTGAGGCGAAGTATAGTTTCCAAGTCCAAGAGGTCAGCACATACCCTCGCGTCTTTTAGGACCGTGACTACCGATTCGATAGCCTGTACCTAGGATTCCTATCTTCTAGGGTACGAATCAATATCCCCCATAAGGCAACACAGGATAAGACCGTCCCAGCGCGGTAACCTCAGGGATAGCAAGTAGCGCGGGTACGTTTTTCACATGTATATAATATATGCACACACAATCATATAAATATACTACATTCATCATATTAATATAGGTCACTCTCGTTACCCATAATTACAACATTTATCCTTAATTTCACATTATTAAGATTACGTATAAGGTTTCGTCTCTAACCTTAACTCGAAGGGTTTTCTCACTAATTATGTGACACTCGTGGATTCTAACTATCCAAGTAGTAAATTCAGTAGGTAGACATTTATGCACTATCGTAAGTATTCGACGTAATCTCTCACTTGAAATACGTAGTTTCCTCGTTCTTTAAATAATTGACCCTAAAACCCAATTATCGTCACATAATAAAGTTCTTCAACACTTAATCATATGTCCTACTGGTCTCTCCTATATCCCAAACCATTTTATTCATAATCCCAAAAATTATTCCACGGTAAATTAATTCAACTAATTAAACAAGGGGAAAATAAGAGGCTGCCAGGAAGGGTCGATCGATCGACGACTGGGGCTCGATCGATCGAACCTTCGATCGATCGACGCTCTAGGGTCGATCGATCGATCAAACAGGTGTTTCGATTTCTGCAGAAGTGCAGTTACGGGTTTCATCAAAATTCTTCATCCAAATGCATATTTTTCAATACTAATCGTCCCAAAACTTATACCACAAACATAATAACATATTACCAGATGTTCCTAACGTTAAGCATGCGTATAACCATCATTAAACATGATTAAACAACCTAAAATCTCATCTAATCATCAAGAACCCTAAGTTTTCTTAACTTCTATTCTAATCAGTTTTTCTCCAGAATTTCCTTCTACATAATCATCAAAATTCGTGGGTTAATCATCTACATCATATAAGACTTCCAGAATATTGTTTTAATCTTTTCTACATGCAAATTCCTATCAAAAAGTGGGGTTTTCTTCCATAGATTATACTCCTAATCATTCCTAACTAACATGAATATTGCACCAACGAAAATACGCAAGTTAAACACTTGCCTGGGATTTTAGAGGTCTGGTTTCCTGCTGGTATTGGTGTGGTTGCGTTCTCCTCCTCGCGATCTACGCGGTGGTGGTGGTGGCGGTGCAAACCGGTGGCCTTTTGGCCTTGGATTGCCTTGGAGTTCTCTCCTCTCTTCTCCAATGGCCGTCATTTGATTTGTGAATGTTCTAACCCTAAGAGGCTGACCTAATGGCTGATATAGGTTGGCTGAAATTCGTTGGTTTAATTACCCTATTTTGTAAAATGACCAAAATGCCCTCCCGGGTCACTAATTAAGCCTAAAAACATCCCGAGACCCAAACTAAACCCCCGGGTACACTTTTCTGACTATCTCGACCCTTCCAGACGCGTTGGCGTACTCAAAACGACCATACGAACAACTTATAAAATATTCTCTTTTTTTTTTTATTTAACAAAATAAGTCCCGACGTGACACGGGCACGTCCTTACTTAAATTTCTGAAATAGTCATTTAATACACTTATGACATTCAATATAACCAATATAATATATTACTATGCCCATCCAGTAATATGCAACAAATAACAAATTTCCAATAATTACTAACTCTCGTCACGCTAGTAAATATTTAAAGCAACATTCCGGATTAAAATTAAATTAATTTATCTCAATTAAATTTAATAAATCCCATAATTAAAAGCTATAAAAATACGGGGTATTACATATACATGTCAATGTAACTGTAATTTCATTATCAATGTAATTTATTTTGAATTCAATGAAAGACTTTCATTTTTGTTTGCAAATCTTGATTGCTATTGTCTTGTATTTATCAAACACTTTATATTTATGCATTGCTGTTAAAAAGATAACAATATTGTGTTATTTGTCGACCAACTCATTATCAATAAAAAAATTATAAGTATCAATATTGTTGCTCGATCACTTAATAATAAAGTAATGAGTATAAAAATGTTGTTTAAAATGTTTCCAACCAACCAAAGTTGTTAGATTCTCCATGTCGACCAACTACAGTTAGTGGGTTTTTATCCCCGACCAGCTATAGTTAGTCTTTTTGAAATAATTTTACCTATAAAATGTTTCCGACCAACCAAGATCGGTAAATTTTGCTTGTCGACTAACTACAGGGTGGGTTTTTATCTCCGACCAGCCATAGTTAGTAGACTTTTCTCTTAAATGTTTCTGACCAACCAAGGTCGGTAAATTTTCTTTGTCGACCAACTACAGTTGGTGGGTTTTTATCCCTGACCGGCCATAGTTAGCAACTTTTGCATCTTCTGGAATAATCTTACCTCCCGACCAACATAAGTTGGCATTTGAGAGCATATTTTGTTTCCTAGCCAAACAGGTTGGCATTTTTAGGAATATATCGTTTCCTATCCAAACAGGTTGGCATTTTTAGGAATATATCGTTTCCTAGCCAACCAGGTTGGCATTTTTAGGAATATATCGTTTTCTAGCCAAACAGGTTGGCATATTTAGGAATATCTTGTTTCCTAACCAACCGAAGTTGGCATTTTTAGGAATATTTTGTTTCCTAACCAACCGAAGTTGGCATTTTTAGGAATATTTTGCTGAGCAGTCTGAGCTTTGTCGAGTTTTGCCGAGTAATGTGTAGCACTAGTATTCCCCGAAAAATTCTCAATAAAAAGGAGAGACTTTGGCAGAATATCTTCATTTTATTCATACTGATGGAACTGTGTTACATATACATTACTGATAATACTTGCGCAGATGCTCTGCGTTCCATGCATTCTTAAACTCCTCGCCTTCTAAAGTTGCTATTCGATAAGTTCATGGTCGAACAACTTCTATAACTCGGTATGGTCCATGCCAGTTTGCCTCCAGTTTATTATGTTTTTGAATTACTTTCTTCAGCACATAGTCTCCTTCTTTCAGGTCGCACTTCTTCACCCTCTTGTTGTAAAACAAAATTGTTCGCTGCTGGTAAGCAACATTTCTAATGGTTGCTTCTTCTCTAACCTCCTCGAGCATGTTTAAATCCAGTCTTCTCATTAAGTCGCTGACTGGGGAATTGAAATTCAGTACCCTGTGTGTTGGGAGGCCCAACTTGGCAGGTATGACAGCTTCACTTCCAAACGTTAGCATGTATGATGATTCTCCAGTTGCTACTCGGGGAGTTGTTCGGTAAGCCCAAAGTACTGATTGTAGCTCGTTGATCCAGTTTGCTTTTGCATCATCCAATCGTTTCTTCAACCCGTTCAGCAGCGTTCTGTTTGTCACTTCAGTTTGTCCATTTCTTTGAGGATGGCCTGGTGCTGAATGAACCTTCAAAATGTTTGACTGATGACAATAGGCGGCAAACTACTCGTTATCAAATTGTGTTCCATAGTCTGTGATGAAGGCATAAGGGAGACCATATCGACAAATGATGTTCTTCCAAACAAATTGGTACACCTTCTCGTACGTCATGTCAATGAGTGGCTCAGCTTCTACCCATTTAGTAAAATAATCCACTGCGACGACGAGATACTTGAACCTTCCTCGGGTCGTTGGCAGTGGCCCAACCAAATCAATTCCCCACATGGAAAATGGCCAAGGGGAAGTTATGGGTGTCAACAATGCTTGTGGAGTTCTTCGGATGGAGGAAAAGCGCGGGCACTTGTCACATTTCTTGGCGTAGGCTATGCAATCAGCCCTCATCGTCGGCCAGTAGTATCCTTGCGTCATCATCCTTTGTAAAAGCGTCTGACCTGCTACATGTGCTCCACAAGACCCTTCGTGGATATCTTCAATTAATTCTTTCACCTCGGAGGGATGTACACATCTCTGCAAACCTGCCATAATTCCTCGTCTATATAAAACACCATTAGTTAGTACATACCGAGCAGCTTTAAACTTCAACTTTTTGGCAGCGAGCTTGTCAATTGGCAATTCTCCCTCCTCAATATATGCCCTGATGGAATCCATCCAAGATGGTCCTAAATCAAGGGTGATAAAGTTCATCGTTATATCTTCATCTATGCTCCGACCAGCTAACACTTCAATTGGGATTGTTCGTCGTAGCTCGGTGCGAGTAGCTAATGCTAGTCGAGCTAGGGCGTCTGCCCTCGCATTCTCCATTCTTGGTATTCTGACCAGCTGAATAGCGGAAAATTCTGACACCAGCTCCTTTGCCTTTGCATGATATCTGATCATTAATTCTCCTCTAACTGCATATACTCCCATCATTTGGTTTACAATCAATTGAGAGTCGCTGAAAATCACTACCTGCTGCGCCTCCATAATTTTTGCCAAATTAAGTCCTGCGATCATGGCCTCATATTCAGCCTCATTGTTGGAAGCTTTGAATTGGAAACGCAAAGCGTATTCCATGTCGACCTTGTCCGGAGTGCACAAAACTATCCTCGCCCCACATCCTGCAGTGCAAGATGAGCCATCTACATATAGTCTCCATATAGGTAACTCGTCTTCAAATTTCTGATCAGTTAGAGTTCCTCGGTGAAATATTTGTTCCTTCCTTTCCTCCTCGAGTTTTTCTTGCTCTTCGTCGATCATTTCTCCTTGCCCTTTTACCAACCGGAGTTGGTCTGAGCCCGAAGTCAATGATCTTGTAACATCCACTAGCCCTTTTACCAACCGGAGTTGGTCTGAGCTTGTGTTTGTTGATCCTGTAACATCCACAGGTTGATCAGCGAGCAATTCTTGTTCCTCGTCTGGAGTCCTCACAACCATCTCTGTATCACATCCTGTAACATCCACACGCCCATTTACCAATCGGAATTGGTCTGAGCTTGTGTTTGTTGATCCTGTAACATCCACAGGTTGATCAGCGAGCAACTTTTGCTCCTCGGGGGTATCAGGATAGGTTAACTTCGCTATAAAATCTGTTACAGCTTGCCCTTTAAGCGATGATCTGGGTTCATAGACTATATCATATTCACCGAGTTCTTTTGCCAGTACATCAATCTTCCTCGAGATGAGTCGCAACTCGTGAAAGGTCAAGTGATGGAAGCTACTGAAAACATCATTTTGGACGACGAGCACCCTGAGCGAACTACTCAAATAGGTTCATCGTTGGAAGCCTCATTAAAACAGGAATTGATAATTTTCCTTAGAAGCAGAAGATAAACTTTTGCGTGGAGTCATGAAGATATGCCTGGGATAAACCCAAACTTCTTATGTCACGAGCTCAATGTGAATAAGGAGATCAATCCTGTGAAGCAGAGAAGAAGAGTATTCAGTCCTGAGAAGAATCAAGCTATACAGGAGGAAGTCGAGAAGCTCCAGAAAGCTTGTTTCATTGAAGATGTTAAATATCCAGATTGGTTAGCCAATGTGGTAATGGTAAAGAAGAAGAACAACAAGTGGAGGATGTGTGTGGACTTCACCGACCTCAACAAAGCATGCCCAAAGGATCATTTTCCATTACCCCGAATTGATCAATTGGTGGATGCTACCTCGGGACACGAGTTGCTGAGCTTCATGGATGCTTATTCTGGCTACAATCAAATTAAAATGAAACCTGAAGACAGGAAAAGTACTTCTTTTATTACCCCTAGGGGAACTTATTGTTATAATGTTATGCCTTTTGGTTTGAAAAATGCAGGTGCGACATATCAGAGGCTGATGAACAAGGTCTTTGCTGAACAAATAAGTGACAACATGGAAGTCTATGTTGACGATATGCTGACAAAAAGCAAGAAAGCTGCCGATCATCTAGTTGACTTAAGCCAGACTTTTGATCAACTAGATAAATATCAAATGAAACTGAACCCGACGAAGTGCATCTTTGGAGTACGAGAAGGTATGTTTCTCGGGTACATTGTCAATCAACGAGGCATTGAAGCAAATCTTGAAAAGATCAAAGCTCTATTAGGGCTGCGATCTCCAACGACAAAGAAAGAAGTACAGAGTCTCACAGGACGAGTAGAGGCACTCAACAGATTTGTGTCACGAGCAACTGATAGATGTCTCCCATTCTTCAAGACACTCAGAAAGACTTTTGAGTGGAATGATGAATGTGAGAAGGCTTTTCAAGACTTGAAGAGATACTTGGGAGCACCCCCATTGTTGTCCAGGCCAGTGATGGGAGAAAAATTATACTTGTACCTTGTAGTATCAGAGAATGCAGTTAGCTCGGCGTTGATCAGAGTGGAGAATGGAGTACAAAAGCCAATTTACTTCACAAGTAAGGCCTTCCGAGGAGCAGAGATCAGATATCCAAGGCTGGAAAAATTGGCACTGGCGCTGATTGAGGCGAGTAGGAGAATGAGGCCATATTTCCAGGCTCATACCATAGTAGTATATACTGATATGCCATTGAGGCAAGCCCTGCATAAGCCAGAAAAATCAGGAAGATTGATGTACTGGGCAATAGAACTCGGTGAATATGATATAGTCTATGAACCCAGATCATCGCTTAAAGGGCAAGCTGTAGCAGATTTTATAGCGAAGTTCACCTATCCTGATACCCCCGAGGAGCAAAAGTTGCTCGCTGATCAACCTGTGGATGTTACAGGATCAACAAACACAAGCTCAGACCAATTCTAATTGGTAAACCTGTGTATTCTTTCTGTCCGACATAGCCTCCTCGGCATTCATAATCTTGGACGCTTTTCCCATCAGGTTCGACATGGTTCGAGGTGGATCTTTGGCCAAAGTGTAGTACAACTTGTTTGGCAGTAGTCCACTCATCAAAGCGATAATCGCTGTCTTCTCCTCATAATCAATGACTTTGAGTTTCTCATTATTAAAACGAGTTATATAATCTCTAGTACTCTCACCAGCTTTTTGTCTAACACTTAACAAATGTGCTACTCATTTAACTGGCTTTGCCCCAAAGCAGAAATTCCCAATGAATAGCTCGGCCAGTTGAAGAAAAGTTAAAATCTTACCCGGAGGAAGGCTATTATACCATATTGGGCAGATCCGGTAAGTGTTCCCGAGAGTGCTCTGCATCTCATCTCATCTGGGACAGCATAAATGTCGGCTGCAGCTTGGTATTGTTCTATATGAAGGACAGGATCAGTCTTTCCATCATACTTGGGAGTCACAACAGGTGCTTTGAAATTTGATGGTGTTGGAAAATCAACAATGTCCTGGACAAAAGGTGTTCCTCGAACAAAGGTTCGTTGTAGAGGATTCTTGGCCTTAGCCATTTCCCCTAATCTATCCTCCAGCCTTTGAATAGATCCTTTCCATACATCATTTCCTTCCTCGGGCCTATTGGTTCGAGCAACTGATCGCGTTGAAGTAGCTTCCTGGGATTTATCCTGATGAGCAACTGGTCGGTCATCGGATCTATCTTGACGAGAAGCTAGTCGCGACTGGGCAGATCCTTCCCTTAAATCTGATGGTCGTTGAAAGCTCCTCGACGCTGCATTAAGAGGACTTTTGTTCCTCCTAGGGCCTAATCGGTCGAAAGGAGAAACCCTACTTAATCTTTCCAACGTGCTAGTCCTTTCTGGGGAGAGGGTGACACGTTGTTCAGTATCCGTGGCTCGCACAGACGAAGTTCGCCCAGGTTGATAAGAAAAATCATCAGATTCCTCATTGCGATGTGAGTTAGTACGCCTAATACGCGAAGAAGGCGCACGGGTGTTTCTTTGAATGCTTCGTGGTCCGGAATGGGCTGATGCATCGCCATGGAGGGTTTAGATGAGTTGTCGCATTATTTCTTGCATGACGGTCTGGCCCTGAGCCAGATTTGCCATTATTCCAGTCAGATCTGGAACAATTGGTGGAGCAGACGGATTTGGAGGGGTTCCAGCGTTTCGATTGCTGGATTCAGGAATATCAGCCATTGGTAATGGATTGTATTTGATGAGAAAACGATATTACCATTCGCTTCCCACAGACGGCGCCAATCTGTTGATGTAAAAAATTTGATTACTCTAATTATTCAATCACAGATAAATAAATGCGACAAAGAATTTTAAAGTGGTTCAGCCTTATAAGAATGGCCTACGTCCACTGTTGCTTTATTGCTGAGTGTTTTGGAATTCTCGATTACAAGAAATTCTGTTCTCGATCCCAACGTTTTTCATTCGGATCCCTTACAATGAGGATTGTACAATATATTTATAGCCCTGAGGCT